>BOLG01001154.1:0-600000 GCA_016861445.1 Oryzias woworae
CCCAACACGATGACATCACGGCGTGTCGATCCCGCCAAAAAAATGAATGGGCCCAAAATCGCTTATGGGGCCAAAAAAAAAAATTTCGAAAAACGCACCACGAAACCAAAATACACGTGTCGGGGGTATCCAGGAGAGCTTCTGAAATCATTATGGGGGGGCCGCACGACCCACGCCTGGCGGCCATTTTGTGGCGAAGTGCGAGATTTGGCGATTTTCGCGTTTTTCCACAATATGGGAAAACGACACTTTGGTTGTTCCGATTTTTACGAAACTTCACACACTTCCCGCTAGCCGGAGTCTACAATCACCCACAGAAGTTCCATCGACCTTTGACCTCGGGAAAAGGCCGCCATCTTGAATTTTTTTAAAAAAGCACGTTTACTACAAGCTTCCAAACGAAAACTCGTCCTAGGGATTTTTATCAATCGTCTTGTAACTTCACGAGCATCAATGGCCGGGAACTGTGGACAAAATGTTGGAATTAGAAGTTGTAGAATTTGAACTGGCGTGCGCGTGGCGAGCTCGCAACCGCCACGGTTTTAGCTAGCTTGCGCATGTTTTAGCGAAATATCACGAAACGCATATCCACGCGTGCGGTCCGTCAAGCTGAACGTGGCAATGTACGTTTTGAAACTATAATGTAAAAATTGAGGCCAGGGGGAAGCGAAAAACCGACGCGAAAAAAAGCGATGACTCAGCAAAAAACGATTTTTTCGGATTTTTTTTTTTTTAGAATTAACGAACGAAACCAACGTAACTTTATCGGGGATATCCAAACAAAGATTTAAAATATTACGCGATGACCACCCGACTCACTCCTTGGCGGCCATTTGTTTCAAAATCTGACAATTGGCGATTTTAACTACATCAAAAGTGACCTTTTATTTTGGCGATCTTAACGAAATTTGGTCCAAAGGGTGCTAGCGCAAGTGTACACTGACATGTAGAGTTTCGTTGACCTTTGACTTTTGGAAGAGGCCGCCATCTTGAATTTTCAATAAATAGCTAGTTTAGCACTAGCTTCAAACGAAAACTCGTCCTTGAGATTTTTATCGATCGTCTTGTAACTACTTGGGCATCAATAGGAAGCAATTGCGAACAAAATGTTGGAATTAGAAGTTGTAGATTTTAAATGGCGTGCGCGTAGCAATCTTGCAAAAGTGGCGCAGTCTTTATACTCGGCCAATTTTTGATGGATTCTTGTGAAAATTCAATATGTTGAGCCCAGACCAGAACTGCACATGATATAATAGGAGCGGATGCGAAGATAGCAAAAATGTGGGCGTGGCTAGCGAATAACCTTCGTTGGTAAGGGGTTTTAAGGGTTAACGTTTTCTGATTGTCTGAAACTGACGTCTATCTGTTCGGTGACACGGGGTGATCAAAACATAAAATGGTTGCTATGGCGATAAAAACCAACAGAAAAGCCGCCATTTTGAAAAAAGTCCTTTTTTTTCATCAATTTCTTACATAGAGTATAATGGCAGTTTCTGGGTTGAGGCAATGTATTAGCAACATGCTAACTTTTTCCACTATGTTGATATATAATGGGGTTTTTAGGCTAATTCTGAGTTAAGCTAACGTTTTAGCAATATGCTAACGTTTTTCGCTAATTTGGCTTATAATGGGGTTTTTTGGGCTATTTCTGAGTTAAGCTAACGTTTTAGCAATATGCTAACTTTTTTTGCTAATTTGGCTTATAATGGGGTTTTTTGGGCTAATTCTGAGTTAAGCTATTATTTTAGCAATATGCTAACGTTTTTCGCTAATTTGGCTAATAATGGGGATTTTTTAGGCTAATTCTGAGTTAGCTAACGTTTTTAGCAATATGCTAACGTTTTTCGCTAATTTGGCTAATACTGGGGTTTTTTAGGCTAATTCTGAGTTAAGCTAACGTTTTAGCAATATGCTAACTCTTTTTGCCAATTTGGCTTATAATGGGGTTTTTTGAGCTAATTCTGAGTTAAGCTAACGTTTTTAGCAATATGCTAACGTTTTTCGCTAATTTGGCTAATAATGGTTTTTTTTAGGCTATTCTGAGTTAAGCTAACGTTTTAGCAATATGCTAACGTTTTTAGCTAATTTGGCTTATATTGGGGTTTTTTTGGGCTAATTCTGAGTTAAGCTAACGTTATAGCATTATGCTAACTTTTTTCGCTAATTTGGCTTATAATGGGGTTTTTTTGGGCTAATTCTGAGTTAAGCTAACGTTTTAGCAATATGCTAACTTTTTTCGCTAATTTGGCTTATAATGGGGTTTTTTGGGGCTAATTCTGAGTTAGCTAAGTCTATAGCAATATGCTAACGTTTTTCGCTAATTTAGCTTATAATGGGGTGTTTTTTTGGCTAATTCTGAGTTAAGCTAACGTTTTAGCAATATGCTAACTTTTTTGGCTAATTTGGCTAATAATGGGTTTTTTTGGCTAATTCTGAGTTAAGCTAACGTTTTTAGCAATATGCTAACGTTTTTCGCTAATTTGGCTAATAATGGGGTTTTATAGGCTAATTCTGAGTTAAGCTAACGTTTTAGCAATATGCTAACTTTTTTCGCTAATTTGGCTTATAATGGGGTTTTTTGGGCTTATTCTGAGTTAAGCTAACGTTTTAGCAATATGCTAACTTTTTTCGCTAATTTGGCTTTATAATGGGGTTTTTTGGGGCTAATTCTGAGTTAAGCTAACATTATAGCAATATGCTAACGTTTTTTCGCTAATTTGGCTTATAATGGGGTTTTTTTAGGCTAAATCTGAGTTAAGCTAACGTTTTAGCAATATGCTAACCTTTTTTCGCTAATTTGGCTTATAATGGGGTTTTTTAGGCTATTCTGAGTTAAGCTAACATTTTAGCAATATGCTAACTTTTTTCGCTAATTTGGCTTATAATGGGGTTTTTTAGGCTAAATCTGAGTTAAGCTAACGTTTTAGCAATATGCTAACTTTTTTCGCTAATTTGGCTTATAATGGGGTTTTTTAGGCTAATTCTGAGTTAAGCTAACGTTTTAGCAATATGCTAACGTTTTTCGCTAATTTTGCTAATAATGGGGTTTTTTGGGCTAAAAGTGTGATAGGGTCAACGATGCATTGCGGAGGGTGGTGGGTGGGAGCTCAGAGGTGGGCGGTAAGGGCAACAGTGGTGCGTAGAGGAGGGCGGCGAGGGCGGTGTGAAGAGGCCAGGGCTAGGGCGGCGGTGGCGTGTAGAGGCCAGGGCTAGGGCGACGGGTAGCGCCTGCGGGCCATCCAACGCCGCTTGCGGCTTTAATTATTATTATTATTATTATTCTTCTTTCTTCTGCAAGTTCGAGCCAATTTTTCACCCCCGCCACATACCCGAAAACTCACCAAAATTTCCACAAACCTGGGGAAAATGTGAAATGAATTTTCGGCATAGTGCACGACACCCCCCCCAACATGATGACATCACGGCGTGCGATCCCGCCAAAAAAATGAATGGGCCCAAAATCGCTTATGGGGCCAAAAAAAAATATTTCGAAAAACGCACACGAAACCAAAATACACGTGTCGGGGGTATCCAGGAGAGCTTCTGAAATCATTATGGGGGAGCCGCACGACCCACGCCTTGGCGGCCATTTTTGTGGCGAAATGCGAGATTTGGCGATTTTCACGTTTTTTCCACAATATGGGAAAACAACACTTTGGTTTCTTCCGATTTTTACGAAACTTCACACACATCCCGCTAGCCGGAGTCTACAATCACCACAGAAGTTTCATCGACCTTTGACCTTGGGAAAAGGCCGCCATCTTGAATTTTTCAAAAAAAGCACGTTAGTACATGCTTCAAACGAAAACTCGTCCTAGGGATTTTTATCAATCGTCTTCTAACTTCACGAGCTTCAATGGCCGGGAACTGTGGACAAAATGTTGGAATTAGAAGTTGTAGAATTTGAATGGCGTGCGCGTGGCGAGCTCGCAAACCGCCACGGTTTTAGCTAGCTTGCGCATGTTTTAGCGAAATATCACGAAATGCATATCCACGCATGCGGTCCGTCAAGCTGAACGTGGCAATGTACGTTTTGAAACTATAATGTAAAAATTGAGGCCAGGGGAAGCGAAAAACCGACGCGAAAAAAGCGATGACTCAGCAAAAAATGATTTTTTCGGATTTTTTTTTTTAGAATTAACAAACGAAACCAACGTAACTTTATCGGGGATATCCAAACAAAGATTTAAAATTATTACGCGATGACCACACGACTCACTCCTTGGCGGCCATTTTGTTTCAAAATCTGACATTTGGCGATTTTTAACTACATCAAAGGTGACCTTTTATTTTGGCGATCTTAACGAAATTTCGTCCAAAGGGTGCTAGCACAAGTGTACACTGACATGTAGAGTTTCGTTGACCTTTGACTTTCGGAAGAGGGCCGCCATCTTGAATTTTCAATAAATAGCTAGTTTAGCACTAGCTTCAAACGAAAACTCGTCCTTGAGATTTTTATCGATCGTCTTGTAACTACTTGGGCATCAATAGGAAGCAATTGCGAACAAAATGTTGGAATTAGAAGTTGTAGATTTTTAAATGGCGTGCGCGTAGCAATCTTGCAAAAGTGGCGCAGTCTTTATACTCGGCCAATTTTTGATGGATTCTTGTGGAAAATTCAATATGTTGAGCCCAGACCAGAACTGCACATGATATAATAGGAGCGGATTCGAAGATAGCAAAAATGTGGGCGTGGCTAGCGAATAACCTTCGTTGCTAAGGGGTTTTAAGGGTTAACGTTTTCCTATTTGTCTGAAAACTGACGTCTATCTGTCCGGTGTCATGGGGTGATCAAAACATAAAATGGTTGCTATGGCGATAAAACCAACAGAAAAGCCGCCATTTTGAAAAAAGTCCTTTTTTTTCATCAATTTCTTACATAGAGTATAATGGGCAGTTTCTGGGTTAAGGCAATGTATTAGCAACATGCTAACTTTTTCCACTATGTTGATATATAATGGGGTTTTTTGGGCTAATTCTGAGTTAAGCTAACGTTTTAGCAGTATACTAACTTTTTTTGCTAATTTGGCTAATAATGGGGTTTTTTAGGCTAATTCTGAGTTAAGCTAACGTTTTAGCAATATGCTAACGTTTTTTCGCTAATTTGGCTAATAATGGGGTTTTTTTAGGCTAATTCTGAGTTAAGCTAACGTTTTTAGCAATATGCTAACTTTTTTCGCTAATTTGGCTAATAATGGGGTTTTTTTAGGCTAATTCTGAGTTAAGCTAACGTTTTAGCAATATGCTAACTTTTTTCGCTAATTTGGCTAATAATGGGGTTTTTTAGGCTAATTCTGAGTTAAGCTAACGTTTTAGCAGTATACTAACTTTTTTTTGCTAATTTGGCTAATAATGGGGTTTTTAGGCTAATTCTGAGTTAAGCTAACGTTTTAGCAATATGCTAACGTTTTTCGCTAATTTGGCTAATAATGGGGTTTTTTAGGCTAATTCTGAGTTAAGCTAACGTTTTAGCAATATGCTAACGTTTTTCGCTAATTTGGCTAATAATGGGGTTTTTTAGGCTAATTCTGAGTTAAGCTAACGTTTTAGCAATATGCTAACTTTTTTGGCTAATTTGGCTAATAATGGGGTTTTTTAGGCTAATTCTGAGTTAAGCTAACGTTTTTAGCAGTATGCTAACTTTTTTTGCTAATTTGGCTAATAATGGGGTTTTTTGGGCTAATTCTGAGTTAAGCTAACATTTTAGCAGTATGCTAACTTTTTTTTGCTAATTTGGTTTATAATGGGGTTTTTTGGGCTAAAAGTGTGATAGGGTCAACGATGCATTGCGGAGGCGGTGGGAGGGGCTCGGAGGTGGGCGGTAAGGGGCAACAGTGGTGCGTAGAGGAGGGCGGCGAGGGCGCGAAGAGGCCAGGGCGAGGGCGGCGGTGGCGTGTAGAGGCCAGGGCGACGGGCGACGGGTAGCGCCTGCGGGCCATCCAACGCCGCTTGCGGCTTTAATTATGGCCCGCAGCAGCAGGGGTCCTGTCTGCAAGGACCATATTATATTTGCTTGGACCAAAAAACAAAAAAAACCTTTAAAAGGCCTCAATCCAAGGGCCTAAGCTTTAACGGACCTGACCAGTGTGTAGTAGAAGACAAAACACACAAAAAGACACACACAGGCCTAGTCGCAAAAAAGCTTCTATATTGTTTTTGCTTTGTTTATTATTATTATTATTATTCTCCTTTCTTTCGCCACCTGTTTGCCCAAATTTGACCCTCTGAACATACCCGAAAACTCACCAAAATTTCCACAAACCTGGGGAAAATTGTAAAATAATTTTTTTTAAAGTGAACGAAACCCCCCCCAAAACGATGACATCACGGCGTGCGATCCCGCCAAAAAAATGAATGGGCCGAAATTTGTTTAAGGAGCAAAAAAAAAAAATTTTGAAATACGCACACGAAACCAAAACACACGCGTCGGGGGTATCCAGGAGAACTTTTGAAATCATTATGGGGGGGCCGCACGACCCACGCCTTGGCGGCCATTTTGTGGCGAAGTGCGAGATTTGGCGATTTTCGCGTTTTTCCACAATATGGGAAAACGACACTTTGGTTCTTCCGATTTTTACGAAACTTCACACACATCCCGCCAGGCGGACTCTACAACCACCACAGAAGTTTCATTGACCTTTGACCTTGGGAAGTGGCCGCCATCTTGAATTGTCAAGAAAAAGCACGTTTAGTACAAGCTTCAAACGAAAACTCGTCCTAGGGATTTTCATCAATCATCTTGTAACTTAACGAGTATCAATGGCCGGGAACTGTGGACAAAATGTTGGAATTAGAAGTTGTAGAATATGAATGGCGTGCGCGTGGCGTGCTCGCCACCGCCACGGTTTTAGCTAGCTTGCGCATGTTTTAGCGAAATATCACGAAACGCATATCCACGCGTGCGGTCCGTCAAGCTGAACGTGGCAATGTAACTTTTGAAACTCTAATGTTAAAATTCAGCCCAGGGGAAGCGAAATACCGACGCCAAAAAAAGCGATGACTCAGCAAAAAACGATTTTTTTTTGGAATTTTTTTTTTTGAATTAACGAATGAAACCAACGTAACTTTATCGGGGATATCCAAACGAAGTTTTGAAATTATTACGTGATTGCCACACGACCAACAGTTTGGCGGCCATTTTGTTTCAAAATCGGACATTCCGCAATATTTACGTACGTGAAAACTGACCTTTCGTTGTGACGATTTTAACGAAATTTCACACACATGCAGCTAGCGCAAGTTTACGGTTGACCCAAAAAGTATCGTTCCGGTTTGACCTTGGGAAGAGGCCGCCATCTTGAATTTTCAAAAAAATCGTTTTTACTCCTAGCTAAATGAAAAATTCAGCCCAAGGGTTTTTTTTCCCGATCGTCTTCAAACTTTAATAGCATCATCGGGAGGAAATTTGTGAAAATTTGGTACCAATAGTAACTCTGTATCTCAAATGGTGTGCGCGTAGCAAGCTCGCAAAAGTGGCGCAGTCTTTATACTCGGCCATTTTTTGACGGATTATTGTGAAAATTTCATATGTTGACCTCTGACCAGAACTGGACATGACATAATAGGAGCGGATACGAACGCATTAGGAAAGTGGGCGTGGCTAGCGAATAACCTTCGTTGCTAAGGGGTTTTAAGGGTTAACGTTTTCCGATTTGTCTGAAACTGACGTCTATCTGTTCGGTGACACGGGGTGATCAAAACATAAAATGGTTGCTATGGCGATAAAACCAACAGAAAAGCCGCCATTTTGAAAAAAGTCCTTTTTTTTCATCAATTTCTTACATAGAGCATAATGGGCTTTTTTGGGGGCAGTTTCTGGGTTAAGGCAATGTATTAGCAAGATGCTAACTTTTTCCACTATGTTAATATATAATGGGGTTTTTTGGGCTAATTCTGAGTTAAGCTAACGTTTTAGCAATATTCTAACTTTTTTCGCTAATTTGGCTAATAATGGGGCTTTTTAGGCTAATTCTGAGTTAAGCTAACGTTTTAGCAATATGCTAACGTTTTTTCGCTAATTTGGCTTATAATGGGGTTTTTTGGGCTAATTCTGAGTTAAGCTAACATTTTAGCAATATGCTAACTTTTTTCGCTAATTTGGCTTATAATAGGGTTTTTTGGGCTAATTCTTGGTTAAGCTAACATTTTAGCAATATGCTAACGTTTTTCGCTAATTTGGCTTATAATGGGGTTTTTTGGGCTATTTCTGAGTTAAGCTAACATTTTAGCAATATGCTAACGTTTTTTGCTAATTTGGCTAATAATGGGGTTTTTTAGGCTAATTCTGAGTTAAGCTAACGTTTTAGCAATATGCTAACGTTTTTTGCTAATTTGGCTTATAATGGGGGTTTTTTGGGCTAATTCTGAGTTAAGCTAACGTTTTAGCAATATGCTAACGTTTTTCGCTAATTTGGCTAATAATGGGGTTTTTTAGGCTAATTCTGAGTTAAGCTAACGTTTTAGCAATATGCTAACGTTTTTCGCTAATTTGGCTAATAATGGGGTTTTTTAGGCTAATTCTGAGTTAAGCTAACGTTTTAGCAATATGCTAACGTTTTTCGCTAATTTGGCTAATAATGGGGTTTTTTAGGCTAATTCTGAGTTAAGCTAACGTTTTAGCAATATGCTAACCTTTTTTCGCTAATTTGGCTAATAATGGGGTTTTTTAGGCTAATTCTGAGTTAAGCTAACGTTTTAGCAATATGCTAACGTTTTTCGCTAATTTGGCTAATAATGGGGTTTTTTAGGCTAATTCTGAGTTAAGCTAACGTTTTAGCAATATGCTAACTTTTTTGGCTAATTTGGCTAATAATGGGGTTTTTTGGGCTAATTCTGAGTTAAGCTAACGTTTTAGCAGTATGCTAACTTTTTTTGCTAATTTGGCTAATAATGGGTTTTTTTGGGCTAATTCTGAGTTAAGCTAACATTTTAGCAGTATGCTAACTTTTTTTGCTAATTTGGTTTATAATGGGGTTTTTTAGGCTAAAAGTGTGATAGGGTCAACGATGCATTGCGGTGGGAGGGGGCTCAGAGGTGGGCAGTAAGGGCAACAGTGGTGCGTAGAGGAGGGCGGCGAGGGCGCGAAGAGGCCAGGGCGAGGGCGGCGGTGGCGTGTAGAGGCCAGGGCGACGGGCGACGGGTAGCGCCTGCGGGCCATCCAACGCCGCTTGCGGCTTTAATTATTATTCTTCTTTCTTTCTGCAAGTTCGAGCCAATTTTTCACCCCCGCCACATACCCGAAAACTCACCAAAATTTCCACAAACCTGGGGAAAATGTGAAATGAATTTTCGGCATAGTGCACGACACCCCCCCCAACACGATGACATCACGGCGTGCGATCCCGCCAAAAAAATGAATGGGCCCAAAATCGCTTATGGGGCCAAAAAAAAATATTTCGAAAAACGCACACGAAACCAAAATACACGTGTCGGGGGTATCCAGGAGAGCTTCTGAAATCATTATGGGGGGGCCGCACGACCCACGCCTTGGCGGCCATTTTGTGGCGAAGTGCGAGATTTGGCGATTTTCGCGTTTTTCCACAATATGGGAAAACGACACTTTGGTTGTTCCGATTTTTACGAAACTTCACACACTTCCCGCTAGCCGGAGTCTACAATCACCACAGAAGTTCCATCGACCTTTGACCTCGGGAAAAGGCCGCCATCTTGAATTTTTTAAAAAAGCACGTTTACTACAAGCTTCAAACGAAAACTCGTCCTAGGGATTTTTATCAATCGTCTTGTAACTTCACGAGCATCAATGGCCGGGAACTGTGGACAAAATGTTGGAATTAGAAGTTGTAGAATATGAATGGCGTGCGCGTGGCGTGCTCGCCACCGCCACGGTTTTAGCTAGCTTGCGCATGTTTTAGCGAAATATCACGAAACGCATATCCACGCGTGCGGTCCGTCAAGCTGAACGTGGCAATGTACGTTTTGAAACTATAATGTAAAAATTGAGGCCAGGGGAAGCGAAAAACCGACGCGAAAAAAAGCGATGACTCAGCAAAAAACGATTTTTTCGGATTTTTTTTTTTAGAATTAACGAACGAAACCAACGTAACTTTATCGGGGATATCCAAACAAAGATTTAAAATTATTACGCGATGACCACCCGACTCACTCCTTGGCGGCCATTTTGTTTCAAAATCTGACAATTGGCGATTTTTAACTACATCAAAAGTGACCTTTTATTTTGGCGATCTTAACGAAATTTGGTCCAAAGGGTGCTAGCGCAAGTGTACACTGACATGTAGAGTTTCGTTGACCTTTGACTTTTGGAAGAGGCCGCCATCTTGAATTTTCAATAAATAGCTAGTTTAGCACTAGCTTCAAACGAAAACTCGTCCTTGAGATTTTTATCGATCGTCTTGTAACTACTTGGGCATCAATAGGAAGCAATTGCGAACAAAATGTTGGAATTAGAAGTTGTAGATTTTAAATGGCGTGCGCGTAGCAATCTTGCAAAAGTGGCGCAGTCTTTATACTCGGCCAATTTTTGATGGATTCTTGTGAAAATTCAATATGTTGAGCCCAGACCAGAACTGCACATGATATAATAGGAGCGGATGCGAAGATAGCAAAAATGTGGGCGTGGCTAGCGAATAACCTTCGTTGCTAAGGGGTTTTAAGGGTTAACGTTTTCTGATTTGTCTGAAACTGACGTCTATCTGTTCGGTGACACGGGGTGATCAAAACATAAAATGGTTGCTATGGCGATAAAACCAACAGAAAAGCCGCCATTTTGAAAAAAGTCCTTTTTTTTCATCAATTTCTTACATAGAGTATAATGGGCAGTTTCTGGGTTGAGGCAATGTATTAGCAACATGCTAACTTTTTCCACTATGTTGATATATAATGGGGTTTTTTAGGCTAATTCTGAGTTAAGCTAACGTTTTAGCAATATGCTAACGTTTTTCGCTAATTTGGCTTATAATGGGGTTTTTTGGGCTATTTCTGAGTTAAGCTAACGTTTTAGCAATATGCTAACTTTTTTTGCTAATTTGGCTTATAATGGGGTTTTTTGGGCTAATTCTGAGTTAAGCTATTATTTTAGCAATATGCTAACGTTTTTCGCTAATTTGGCTAATAATGGGGTTTTTTTAGGCTAATTCTGAGTTAAGCTAACGTTTTAGCAATATGCTAACGTTTTTCGCTAATTTGGCTAATACTGGGGTTTTTTAGGCTAATTCTGAGTTAAGCTAACGTTTTAGCAATATGCTAACTCTTTTTGCCAATTTGGCTTATAATGGGGTTTTTTGAGCTAATTCTGAGTTAAGCTAACGTTTTAGCAATATGCTAACGTTTTTCGCTAATTTGGCTAATAATGGTTTTTTTTAGGCTAATTCTGAGTTAAGCTAACGTTTTAGCAATATGCTAACGTTTTAGCTAATTTGGCTTATATTGGGGTTTTTTGGGCTAATTCTGAGTTAAGCTAACGTTATAGCATTATGCTAACTTTTTTCGCTAATTTGGCTTATAATGGGGTTTTTTGGGCTAATTCTGAGTTAAGCTAACGTTTTAGCAATATGCTAACTTTTTTCGCTAATTTGGCTTATAATGGGGTTTTTTGGGCTAATTCTGAGTTAAGCTAACGTTATAGCAATATGCTAACGTTTTTCGCTAATTTAGCTTATAATGGGGTTTTTTTGGCTAATTCTGAGTTAAGCTAACGTTTTAGCAATATGCTAACTTTTTTGGCTAATTTGGCTAATAATGGGGTTTTTTTGGCTAATTCTGAGTTAAGCTAACGTTTTAGCAATATGCTAACGTTTTTAGCTAATTTGGCTTATATTGGGGTTTTTTGGGCTAATTCTGAGTTAAGCTAACGTTATAGCATTATGCTAACGTTTTTCGCTAATTTGGCTAATACTGGGGTTTTTTAGGCTAATTCTGAGTTAAGCTAACGTTTTAGCAATATGCTAACTCTTTTTGCCAATTTGGCTTATAATGGGGTTTTTTGAGCTAATTCTGAGTTAAGCTAACGTTTTAGCAATATGCTAACGTTTTTCGCTAATTTGGCTAATAATGGTTTTTTTTAGGCTAATTCTGAGTTAAGCTAACGTTTTAGCAATATGCTAACGTTTTTAGCTAATTTGGCTTATATTGGGGTTTTTTGGGCTAATTCTGAGTTAAGCTAACGTTATAGCATTATGCTAACTTTTTTCGCTAATTTGGCTTATAATGGGGTTTTTTGGGCTAATTCTGAGTTAAGCTAACGTTTTAGCAATATGCTAACTTTTTTCGCTAATTTGGCTTATAATGGGGTTTTTTGGGCTAATTCTGAGTTAAGCTAACGTTATAGCAATATGCTAACGTTTTTCGCTAATTTAGCTTATAATGGGGTTTTTTTGGCTAATTCTGAGTTAAGCTAACGTTTTAGCAATATGCTAACTTTTTTGGCTAATTTGGCTAATAATGGGTTTTTTTTGGCTAATTCTGAGTTAAGCTAACGTTTTAGCAATATGCTAACGTTTTTCGCTAATTTGGCTAATAATGGGGTTTTATAGGCTAATTCTGAGTTAAGCTAACGTTTTAGCAATATGCTAACTTTTTTCGCTAATTTGGCTTATAATGGGGTTTTTTGGGCTTATTCTGAGTTAAGCTAACGTTTTAGCAATATGCTAACTTTTTTCGCTAATTTGGCTTATAATGGGGTTTTTTGGGCTAATTCTGAGTTAAGCTAACATTATAGCAATATGCTAACGTTTTTCGCTAATTTGGCTTATAATGGGGTTTTTTAGGCTAAATCTGAGTTAAGCTAACGTTTTAGCAATATGCTAACTTTTTTCGCTAATTTGGCTTATAATGGGGTTTTTTAGGCTAATTCTGAGTTAAGCTAACATTTTAGCAATATGCTAACTTTTTTCGCTAATTTGGCTTATAATGGGGTTTTTTAGGCTAATTCTGAGTTAAGCTAACGTTTTAGCAATATGCTAACTTTTTTCGCTAATTTGGCTTATAATGGGGTTTTTTTAGGCTAATTCTGAGTTAAGCTAACGTTTTAGCAATATGCTAACGTTTTTTCGCTAATTTTGCTAATAATGGGGTTTTTTGGGCTAAAAGTGTGATAGGGTCAACGATGCATTGCGGAGGTGGTGGGTGGGAGCTCAGAGGTGGGCGGTAAGGGCAACAGTGGTGCGTAGAGGAGGGCGGCGAGGGCGGTGTGAAGAGGCCAGGGCTAGGGCGGCGGTGGCGTGTAGAGGCCAGGGCTAGGGCGAACGGGTAGCGCCTGCGGGCCATCCAACGCCGCTTGCGGCTTTAATTTATTGTTACTTTTGTAAGTTTCAAGTGATTTCAGTGAGAATTGTGGGTTTTTCCTTCTTTTTGTGATCTTTTTTTAGCGGCATAGAGAGAATATGAAAGCAGGACTCTTCATCTCATAAAACTTCGGAATGTATTCTAGTTTTGAAGGTTTTGTTTGGCGCCTCGCATTTCCTTCTCTGGAACTCCGCGGTGCAGCTTACTTCCTCGTGGAGGATTGCTGGTTTCTGGCTCTGAAGCTGGACTCTCCAATTCTCCGTGACTGCAGTGTGTGTTTTTAGGGAGAAACTCGGTGTAGAGGAGCTAACGTCTCGCTTCGCCTCCTGTGTGTGGAAGGAACTGGTGCAGCTGCTCCGCTGTCGGGAGGCTCTGCTTCTGCCGCGAAACATGCGATGAGTCAGCGGGACAGCAGCGCCTCTTTCCCGAGCGCTGGTCACCAGTCACGGGGACAGCAGGTGCCGCTGCCCGCTGGACCGTTGTAAGCAGATCAGAGCGGGTCGGTGGGCTGATCAACCATCTCCGCTCTGTGGGGTCTCGTTTGCCGTGGAGAACCTCCGCCGTGACACCAGACCAGAGCGGGGTCGTAACCCAGGAGGTAACCACCTGCTCAGGAAAGAGCCGCACTGCAGAGAGGAATGTTCATTTTCAAAAGGACAAATGTTTTAAAAATGCTTATTTAGACTTTTTGTTTTAATTATCCAGCATATCTGTTTAAGAAAGTGGGAAAATGATTGTAGCAGCCTTTAAACATCACTTAAACACAAATCTGGGAGACATGAAAAGAGTCTCACATGAGATTTGTGTGTAAATGAGACGTACAAATCAAGAATTATGCAGAACAAACCTAAATTTACACACAAATCAAGTATTACGCACGAACATATAGGAGCAATTCTCTCCAGAGTTTCTCCCCCAAAACACACTGCAGCCATGAATCATTGGAGAGGCCCCTCCTCAGAGCCGGAAAAACGCCAAACCTCCAACAGGAAGTCGAGAGCCGCGGAGGTGGATGAAGAAGGAGGTTTGACTAAGCGACCCTCATAAAGCTTTACGTTTCACCAAAACAACGTTTACAGCATGTATGTGTGTGAGGTACCAGACAAAACCTTGAAAACTTCAATATGTTTCTTGACATCAGCAGTCCTGCGCCACGATGAGATTCAAACCACGCAAGAGCAATGGAGCACAGAGGATCTTTTTAAAACACTTGTTCCTTCAAAAATAACATTTTTTTAGAACTGAACATTTCCCATTTTTTCCTTTTTTTTATTTACATCCCATCATCCACCTCAGTTTAACATAAGTATTCACCTGAGCACAGGTGTCGGCTCAACTTTACAGCTGGTTAGCGTGATGGAATGAGGTGCTTTACATGTGTTGGTTTGTATGCATAAGTGTGCGTGTGAACTAACAAGTTTGTGAAGACTCTTGAGCCAGCAGGTATGTTTGTAACAACCGAGTATGTGGACAAACCCCACGCATTTTTAGCTAACATTCACATTTGACTGGATGATTATAAACTTCCAGCATCTTATTGCCTGTTGTGTTATGATTCTACACTCACTCCCCTGTAGTCATTCTCCAACTTCTGTAACCCACCCTTTGCCCCTGTGTTTAGAGTACAGGACAACAAGGTCCTAGATAGAGGCTGATTAGTATAAGCAAAACTCTGGAAGCAAGAGTGTTTGAAAAAGTGTGACTGGAGTCTGAATGGACAGGCAATAACACTAGATATTTCTGCCATACCAAAGGGTGAGAACGGAAACAGCAACCAGTTTTGGATGCAGAGGCTAAGAATCCTCCGCTCGAAAGAGTAGAAGCTTGAGGATTACCACTACTGGATATTATTGCTGTCTAACTTAGACACCAACCAGGTCATAGAACACCCAAGGTGTTAGAGCTATAAAAGAAATAATAAGCAACAAACTTTACAAGAAACCAAAAAGTCATAAATAAATGAAATAAAATGAGAAAATAAAACAAAGTAAGGCCTAAAACCACAGGAAGCCCTCCAGTGTAAGGAATGGAAGGTATTGAAAAAATAGATCCAGAAAAAACTTAACACCTAGATGATTGGATTAAAAAAATCATAACCTTAATGGTAGATTAACAGCACAGTTTAACCCAATTGCAAGAAGCTATAACAGCAAAATCTAAAAATGAAAAATGTAGGATATGCACAAGCTCGTGATTGGAAAAAGGTGGTAAAGAGTAAAAAGACGGAAAAAAGTTGTGGAAACATTTAATGAAAGGGAAATGAGACAGCATGTGGATTTGGAAGAGGTCAAGGTCGCGGAAAGAACAGGCCACAAATGACATTATAACTCATATAGGACATGTAGCTCAATGTTGACCAGAACAAAATGAAGCTTTCGGAGGACTGGAGAGAGAGTGCCGGATATTACTTGAATGAGCCAAAGCAACACAGAAGGAAAAAAGAAAAAAGGAGACTAGAGCACAGAAGAAAAGCTGCATTAGAAGAACTTCAAACTTTATTTGTACAGTGCCTTTCCTTCAGAAAGAAGGAAAGAAGCAGAGATCAAGACTCGTGCTCGAGCAGACTGATAGCGCAGGGAGCACATGGACCGTGATTGTGTTAATATACGAGAGGAGGAGATAAATGCAGATAAATAAAGCGGTTGAACAGAAGGTTGAGGAGATTAGGGAAAAAGGTTGGCAAACAAGTGAATGAATAATCTTGATGAAAATCTACTCTGTTCAGATGGGAGAAATAAAATAAAAAGATGGATAAAGGGCTGCACAGTGGTGCAGTGATCAGTGCCCTTGCATCACAGCAAGAAAGCCTTCGGTTCAAGTCCCGGCTGGGGGACTTGAAACAGCATCACCAATGGGAGACTTTCCTGTGTGGAGTTTGCATGTTCTCCCCGTGCATGTGCTCGTGCATGTGTGGGTTTTCTCCGGGGACTCCGGCTTCCTCCCACCATCCAAAAACATGCCTCATAGGTTCATTCGTCACTCTGAGTGAGATCGCCTATCTCCGTTTTACACTTGAAGCAGAGTGGAGAGACATCCTTTCTGTACAGATACAGAAAGGCGGAGATGCAGAGAGGCGGCTTGGGGCAACATGTGCTCGATGTAGTATCATTAGTTGTTTTGCTCTTGTCCTGTTACACACTGTTATTTTCCTTGCATTATCCCACATCTCTTCAGTCATTGCGACCCCAAGTTCCTTCTCCCAGACCTCCTCAACCTGTGCCCGGGAAGCTAGCATTAGAACATTTCCTCAGGGCAGCATAAAAGATTCTCATGGAGGCGTCCCCCTGACGGAGAAGCACCAGTTTGTCCATCTGTGTGACCCTCACGTCAGCCAGCAGTGAAGTGTCTTTGGAAATAAAGTCTCCAATCTGAAAATACCTGAACAAATCGTTCCTTGATATATCATATTTCTCCATAATTTGGTTGAAAGACATAAGGGTGGGGCCATTAAATAAATCCCCCAAAGAACAGATTCCCTTAGCTGACCAGTTTTGGAAGGCCACGTCCATAGTGCCAGGAAGGAAGTCAGGATTACCAGGGATTGGGGTAGGAGCCGAGGTAGACCCTGGTCTGCCCTCCATTTGTTGTATTAATCTCCATGCTCTAACTGCACTGACTGTGACTGGGTTGCTGCAAAGTTTTTCAATACATTTTAGCTTTTTGATAAAAAGAAGATTACTTAGAGGACAGGCCGAGAGGGACTTCTTAACATCCAGCCAAATTCTCACTCATTATTTTTGGTCCTGTACTAAGTACAGAAGTACTGGAGCGATGTTTTGCTTGAAATGCGAAAAATCCTGTAAGAGGACCTCAAGTTCGACCCAGTTTCTCTGGTTCTTGGCCTCCCCAGCTGTCGGATTACTAACATATATCATAAAAAGCTTTACAATATTCTGGCATTCTGTGCGAGAAAAAATATCCTTCAGAAGTGGATTTCGGACAAAACTCCCTCAATTTCAGGATGGCAGAGGATAATAATGAGTACGTCCCTCTGGACTGCTTGACTTGTCTCTCACATTCAAAAACTGATATTTTTGATCAAACTTGGAGACCATTCCTTGTTTATATTAATGTGAATATTTCTGTCATACTGACGAGAGCGTTTATCTAGAACTGTAATTCTTTATTATATTTCATTTATTCCCTGTACTGCCCATTTATGTTAAGACTCCCTCTGCATTGTTACTGAATCATGAAACACTTTGATGTACCCAACTTGTGTTTTTTTTTGTTTTGTTACTATATTCCTGTCTTTTTAGGATCAACAGGATGCAGCAATAGAAAATGCTGTGAGAAATCTTCTCAGCTGCATCAGACACCGTCCAGTCCATCAGTCTACTGGTAATGTCGAACAACAAAGAAGTTCAGCAGCCGCAAGTGGGCCTGCTGAATCACAGGCTGGTACCTCTGCAACCTCTGGTATTAGCCAGCGTGTCTGACCAAACACAGTCCAGCATGAGATGCAAAGGTGAAGAACAATGTACTTTAAATGGGTTTAAAAATAGGAAAATTGGCAACCTTAATCACCTTTGGTATTTCTATTTTAAGGTCTTTTCCAGCAATATTTACTGGAAACCGTGCACGTTTTAAAAGAAAGGCACCTGATACATCAAGACCAACGTGCACGTTTATTAGAACTCCAGTTCTGCCTCTTACCCGACAATTGGATGAAACTATGCTCTTGCAAGCGGGATTAGGAAGGAGAACTGTCACTCTTGCAGATGATGCTGATCATGCAGAGGTGAAGCAACTTTTATAACCTTACATAGAATTTTTGGAAAGTGTTAAAATCCAATAGTCCATTCAGTTGATAGACCTTTGTGTTTTTCCGTTTAATGTAATTACTAGATTTTGTTTTATTTTTTAGTTTCACATCTCCGCTAAATTTGCAAAGAGACATGACTTTATAGAATGTTACATGTTAATCTTTATGATTGCAGCTACTTAAACATTTTTTTACACTAATTATCTTAGTTCAGTGAACATCAGAAATCCAGAAAATGTATTTCATAAGTCACTGTCAGTGATTTGTTCATGGACTGTGGCATTAATATTAAACCGTATTTATTTATATTCAGATAAGTAAGGTTCTACTTGATGAATATTCCAAACTACAGAATTTGCGTGGTGGTTGGCTTCTTCAAAAAGCCACTGGTAAGACTGTTATTATGGTTGTACAAAACAGTTCTACACCCATTTCAAATTCAAGGCATAATTATTCGAAAAAATAAAATGACATTTTTGCATCAATGTTCTGTCCTTTTCAAGGTGGGAGTGGCCAAAGGAAGATGACTCCACTGCCCCAATCTTCCAATGGGTACAGTTCCAAAATACTGAAGTCTTCCTCCAATAATGGAAAAAATACAATATACATTGTTCCATTACAAGAAGCAATTGATACAGCCCCGCTACCCTATAATGCACCTGAATTTGAGAAAATGCCTAAAAATGACATTGGTGCCGCTGCAACTGCTTCCTTTTCACATCGAGTCCTGTCAATGTGTTGTGAGTGATTCATTTCATAATTCTTATGGCTGCATTACATTTAATCTTTCACAATTATTGTCTTTACATTTGTCTTGAATGTAACTTTAGATCTCTTGTTGTATTTTAAATATTGTTTTTAAGTTTGATATTTATGGAAAATATATATTTCCCCACAATTGCCCTTTTCTTTTTTAGAATTTGGAACCTGGAGCGGGAGAAAGAAATGATAGGGAGGCAGTTACAACTTGCATGGTAGGCAAGTCAGTCAGAGAAGAAAAATGAGAAAAAGTTTTTCATTTTATTTATCTATTTTTCTCAATAATTTGGGAAAGGTCTGAAAAATATAATGGGGTTAAATCAATAAGGTTAATCAAATTTGCCACAGATATAGTAAAAAAGTGGAATTCAAACAATGAGGATCTTCTATTTAATTATTACAGCTTTTAAAAATAATCATGATCATTTCGGTGGGGTTTATGATGTGAATTTGACTGTTACAGGATTCCTGCCCCATATGTAGAGAGATGTTCTCCACCGACGTGATGCCCCCCCATGCAAGTTCTTGTGGGGAAAGGTTGTTTTTTGTCAGTAACTGTCTGTGTTCTTAATTTGTGAGTACACTGGTGTAATCCATTTTTGATTTAACATAGTCAAACAAGCAGACCAAACTCAAATTTGGGGTGAGCTATATCTTTAAGAAGTTTATGGTAATTTCAGTTAGACGCACTATTTTTTAATAATGATGTTGCTGTATTCAAAAGAACTTAAAACTATAATAATGCATATCTTGTCATCTAGCTTTCCTCAGATGGATTACATGACACCAATTCCAGTTGAGCCAAGTCCATCACGTGGCGTTCCCATGAGCAGCAGTATTCCTGAAAGCAGCAATAGCTCGTCAAACTTCAGCCTCTTGGCATTTGATACACAACAAAGCAGATCATCAGAGCCATCACCTGCCGTAAATGACGGTGTGTTGGTTGGATATTTTTTCTTATGTTAACTCTCTACATGCAATGTTGTGTTTTTTCCTTAGAATTAAAATGCCTTGGGTAAAAGTAATTTTGATTGAACTCTTTTCCAGCCTGGAAAAGAGCTGAAGATCCAGAGAGAGCTTCAGTGCTATACAGGAGGTATATACTGGAGCAGAAAGAAGATGAGCCAACCCTGAAAGTAAAACTGGATTTGAGAGAGAGTGTTAAGGAACAGGAGGAAAGACTAATCATTTTTTACAAGGGCCAAAAAGTTGATTGGGCCAGACCCCTCCATTGTAGATTGGAAGGTAATGCACATCTTCCCAAATGCCAATTTGTAATTACAAAACCATACAATAGCTGTGCTGATCAAGTTCTACTTGATCTATTACATTTTTGTTTGCCAGGTGACGTGGCGACAGGAGAGGGTGTAAAACGGCATTTCTTTAGCCTAGTGATGCAAAAGCTGCAAACTGGATTTTCACTGGATTTTGGTAAGTCTCAGATGTACATCATGTAACAGCCTCACCCCCTCACACGCTACCCAACTTTCTATTTTTTTTATAGTTTCATAAGTCCTGGCAATTTTAATGACTTAGCTCAATCATCCCTGACCTGTGCTTTTTTTCTGTGTTCATGCAGGAAATAGAACTGGAACTTTGTTATTTGAAGGTCAAGCTGACCATCTCACTCCTTCAACATCGAAGGTGCTTTTACAGAGTGACTTGTTCAAGATGGCTGACAGGATGATAGGTCACTCTTTTCTACATGGTGGTCCTCCGCTAACGGGTATAAGTCCTGCAATCCTGCATGTTTTGCTGGGGGGCTCCCAAGAAACAGCACCTATAGTGCTTGAGGATGTGGCAGACATTGACATCAGAGAGACAATAGAGCTGGTAGGTTTAAACTCTAACACAATGCCTACTTCATAAAGAAAGATGTAATATTCCTGAAGTCAAGTATGCTATTTTAATTTTCTCCATTAAGCTCACAACAGCTGATAAGACCGATGTCCGCACTCTCACAGAAGATCAAAGAGAAGCTGTTGATCACCTAGCTCTATCTTGGGATCTTCCTGTGGTGACGACAACAAACCGGGCATGGCTTTTACAAAGTCTGCTTCAATATGCGGTGAGGTCAAATGATCATGTAAATAACAATCTTACCAAGTTATTGTGAACGATGCACATTCTAAATTGAAGCTACTACTGCATATTTAGTCTGTTCATCATGGCCCCGTCATTACTCCTTAATGTAGTTAAACAGCAATTCCAATCTTTCTGTAGGTGCTTGGGCGAACTTCACAGCAAGTACATCAGCTAAGAGAGGGCCTGCAGGAGTCAATGTTGTGGCCATTGTTGGAGGCACGACCAGATGTTCTTGCTCCTGTTTTTCCATGTCAAAAAATGGCTGAATGCAGTGCTCAGGTACGTTGTTCTGCAGTCTGATTAAACCATATGAGTTAAAAAAAAAAGAATTACACAGTAGGCATTTTATCTTATTTGTATAAAGATGGTCCTGCAAAACATAATTTGGCCGGAAGATGAGGAGCAGAATGAAGATGGATGCTCCGTTGCTGTCAAGTCTGTAGTATGTAGTATGGGTATCTACGCAAGTTTGTGGAGACACGTATATTGTGTTTTTTTTGGAATATAGGCCTTGAAAATGCACAGGTTTATTTTAAAAAAATTAAGTTGTCATAACATTACGTTTGTAAGTAATGGTAAGAATCAATGAATTACTTTAATAGCTACCTAAAAAATGTTTCAATAGACCTTAGTACTTAGCAGGAATTACATTTGTTTCAGAAAACTTTTTTGCACTAATGTACTTATTTAAAACTTTTTAAGTCAACATTCTTTTTTATTTTTTTTATATATTCTCTGTGTCATTTGTTGCCATTAAGTCACAGAACACAAACGGAAGCAACTGGTGAAGTTTTGGGTTGGCTGGGAGAAACCCATGCAGGACATGCAAGTGGAGGTGAAGCCAGCAGACCATCCAACATCGTCCACCTGTTTCCACATCTTACGTTTGCCGAGTCATTACACAAGTCATGCTCAATTCCAAGACAGTTTGGAATGCTGCATTGCAAGTAATGATTATGGTTTTGGACTAATATGAAATCTGAAAAAAAGAGTTTGGCTACATTCTGTTATGAAGCCACACTACACACATTTTTCTACATCAGTGATGTTAAATTTGTTAAAAAATACCTTTTTTTTTTTTTTTTATGGTTATTGTCATTTAAGACTTTGGGTGGTGACCGTAATAAACCCAAAACATCTGGTCATTTCCATGGTATGGATCACCAACTCAGAACCTTTACAAATTTGTATCCATATATATTGACTGAAACTTGAGTTCAATAAAATGGTCGTCCTAATTTGTCTAATGCCAAGTCCTGCGTAGGATTTTTTTTTTGTCTGTTTTTTGAGAAGCCTGTTCATCTACGACAATGTGTGATTCTTAGGATTTTCCTATACTGCTCTTTTTGAGCAAGATCATTTATTAATCTCGAGAGGAAAGCGTAGCGCAGAAAGTTTTGCATTCAAGTCCTCAACTTTCCTCTCTGGTGTTTTGGTAATATGGAGGGTGTTTATACCCGTTCTTAAGTTTTCTGTAATTTTCTCAAAGCGATCAGATTCTGCTAGATCTCGGAGTAGATGTTTTTCATTTAATCTATTTCGGTCTCCAGCTTATAAGTATATGTTTTACTGCTTTTAAGATTTTTGCCTCAAGACCTTCTCAGATATTGTTGTTGCAATGTTTCATTAAATGTCTGAAACTGTTGTTTCAAACTCTTATTAAAGACCTGATTTTCTGTACGGAAAGTAATTTCTGTTTGCAATGACTCAATTTGACCTAATAATCCCGTTAACATTTCTCCTAGGCAGATTACTGCATTTAAACTCAAGATGACTATTTAATCTCAGTGCCTGCTTGGAAGCCACCTCCTCTTTTAAGTTATTGCATAGATAATTACATGGATAATTACTTGACTTTTCTATGTCAGTAAAATGTGTTTTATAGCTTTAGTTATCTACAGCAAATGACTGACAATAAAATGCCATGAAGAAAGTTTTTTTTTTTTTGGAGGGGGGGGGTTATTTTTTGACAATTTTGGAACTTAGGTTACATGTAACCAATGCTCTGCATGTACTGCAGAGTGGCTAAATAAACATCAACACCAAGATTTGTTGAACCCAGTGGGTTAACTGCAGCGGTCAAGCCAGCCAGTTCCTGCTGGCTCAGTGGGCATTCAATCTCAGGTACAGAGATGCCAGGGTTGGGGTCACTGCACACAAGACCACTGCTTTCCCAGTCTATTTGTGGAATATGCAGGTCCTGTAAGAAAATTGATATTCAATTTTGTAGAAATGTGTCAATTTTTGACTTATAAATATGAAAATCTACCAGCTTTAATATTTAAACAGTAGAAAAAGCCAACCTCTTCGCACTCTTCGCACTGTGAATGATGCCGTTGCCCCAAATGCCACAGCTGATTGGGAGAAAAGTTCCCCTCCGTTGAAAGAGGATGCTCATCCCAGCCACCTCTGAATATATTGAGGTGCTGTTGAATGAAAGGAATGAAGACATAATGGCAGCAAAAGAGGTGAAGGTTGCTGGACAGATCAAGATAGTCCTCCTCTTCCAGCTGATGTAGAATGTGATAGAAGAGACCAGTCACAGCAGTGAAGACATCTCGCCACAATCGTTCAATTCTGTTTAAAAAAATATAGAGCGTTGGTAAATCTTTCATGACAGCACATGTCCACAAAAATATGTTTCAAGTATGAGTATCAAGATAGTCTTCAGTCTTTCCTGTCTGGTAACACTCCACTTTGATGATAAACTTAGTAGATGGGGTTACTTTTGTAGTCATTTTAAGACAATGAACTTTGCTGGGGAGGGGATATTGGCAAAAAAAAAATGTTACCTCTCTGGCAAGCCGAAAGTCTCAACAGCTTCACGGAAGAAAGCCAGGGTTGTTGATGCCAGGTTATTATTGGAGACCTGCAGATACATGATCTATGTGTACAAAAATACAAGGCATAAGTTCTCCAATGAATACTTCGAAATCGTTACTTTAAGGTTAAAAGAAACTACAAAATGATCACCAAATGCATGTATGAGCCCTATAGCATTTGTTTAAATTGAAACTTCCTATTAATGGTAATTCATAGTCATATCCAACTACGTCTTAAGATGCAATGACTAATGAATAGATAATTGTAAATCCCAACAAACATGGCAAATTATATAGACTAAAGCTTAAAGAATAAATGTCAGGATTGATGTTATTCCATGACAGACCACTTATACATTCCACACGCTTTGCAGACAGTCAAATATGTGTTACAGGTCAGATGTTAATGAAAAACATTTTCATTACTTTTCTGGAAAAGCCATCTATGCCTCCAAAAATGACAATGTTGTACCTTTGTTGATAAAAACAAAAATAAAGCATGCATCAAAAAACACAAATATACAAAAAATACTGACACAATCAATCAATTTGAACTTTACTCACCGGATTAGTTTGTGATTTGTGTCAATATGCATCAATGATCTGGGGCTCGGAACAGAATATGTTCTTCTGACCACACAGCGAAGCTGGGTCATCCTGGAAATTATGCTTGTGGTGTCTACTCGGTGCATGGAGGCCCGAACTCTTTCCCACTGCACCGCATGGCCCCGAGCTCTCAGAAAACCCATCATCATCCGATACCCTGCGTTGGAGTTGCTCTGGTGGATCTCCGACACAAGGCGGTCCATATCCTCATCAGTTATGTTACAATACCTTTCTCGGACTGTTAAACCCCATTCTGTCATGTTCCGATGTAATGTGCTTCTGGACACCCCCAGAAGTTGGGCAATACATGACAATGGTAGCCCTAAACCAAGAAGGTGGGAGGTGTACTCTTCAGAAATCAATATCCTAGGTCGACCAAGATTTCCACGTGTCTGTGCAACAACAATTTGTCTATCATTGCTGTTTTGACTGCAGACCAATTGGTGTACGTGAGCAAGTGCATCAAATATGTCCTCAGGAATCTCTATTTGGCTTGAAATAGCACTGAGGATTACAAACTCCTGAGAACATATAAATTCCAGAAAATCTAAATCTAATGGAACACGACTAAGCCAGCTTGAAAGTCGGGTCTCCAGTCTGTGAAGTAGATGATTGAGCATAGATTCCTGGGGAAAAAAAGAAGAATTAAGTTATTTTCTAATATATCTAATATATGCAAGGAAAGATAGTGATTCCTACTGATTAAAAGTTAAGCTGATGTTGACATTATTAAAGGGTAACCAACAAGTTAAGTCTGTGAGTGGGTGCACTGACAGCAGCGGCTCTTTCAATCAGTCTCCAGTTTGTTTGTTTAAAAAGCCACACCCACAAATATTGACCCTGCTGTACATCGAAAGCAGTACCAAATTTGTCCTAAAACAGTATTAATTGATACAGGAAACATGCATTGATGTTATGAAATGTAGAGCTAAAAAAATGTTTAATGTGATCACAAGTAATTACTTTTTATAGTAGGACTGAACAGTTGTGCTTTTAAATAAATTTTTCTTATTTTTTGTGTACTGGCAAAGGGACACCAAAGTGGCTGGATAACATGTAAGACCTACATCATGTTGGTTTTGTTTTTCTGCAATACATGAATGTTCACAATGGATATCATGTTAGATGCCCATTTGAATATTGCTGCTTGCAACTGTTTGGGAGTTGTTATGAACTATTTCACCCAATGTAGGGTAATCACAGCAAGTTTCAGTTTTATTGTTTTTGTAATGAATTCTAAAACTGTTGGATTTATCTTAAAAGTCCAGCAAAAGTCAGTTTATGGATGGATGGACGTTTCAAACGTTACCATTTAATGTATAATCGTTATAATTAAAATGAAACTAAAAATAATAAAAGTAAAACATTAATTGTGTTCAACATTGAGTATTTGATCGAGTTTAAACACAAAAGCCATTAATAAAGTGTCTCGAAGAGCTCTCGATTACGCACCAACACTGACGGCGCTGACAGACTCGGCCGGCTTCAGCCCGGCTAGCCGCCGACCCGAGCCTGGCTAGCCGCCGGCTTTCACACAAATCACGGAAGACCAGTGTAATATTTTATGACATTTGGTCGGCGTGACTTTATAAACTCTAAAGACACAACGAAGTAGCAAACATAATGTTTACTAAGGCAACTTACCCCAGATGGGTGAGCCATGGCTGCGGGCAGGTCCAACAACACCGGAGTTCTGAGTCTGGGCTTCTGAGTCCTGCACTCTGATTGGTTGACCTACACATGACTCGCCAGCCCTTCCGAGGCCCCGCCCCACTTCCATTATCGGACACAGGTTACTTTTGAGGCAAACATTTCGCAAGGAATGTTTCAAAAGTCAGAGCGTTGTTGTAGCTGCTGTGATTCGCGGCATTAGATTCGCATACACGCAGCAGCAGATTCGGGTAGTTGTAATCCCCGACTTGAAGTCGTAACTCAAAATTAACACATGCAAAAAGTGATTTGTCAGTTGTGATTTTATTTGTGGAAAAATAAATCTACACATTTGTAGAAATTGTTTTGTGTCTACATTTAAATCTAATCTGTGTGAAACTCTATCCTCTTCTTTGATTGACATTTATTTTACGTGGGTACATTTCTTCTTTACAGCAGAAGATTTCTACACACAGATGCAGATTTTTGGTGCACGAGTTCTCACATCCTATTTTACAAGTTCTCACATCAAATCTACAAGCTCATGCATTTTGACACATTTTTTACCTTCATAAATAAGACACCTAGTGGTAAATAAGTGAACTACACCCCTGCTGGACATAAAAGGGGCAGCAGAGTTTCAGGATGACATGAGTAAAGAAGAAAAAGACAATAAACTTAAAATGATAGTTGTGAGTGAAATTGTATTTAGAAAAGAGGAAGTTATGAGAGTGAAAAGAAAGTACAGAAGAAAAAGCTGAAGATGTTGAATGGTTTTGGGAGGCTGATAATAATCCAGTTGAAGAATCTTTCTTAAATATGCAGCAAATCTTTTCTCTGGGAGAACAAAAGCTAGAAAACAATTTGAGGTCAGAAAGGCAGACGTGGTTTGCAGTTTACAACACAAGAATCCAGATTCAAACTTTGGATGTTTTGGTTGCCTCCCCTGACAATGAAAACCTCTGATAAAGACGTTGGCTTTGCCAACATAATTCTTGTGCAAAGAGAAAACTGTTTTAGATCAAAGGAAAGCTGCAGTTTTAGAGGCTCCTTAATCCCCACTAGGAAACAAATGATGTTATTTTTGGGTCTGACTAATTACTGCAGCGCATGGACACCAAACTGTGCAGAAGTGCAAAGTTCACACTTTTTTTCTTTTGTCTTATCTGTTTTGAGGTGGCAGGGCAACTGACGGCTCCAATGTAAAAAACAAAATAAAATAAAACATTTCTGTTTCAAATGAATTTGAATAGACGCCTGAAGCAGAAGAGGCGTTTTGTCAAATCAAACTTTGAATATCCAGTAGTCAGCCCTGCCTGACTACAATAACGCTTGTTCAAATGGTGGAGTGTAAAGGTCATTTCATGACCTCAGTACTGTTACAACAGTCTGCTAGTAAATAAAAAGTAAACTCTGAACAGCTGTTAAACAGCTAAGGAAGCAAGTGTGCAGCGCAGACCCTAAATAAAGAGACAGTTTCTCAAGGGAACACATTTGGAGACAAAACGGAGGACTTCTGACTGCTATCAGCTCTCACTTCTGTCAGCTTTGAGAGTCTGATTACACAAAAAGGGACAAAGAGAAAAACAGAAAGTTATTTAGAATGTTGGAGTATTTTTTACAGATTACAGTCAAACTAAAGACTTTCATGAGACAGAGGGAAAAAAGAAGAACCTCAAACTATGACTTGAAATGTTAATGATTGGGATTATTCTTTAAACATGATTCTTTTGTGAAGCAGATGAACTGATGTCTGGTCCCATTGAAATAGATTCAAGTCTTTTTCCTCCATCATTATTGATCCTTCTTAACTGAAACCAATGCATGCCCTCCTGAATGACAGCTTTACAGTTTTTGATTAAATTGTCTAGATTAAAATGTTTAAATTAGCCCAAACAGCCAGCATAATGATAGAATATTCGCTAAACTCAATATTAGCCTAAAAAACTGGAAAAAGGTCTAATTAAACAATTAGCAGGTTACAAAAATATTAGCTAAATCCCATATTAGTTTAAAAAACCTTGGTAAATGTAAAATCAGCTAAATGAGTGTGAATAATGCTAATATAACAGCAAACATGTCAAAGCAGTGTAAAAAAAGAAAATGTTTAAAAGCTTAAAAGTTTTAATGCTGACTCAGCATTCACACAATTAAAAACAATAAACGTCCTGTCTCAGATGGATTGTCAGGGGAATATTATAAAACATTTGCCAACATGTTAAATCTTTCTCCCAGTTGCAAGAACAGTAAGGTCTCCCTTCAACAGATTTCTACAGATATTTACAAATTAGAAATTATATTACAAACCACAAGGAAAAGGAAATAATTACCAAAGCTCCGAACTGCATAGAGCAGTAGAAATATAAGCACTAGAAAAACATACCAACTAGAAGAGGCGGCCCATGTGCAGTGGAAAGGGCAGTCAGCCTATGATTGAAGGATTGCAGGTTTGATTCCCGCCATGTGTTGAAGTGTCCTTGAGCAAGACACTGAACCCCACATTGCCTCTGATGGAAGGTTGGCGCCAGCGTTCAGCAGCAGAGCCGCCATCAGTGTGTGAATGTGTCAGTGACTATAAACCGCTTTGGGCCTTTAATGAAGGTAGAAAAGCGCTTTGTAAGTTTACACCATTTCTACAAAAGACTGGCACAGAATACAACCTACAATACTTACATCTTCCAAAGCCTTGTAAGTCTGTGTGAGGGATTGAGCGGCCAAAGAGGACAACAGAAGAGTTATCAAAATAAAAGTTTTAAGTTTTTAAGATCCAAGGTTGGATTAATAGGAGTGTGTTTCATATTTTTACATTTGTTGTGGTCAAAAAGGATTTAAAAGGGCCAAAAAAATGAAATTAGAATACAAATGTTTGCAAGAAAAGCCTGCAATATTGCAATATGTAGTAAACTTTAAGAAGTGAACACCTCCTGAAAAGACTCCCTTTAAATAAGCTATAAAAAATCAAGACTAACCAACAAGCAACAATCAAAACACAAGTTCTGAACTGAAAACTCAGTCTACTGAGGAATGCCCATTTTACTGATACCCCATACATTTCTGAAAGTTAAGACTTGTTACCATCACTATAAATTGAAGTCAGACCTGAGGGGTGATGTCCATTGACTGTTGTATTTATGATAATTTTCATACACACCTTGTGTTCTGGTGGAGATTAATAAACTGCTATTTATTCATCAGCTGTGACTTTTGATGACAGTTGTGTAGTTGAACACGTACACTTCCGTGATCAGCTGAGGTGTTATTTTTCAATTCAAAACCTCGCTGACCCCCCTCCCCCCATGCGCCTCCACCACACAGATGTAACCATTTGTCTAAAAATAACTGTTGTCAGTCTGAAGTGAGACAACTCTTTTTAGAACCCTGTTCACATGCAGGACAATTCCAAATACACACTTGTGCTCATATAAATTAATGTGAATTTTCATACACATCCAACATATCCAATGTTAGGTAAATTACTTTTAAAGAGTAATCAATTCCTTTACTTTAGTTACTGGATACAATTTTAAAAAGTAATTCACTACTCATTACTTGGCTTTTTTTCCACTCACATACAAATTGTCAATGGAACAAAGCTAGCACAAACAAGATACACTCATGAAATCCACAAAATAAAAACTCTTCAGAGGGAAATCAGGTTTGTTTCAGCATTACCTCAATAATTTCATCAGAAGAACATGAGAAAATGTACTTTATAGCACTGACACAAAAGTGTCAGGTTGCTAATTGACACTAGAGTAGTAGAGAACAGTTCATCTCCAGGACAAAACTTGCACTTGACTGATATATATTTGCCTTTGTTTTCCAAAAATTGAAAATTCTTATATTATCTCCCCTATCTAATATTCATATATATATTATTATTATTATTATTATTATTAATATTCATCCATATTTATGGTCTCATCATCTTACTTTGACCAATCTCCAACTCTGCTTTAGCACACATACGTCAGTAACTCTTTTTTTTATTAGTATTGGTTTGTTTCATTTACCAAGAGACAATGTCAGAGCTAACTTTTACACAAAATCATTTGTTTTATTAGTCACAGATGGTTTCACTATACTAAAATGTGAGTAATGAAGTGATAAGGGTTTTTGTAGAGTAATCTTAATTTAATTACAGAAATTTGAACTGTAATTTGTTACATTACTCCATTACTGGCTAAAGTAATGAAATACTGCCATGGTTCAGTTCACCCCCACCTTTCCTTTCCCTCCAGTGTAATTTCATTTTGCTGTGCTGAAATTCCTCAGTGTGCTCAGGCTGCGTTCACACTATTTATGGTTCTCAGTTTCACTTCCACTGCCAGTCCGTTGAGTCAGTTCACATTCCAGCCAGTCATAGTTTTATCATCTTTATTCTTTTTTATGTTTTTGACCCTTTTCTGGCTGTGATTACAAGTTTCAACCGGTCCCATTTTCTGCCTGTTTTTTTTTGAGTGTGGAGTTTCTGGAACGCTCATCTCATCTCATTGTTGAGTTAAGCTGCTCTACATCAGTCATCACCCACCAGTGGATTGTCAGCTCCCACACCTTCTGCATTGGTGATTCCTCAGCCAATCTGGTGAATTCATGCGCTTAGTTACCCTCCGCATATTTCTTATGTCACTGGAGATCTCAAAAACACTGGGTGGAAATCCCAGTTTGGAAACTGAAAAAGAAATTTGGAAAATGGGCAGCATAAAGACTTCATGCACCTCTCTAATAAACACTTTGAATCTAACCTGTGTGTTGCTCTGCTTAGGTTGACCTCCTGAATTCCAACAATTACAGTAACTGATTACTTTCAAGTCATGCCGGCCCCCACCCCCAACCCTTTGCTGACCCACAAACTGCATGCCAACCCACTCTTCATTTCTTTACAAGAGAAACAAACACCCTCAGTCCACTTTACTAGATCAGCTCAATTAACAAGTAATTATGTAGTAATCCCATAAGACAAATAAACAGAACAGTTTTAGTCTCAGTCATTCCATAGCTGAACTGTCCAAACTATAAAAAGATACATTTAAGTCCACATTTTCTCCAAACATATACCAGATACAGCAAGTAAAAAGGAGGAACCACTTTCCAAAGAATCACTTCACATTTGTTTTTTTTCTGGCATCACAGCAATAATTATAGTTTTTGTTAAAAATTCTGATTGTTTTGTGATGTGTTTCTATGTTCAACATTTAAACACCTGGTTTACATAGAGTGATAGACAACAATGTTAATGTTTTGTATGTTTAAGTTTTTAGAGAGAGTCAAAAATAATTAGGAATATTAAGAAAGACTGACCTCAAATATATCCTGCATAACTTTCATTGTTGCTAAGAAAGGAGCACATTACATATATTTGGTTAACACAATGGGAAGAAAGATTTGTACATATCTACAAAACATAGTATAGTCCGATTTTTTAAAGCTGTTTCACAATTAATTGAAAAGTCATTGTGTTCCCCACTATTTTTGTGTTCCTGTTTTTAGAAAGCCTACAGTTTCATAGTGATTTTTAAATAAATGAAACAAAGACTGGGTTTTGTTTAGAAAGTGTGTCAGTGTATTCTTGACATCATTATTTTTATCTGGTGGGTGTTTCTTCACCATCCATGACTTCTCTGACTATTGTATGTTCTGTTTCTGACTGTATCAGAAATGGCTCTCAAAATGTCTCTCCCTGTTGGTCACATCAATTTTTTTACTAACTCTCTTTTTTGAGACTTGTATGAAGTTGGAATTCACACAGTTTGAAAGGCTGAATAAGTTTAAGTAGAAATACAAAACATCCTTTAGTGCTTCCACCTGTCTACAAGTGAAACTGCTTGGAACAGCTAATGAAATTTGAACCCCACGTATGACTAAGGGTAGTGCTTTATTCCTTAAGTTTCAATACCTTTAAATAAACCCAAGTGCAGCAGAAATTCACAGAGTGACAAAAGTAAAAACAGCAACTGCAGAATGAACAGCTGCAGATTGCTCAAAAGGAACATGATCTCAGCAATCAGACACACATTTTTTTTCTGTGCTTTTACTGAAGTCAAAAAAAAAGTTCTGTGGAACCGATCAAAGGAGGGAAGCTCTCTGACAGAAACCTCCCTGTAGAACTTGATCATCAGTCATGCAGGAACTCTTGTCACCTAGTCTGAACCTTAGATTAATTCACAAAATAGAACACTAATGACACAGTTACATCTATTGGAATAAACCTATAACATTAGTCCTCCACCACTGTTTTGTCCAGAAAGAACATGGTTCATTCTGGACAGCCATGGTGATCAGCAATTTACCATGGACGGACGATAAAAGGACAAGAGAGAGAGGAAATTTAAGGAGGGTGCTCCCTGTAAGCGGCTCCTCTGCTTACATAAGCCTGCAGACAGAGCCACTCTCCTCAGTTACAAGTACACACTGTCATGGAGCCTCCCGACTTTGCAGCTCTAAACTTGACACAGGAGCGCGCATCCTTACACAGCCACCCGCTGTGTAAAGCATGGGGGTCTCACACAGAAGGCCCCGTTTTTCACCTGGCACACATCCTCCTCTTTCTCGGCTTCACAGGCGGCAGCGGCTCTTATGGGTGCCTTTATTTGTTTACCTTGCTGACTCTCGGTTTCTTGTGCAGTTCTATGGAGTCCTGGTCTGACCCGTGCACGATCGAGTCGCTCCTGTGGAACTTGGCACTGTCATGCACGTGTCTTGGGCAGACAGTACTGGTCGCGTTCCAGCTGAGGAGCCTGAACTTCAGTGGGGACCTGCGGAGGCTCTACGACTATGTTTTCCCGGCGGCTTGGGGTGTCCCTCGCGAACTTCGGTGAGATCATAGCCTGCAGCGACTCGGATGCGCACATACTTGAGAAGGACCACTGCTTCGCTGTGGAGGGAAAAACCTCCATCGACAAGCTGTCTGTGCTACTTACGGGCAGGTAGACCCGGTCCTCTCCGGACCAAAAGCCTTTTATTCATTCATTCATTTTCTATACCCGTTTTGTCCCTTAGAGCCTAACCTGGCCACTCATGGGCGAAGGCAGAGGACACCCCTAGACAGGTCACCAGTCTGTTGCAGGGGCCACAATCACACACCCATGCACACTTGCATCCACATCTAGGGACAATTTAGAGTGACTAATTAAGCTATGAAGCATGTTTCTGGATGGTGGGGAGGAAACCAGAGTCCCCAGAGAAAACCTGTCCAAAGAGGAATGTTTTAAGCCTAATGTAGAAACTGTGTCAGCCTCTCTTACGTGAGCTGGGAGTTTATTCCATAAAACAGGAGCTTGGTGGCTAAAAGCTCTACCTCCAACTGTGCTTTTAGAGATTCTAGGAACCACAAGCAGTCCTGCATTTAGTGAGTGAAGTGTTCTGTCTGTAGGTGGGATCATACCATCTACGGCCTTATAGGTCAGCAGGAGGATTTTGGACTTAATTCTAGATTCAATTGGGAGCTTGCTGAATTTAGGCCAGTGGGGTATCTCCTTATGTCATCTAGCATTCCAAAGTTCAAACCATTTGATCAGCTGTGATGCAACTTCGTATCATTGAGTGAAATCTTTTTTTTTTTTAACTTTATGCATTGCGTTGGAAACATTTTCCATTTTTGTTATACAGAAATGATTAATCTTGCAGTCTTATTATTCCATCCAACTTTGAACATTTCTTTCACTGATATACTTACTGCTAGACATTTGGCATTTCTTTTTTGAGTACTACATCCATCCATTTTCTTCCACTCATCCGGGATCAGGTTGCGGGGGCAGCAGTTTAAGTAAAGATGCCCAGACTTCCTTCTCTCCGGCCACTTCCTCCAGCTCCTCTGGGGGGGACCCCAAGGTGTTACCAGACCAGTCTGTAGACATAGTCTCTCCAGTGTGACCTGGGTCTTCGCAGGGGCCTCCTCCCATTGGGACATGCCCGGAACACCTCCCTAGGGAGGTGTCCAGGAGGCATCCAGACCAGATGCCCGAGCCACCTCAACTGGCTCCTCTCGATGTGGAGGAGTAGCGGCTCTACTCCGAGCTCCTCCCAGGTGACGGAGCTTCTCCTCCTATCTCTAAGTGAGAGTCCAGCTCCTTTCAGCCGCTTGTATCCGGGACCTCGTGCAGTCAAGACCCAGAGCTCATGACCATAGGTGAGTATTGGAGCGTAAATTGAGAGCTTTGCTTTCTGGCTTAGCTCTCTCTTCACCACAAGAGACCGGTACAGCAACTGCATGACGGTGGACGCAGCACCAATCCGCCTGTCGATTTCACGCTCCGATCTTCCCTCACTCGTGAACAAGTCCCTAAGATATTTAAACACCTCCACTTGGGGAAGAAGCACTCCATCCACCCTGAGAGGATAAACCACCTTTCTCTGGTAGAGAACCATGGCCTCAGACTTAGCAGTGCTGACCCTCATCCGAGCAGCTTCACACTCGGCTGCAAACCGTTCTAATGCATGCTGAAGGTCCTGGCTCGATGAAGCCAACAGGACAACATCATCTGTAAAGAGCAGAGAGGAAATCCTGTGGTTCCCAAATCAGACCCCTTCTGGACCCTGGCTGCACCTAGAAATTCTGTCCATAAAGACTATGAACAGTCTTTATCCCTTTACCGGTGATAAAGGGAAGCCCTGCCGGAGTCCAACATCCACTGGGAACAGGCCTGACTTACTACCAGCTATGCAGACCAAGCTCTTGCTCTGGTCATACAGAGACCAGACAGCCCTGAGTAAGGTTCCCCGGACACCATACTCCCAGAGCATCCTCCACAGAACACCAAGGGGGACACAGTCAAACGCCTTTTCCAAATCCACAAAACACATGTGGACAGGATGAGCGAACTCCCACAAATCCCTTCAGCACTTTAGAGAGGGTTTACAGCTGGTCCACAGTTCCACGACTTGGACGGAAACTGCACTGTTGTTCTTGAATCTGAGGTTCGATTATCAGACGGACTCTCCTCTCCAGTACGCTGGCATAGACTTTCCCAGGGAGGCTGAGGAGTGTGATTCCCCGGTAGTTGGAACACACCCTCCGGTCCCCCTTCTTAAAAAGGGGAACCACCACCCCTGTCTGCCAGTCCAGTGGTACTGTTCCCAACGCAATGCTGCACAGACGTGTCAGCCAAGACACTCCCACAGCATCCTGAGACTTGAGGTACTCTGGGCAGAACTCATCCACTCTCGGTGCCTTGCCACTTAGCAACTTGTTGGCTATCTCACTGACTTCAGCTTGGGTGATGGACAGTCCCACCCCAAGGCTCTCAGTCTCTGCTTCCTCAAGAAAAGGTGTGGGAATGAGGAGATCCTTGAAGTATTCCTTCCACCGCCCAACAGTGTCCCCAGTTGAAGTCAGCAGCTTCCCAATTGAACTTAAAACTGTGCCTGCAGAAAACAGCTTCTGCCTCCTGAGGTGCCACACGGTTTGCCAGAACCTCTTCGAGGCCAACCGATATTCCTTCTCCATGGCCTCACCAAACTCCTTCCAGGATCGAGTTTTTGCCTCCACCATAGCCCGGGCTGCAGCTCGCTTAGACTGCTGATACTTGTTAGCTGCTTCTGGAGTCCCACAAGCCAATCAGACCTGAAATGACTCCTTCTTCAGCTTGACGGCATCCGGTGTCCACCACCGGGTTTGGGGGTTGCCGCCACGACAGGCACCAGAGACCTTGCAACCACAGCTCCAAACAGCAGCACAGATAATGCACTACTTGTCTTTGTCGTAAACACAGCAGTAAGGTAACAGCATTTCCCTGTTATCTTACTGGCAAAAATATGTATGGCTATTTTTGACACTAAGTTAATGGGGACAGTTTTATATTAAAGAACAAGACAAATCATTTTCTTAACAGACATGCTTATGTAAAACTAAATGTTGCATTCATATTTTTTTTCTTTTTGTTTTTTGGAGTCCAATCAAACCGCTATACATTTTACATTTTTCCTCAAGCCAATAAGTGTCTGCTCGGTTAAAAAAAGATGCTGATATAAGAAACACATAGGCTCATTCACTCCACAATCAGAAACACAACCAGTCATTTGACGAGTCTGGGTTTGGAGGTTGTCAGGAGAATAGTACATTTCAGACTACATTGTGCAGAGTGTAAAATTTAGTGAAGGAGGAATTATGGTGTGGGGTTGTTTCTCAGGACTTGGGCTTGGCCCATTAGTTCCAGTGAAAGGAACTCTGAATGCTTCAGGACACCAAAACATTTTGGACAATTCCATGCTCCCAACCTTGTGGGAACAGTTTGCAGCGGCTCCTTCCTGTTTCAACATTTCTTTGCACCAGAGCACAAAGCAAAGTCCATAAAGACAGGGATCACAGAGTCTGGTGAAGATGTACTGGACTGCTCTGCACAGAGTCCTGACCTGAACCCCATAGAACAACTTTAGGATGAAGTAGAGCAGAGACTGAGAACCAGACCTTCTCCACCAACACCAGTGTGTGACATCATCAAAGCACATTTGGAATAGTAGTCAAAAATTCCTACAAGCACACTCCTCAACCTTGTAGACAGGCTTCCCTGAAGAGGTCAAGCTGTAATAGCTCTTCATATTGAACTGTATAGGTTAGTAATGGAATAGTACTTCAGTTCATATGTGAGTCAAGGCAGGTGAGGCTGTACTTTTAGTAACATAGTGTATATTAGAATCATGTTTGTAAAAATCTGACTCTAAAAGAGTCAGTGCCTCATCAACCACAAACTTACTGAAACTGCACATCCCAGGTTTCTGTTGAGGGTATTTAAAATCTAGACTTCACCCTGGTTTTCTTCCATCTATGGGTTACCACAGTTGCAAATGAAGTAAACTTGGTTATTTGCTATAGAGAAATCATTTGGGATTTTTGATGTGAAACAACTACAGCCGTATAGTTCCCTGCCATTTCTTCCACCACTGCAAGGGAAGCGACCCCAAATGTCAACAAGGATGAGCTGAGCGGAGCAAAAGCACCCCAACATTTTGTACCTCCATGCCAACAGTCACATCCGAGGTGATCTGGGTGCTGAGGACAGTGACGACCCACAGTTCATATGATATAGGTAGTCTTTAAAACCATTTTTCCTGATTTGGAACCTGTCCAAACATTTACTTGGGGAAGAGATAAGACAAGTTCATTCATTTTCTGAACTGCTTTTTCCTTCATGGGCAAAGGCAGAGGACACCTCTGGACTGGTTGCCAGTCTGTCGCAGGGGCCACAGTCACAGAGTAACCAGTTCTATGAAGCATGTTTTTGGACGGTGGGAGGAAAACCCATGGATGCACAGGGAGAACATGCAAACTCCACACAGAAAGGTTGCCCACTGTGGGGCGGGGGGTGGGGGAGGGCAGCGTGATGACATCGGTGCTCACGCTTCTTCTGTGTTATTGACTCTATCGGCAAACGACATGGCGATCTCAAACGGGTCTGCACAATTCTTGTTGGAATTAGCTTCCCAGTTGGAGTTACAAACAGTTTCAGAGTGTGATGCACATGACAGAATTGAGCAGGTTTTAGAGAGTTTGTCTGAACACTGACACAGATGTAAATGAAGTTTTCGTGGCCAACTTGCTCTCAGTCCTTCAACAACTGGAGGGGGTTAGGCATGGAAAGGGACGACCAGTCATCCATATCCCTTTCCATGCCATTGAAAGATTTTTGCTGCATGGCCTCAACGTCCAGGAAATAGCAGAGGTGTTTGGCGCAAGTCGCCAGACCATAGATCAGAGGATGAACAATAATGGATTGAGGTACACTGTGTATTATTTATTATCGGGATGTTTGCACAACGACTGTGTGTGCTAACTATGAAGGTTTAAATGGAAGTCATTCTATGTTTCTGAATAATAAAATAATTACCTCAATAATTACAGTTTACCTCAATCCATTATCGTTCATCCTCCGATGTTTGGGTTAGGGTTAGCGGTGTTGAAGTCGAGAATGGAAGATTGATTTTTAATTTTTAATTTTATTTATGAGTCAGTTGATGCAGTTACACTGTGAAAATAAAACGCATTTCTGTAATCCATTTTAATTTTCAAATTAGACATTTCTGATTGAATTTTGGTACACATTTGCTAGAGAACATTTTGAAAATGAAATGTCAAATGTCCTTTTCTTTATCATTTAATGAGCGGTGTTGAAGAAGAAAAAGAAAAAGTCATTTTGCAGATTGAGTTTTCATTTTATTTTTGAGTCAACGGAAGCAGCTGTATTTTGAAAATGAAAAAGCATTTCTTGTATTGGCTTTTATTTTGAATTATGAGTCATAATTGCTTCCATAGAAGATTCTCACATCAGATTTATGTGTAAATGCAGTTTTTTTTGTGCGTAACAAGTGATTTGTGCATATTTTTTAAGATTTGTATGTGTAGTTAGTTTCAAGCTGTCGTAATTTTAAGTTGTGCATGTGTAAATTGCATTTTGTATTTTTTTAAATTTTGTAATTATTTTACCCATGCACCAAATGTATTTTATGAGTTACAAATCAAGAATTACGCACACACAATCCAAAGTTACGCACAATTCAAAGAATTATGCACGCACAAATCGGAGGGATATTTATTTCTCTCCATAAAAAACAGTCCTCCCTGTCAGAGCCATTCCTCTCTTACTTCTTACTGTGCACTAAAAAATAACACAGTATTAGGCTCCAACAGCCTAATATTTCATTAGTTGATGCATCTCCACAAATAGTTTTAAAAGAGAAATAGAAGCAGAAGAGGTACAGTTGAAGGAATACAAAGAAAGCATGTAACATCCGAGTGGCATGACAGTCACAGATGCTGTAATGATGTTCTGCTCTTCAAATCGTTTGTTTAGGCCATGGCCATGATAACCTGAATCTTCTGGGTTCTTTCATGTTGCGATCGACTCAGATAAAGCCTAAAGGAAGAACAGCAAACATTCCTTTATTTCGCATTTATATTAGTTCCCGAATGTAGACAGCTTTAAAAAAAAAAGTGTGGCCGAGGCTTTTAGTAACTGAGGATTTCTGCTCCTACATGACATCAATGACATGTTTCCTTTGTCGTTTTTAAAAAATTGGTAACCATTCTTGTAAATGTTCATTTTTATCATGAAATTGTCAAACAGGAAGAAAAAACTTTTTTAAAACGCCAGTAAGTGTGAGCAGTCAAATAAATTGCCCTGCTGGTAGAAGCAGTTAATGTGGAGGAACAAAAGAAACTGCGTTATATGTCTTCCTGCAAGAACTGAATGTGCTGCTGTAAAAATCATCATCATTTTCAACAGAAAAAATCCACAAACACAAAAAGTTCCATGTGACAAGATCCTCTTCACTAACTTAATTTGAGCAGCTCCATGAATCCAACGGGTGATCTAAAGTCTTCAACCACAACTCTAGAAACTAAAAGGCAAAAACTATCCAATAGGTCAGGTCAGAGCGCATGAAGAAAAAATTAGAAGAGGAAACAAAAACTCACAATGAGCCACCACAGCAGCATCAACCTCCATGAATCAACTTTTCAAGGCCACAGTAGACCAGAAAAACAGGGTGAAATGAACTGCCACTGGAGTGAGTAGAAGCAGAGCTACAGTATGATGTGTAACTCAGTTGAGTGATGGAGTGATTGGTGAGGGATGATTGCTGCAAATAGGGGAAACAGAAAGACATCCAACCCAGCAGACTGAGAACAGAACTGTGTACTTTTGGCCCCTATGTGAGGTGTTTCAATATGAAAAGGCAGTTGTTTTTTGTTGAAGCACTAATGCAGTCAGTGCTTTGAAATCCAAACACTGCTCTGAGAGACTGTATAGTATCATCTTGATCTCAGTTTTGCTTCATTTTTCACTGCTGGATATGTTTGTGAGGTATTTAAATTTCCATCTGGTTTCTTCACTTTCTTTGAGAAGAAAAAGTTCCAACTGTCGTCAAAAAAGATTAACAAGATTACAAAGGTTTTTCCTTCAGAGCTTCCAGTCTTCAAAGTTGCAGGATTTCTCAGCAGTTTCCCATGTATTTGTATTCTTCAGTCAATCCCAGCATAACTCACCTAAACAAGAATAATTAAAAAAACTTCAAACAGATGCAGCACACAGCAGATTTAGAGAAAATTGAGATCTGAGTCTACATTCAGCAGAGTGCTGCAGAGTGCTGTGAAATCCATCCATCCATGTACAGTACATTCAGTCCATAAATGTACTGAACAAAATTTGTGACCGAGGCCAACCCTGGTGGAACCAATTTTTAGTTTTAACCATCCTGTTAATCATTGCTTTTTTAGGAACTTGATGACTGTCAGAAGTGGTCATTTATCCTAGTCTCTCTAGATATCAAAATGTTATGAGTGACATGTTGAAATTCTTTGTTCAGGTCTAACACATGTAGGCCAGATTTGCACACTTCTAAGATCCTTCAAGGATTCTAGCATGAGTACAGAACTAGTCTGCTGTCAGACAGTCTGATACCTCTGCTACAAGGTTAAATACTGAGCTCTGTTCTGAAACCATTAGAAATTCAAGTTTTGGAACAGAAATCCAATTAAATCAGATGTCAGTACTTTGTTAAAGTTGTACTTGTCTAAAGTACAAGATATTTGTACTTTGTAGACTTGGTTTTCCTTTCTTTTTACCAGGGTGGAGAAGTCTTTTTCAGATGTGTTAGAAATTATCTTTAGATTGAAGCAGCTTCATGACATCTAAATGTCTTAGTAATGGTGATGAAAATGGCTGCATCCTGACTGCTCTGAAAAAGCAAGCTGCTTCCTCTGCTGCAGAAATACTTGTGTGCTGTTCTTTGTCATGCAGGGTTAAGTCTGTCTTTAGAGCTTATGGGAACTCTCTATGTCTTCCTACAGAGTTCGAGTAACAGTTCAGGGAGAGTTCCTGCATTACATCTACCCTTTCCAGTTCCTGGATTCTCCGGAGTGGGATTCTCTGAGGCCCTCAGAGGAAGGGGTCTTCCAGGTATTGTCTAACTTGTTCATCACCGCTCAGTTTTTGCTGGACTAAAAGAACACATGCTCACCACCTTAGTTGGTTTCAAGAGATCTAAGCCAAAGTCTATAAAAAGCCATCCTTACTTGAAAGGTCATATGAGATAAGAAAGTAGTAGCCATCCTATAAGAAGCTATCTTGCTTCTTTTCTAAAACAGTCCTGCAGCTTCTTGGCTTGACAAATATGATTCATGTGATCAGCTACAAGAATGGAGCAGGGAAAACACTCGGAACAATTACCTTTGTGGATTAGGATCGGATATCCCAGGTCTACATGAAGAGTTCTGCAGGTTAGCCAAAACTCAGATTTATGAATGGTTAGTGAGGGGTAAGTTCAAAAGAGGTCAGACTCTCCTCTGAATGTCTGGACACAGCTATGCAAACACTGCTTTGATTCTCCAGCAGCTGATCTGTGGGGAACTCTTTGTAACAGTACTCTCATGGATCACGTCTATCATCTCCTTAGGTGACCTTGCATGCTGATGAGAACTGTCACTATGTGTCCTGGCGGAGGAAGAAGCTCTACCTACTTTTTGCCAAACATCGGTATATTGCTCGGATCTTCGCTTTGGTGGTTCGCAATGACATTGCAGAAAAGCTGTACTTGCTTGGCGACAAGGCCGTCAATGGAAACGGACAACGCTATGATCTTCGCTTGCCAACTTTCTGCCACCAGCCAGTGATTGCTGTGGAAGATGCAGATACTGAGACAGATGAACAGCCTGAGAACAATCATTAGATTCTGTAAACGGATCACCTGCTGCTACCAGCCTGATATTCAGAACGTTTACTAAACACCTGAAACATGTCGTAAAGCTTTCAACAAATCAGTTTCCTATCTTTAGATCCTCTCTCAACATTAAGAGATTCCTCAATAACTGACAATCCGCCTCCATCAACTCCACATTCTTATCCATTTAAGTTTACATCTTCCTTCCACAACTTGCAGTTACTTTATTTTCTGCACCATAAAGTGCATTTAAAAGGCTAAATATTTTCAAAAAAAATCAAATTTTTTGTGTACCAAGTTCCAATATCTGTAAAAATATCTTTGTGTGACTTTGGGAAACCCTTTACTCAATTGACTGTCAGACCATTTCTTGCTGACACTGGACTGCTGAGCGCACAGATGAGCGCGTTGCGCACAATTTGAGGGACACATGTAGGTCACAAACAGTGATTCCAGTAAACTGTGCTCCTGGAAAACAATGTGGCTGGCGGTAAAGTTATACCATATCATGAGCAACCTAAACATAAAGATCGGCACAGCATTTCAGAGCTATTCTTTACCCAGCCTGTGCCATTATGAGTGCACAGTCCCGAAAATCCACGGTAGACTTGTGTTACGTCCTCCTGCTGCTGCCCCCACATCCTTTCATTCTGATCATCCGGCAGGTGAAGCCAATTGTCCTGATCAGCACCTGCCTGGTATTTAAGACACCAGAGGCCACACCACAAGAAGGCATAGGGCAAAGGCTGAGCAGGAGGCTGAGAGCGTTTGGTTTGGTTGGTTGGTTTGGTTTGGTTTGGTTTGGTTTGGTTTGGTTTGGTTGGTTTGGTTTGGTTTGGTTTGGTTGGTTTGGTGGTTTGGTTTGGTTGGTTTGGTTGGTTGGTTTGGTTTGGTTTGGTTTGGTTTGGTTTGGTTTGGTTTGGTTTGTGCCTCAACAGTCTTATATTGTTGGGTTTTTGTTATTTTAATTTGGGTTTGGGACCCTGATAGTCTTAGTTTGCGGCTTTGTTTCAGTTAGGCAGCCCTTAGCAGGGATTTGCTGACTCCAACGGTCAGCATGGCTGGGTCAGCTGTCTCCCTGGCCTTTTGTTTGGCCAAGGTTCCAGTTCCCTTTGGTTCGTCATTTTGTTTTAAACCAGCACTCTAATTATTTTCCTTTTTATATTCCAGGACACAGTTTTTTTTAATTTAACAAACTGTGTTCATTTGACTTCTCTTGTGTCCAATCTTTCTTTATGTTGCGACCCCCATCTTGTCTACCCCAGACCTGAGCCATGTTGTGATTGCAACACTTATCTGACAGCAATGTTCAGTCAGAAGGTGATTGTTACTATATCATGACCTGAAATCAACTGGTTTTCTCCAGCGCAGGTGACGCCTACAATGCGTCTAATTTTGAGCGCACCGGAAAGTCTGCACTTCCCACATGCATAGCTGCGTGCGGCACAAAGATCCAGTCAAACTTTACGCACTTTTTCTCATCTGTTTGCTGCATGAGTCACTCAGATTCAGCCCAGCTGAATTAGTTTTCTATCACTCCATGAGGACCCCTTCAGGCCTTAAAAGAAATGTCCCTGGTGCCACCGGAGGAAAAGCGGAATAGAGCGCTCGTCTTTGTTTGTGGGAGCACACTTTTACTGAGGCTGGGAGGCAGCACCAGCTTAGTTATGCCTCCATATGTGAATGTACTGTGGACATCTGTGCAAAGCCCTTTACTTTAACTGCTGTCTGAGTTTTTGCTAAAGATCAGCTGTTCAGGTGTTTTTCATTGCTGAACAACTGCCTGGCAATGAGACTCTGACAAAGATGAGATTTTGATTCCAAAATTGAGCAGCTGTTCAATTCAAACACTAATGATGGGGACGGTTATGAACTTTCGGGAGAAGATTGATGGAAAAAAGGATGTGAGTGGATTGTTAACTAGTGGAAAAATTAAACAAAACTCACTGTTTTCCTTCTTTTACCTTTTTTGTTCCTTATGATACCGTGCGCCTTCTGGATGGGTTAAGTACAGAAAAAGACCCTCTAATTCAAACTGCACCTTATAATGTGGCGCACCTTATAGTGCAGAAAAATAGTATGTTTCCTGCCTGATGCTTCAAAGGTTCTCATAGTTCTAAAGAAACTTTGATCTTGTAGTTTGTGAGGGGTCCTCACATCATAAGAACCAGGGTGAGATTTGGACTTTGACGAGATAATTAAAACTACATGAGGTTTGTTGTATGTTTTGGATTCATTCTTGTTAAGATCTGAAAGAATGAACTTTGTAGTCATTGTACAGCGTTTAACAAAAGTGAAAATGCAATCCTTTTCAGCAAACACAGAGATGAAAGGAAGAACTTTAATAAAAATAAAAATAAATTAAAAAAATGTAAAAGACTTGGGCTCTGGCAGCATTGAATTATGGGATAGCTTTGACATAAAAAAAGGTTCAGTCTGTCTGGCCTTGACTTTGTTTCCTTGAAGGCAGTAGACCAACAGTGAACGTACAGAGTGGGAGAATACCTGTGAGATTTCCCTGCTGTTCTGGTTTGCTTGAAATGGAGCTAGTAAAAATGTACCAAACTCAACACATATAAATGGTATGTTAACAGTCAGGACAAATCATCAGACATTACTTTCAATTGCTGCCATTGGAAATGATGAACCGTTAGAAAACAAAAGTAACAAATTATGTTCATCACACGCTTTTTTTGTAGAAAAAAAACATTTTTAACATTTAGAAACCTTTTGCAAAAATAACTTGAAAACCAAAAGCATTGTGTTTAATGTACCAGTATGGACTTCAGATTAGTGTAGTTCCAGTACAAATCCACATCATCTCTCCTCTAACATGCCACAAAGGAAAAAATTCTTGTTCGCAGTCTCAATGTTTTAGTCTTTTTCCTAAGAAAATTGTTGTTTTTGAGGGGGGCTTCATAGTCCAAAAAACTCTGAGATCTTTGTCTTTCTGGTGCCTGAGAAGAAACAAACGTCTTCAGGATGCGATACAATCTGGTGTTTGGTTGCAGCTTAAGATCAGCTGTTTTTGGTTGAAAAACTTGACCTAAACATTGCAGCAGCCTGACATGAAGTGCTTTTTAGTAAATGTAAATTGTGGCTTTGGTTAAATTTTTTGTGCAAAATAAAATGTCTTTCTCTCTGCATGTAAGATTCAAGAAATGAAAACCCAAAAATCACATCACAAAGAAGTTTCCTTTTTGTTCAAATCCTCCTGCATAGTTGTAAAAATGTGCAAAAAATAACAGAACATTGGTAACATTTCATAACAAACGTTAGTTCATAGGAAGAATCTCTGTGGAGGCGGAGGAGCACAGCTTTGTGAAGTTAGAGATTCTTGACCAAATGATATTCAAAATCATAACTAAATGTGAATGTTGCCGTTGAGATATATAATTATTTTTATTTCAAGTAGAATTGTCTTTATTGTCATTGATTTTAAAAAATTGGTATGAGGACTGTGCACTTTGGGTTGTTTTTTTTTCCAGTGATATTTTGTGTTGAGTTGTCTCCTTGTCACATGGACAGTGTCCTCACCCTGTGTAAGTGTCTTGTTTTCAGGCCAGTTTTGTTATATTTTTATTTCTCAATGATTTTTGTCTATTTTAGTTTATTCAATAAATGTTTAAGTTTGTGCCACTAAGCATGGTCTTCTGCATATCGGGTCCAACACCACCAATGTTACTGTGACCTGACCCTGAAAAACAGAGAACAGACACTTGTATACACGGAGGATCATTAACACAAATAAAGACGGCTGTGGATGATAAATAACATAAGCCTGATGTTACTGACAGGGAAAGTTTAGAAAAAGAACTTGTCACGAAGTCAGTTTTAAAATAGGTTATTATTGGTATATAATTTATAGCTAACTGGACTCAACAGGATTTTAACAATCGACAAATTTAAAGTTTTTTCTAATGATTTTTGTAGTCAAAGTATCTTTCAAAATGTTTAAGGTAATTGCTGGCATAAACCCTCAAATCCTTGCACTTTATACAACTCTGATATGAGATATGACAGGTATTAAAGTAGCATTACCAGAGAAGTTCTGTTCAGGTTAAAGCCCCACTCCAATGAAAATTGTTTTTTTGGTTTTTTTAACATGTTTTGTTTTTCATTTTTCTCATTATAGAGGACCTATAGAAAATAATTTACAAATAAAACTGTGTTTCTGGTATTTTTTTAATTTAAATTGTGTTTCAGCAGAAAACCAGATGCTTGAAAAATCTCAGACTAGTGACAGTTACTGAAATGGGTGTGCCAAAGCCTCTCTTACCTCTCCGCTCCTCCATCCCCATGCATGCATTCATTTTCTTCATCCGAGCTGGCCTCCCGGCTCTAAACTCTACTGCTGTACTGATCCAATATTGCTCGTCATTATTTTTGCGCCGCTAATGCTAACTTGGGGCTGTAAGCATGTGCACAGACAGATGTCGTAGTGACAGAGAAGGGGAGGCGTTGCTCCAAGCCAACAGTCCTGAATTGTATTTTTACTGAAATAATTGAAAATACAATGCAATAAACAAATTCTTTTACACAAATATACATTTATTTTCAAGTACAACGCAAAAAAAACAGTATAAAAAGGTTTAACAATGCCTTCATGTTATATAGTCAAGCTAACATAAAACAATGCGAGGAAATAACAAAAAAAGAGAAATAACATTAAAATTTAAGATAGTGGTCTGCGAATTAAAGATCAAATGAAAAGCTTTGAGGAGTTTGATTGTTTTGGATAGTTTTGTGAGTTGTTCCATAATAATGCCACTGTGCAGAAAATATGCCTTTAAAAAAGCAAAGGCCTTTTGATTTGGCTAAAAAATGCATAAGACACAGTCAAAAGACTACTGGGAACAATTTTACAAAAGAAAAAATATGGTTGGAGTGAGACTTAAAAGATTCTAGATGTGTCGTCCAATGGATGAATTCATCAGCTAAAAGTGGAGCCTCAAGACCTAAATATAGAAATGTGATTCCAGCACGGAAAGGTCAGAATGTTCTGTCAACCACACAGCAGAAGTAGCCTATGCTGTGTTGGCCAAAAAAAAAGACACAGTTTTGTTGGGGAAGGCCCACACGCACGGTGGCGCACGTCATTCATGACACACACAGCCAGACGGGAACTCTTGGTGAAGATGAATCCTCATCATAGAACATACTCGGAGCAGCATACAGACCAGAAAAGGTCATTACCCCCCCGGCTCTGCTCCGCGTTTAGGTGTCAGCCTGTCAGCTGACCGGAATGTGCGACGAACACATCACGAGGTCCACCCGCAAAGCGCACAGTCCTCTACAGAGAAGAAGCAGATTCCACCAGCCGCTGCTCCGCCGGTAAGACTCCACGGTTCCTCACCTTTTGTTTGGTTCCAGTCCATATCTATTTTTACCACGCACGCACGCACGCACGCAGAGGCCTGCCTCGTGTCTTTCTCTTTGGATCAGAAGTGGTTGCAAAAGTATAGAGCTTTTGCACAGAGCTATAAAATCCGAGCTCCACATTTATATTCTGCGGTCCAATAAGCCGCTGTTCGCTCAACCGTCGTTAATCAGCCGCGCTTGAAAAATGCTGTGCGCCTGTATTACATGATTTATGGCAGAGCATAAAACTTGTTTGACATGAAAACGTCTGATCTGTTCTAAATATAACTACAATAGAAGTGCAAAAGCAAAAACTATCTTATAGCAGAACTGTGTTCTTTCAATGCATTTTTGTACTATTTGTCAGTTATTAATTAGTTAAAGTTAAAGTTGTTAAAGTTGTCAACTTTGAGGTTAGAGAAGGTTACTTTGGTGCAAGATTCCAGGGAAAACTTACAAATCCTTGTTTGACTAGTCCTTTACTATATCCTCTAGAATATATATGTAGTTTTACTGCATAACTTTTTTATTCATTAGTTTTTAAAGAAGATGTTTTTAGTTCACTTATCAAAAGTTTCTTTTCTTTTCTTTCTTTTTTCTTTTGACAGATTTTAGTTAACTTATATCAATTTTGTGCAGAAATTCAGTGCAATATCAGTCAATCCCTGCTTTAAAGGTCATGTACTATTTCCTTAAAAAGATTAGTATTCTTACTATTTGTGGATTTTGAATTTAAATAAAGTGACTTTCGTGCAAAATTCTAGGCATTGAATGGTATACTCTTGTTTTACAGGTCATCCTCTATCACCTCATACAGACCTGTGTTTGATTGATTTGATTGGTTTATTTCAAGCATAACTTAGACTCTACACCAAAATAATCACACATAATTATTAATCTCATTACTGAGACAATGAAATGCATTGATTAACAGAAAAAGAAAAGAAAAAAAACAAACAAACAATGAAAAACAAACAAAAACAACGCACTTAAGTCATATTTAAAGTATTCATTAAGTATAGTGATTAATTACTGAAGTCTAGTAGAGCTTGCTTGATTGCTTGAAAAGCAGTGGGAAGAAGCTAATTTAAATAATCCCACCCCTACATAGTTACTTCATTTAATAATCCGGTTCTGATCAGATCTGCTGCAGATTTTTCATTTAGCATAACTGAGTACTCATTGATTATTCTCAAAAAACATAATTTCATTACTTCAGTAAACAGTAACATGAATCACACATCATGTATCAGTTATGTAATACTCACTGATGATCAATAGAATACAGTTTTATAGTAATCCAGAGATCATCCTTACACATTGGAAATCAAGTTTTCTAGCAACAAAAAATTAGATCATCTGAGAGGAAATCTAACATTTTTTCCCGTAAATGTTTCACACATTAGATAACTAATAAACATTAATTATCATTAGAACATGTAATTACATTAATCTAGTAATCATTGGTACATATTTTAGATCAAACTTACACCACACTCCCCTCCCCAAACCGCATTAATGAGTTCCTTTTTATTTATTTTTAGCAAGTGTCTATTTGCATGTCATTTTCTCCATATGTGCAGCCAGTGTTGAACTTCTTTATTTATTTAGGCTGGAAGGAAAGGTTAAGGTTAGGATTATGGTTTCAGGACTGTCTGCAGCTGAAGGATGGGTCAGCTGCAGAGAATTCCTGCTGGTTTAAGTCCTGCTTGTATTTCGCTGGTTTTAGTGGACTGATCGCTTTGACTGCAATGAAACTCTGAGTGATGTTTACACTTTTCAACTGACATGATCAACTCCAGTGTTCATTCTTAACATGAAGAACATCTTCCTCCTCTGTGCAGAATGTTTAGAGGAGGAGTGATGTGTTCCTCCACTAAACAGAGGAGGGAATACAAAGGCAAAACAATAAACATAAGAACTGGCTGAATTGCATTCTGGAGTGCTGCAAGATCTGAAATATTAGACATATCTTTGCAGTAACTTGCTCTATATGCTATCTGTCTCTCTGTGTATGTGGCTTGGTTTTCCAATAAGTTTTCATCCTTTTCAGTGTTTAAAAGACATGTTTCTGGACAGAGTTTCCTCCATAGTCGCGTACTTTAATCGCTGAAATGAATTTAAGTTAAATGACGCGACCTGCCCGTGATTGTACTCCAGGCGTAAAATTCCAGTGGCAGGTGATGTCATCAGCAGGTGTCACATTCTGTAGCGACTGGAGTGGAGTGATTCCGTTCTGATATCCATGAGACCACTGTGATGCGAGTCACTTGGAAGGATGAACCAGCCCTTAAAATATGTGCCGGTAATGCAGCAGTGTGTGGATGAAGATGAATTTCCATCAGTGTCTGAGCTGACCGCACGTAAAAACAGGATTAACATCGACCTTTCTTTGATCTCAGATATGTCTGACTCTTGTTCTGATCTCTAATGACCAGCACCGTTCTTTTACCGACCACAGTTTGAATTCTACTATAAAAATATAGGAGTGAGTGACTGGCTACTCTAAATAACTTGAGACCAGAGTTAAAATGTTTGAAAAGTAACAACAAAGACAAAATCAAAGAAAAACAGTTAATTATTTTTGCAAAGATTCAAAATTTGGAGCACATACTTGTACAAAAAGCTCTTCTCCACCTTAAACTTAAACCCAAAATCAACTGAGTTTTAGACCCGTGCTCTAGAGTGTACCCTGCTTCACCCAACAGTAACCGGGAAGGGATCTGGAAACCCCGCTGCCCAGAAAGGTATCCAACGGGTTAGGAAAATGAACGGAAGTTCAGGAGAACTATGGACCGATCCACCATATTGGATGTTTTCTCCCCGCTGTCGCTGAAATCGTCGTCGCCCGAAGTTGAGCCCTGATTGGTTTAGGAGACGCTCACAGAGTTCAGGTTTTTTTAACTCTAGCCAGCTGCTGCAGCCGCTCCATTAATGCCGTTTCCAGACTTTCGTGCCGACCAGCCGGTCAGTTGATGCCGTAGCACCTCAAGTCTAAATCACTGACTTTAAATTGAAATTGGGCGCCTCCAATGTATTCAGTGTGAGTGCACTTTAAGAATTTTGTCGATGCAGTCAATTTGGAGCTAACAAGATCTTTCCTATACTGTTTGAAGGGTTTTCTTTTTTTAAATCTTTTTTTTTTTTTTAACATTTTTTGAACCAAAGTACACGTTTTCCTTGACAAAAATCCAGTGGAACACCAGCATCCGAAAATGTAAAAAAGGAGAAACTCTGCAGTCTGTGGACTGCCTATGTGCAGTCCCTCCACGATCTTGCGAGCTTTTTTGTAATAATTGAGGAAGAAAAAGCTGGAAAAAGTTGCAGCTGTTTTTCCTTAAAGTTGTAATAAAAGTTGTGATAGTTTTCAATAATAATTTTAAATTAGTTAAATATTTGTCCAGGTAATTGTTTTTCCCTCCAGTTTATAAAAATGCAATTTTATGTAACCTCACAAAAAACAAAATAAAACAAATATATATATATATATATATATATATATATATATATGTTTGTGCCAGGGCAACTGTAGTTTCTGAACAACTATATGCTTATGCACAACATTCTTGATAACTTTAACACAAAAAAGGCCAACATTTTATTCATGTTTGTGTTTAATAGTAGCTCAAAAAGTAAACATATTGAAGATTTATTAGTTTTTCTTTCGTTTTATTCAAAATGTGACTTTAACAAAAACGTTTTTAGATCTTTTTGGGTGAATAAACTTTAAATGTCTCTGTTGGCCACTTAACCTTAACCCTGATTCTTTTATTTTGTTATAACTTGTATTTAAACTTAACTTGAACCAAACACTGGGATGTTTGACGGTTAACTATATACAAACTTTGAAGAAGAATTAAAGTGCTTAGCTCTGATTTCAACCAAAAAATCAGAAGACTGTTACTAGACTGATGTGTGCGGTCATTGTGCTTTAAGACATTTTACATAGTAGCGTCACTGTAGAGCAGAGACTGTCAGGGTTGACGTGCGGACACAGAAGCAGACAGAACTCATAAATGCAATGTCTCTCATTTATTTGAAACACTTACTCGAAATATAGAACACAAGTCCTAGAAGCAACAAAAACCACCCGACAACTAGTGCAGGGGAGACGAAGACTTATTACTAGGTCGGATGAGGTAAGTGGAAACAGGTGTGCCAATCAAGGAGGGAGAGAACACACACTAGGAGGAGAACACAGGATGTACAACCAACAACAAAATAAAACAGGAAGTGGAAACCAAAACACAACTCCAACAATTAAGCAGGGTCCAAAACCCCACAGTACCCCCCACCTCAAGGCGCGCCGCCTGGCGCAGAGGGAAGCCTGTCCCGGTGCCGCCGATTGAAGTCCCTGATGAGCTCAGGATCCAGAATCTGCGATGCAGGCTCCAAGGACCTCTCCTCAGGCCCGTACCCCTGCCAGTCCACCAGATACTGGAGGCCACGGCCCCGTCCAGCAGGCGACGGACAGTGTAGGCCGGCTGGCCATCAATGATGCGGGGAGGGGGTGGCGGAGAGGAAGGCCGCTGCAGGGGACTCGTGACATGCGGCTTAAGCTGAGAGACGTGGAAGACCGGGTGGACGCGCAAGGACCTGGGCAAGCGCAGCCTGACCGCCACATGATCTTCAGGATCTCTAAAGGACCGATGTACTTGGGGGACAGCTTCTTCCTGAACGCAACAGGGCCACCCGAGCCTCCCACCAAACACGCCGACAGCGGCGGTATAGGTGCTGAACCGACGGAAGGGCCACCTCCGTCTTCTGCTCGGGAAACAGGGGGGGCTGGTACCCCAGAGAGCACTCAAACGGGGACATACCAGAGGCAGATGAGGTGAGGGAGTTGTGCGCATACTCCACCCATGGCAACAAGGAGCTCCAGGAGGTCTGGCTTCGTGAACAGATGCACCGGAGAGCGGCCTCCAAGTCCTGGTTAGTCCGCTCCGCCTGACCATTAGTCTGTGGATGAAAACCAGAAGACAGGCTGGCAGTAGTCCCGAAAGCCCCACAGAACGCCTTCCAGACTTGAGAGATGAATTGAGGACCACGATCCAACACCATGTCTGAGGGAATTCCATGTAGGCTGAAGACATGTTTAATGACCAGTCTTGCAGTCTCTGCAGCAGATGGGAGTTTGGTCAGAGCCACAAAATGAGCGGCCTTAGAAAACCGGTCCACAATAGTCAGAATCACGGTCTTCCCAGCAGAAGGAGGTAGGCCAGTCACAAAGTCCAGGGCAATGTGTGACCAAGGCTGACCCGGAATGGACAGTGGGTGTAATAGTCCAGCAGGCGGGTGCGTACAGACCTTATTCTGAGCACAAACCAGACAACCTGAAACATAGTCCCGGACGTCCTTGGTCATACTACGCCACCAGAAGCGGCGACGCAGAAAGGAGCCAGTCCTGCGGATTCCTGGGTGGCAGGTGAGTCGTGTGGCATGAGCCCACTGGAGATCCTGGGACCTGAGAGAGCTGGGGACGAACAGTTTATTAGGAGGACCTCCTCCCGGGTCTGGCTCCTGAACCTGGGCAGCCTTAATGTCTCTCTCCAGCTGCCAGGAGAGAGCGCCCAGCACACAGGAGGGAGGAATAATACAGGCTGGTTGGCCGTCCGGAACAGCCGATTCCTGTTGACGGGAGAGGGCGTCCGGCTTTACATTCTTAGATCCTGGACGATAAGACACCATAAAGTTGAACCGGTTGAAAAACAGAGACCACCGTGCCTGCCTGGAGTTCAGTCGTTTGGCTGTACGAAGATATGACAGGTTCTTATGATCAGTCCAGACTAAGAACGGCATTACTGACCCCTCCAACCAGTGCCTCCACTCCTCGAGAGCTAGCTTAATTGCTAGCAATTCCTTGTCTCCCACATCATAATTGTGCTCCGCCGGAGTAAGCCGGCGGGAGAAAAAAGCGCAAGGGCACAATCTACTGTCAGATTCCCCCCGCTGAGACAATACCGCACCCACCCCTGTATCAGAGGCATCCACCTCAACAATAAATTGCCTGGAACGGTCAGGTTGGGCCAGAACAGTTGCAGAGGTAAACAGACGCTTAAGCCGGCTAAAGGCGGCTTCCGCCGCCTCCGTCCAGGCGAACGGAGCGGAGGTAGAGGTGAGAGCCGTGAGGGGCGCAGCCACTGAGCTGTAGCCATGGATGAAACGGCGGAGGAAGTTGGCAAACCCCAGAAACCGCTGTAATTGTTTCCTGTTAGTAGGGGTAGGCCACTCCACCACCGCTTTCACCTTAGCTGGATCGGGTCTCACCTCACCCTCAGCTATGACAAACCCCAAAAACGAAACAGACGGAGAGTGGAACTCACACTTCTCCGCCTTCACAAATAATTTGTTCTCCAGCAACTGCTGGAGCACCAGACGAACATGCCCCCGATGTGCGCTGACGTCCCTGGAAAAAACCAAAATATCGTCCAGGTAAACAAAAACAAACCGATGAAGAAAGTCTCGTAAAACATCATTAATCATAGCCTGGAACACAGCAGGAGCATTACAGAGACCAAAAGGCATAACCAGATACTCGAAATGTCCTAGGGGAGTGGTGAAGGCGGTCTTCCATTCATCACCGGCTCTGATACGGACGAGGTGGTAAGCGTTGCGAAGGTCCAGTTTGGTGTAGACCCTGGCCTCCTGCAATGCTTCAAATGCTGAGTTCATTAAAGGCAGTGGGTTACTGTTCTTGACAGTGATCTCATTTAGCCCTTAATAATCAAAACACGGTAGGAGAGACCCGTCCTTCTTCCCAACAAAAAAAAACCCGGACCCCACCGGTGATGAAGACGGTCTAATAATACCAGAATTTAGAGACTCTGCAATATATTGTTCCATTACCTCCCTCTCAGGCTTGGACAAACTATATAACCTGCTTTTAGGCAAGGTTGCGCCAGGTTGGAGGTCGATAGCGCAGTCATATGGTCTGTGAGGCGGTAAGGAGAGGGCTCGTGATTTCGAGAACACTTCAGCGAGGTTGTGGTATTCCGGCGGTACCCCGGATAGGTCAGGTAAGGGCGGCTGCCCTACTGGGACAGCGGGGTCTTCCCCAGGAGGCCGAACTGAGCGTAAACAGGTGGTGTGACATTTCTCACTCCAGCCGAAAACCCGACTGGAGGGCCAGTCGATAACTGGGTTGTGCGCCATAAGCCAGGGATACCCTAGAACCAGTGGATTCTGGGCGGAGGGAAAAACGAAAAAACGGGTAAATTTATGGTGATTACCAGAAACAATAAGATGAATGGGTTCGGTTACATGTGAGACAGTGGCCACCTCTTGACCATTTAGGGAGACCACTTGTAACGGACGGGGCAATAACTCACACTTCAGACCGACCTGTCTAGCTAGCTCGGCATCCATAAGGTTCTGCTCTGCTCCAAAATCTACCAAAGCCTTAACCGAAACCCCCCTTCCATGGAACATTAACCGAATTTCCAATAGGCAGGCAACAGATTTGGGACTAGTGAGCGCTTTATCACCGCTCGTCAGCGCACCCACTCTTACTGACGAGCAGAGATGTTTGGGCACTCCTTGCAGAAAAGTAAAGTAAAGGCACTCACCTGCCGCCATCTGCCGCCGTCTCTCGGAAACAGACAGTTTGCCCCGACTGAGCTGCATGGGTACCTCCTGCGCTAGTAACGGGGGTTCTGCGGGAGAAACAACACAGTCAGGTGAATTGGTGGGCCGGCGAGGAGGGCGGGGTACTACCCTGCCATGTTCCTCCTTATGGTCCTGTAACCGGTTATCTATCCTGATAACCAGGGCCATGAGGGGGTCCAAAGTCGATGGTAAATCGAGTGCAATTAGTCTGTCCTTTAATTCATCAGACAGTCCCTCCACGAAAGCGTCCATGAGTGCAGTAGTGTCCCAATCACTAGTGGAGACCAAGGTCCGGAACTCTATGGCGTAGTCTTCTGCTCTTCTGTCTCGCTGTCTCAATTTCATAAGCGTACGAGCTGCCTCTCGGCCTGGCTTGGTGTGATGAAAAATCTGCTGGAAAGCCTCCAAGAAAGCCGAGAGTGATGCGCAGGTTGAGGCTCCACGCTGCCACTCGGCGGTAGCCCATGCTCCAGCTCTGCCGGTGAGGTGGGAAATAATGAAGGCCATCTTGGCTTGTTCCGTAGGATAATGAGGTGCCTGCAACTGGAAGTGGAGCTCACACTGGGTAATAAAGGCCCGGCAGTCCCCGGAGTCTCCGGAAAACCTTTCTGGGCGGGCCAGCTGTGCAGTAGGGGCGACAGGGACTCCATCCAAGGTCCCCTGGACTGGCGTGGGAGGCGATGGGCGTGGCGAAGGGAAAGACGGTGGATGTTGGACCCGCTCTGCCGGTTGCTCAAAACGCTCTCTCAACGCAGCAAGTTGTCGCTCATGACGGCTTGACATCTCCAGTAACCCTTGGCGAAGACAAGACATCTGCTCCTCCTACTGACGGAGTAGTGCCCGTGACGTCTCCGTGTCTGCTGTGTCCATGTTACTGGTCGGGTGGTAATGTCAGGGTTGACATGCGGACACAGAAGCAGACAGAACTCATAAATGCAATGTCTCTCATTTATTTGAAACACTTACTCGAAATATAGAACACAAGTCCTAGAAGCAACAAAAACCACCCGACAACTAGTGCAGGGGAGACGAAGACTTATTACTAGGTCGGATGAGGTAAGTGGAAACAGGTGTGCCAATCAAGGAGGGAGAGAACACACACTAGGAGGAGAACACAGGAAGTACAACCAACAACAAAATAAAACAGGAAGTGGAAACCAAAACACAACTCCAACAATTAAGCAGGGTCCAAAACCCCACTGTTACTTTAACCCAATGCCCCTTGGCAGATGTGCAAAAACTGGCACTGATGCCGGACAAACTCACATTTCTGAGCTTCAAAATTTTGTTCATTTTTTCTACGGTTTAACACCAGATCCCACGGGAACCTACACTGCTAAAGCAGTTTTCTTTTTTTTTTGCTGGAACTGAGAGACTTTATCAAAACAAGGAAGTGTGGAGGCTGACCATTTCTGATTGGTCAGACTGATAACATATTATTTAGCCTGCAAGAATGATGGGTGGATATGGGTAAATGGGCAGGATTCTTCCAAAAACAGCTATCATCCAAAGCTGCGGGAGGCTAAATCGTGGTACCATCATTCCAATCAAAGTGTCTGATAGAATCAAATAAACACAGAGAAAAAAATATATCCCTAACTACTCATTGTTTGGATGAATAGCTGATATCCTGCGATGGTAAAGGTTATAACATCAGTGAAAATTTGTAATTTCCCACAGTACACCTGACCGTCTCTCACGCCGCAGCAGACTGGTTAAAAAAATACTGGTTAACAGGGCCTATACCATGCTACTCTTAAGCCTTTTATGGTAAGCAATATCCATGTATATGATACCCTTGGCACACAAAACAACTGCTTTTAAGAAATATTAGTCATTTTCCTGACCTCTTTTCCAACCTGGAAGTATAACTCCTAGATTTCTGAGGCATTGCCTTTCACTCCTTGTGGGTGTCGCCCACGTCATGACGTCAACCTAGACGTCATCGTATCCGCTAGGGGTGTAACAGATCACAAACCTCATGGTTCAGAATGTGTCAGGGTTTAGAGTCATGCTTTGGATCAGTAAAACGAAAAAAAAAGGCAGAATAACTAGATTAAAGCTACAATTTTATTCTTTGAAAAGTTTTACATAATATATATTTTTATAAACTACAGCGGTTTGGAAAATGAATGAATATATTTTAATAAAACATATATAAAGTACTTCAAAACACAAGTACACTTATATTACATCAAGCATTGAGATCTTTTTTTAAAAAGATGTTATGTACTAATAGCATCTTTGACCTCATGGATATTCCTTTACGTAAAAAAGTACTGTAACCGAGCGGTCGGGGAGGTCCGCTTATCTGTCACTCCGATGTATAAGAAAACCAAGGACAAGGAGTCTGCCATTTGGTGAACCTGCTCACCGTTTTTTGAAGGCTAGCCCTAACCTTTTTATTCTTCACTCCCCATTTTCTTTTTCAAAAACAAACTCTAGCTGAACTTGCCACGCCTCTCTTGTCTCCATGGTTATCCGGGAGGACCACACTACTCCCAAAATTAAAGAACCATGAAGTTAATTACATACGTCCACCCCTTCAAAAGAAATGTCCCCATTTCCACAATAACTGGAAACGCAACCTGCAAAGGCCACTTTGTTCTTAGAAGAGACAACATCTCTCCAAGAGCCAGAAACCCAACCAAACTTTAAAGCTTGCTGTTTAAGCCTGAAGAAGACCTGAATACATGTTGAAATGTTCCCACTATGGCACATTATTGTTTACTTTTCTTACATGCGTTTTTTTCTTTAAAAATAATTTTTAATAAATTACAAAACAAACAAAAATAACAAACATTTGATTTCCTTATTATTACATTAACATTACAAAGGTGATCAAAAAAATCTCATGTAGAGCTCAACATGACTGATGACTGGATATTGGTCGGTCCTCCGAGGGGACGCAAATGGACCTGGCAGCAGAACCCAAGGGGAAGGACCGTGCACCGCCCACCTAGCATGAATGGGGGGCCAGAACCCTTTGTCATAACAAAGTCCTGGTAGCGTAACAATATTAGAGAAACATATACACGACGAAATAATCAACTAAAAGTGTCATTATTTTTTTAAATTGGAAATCAATAAATACATTTTTAAATATATGTGGCATTAAAATATAAAAATTGCCATTATAAAAACACTTAAACATTTGATGACTCATTAATTCTTTTTTTTTTTATTGTCCAATGTGGCCTAAAAGAGACAAATTAAAATAAATATTTTTGATATGAAATAAATAAATATAAGTTTCATTCATTATTTAAAATTGGCATTAAATAAATAAAACTGGACATCAATAAATAAATGTTTAAATAAATGTGGCATTAGGATATTAAAATTGCCTTTGAAAGCAAGTGTAAACATTTAATGACATATTTAGTTATTTCATGGCCAGTGTAAAACATTTATGCTTATTACTTCTATGGGAAGTTTAGACAATGATTTAGTGCAGGGATCAGGAACTCTTTCTCTTGTGAGCCAATTATGGCTTTTATTGTTCTGCATATACCTACTATAGGACCTTAGGCTTTTCATATTTCATAAAGTGAAATTGAGATTCATGAACTATACATGTAAATGTTTCATTTCAGTGAATGCAGCAGATGCTGAGCACTAGTGTTACCATACATGACATGAACCTCCATGGTCAGAACCAATACTATCACCTTTTGGGGGAAAAATTGCATATTATATTATGTCAACAATAATAGTTGACTAATCAACTTTCAAAATAAGTTAGTGACAGCCCTATTTGCATGGTATAGCTCCTTAATAGATAAATTGCTTATGTTGATCATTATGCTGGTGTAAAGGTCTATTTGCTTTGTCTTTAACCAGGTTTAGTGTCTATTGAAAACATCAGTTTGGATGACTGGGTTAAAAATATGAGATTACGTACGTTTTGATGGTACTAGCTCTGACATTTTTGTTTCTGGACTCTGAAATCTTTCCCCTTTTCTGCAGCTCTCACCAAGGCACTAAGGATGTCCTCTCCCACACAACTGTCTACAGTCATGGCCACTGTGGTGCCGATATTCCCCTCATCCATGCCAGTGGGGTCTGTGGAGCATAATACTACCACCTGTCAACAGTGGCAGCAGTCCCACCACCTGTTCTTCCATCTGGGGAACTTGTCACTGTTGCTGGGTTTGGTCCTTCCTACCACACTGGATCTGCACATGATCCTGCTGCGCCTCTTTCTAATGACAGGTCTGACCCTCATCCTGGCCCCTTTTTGCATTCCTCAGATAAAGCAGTAATGGCACAGTTCTTACAGCAGTATGTCTTCCTCCACAAAGAAACATGTATTCAGCCAAGGAACAGATCTGTAGCTCCTTAAAATACCCTCATAGGAGTCAAGCCTTAAAAGGCTGCATGGAGGAGGTATAAAAAGACCCTCACTACTTGTTTATTTTCTTTAAAGCAGAGTGGAGACCGGAAACTGCAGGAGCTTTGGAAACTGGTTGTTTGGTTTGTTCGTCTTTTCACTGGGCTGAAGCAGTAGACATTTAAGAGTCCCTTGCCCTAAAGCCTCACCATTGTTTGTCTGGTATTAGTCAGACATTTTTAAAATGAAGTGAATTTTTATTGTTCTATTGACATGTTTAGTTTTGGCTCCAAAATTAATTTCATCACAGATCTTACACTTGATTAACAGTACTAAATCTGTTAAGATTCTTTGTAATGTTCTGAGTTTTCAGCTTGCAAATGTAGTAATACACAGTAGCAGTGAAAACTGTGGCTTGCATAGAGACAGTTTTAGGCTGAATCCAGATTGCTTCCCTGCCCTTACTGCTTCTCCCTATCCCTACATTTAGCCATTCAAGCGGAGAGATTTTGAAAAAATAGTGTCTTCATTTTTAGACATCATCAATAGTCACTGTTCAGCTACGTTAGCACGTTTCTGTCAGCCCGTGGAAATGAAAAAGAAAAACTTATTGAAGTGTCACATTGATAAATAAAATACTTACATATAAATGTAACTTTTTGTGCTTCAGAGAACACCCACATGAAGAAATGAGTTTCTCCTCTTCCTACAAGCGCGACACGTATCACCCTACCAGTGGAGTGATAGCCAGCCCCATGTTGCAACTGCTCCTCATTAAAAAAAATAACTTTCAAACACCACTAAATGCCCCTTCAATCGGAGCAACAGAGATGAGCCAGAGTAGTAGGAAAACAATTCAGATTCGATCTCAGTTTGTCTTTTGGTCAAAGGCTGGATCAAAGTGGTGGAGAATTTTAAACGACAAAAGCAGTCCTTACACAATAAAGCCAAGCATTCTTAAAAATGTCATGTATAAAAATTATTGTAAGTGACAGCATATGAGGGATGACTCAGGCAGTGCCAACACCAGATGTTGTTCTGGAGCAGTAATGACATCACCTTTGTCACCCCATGTCAATCATGTCAACCCACATGAAAATGGGCTCAACTTGGAAGACAAAAAATATAAACTAAAACTGTAAATTGAAGACTCAAAACAAAGATTGAGAGAAATGAAAAAACAAAAATTGAAAATACAAAAAAGCAGTTATAACTAAATAAATAAATAAACATATTTTAGTATTTTCAAATTTACATTTTTTTTTCAAATATTTCAATATCTATTTCAATCTTAAAATATACATTTTTCCAATTTACACTTTTTTAATTTCAATATTTCCTTCAAGTGTAAAAAACTTAGTTTCCATTAACTGTAAGATTGTGAAAATTTGATTTACGACAGTAAATTTACATTATAGAAAGATGACAATTTTGAAAAAACTTGAATAATAAAAAAAATTTGCTTTTGGAGGAGGTGGTTTATGAAAAGTATCAAAATTGACGTATTCTGCAAACTGCAATGGAAACACTTTTTTTTTTTTTTTTTTAATTAATGAGTCATGTGACTTTCTTTTTGGGCAGCATCATACAGCTCATCAAAACTTGAGTGTGTCATGTGGAACTGTTGGATCCACAACCCCTTGTGTATAATTACCAACCGAGATTTCCCCAAATTGCTTCATCTGTATCCGATGTGTAAGAAGCTTGCCTCTCCATGGCCTGAATAAGACGCAGACATCTCCTTTGATAGACGATGATGAGCGCTAGTGCTGTGGCAAAAAATTTGAATGCATCTTGTCGTTATCAAACAGAAAGAAGATCCAACTGCTTCCTTGTTAAAACGTAACAACACCATTTATATGGTTTATAACACCATTTAACACGTGTCTCTGTATCTAACTACGCGGAACACGGCCATCAGTGCTGTGATGTCATCTAAATGTGCCTTTGCATTTTCTTTAACAGAATCAACCTAAAACAAAAACGTAACACCACAAATCTGCTGTAAATCACAGTACTGTTCACATCCGGCACCATGTTTTTAAATGACTTATCACTTGTACGTTAGTTTGTGTTTATTTGCATAAATATGATTTAATAATTGCAAAATTGTGTTTTTTCAACATTTCAAGAATGTTGATAAAGTTTTGCGTATATGTGTGATAGAATTGCGGCTATTGTGTACTTTCAGTTTTAAAACTGTTTTAAATGATTTTTTCTTTTTACTTTACAATCTGGTTTGTCATGAATCTCATGAATCTTTAGTTGGTTCAAATCGTTGTTGCCCAATAGATTGTTAGCCCTACAGCTGTCTTACATTAAAAGCTCTTTGCAACAGATAATTCTTTACTCTGTGTTTGACAGGATGCAGCCTCTTTATTGCCTGGGCAAAACTGTACAGATGCAACCTAGATGTGTTGGTGTGGAATGTGATATTTCTGCTGGTCAACTTCATGCACTTCTTTTTTCTCTTGTACAAACGCAGACCGGTAAGTTTCACAGCATCTGTGTGGGCACACATTTGTACACAAACACTAGAGCATGCGTGGATGTACACACACACACAGACATCCGGTCAGCACTCTGGGTAATTTGTTTTTTTGTGGCAGATTAAAATCGACCGGGAGCTCCGGCTGGTCTACAAGCGATTGTTTAAGCCTCTCCATGTTCAAGAGGCACTTTTCCAGAGACTGACGGGACAGTTCTGCACTATCCAGACACTGAAAAAGGGCCAGGCCTACGCAGTTGAGGACAAAACCTCTGTGGATGAACGCCTCAGCATTCTGCTTAAAGGAAAGTATGTGCCTTATTTATTTTCATACTTACTGTAAGTTCTCAATTATTTGTCCTGCTGGCTAAGCTTTGAATCATAACCCAAGTTCCATTGCTTGGTTTTTATTGGGACTAACCAGAATTGTATCTTTTGTTTTTGTGGGACAGAATGAAAGTGTCATACCGAGAACATTTCCTGCACAACATCTACTTCAATTCTTTCATTGATTCTCCAGAATTCAGGTCCACAGAAATGCACAAAGGACAGAAGTTCCAGGTAATGCTAGACTGGAGCTCTAATTTCTTCAGTTGTTTGTTCAAAGATACAGGTTTTTTATGTCAGATTTTAGTCGAACTTTAGAGATTTTCTGAAGAACTTTTAAAGTTTAAATTGACCGTATTTTTTATACTTATTTTCATTCCTATTCTCAACCTGGATATTTGAGTACCCTCAGCTCCGTATACCCAAATACAGTACGTTTTTGGGGGTTCTATCACGCTAACAGGTTTGGCCTTCTTTCCTTTGATAGTCCTCTCTCCACCTTGGCAGGTGTGGAACTTGCATGAACTCTGGTTTAGACCAGTGGTCCCCAAACTACAGCCCACTGGCAAGATGCTGCCGCCTTCACATTTGGCCTGACCCTCTGAACAATATCAGACACATTTTTTTTTCTTTTTTCCAGTCTGGCCATACAATTGAGACCTGCAAAGAACATGATACTTTATTCCAGCCTTTTGCAGTCCTTTCCCTGTATCTGAACCTCCCCAAACCCCCCTGTCAAATAAAACAGAATACAGTGTAGCCTTTCTACATCACAGTTTATCTTTTGTGGTCTCGCTGATGAACCCTTTTCACATGATGTCAGACAAAATGGCAACAAGAACAACAACTGACCGACATGTTTAATGTTACGTCTGGTTTAGGAATTTAGAACGGCAAAGAGGAAAACTAAACGTTGTTTAAAGCAATTTAGCATAAATACTAAAAGGTAAGCTAACCCATTGTAACACAAATGTGTACAATATTTATTGTACATTAATTATTATTTAATGTCCTACCTGGTTGTATTTGTTTTCCTCTTATTTATTTATTTTTTTTTAACTTGTCCTGTCCAACAGCTAAGGAAACAGATATGAGCTGAGAGCCTCTTGTGTTGGACAGATTTTACTCTTACAATCGGGGGTTATAAATTATCAGACACACAAGGTGTATATTTGTACAAGCCACTTTTGTAATTTAAACAAAACTTTATATTTATTATGTTTGTATCCTTCTTTTGTTGGACAAGACAGAAAAGAAAGAGGGGGAAGAAAAGAGAGCGATATCGGGGGGCACAAAAGACAGGGGAAAAGGGTGAGTGAGGCAACAAGATGCTGGAAGTTTATAATCATTACAGTTAAGTGTGAATGTTAGTCCAAAATGGGCGGGGCTTATCCACACACTCAGTTGTTACAAACATACCTGTTGGCTCCAGGAGTCTTCACAAACACACTTATGCATACAAACCAACACATGTAAAGCACCTCATTCCCGCATGCTAACCAACTGTGCAAAGGTGACACCGGTGCTCAGGAGAATGCACACAGCACTTTACGGCTTAGTCACGGCCAAAACCCAACAAAAAGTGATCTCCTGTGAAGCAGACGATGTTGTTCGTGGTGATGTCATGTTTATTATGGGCCGCAGTTGATTTGTAGACGTGGCAGGACGTGAAGAAGTTTTGAAGTTCAAAACTTTAGTACACTTGGTAAAGACGTGCAACACACGGGAAACACTTGATAATCCGTGTTCTGGCAGTGATTAAGACTTGGGGAGACGAGGAAAGATGCGAAAGTTTAGCGGTCTTTCATGAGCAGAACCCGGTCATCAGACGGGTGTTACGCATCTCAAACAAGTTCTAAATACGATTGATCACTGCCTAATCACTTCTGTATCACTTCTGATTTGTGGCATATACTGTACATACAACAATTTTCTAGGGCCTCGTCACTTACAGTCTAGATGAAACCTCAATGCTGTGATGTCCTCATTTTCATGCTTCAGCACCAACAGAAGAAGAAGGATAAAGAGGAGGAGCAGGAGGGATGGTACAGAACATCTGGGTGTGTGCCTGGATTGTGAGGAGACTGACACTTAGATTTATGCATGGCTTGACGTGGTTGACAGTGTTTAAGCAGTGCTTCAGCAGTGGAACAGCCACCAACGGCAATACCCCGTACAAAACATGGCCAGACCAAAATTCACCAAAATTACCACTGATGACCACGTCCACCAGATTTTCAGAACTTTTTTGCCGTGATTAAGCAGAAAAGTGCTATGTGACCGAGGCTTTAAGTTGAGGTGGATCGTGGAATTAAAAAAAAAAAAAAAAGAAAAGGAGGGCCAGCTCTTGGCCATCCCCACACCAAGACCCCTGCCAATGCACCAGTGGCGACCAGGGCCCCCCCAAACCCGTACTGTGGGTGCACCCGCCCCAGCAGTCCGGCCAAGCACCCAGACTAGGGCCCACAGGACAGCACAGCAATGTGCATCTTGGCTGCACATGTTACTCATAGCTAACATGCACTTAAAATACATGTAGAAAAACATAAGGCAAAGTTTAAACCATTAGACGGTACAAATGCTGAAATGAATGGTCAGTATTTTTAATAGAACCTCAAAAATTAGAGGATTATCCAAATTTTTATTTTGACTTGTAAATGATTTAAGAGAGGGAATAATATACAGTGAATATACAGTTAAGTAGGACATTTAAAAAATAAATACAGTACAAATTTCTGTTAATTTTGGCTAGTTTACCTTTACATAAAATTGTGTTAAACTGCATTCAGCTGTCAGCTTTGCCGGTCTAAACTCATAAACTGGTAGTGACTTTACACTAGAGGTGTAATGGATCATGGATCAACGACAAAATCCAAAGCTCAACTACAAAAGCCGAAGCACCACGACAAAAGCCGAAGAACAACGACAAAAGCCGAAGAAGAACGACAAAAGCCGAAGCACCACGACAAAAGCAGAAGCACAACGACAAAAGCCGAAGCACAACGACAAAAGCCGAAGCACAACGACAAAAGCCGAAGCTCAACGACAGAAGCCGAAGCACAACGACAAAAGCCGAAGAACAACGACAAAAGCCGAAGAACATTGACAAAAGCCGAAGCACAACGACAAAAGCCGAAGCTCAACGACAGAAGCCGAAGCACAACGACAAAAGCTGAAGAACAACGACAAAAGCCGAAGAACAACGACAAAAGCCGAAGAACAACGACAAAAGCCGAAGAACAACGACAAAAGCCGAAGAACATTGACAAAAGCCGAAGCACCACGACAAAAGCCGAAGCACAACGACAAAAGCCGAAGAACAACGACAAAAGCCGAAGCACAACGACAAAAGCCGAAGAACAATGACAAAAGCCGAAGAACAACGACAAAAGCCGAAGAACAACGACAAAAGCCGAAGAACAACGACAAAAACTGAAGCACAACGACAAAAGCCGAAGAACATTGACAAAAGCCGAAGAACAACGACAAAAACCGAAGCACAACGACAAAAGCCGAAGAACATTGACAAAAGCCGAAGCACCACGACAAAAGCCGAAGCACCACAACAAAAGCCACAACACAATGGAAGTAAAATCCAACGAAATCCAAATGAAAAACAGACTTTTTTTTAAAGTTTCATTCAATTTCAAGAGACTGGCGCCTCTTGAGAGGTACGTGACTTGTGTGCCCTCAATAAACCACTTTAAAAAATAATAAAAACTACGTCTGGCCAACCTGGGTGTTTCAGAAGAAACAGCAAAAAAATGAAATTTAATGCTCGTTTGCTCAATTTTTTTTAAAAATAGGAAATGAAAAAAACTGTTCATTTTTTTTATTTTTTTCAATTTCAAATTTTTCATTGAAAAAGGAATGAACGACTTATACACAGTTTTACTTGCAAAACCTTTACTTCACCCATGCCCTTGTACAAGTGCTTGCTATGACCAGTTGCTCGCAGTAATCCCATAAAAGAAACGTGCAAGAATATTTTTGCTTTATGGGTCACAGAACAGTTTACAACCTTGCCATTTTGGCGTGAGCCACCTGCATGCCCCATACAGGTTTGCCTATTTTTGCAAGCAGACAGTCAATATCTAGCCATTAGAGGAGTTGTGATAAAAGCTTAAAAAATGTCTTTCTTGCAAAAAGTTTGGACACTCCTGGTTTATTGTATCCCTTTATCAGCAGACCCTAGCGCTGATGAGCTTTTCTGACTGGCAGGTGACCATCATGGCAGAAGAGAATTGTAAGTTCCTGTGCTGGTCCAGGGAAAGGCTGACATACTTTTTGGAATCTGACACCTTCCTCAATGAGGTCTTCCGATATCTGGTTGGAAAAGACATCACTAACAAACTGTACGCTCTGAATGACCCTAAGCTCAGTGACAAGGTGGGTCAAAGCAATATAATACTGCAGCTCCCCCTAATCCTGCTCTGATGGGGAGGGGTGACAGTGAGCTGTCTGGCGGATGTGTTGCAGGCGGTTAAGAAGATGGAGCGTCAGCCCAGCCTGTGTTCTCAGCTGTCCATGATGCAGATGAGGAACAGCATGGCAAGCACCAGTGACACTGATGAAATCCTCAATCAAATCCTGCGAGGGGGGTCTACTGGTAAGAGTAATTACAACATTGCCAGCCATGTAAGGAGATTTAGGCCCTAGCACTTCCGAGTGCCTGAGAAGATGGAGTGATCAAAAGTAGCTTTTCATCAGGGATGGAAACGCCAGCAAATGTTCACACATCACAAAAAGAAAATATTAGAAGAAAGTGAAGTAAACCCAAAAAGAGCTCAAGTTCTACTCACTCTTCACAGCACATTCTGAAAGATCCTGAACCAGAGTTGTTTCTCTAACCTAAATTATGAGTAGAATATGGGTTCGTTGGATGTTGCCGAACAGAGCAATAAAGCTGCTGTCACTCTCCTTAACCCAGACCATTGAGTTTTTCATGTACCAGTTTAAACCCAGTAGATGTCATCATCATCCCTGCATTTGGGTTCCCTCTTTTATATTTTGTTAACTCTGCATCTCTCATATCTCTGTCTAATTAGTAGCAGAATTATTGTACAGTTAATATCTGTTTAAGCCTGGATGAAGAACTGTAATTATGTAAACAAGGACGTGAAGGAAAATTCCTTTAACTGTGGCTGGGAGCTACTGCTGCTTAAAGATGATAAAAACTGGTCCTTCTTTATAATCTCTCTAAAATCCTTGCAACAGAGTGGCACAAAGTAACTTTGCTAAAGTGACTAGTATAAGTCTTTTTGGAGCAAAAGGGGTTTGGTATTTCCAATATTGAACTCCATTCACGCAACTCCTCCATTGAACAAGCATCTGGTTTTACAGTGTGTTCCAAGTTATTATGCCAATTGTATTTAAGTGTCAAAAAGATCAAGTTCTTTGTTTTTCAATGAAACTCACGGATGATATTGTGTCTCGGGGCTCCTTAGATCATTGAATTCATTCTCAGATAACTGTGATAGTTGGTTTTCCAAGTGAGTTCAATTGAAGGAAAAAATATTAAAGAACAACGTTCCACATTTTTATGCAGAGCAACATTTTCAAACAATATTGAAAGAAAAAGGATTTCTCCTTCTGAAAAGTGTGATATAGTTAAATGAATTGGACAAAATATAAAAACCTTGGATCTTTCACAAAACGTAAGCGTGATCATCATACTAGAGATTTGTGGCTGAGTCAGAGCACACACAGGTTGGTGCAGAAAAAGGCAGAATGAGGAAAGTTTCTGAATCATAGGGAGAGAGCTGGCTGGCCCCTTTAGGGTCCCTGAAGATGTGAAAATCACCACTTAAAAGGATGCAGAGTTTCTGGCTGATCACTTTCTTCCGTGGTACAAAAAGAAGAACTGTGCTTTCCTGAACAAAATCATCTTAATGCGTGACAATGCAGTATCTCATCCTGCAAGGAAAATCTCTGTATCATTGCCTGCTATGGGTATTAAAGAAGATAAACTGATGGTTTTGCCCCGTCCTTCCCTGACCTCAACCCTATTGAGAACCTTTGGAGCATTCTCGAGTCAACTATTTCTGAGGGTGGAGGTAAATCTTGTACCATCCTCATCCTACAGATGGGGGTCGTTTCTTAACTGGAAATATGGGCATGTTACATGAGGAGTCAGTACATTCTATGATAACTGTAGCCCGGATGAGGGTTTGTATTACTGGAGTTATTCCCGTAATGGCGTCTGGTTTTAGGGAATATTGTCTCACGCGGGGCCTATATTCTGTTTTAGGCCTTATGATTACTGCTAATGCTCCTTGGATCAGACCTACGTCGGAAGGCGCTTTTGACCCAAGTTTTTCTGGAATTTCTGACAGAAGCTTATTTTCTTCTTCCATCAGGAAGATGTTTCAGGATTTTTCTCCTTTCAGGTGAATTCCTGTGTTTGCTGTTACTGACCAGAACAATGCTATTTTTGTTAACCCTGCATGGCCACTGCTCCATGTTCTATGTGAGGTTTGGACCAATCAGAAGTTCAGACGGCTTCTTCTGGCATCCTTCCCAGATCCTGCCACTGCAAATCTTTGTTCTTTAAAAGGGAAATATGCAGTGGGTACCACTTCCTGTCTAATTTCTGTGTTTCGTCATTTACATGATGTCGCGAAGGCTGTTGTTTTCAAATGTGTACAACTGAGTTATTGTTATTCTGTTAGGTTGCTTTGCTTAGTTTTTGCTGATAATCTTTATCAGGTCCTGGACTGCCTTTATACCACTCAGTGACATGCAGTTCACGTCTGCCTGTTTGACCACGGATCCATTTCTGGCTTTTGTTCTCTCAGGGAAAAGATCTCTTGTCTATTAAAGTTAGCTTCTTCAACTGGATTATTATCAACATCCCAAAACCATTCAACATCTTCAGCTTTTTCTTCTGCACTTTCACTCGCTTGCATAACTTCATTCTCAGGCACGTTCTCTAAAACCACCTTGTTCTCTTCCTCTTGTGTGGCCTCTTCTGCCATAAAACATCCGTTTCACTCACAACCACTATGTTAGGTTCCTCTTCCTTTTTCTTGTTTATCTTTCTATTTAATTATTTAATATTATTAAATTTCATAATTTATTTATCTTATTTCTCACATCACATTTTTTTCAAGATCATTTACTTGTTCTCCATCCTTTTTTCCCTAAACTCTTCATCCTTCTGTTCAGATGCTTTTTCCTGCAAATATAACTAGCACAGCTTACTTTCATGTGTTCAACAATTCTCTTCTCCACATCTTTCCTCCCCTTGCAGAGACACACACTCGCTGTCCGTGCGCTCCTTGCACTAGCAGAGCCCTGCTCAAGTACGAGCCTGCAGTCTCTGCTTCTTCTCATGCAGCTTTTTTTCTGTTCTCTTTTCTCCTTTGCTCTTCAGAACAACATTTTTTTTGTTGCTCTGGCTCTTTCAGTCAATCTCTGACACATGCCAACTGTTTCTCTTTACTCTGCTTATTTCCTGCTTGCAGAAACTTCTTGTCTACAAATATCCACAAGGAACTCACTGTTTTCCTTCCTACCGTATTATATAATAGAAATACCTAGTGTGACAAAGGAGCAGAGATGTTTGAATACATTTGCAATCAGGTTTAATTAACAAAAGGCAAGACAAGGTCAGAAAACAGGTCAGGGTCAGGTCAAGAGGAAGGCAAAACATGCAAGAATGCTCAGACTGTTAGTAGCAGAAGCAAGTCAAGACTCCACAATGAGTACAGAGGTGAACATGCTTAAATACACAACACTGATGAGCAGGAATGGGAGACAGCTGGTGAGGGCAGGAGGGGCAAGGAACATTATGGGAGTGGGAGTGAGGAAGGAGCCGAGGCGGTCAATACTCAGAAGAGGGCTCCCTCTGGTAGCCAGAGGAGTTGGAAGGGTTAAGGCCCTGACACCTAGTGGTATTTTTTCATTCCGTTTTTTTGTAGACTTTTACTTTGATATTTCATTTTTTTATATATATTTTATATTTCATTTACCCAAGGTTTGCCCACCAAACTGGAATCCTTAGGTTTGTTGGGATCTGGCCTGAAGCACCAGGTAAATGTTATGTTAAGTAAACCAAACATTTGTTTCTGCAAAAGGAAGGAAAACAGAGTCAGTTAATTTATTTTTTGCTCGCAAGGAGAACGGTCAGCAAGTCTTCGGTTACAAGCCTCCAGTCCGCTCTGCAAAAACTTTACCGAACCTTCTTTTTATTAAGATTTGGTTATGCCCTAAATATAAATCAGCTGCAATCTAAGCAGGGGTGGGGGTGGGGGTGGTGGCATGACTGCATAAGCAAATCAAAATAGTTCATCACATCTCAGCGTCTGTTCCTTTTTTATCTCCATGAACACTTTGTGTGGAAATCGTAGGAAAAACCACATGAATGAGTTGCTCTGTTCCTCTATAAGCAGATTACAAGTTAAGCATACGTCATTGTTCATTGAATGATTAAGATAAAAACAAGGCATAAACAATAAAAGCAAATAGATGATAACATTATGTGCAATCATTCCAACACTGCACTTCTGCCAAAGCCAAAAGACTTTTCCTGGCCATTTATGATACCTTTTGCTTGCCAAAGGCCACAATTACATGAGCATCCACTTGTGCTGGATTCTTCTCCTGCATCTCCATGACAAAGCACTGGGAGCATTTGATCTAATAGGATGGCAAACTCTCCCCAAGCCGCAGCTTTTTATGGCATCTCTTCTGATCCAAAATGATTTGAAATAAGAAATAGTCAGAGATGCAGTTTTAATCATAAATTATTTTATATAGGCCCTCTATTCTGAGAAAAATGCCACAGGTACATGAAAGGCAGAAGAGGAAGTGGTGTGTTCATCCACTAAACAGGGGCAGGCAATGCAAAGGCAAAAAAACCCATTTAAAATAAAAATAAAAAAAGGAGCAAATTGCATTCTGGAGTGCAGCAAGATATGAGATATACGACATATCTTTCCAGTAACTTGCTCTATTTTCTATCTAGTTGACTACTGTCTCTCTGTTTCTGTGTGTCTGTGTCTAGAGTTCGGTATTTCTTTTAACTTCTGTAATTTTTCATCATTTTCAGTGTTAAAAAAACTTTTTCTGGACAGAGTTTTCTCCGTAGTCGCGTACTCTAATCACTGAAAGAAATTCTAGTTAAATGACACGATTTGCACACAGAGTGCATAACTCCAGTCACGGGTGACGTCAATAGCAGGTGTCACATACTGCAACAACTGGAGCAATTCTGCTGTGATGGCTGTGCAACCACTGCGACACAGGCGATTACAAATCACATGGAAGTACGTCAGAAATGTATCAGCCTGGTAAAGATGACATTGTTACCAAAAACCCCAGGTTTTGGTACACTATCCCTACCCGTGACCCCGGAAAGGTTAAGTTGGCTTAAAAGATGCATGGATGGAAAGAAGATTTAGAGCCGAAGCACTGACATAAATGGTTTTGTTCACTTCCTGTTTTGTTTTGTTTTGTTTTTTTTCTTCTTACTTTGAGTACATTTTGATAATTATAGTTTGAGGGAATGGGTTGGTGAACAACAGTTACAACTCAAATTGAAATCATTTAATCTTGTACTGTGGAAGTTCAGAGTAAAGGTGCTTTAAGGCTTGCATTACACTGTCTTTAACAACCAGCTGCATTTATTGCAAATGGTCCTGCTGCAAACAGTTCTGCAACTTGATTGTGAAGAACAACAACTTGAGGTTATCCATTACAAGGCCAGAGGTTACCATGGTGCAGAGGTAGAGTGGTGAGCTGAGGGACAGTGGTCTGTTGAAGATGGAAAGGAATGACAGGAATTGTTTTGTAATATTAAGTTTATTTACTTTAATTTAGCTGTTGTCCAGGAAAGATATTGTAATGATTAAAAGAGTAGTTATTTTCTGTCTTGGCAATGATAGAACAGTTTCTAATTTCAATTATTTACTATTTTATTTTTGTAAATGTTTGTTAGATGCAGCACAATATCACTCTGTGTGGAGTGTGCGCACATGCATGTGAGAGGTGCGTTTTTTTAGATGTTTGTCATGACATTTTTTTGCTCCGGCTCCCTCAAAAGAAACAGTTCAGGGCAAATAAAGTTGCCAAACAAAAATGGAGTCCTAACCACTTCAAGGGTGCAAGACCAAGTTCTTTGAGTCTGAAACTGATCACTGTTCAGTTCAGACAAGCAATGGACAACAAGTCTAAATACATTTTTATTCTCAATCAATCAATTTTTATTTACATAAAAAGGGTTTCTCATACTAGTGTAGCAATTTTGCAATTAAAAACAAAAACAAAGAAACACAAGTAAAAACACAACCCACTCTTTACATTAGCACATACTGTGCACCTGGACAACTGCAGGCCATGACGGCCACATTTCTGCTTGTTTTCCAACATACTCTAATTGGCTGGACACACCTGAACCAGGTAATCAGTCATGAGTAGCGCTTGGATATCTGGAAATCATGAGGCCTGGAGTAGCATCCCATGATCCCACATCCAATAATTCATTCATTTTCTAAACAGTTTTGTCCCTCTCGGGGTCACGGGGTTGCCGAAGCCTATTCATGGGCAAAGGCAGGGGACACCCCTGGACTGGTCAGAGAGCAAAATAGTAGAAGACATGTTCTTAGAGGATGCTTTCAGAAATTTGAATTAATATTGACATTGAAGATTCTATACTACAACATCGGGTAAATATGATCATTTATAGCTAGAAAAAGGATAGTGACATGTACTGCTCTACACGCATTACAAAGAAATTTTTTAAAACAAAGGTCAGTGCATTGGCCGGGAATCGAACCCGGGCCTCCCGCGTGGCAGGCGAGAATTCTACCACTGAACCACCAATGCCTCGGATATTACCCATACCTTCGAAGAGCAATCAGGCACTCTGATGACTCTGTTTCCAGTCCCACGAACCAGGAACCTTCTTGCTGTGAGGCAAGAGTGATAACCACTGCGCCACCGTGCAGCCTCATGTCCAATAAATACTTTTAAACGTTAACCTCTAAAAAGAATTTAATGCTTGGCTCCACTGTGAGGAGCCAGGTCACCCACAGGAACATTGCCAGGGTGTCCACCCAGACCAGAACAGAAACGGGGTCCATTCCACAGCTGTAAGGCTGCAATGACACCAACGACCCCAGACAGGCGAGTACCACGGCAACAACCACTGACCAAGCTGGCTGGCCCTGGCACAAAAGATCCCTAAAGGAAGCAATGGGGGTAAAATCATGATAAGAAAAAGTTTAAAATCAAAAAATAAAATATATGTAGATGCATAAAATAAAATGTAATACATCCAAACGATGAAATACAATACATATATAAATATACACATACCATACACACACACACTTATATATAAACAAAATTTGTACAAATAAACTTAAGAAGAAAGTTATCATAAATACACAAGATTAATTAAAGCAAAATTAAACAGCTAGGTCTTAAGCCTCTTCTCTTAAACCTTGATGGTCTCTGCATCCCTGAGGGTCTCTGGTAGGCTGCTCCAGTGACAGAACAAAGCTTCATCACAAGTTTTGGTCCTCACCTTAGGAACAACAAAGTAAAAAGTTTCTCACACATTGAGAAGGTTTAAAATAATTGTGTTTTGGTAAAATTGCATATCCGTCTTCAGGACTGCTAATTAAAACTTCTGTTTAGTCCTGGTTGAGCTGTAAGAAGTTCTCTGCCATCCATGACTTTCTATCTAAAATACAGTTTCAAAATAGTGTTTACAGGTTCAAGGTCATCAGGAGACACAGTGATGTAAAGCTTTGTATCTTCAGAGTCACTGTAAAAGTCAACGCCGGGTCTCCTGATGACGTCCCCAAGAGGCAACATGTTTAAATTAAAGCCGCAAACGGTGTGGGATGGCCACAGGTGCTGCCCACCCTCACCCTTGCCACAATTTGCCCACGCCTCGCTGCCCACCGCAGCCATCACCGCCCTACTTTAACCTGACCTTACTAGTTAAGCAGCCACAACGCACTTAAAGAGAAGGGGAGGGGGTCCTCTTCTCTGAGCTGTATTTGAGTTTTCTGTTGGTTTTATCACCATAGCAACTTTATAGCAACACTTTATATTTTGGTCGCCTGGTGATACTGAATAGATCAACGTCAGTTTTGGAAGAATCGACAAAAGTAAACTTTTTAATTTCCTTACAAACCAAGGTTATTTGCTAGCCACGACCACATTCCTGATATGTTTTTTAATGTCGCGTGATATTTTGTCCAGCTCTAGTTAGGTCTCAACATATTACATTTTCACAATGGCAACCTCTACCTGGGGTCAAGGGTCAAAAAAACTTCAGGGTCATTTTAGACTTAAGCTAGCCGCATGCGTGTGAAATTTTATTAAAATCGCCAAAACAAAAGGTTAGTTTAAACGTACTTAAAAATCGCCAAATCTCATGGACCATGTGGCCATCCCATAATCTCCAAATCGTGTGTTATTGTCTTGTTTGTGTATCTTGAAATTTTTTTGGGCTCCATAGGCAATTTTTAGCCCACTCATGTTTTTAAGGTTTCGCTTGCCGTAATGTCATCGTCTTGGTGGGGTGGTCTTACACTCTGCCAAAAATTCATTTTCAATTTTCTCGAGGTGTGTACAATTTTTAATGACTTTTCCTGCATTTGGCAGGGGTCAAATTTGGACTCAAAGGCGCAGAAATTTTTACTACTGCAAAATACAATATGGTCAGGGACTGCTGCAGGCCATAATTAAAGAGTGCCTAAAATACCTAAAATTGACCCTTGGGGAACCCCACAACTTATTAAAAGTGGGGCGGCCGTGGTGCAGTGGAAAGGGCAGTCGCCCTCTGATCAAAAGATTGCAGGTTTGATTCCCGCCTTGCCCGCCCATGTGTCAAAGTGTTCTTGGGCAAGACACTAAACTTCACATCACCTCTGATGAAAGATTGGCGCCAGTGTTCAGCAGCAGAGCCGCCATCAGTGTGTGAATGGGACCGTGACTATAAACCGCTTTGGGCCTTCAGTGAAGGTAGAAAAGTGCAATATAAGTATACGCCCTTTACCATAAATGGATTCTTGAGGAGCATGTATCCATACTTACATAAGTGTCAATCAGTTAGGTAGGAATCAAACCACCTAAGAACATTTCTAAAAAGAGGCCCACTGCACTCCTGAGTCTATCCTACAGAATCTGGTGATTTATTGTACCAAAAGCAGCACTAAGGTCCAGCAGCACCAGAACAGAGTCTAAGGTCATTACCTCTGTGGTTAATCCTAAAACCAGTTTGCTATTTTTCTAATTTTTTTTTGTGTATTCAAAAACTCATATTGTTGCGCAGCGACATTTTCACTACATTTGTACTTGAAAATGCCAGGTTGGATACATGCCTGTAGTAATTTGGAATATTTGAGTCTAAATGAGTCTTCTTCAGAAGGGGCCTCACCACTGCTCCTTTACAGGCAGAGAGGAAGACACCCGTCTGAAGAGAGCAGTTTACCATGTCTAAAAGCTCTGACTCAAATAATCCATCAAATGTTTTTAAAAAAGTAAAAAATTGGATTAAAATGCAGGTTGTGGTGTTTACTTGGGATAAAACTAGACCAAGAATCTTTGCATCAACCAGGACAAAACTCCTTAGTGTTTCCTCTGGGAAAAACAATGCTGGTGATCAATACAAACAAGAGTATTGCATGGATGAGATGCTTGATCACTTCTGTCCAAAGAAGTGTTCCTGGTGGATGACCAAGTGGTGGTAGCAGCTGGGACAGTGACAGAGGGGATCACATTTAGGGCCCGGTCACACCGCCCGAACTTTGCTGGAGATGTTCCTGGAGCGGTGACCGTTCATCCTCGTTAAAGCTACGCCGCATCCGCTTGACCACCGCTGATGTTCCTCGGGGGTCCCTCCCACCGCTCCGAAAGTTTTGAGCTGCACAAAATACTGCGAGCGGTGAGGACCAACGCAGAAATCTTGAACGCTGGATCACCGCTGCTTCACCAGCGCTGCACTGGCGGCAATTAAACGTTGCACAATCGTTGGTGGAGCGGTCATTAGAGTGGACACGGCGTTGCTGGAACAGTGTCGGCCATTGAAGCAGCGATCCATGGCAGCGATGAACTTTGATGTGTTGTTGTCATAGCGGAGCCGGAGCGAGACCGGAAACTGGCTAAAAATACGGGGAGAAATGGACTTTGAATTAGCCCAAAAACTGCATCACCATGAATCCTGAGAGACGCCCGCATGCGCAGAACGCCTTAAACCTACGCTAAAGCAACCAACGCTACATCAACGCTCGCTATAGCTCGCTGCTGCTAAACCAATGCTAAAGCTACGCTGCCTTCAGCGGTACATCGCTACACCAACGCCCGTGTGTTTGATTTTTTTTCCCAATTTGCGCGCGGTAACGAGCGTTGTCAAATTTTGGCGCCGCTCCAGGTACGTTCCAGCAACGTTCGGGCGGTGTGACCAGGCCCTTACTATCAGTGGCATCCTTCCTGGTGTGGATTATAGCTGTGGTGCTGCTGGTTTTGGACAGTGATAAGCCTTGACTGATTGTGGATCTTACTTCTGAATGTTCAACTTCGTCATGCTCCATGAAGGTTATAAAAGCCACAACGTAGTCTTTGTCTATGTCTATTTTTGGACAGATTATATCTGTTGGGCTGCTCATGTGGAAAGAAATGTTAATGTGTTCTTGCAGGTTGCAATGGTTCAGCAGAAACTGGCCTTGCTGTAGCTGCAGATGCACAGAAATGTCTCACCCTTTCAAGCTGCAGTTGTCCCACTAGATAAGCGTTGTCTGGTTCATCTCTAATAGTTGCAGAGTTGTTTGCTGCTTTGCTATTTCACTACATAAAATTTACTGTCTTATCTTAACCTATCTTATCTGTATTATCGGGGCAGCTGTGGTGCAGTGGAAAGGGCAGTCGACCTCTGATCAAAGAATTGCAGGTTTGATTGCCGCCTTGCCTGCCTGTGTGTCAAAGTGTTCTTGGGCAAGACATTGAACCTCTGATGGAAGGTTGGCGCCAGTGTTCAGCAGCAGAGCCGACATCAGTGTGTGTATGTGTGAATGGGACCGTGACCATAAAGCGCTTTGGGCCTTCAGTGAAGGTAGAAAAGCTCTTTATAAGTATACGCCATTTATCGTTCTGAAGGATGAGTGACCAGCTTTGATGCCACTTTTTTTCTAAGGGCTCTTATAAATAATAACATAATAAAAATAGCCTCAGAAAAATGACAGCAGCCAATGAATGCATTGTGCTGGAAAGCTTTTTGAGTCAAGCATGCATCCTTTTATACCTTTGATTGAGCGTTCTTTTAGTGGAGGAGGAGCTGCTCTGCTCCTTTTAGGTGATTGAGCTTCTAACCCTATCTCCTATGAGTGCCAAGCCATACTGTAAAGGAAACTTGTTTCAGCTGCTTGTATCAAGAATTTTATCCTTTCAGTCATGAGCCAAAGCACATGACAATAGCTGTGGGTATGGTCAAGTGAGCTTGGTCTTTTGGCTCAGCACCTATCCATTTGTCAATCTTCATGCTCCATTCTTCTCCTCGTTTCTGAATAAGCTGCTTTACAATTGACTGCGAGTTATCCCAGTGCAGGTCATGGAAGACATGAAGACATGGAAATGTTACGATCCTAAAATCAGACTTTCTTTTGCTCTTGAAATTTTGTTAATAAAAATTATAAATTTTTATAATGTTTGGAATATGTTTGGATTTGAAACAGCTTTTGTGGTGAAGCACTGCTTTGCTTTCAGAGGAGCTGCATTTCTGCTAAGGTCTTCTATTACATTTTGGAAACTCTTCCAGGACTTTTGGAATCTGTCCATGCATCACCATGTGCACTGGTGATGGGGAGGGGAACAGATACACACACAGATGCATGCATTGTTGTTCCTCACAGTGTTTCATCTTTGAGTTTTTGTGGTTTGATTTCCTTTGATCTTCTTTGTTAATTCCAGAAAAGTCACCTGTTGCCAAGTCATCTGCTAAAATGAAGCGGATAGAAGAGGGGATGGAGGACAATGTCTTTGAAGAACCAGTTCCCCATCATCACTTGAAGAACACTTCAGGAGAGTAGTAGGTTGGCAGAGGACCTATTTGTAGTGATGGCTTTATGATTCTGCAGTTAATTCAAAAATAAAGACAGTGAAGACAGCAGAAGCTTCAAGTCAGCCCATCTAAGTAATGGTTTCTTTAAATTGTGAAACAAAATATGGTTTCTTTTGTGACACTTTTATCCTATGGTTCAATTGCTTGGCAAAATCTTCCAAAACTGAAATGCTTATTAAGCAGCAGTTTTTGTTTTCAGCATGTGTTGAATTGTCACATTTGTGTTTATATCAAATTTTCATTTTTAACTTGCTTACATTTCACTGTATCTTCATATTAAGGAAAATCAACAGACAACCGTCTTCACTTCAAACACTCAAAGATTAAAGACAAAAAAACAACATAACAGTCACTTTTACATGTTAGTAAGACAAGCCACATGAAGAAAATGTATCACATGCCAAATAAAAGAATCTGAAAACCAAGACAAAAAGGTTTGTCTGATGATGGGAATGTCTCTGAAATCAGCATTCTTTAAATAAACCTTTAAGCAAGAGAATGTTCTTGTTATATTAAAAGCATACATACAAGCAATGGTGATCTGAAATGTTCAAAAATCTTTACCTGATGAAATAACAATAACTCAGCTGCTTGAATTAAGAATCAAAAACTGCTCTTTTGGTGAAGCACTGCTTTGATTTTAGGCGTACAGGTAATGGTGATCTAAAGGGTTCAGAGTCCAGCTTTGTTTCTTCTCCAAAGAACCAGGCTTTTAACAAATCAAAAAAAGCTTCCTGAAAAAAAACAGACAGACCTTCTGTCAACAGATGTTGTGATCTTTGAATATAATTAAAATAGCAAAAATAAGATGTTACATTAAAAACAAATTGATGAAACGGGCTGCACAGTGGCGCAGTGGTTAGCGCCTCACAGCAAGAAGGTTCCCGGTTCAAGTCCTGGCTGAGGGACTTGAACCAGTGTCACCAATGGGGGCCTTTCTGTGTGGAGTTTGCATGTTCTCTCCGTGCATGAGTGGGTTTTCTCCGGGCACTCCGACTTCCTCCCACCGTCCAAAAACATGCTTCATAGGTTAATTGGTTACTCTAAATTGTCCCTAGGTGTAGATGTGGGTGTGTATGGGTGTGTGATTGTGGCCCCTGCGACAGACTGGCGACCAGTCCAGGGGTGTCCCCTGCCTTCGCCCATGAGTAGCTGGGTTAGGCTCCGGCAGCCCCATGACCCCAAAAGGGATAAAGTGGTTCAGAAAATGAATCAATTGATGAAACACACCTGGACAGAACTGAGATAGTGTGTAAAAAAAAAAAAAAAAAAAAAGCTGTCAAGTGAACATGGGCTGCTATCTTTTACTACTGAAGACATTTGGTCTCTTCTCAAAATGCTTTCTCAATTCTGCAGTACTAAAAGAAAAACCAAGTCCTATTGACTGCTTTTTTGCATACTATTTTAATGAAATCAACCACCTAGAGGAATTATGATCTTCACAGACATGAACATAGATAAAAATAACAAAACCATCAACTTAATATCTTGTTACACAACCTTTCGATACATTTCTGTGAGTGTAAGCGAGGAGTCTGAATCTGTCAACAGGTGTTTTAATCTCATGATGAGCAAACTTCTCCAAGTGTCTCAGCTTTAAAGGGTGACTTCCTTCTGCAGCGTGTTTCAGCTCACGTTCAATAGCAAGTAGATCAGGGAAAATAATGACACGATTCTCTCGCAGATTTAAAGATAGTTGGGTCAGTGAGGCAAATGGTATCAACTTTTGCTGCCCACCATAATTACGGACATATCAATCTGATCCAGAGTAGTGTACTATTATATACACTGCCAGAATTAACCTAGAAAACCCCCGGGGTTAAATTTGGCCCTTGTTTCTTTTCTTTGTTTAATTTTTGTTCCTATTGTTTATTTTTGTTTCATTTTTTTAGTTGGTCTTAACTGCGGCTTCTACAATAAGAACAGACTGTTTTTGCTGAGCTCTCACTTTTTTTGTCCTATTTTTCCTCTGCAAATGTCAGAATATTAAAACTGTCCCTCTTAGAAATAGTTAAGTTTCATCTGATAGTTTTTTTGGAAACAAAGTGTGTCGCTTTGCTCTAATGACGAGAAAGAAATCGGATCATTAGCCAGTTTCAAAGTGACTGCAAAGCACACGGGAGCACAACCATGCTCTAAGAGATAATAGCCCTTCAAAATCTCCTGGACTACTTTAAAAAGTGAAAACAGGACAGGAATCTTGTATCTGGTCAAACGAGGCAACTGTAGCTACTACTATAAAACTGACCTTTAGGAGGACTTTGGGAGTTAAATTCGAGAAGACTATTTCTTGACTGGTTGCAATGAATACTGCTAAGATAAAGAACTGGAAGATGAGTTCAAAGATATAAATGCCGGAGATCAAGGAGATGATGGATGATGAAGGAGAACCAAGATTTGAAAGAAAAATTAGCTGACCTGGAGAGATGAAAACAAATCTGAGATCTTGTGGTTGGAATTCTGTCCAAGGTCACAACACAAACGATAGAAACAGTGGTGGACACTTTTCACCAGCTGGGTAGGAGGAAAAACACCGCTAGGTCATCATGTTTGTCTTAAGGTGCCACAGACATGTTTTTTGATCACCAAAAACTGTCAGGCATTCAAAGATTTGGAGATGTGCTTGAAGGATTACTGCAGACTTGACAGTGAAGCTCTGCTGCCTGGCTGAAGATGGAGCGAGCCCGGGCAGAAGGTAGGAATGTTTACAACAGAGGACGTAGGCTACATCAACAGGAACAGTGCTACTGTAGAGGAAGATACATAAACTGATAGACTAGACTAGATTTTAAATTTCCTTTAACTCAACTTGTCTACATATGTAAGCTATTTTTAGTTGAGAATGTAAAATAATAGGTAAAAAAAAAAGAAACTGATTATACAAAGATGGGGGATTTTTCAATGTTGTGCTTAAAATTATACACTGATATGGCATCTCAATGTTAATTGGTACTAGTTTTAAAGGGCTTTTACTTTGCTATTCTTAAGCTTTTCAGAGTAAAGTAGATTCATATATATGATCATATATTGCCTTTGGCAATATATACTAAATATATATACTATATATATACTAATATACTAAAGAAAAGATCATTTATGAAATATGTGTTATTTTTGTCAACTGTTTTCCTACCTAGAAGTAAGATGACTCGATCTCTGAGGCTCCGCTTTTAATCTCTTGTGGGTGCCGCCCATTTCCTGACGTCATGCTAGAGTTGAGTCTGGAATTTTTTTTAAACTCCAGAAATTTGTAAATTATATTTTTATAACTAAAATACAATTAAAAAGATGTGCCAGAAAACTAAATAAAAAACAAACCAGAACCTTTGGAAAATAAACAGGATCTTTTGAATAGGGTAGAATAACTTATATTTATTACGTTAAACTTAAACAAACAAAATTGGTAAATGGTACATGGCGTATACTTGTAAAGCGCTTTTATTTTTTTATAAACTTGTCCTGTACAACAGCTGAGCAAACAGATATGAGCTGAGAGCCTCTTGTGTTAGACGTGACGGAGCACCTCCGTCCCTCTGTCTGAGCGGAGTGCAGTGAGCACACCCACATACATGCATTTCAGGACCAAGGAAAGATCTTGAATGTGCTCTATCCATATTTTGCTGAAAACGGCCACATCATCAAGGTATGCCGCACTACAGTGGCCGCACCCTTGTAATACTCTGTCCATCAACCTTTGGAAGGTGGCTGGAGCACCATGGAAACCAAAGGGCAAAGCAGTAAACTGGAATAGCCCTGCAGGTGTTTGGAATGCAGTAAATGGTCGGCTCGTTTTTTCCAGCTGGACTTGCCAATACCCTTTGCACAGATCAAGAGTGGTGATGTATTTTGCAGCTCCTATCTTCTCCAGCAGGTCATCTATTCTGGTCATTGAATAGGCATCAAACTCAGAGATGGCATTGAGTTTTCTGAAATCAATGCAGATGCGCAGAGCACCATCTTTCTTGAAGGCGATGACCATGAGGCTACACCACTCTGACTTGGAAGGCTCGATCACCCCAAGCTTTAACATCTGGTCCACTTCATCATGGTTTGCTCACCAGTTGTTGTGGAACCCGGTAAGGATGCTGGCGAATTGGATGCCTAGCGTTCAGCCTGATGACATGTTCAATTAAGCAGGTCCTTCTAGGTATGTCTGCAAACAGTTAAGAAACATATTTGAACAGCTCAGTCAGTCCTGTCGCTTGTTCAGGTAGGAGGTGTGCCAGACCAGCTGAACTGTTAGCGCTAGTAAACTCTGTCACGTCTTCATCACTTCTGTGTTTAGTTTTCTCACCAGCATAGCTTTTGTAGGAAATGAACATGCAAGGCAAGATGTGGCTCTCAGGTATGTTTTATGTCGACCTAAAAGTCCTGCCCATGGAATGGTATATAGGATACAATGGTATATAGGACATGGCTGTCAACAATAAACTGTGGTTTCCCCACAAATAGTTTGTCATTATTTTGTGTAACCTTAGCAAACAAAGGTTTCAAGTCTTCATCCTGCTTTTGTAATTCAGAAATATTCACGTTTAGTCCCCACAAAATCAGCTTCTTCTGGTGCCATTGATTTTTGATTTTTCTCAAAGCATCGTTGGGAACGTGATTTCTTTGGTCTGCTTTTACTATCCTCAAACAGGTTGAACATTAGCTTTGGCTCAAGTGAGCACAGCACCAAACATTTTCACATCCACTTGCAGATTTTATTGTTACAATCGTGGGTTATAAATCATCAGACACACAAGGTGTATATTCGTATAAACCCCTTTTGTAATTTAAACTAAACTTTATTTATATTAATTATGTTTGTGTTCTTCCCCTCGATGAACCGCCACCTCAACGTGGCGGAGGGGTTTGAGTGCTCGAGTGATCCCAGGAGCTATTCTTTTTGGGGCTTCTGCGGCTCCTGGTATGGTCTCCCAAGGCAGACAGGTCCTTGGTGACGAGCCAGACAAAGAGCGGTTCACAGACCCCTTCATGAGAAAAAGGATCAAAGATCCAGTTATGTCACCCGGATTGGGGCCTCACCCTGGAGCCAGGCCTGGGGTTGGGGCTCGCAGGCGAGCATCTGTTGGCTAGAGCTCCTGCCGTGGGCCCCGGTCGAGTAAAACTTGAAGGATCGACGTGGGATCACTCCCCAGTAGGCCCACCACCTGCAGGGGAGATCAAAAGGGGCCAGTGTAATGTAGTTTGGGTGCCAGTCGAAGGCGAGTGCCTCAGTGGCCTAAACCCCGGTCATGGAACTTGGTTTTTGGGACATAGAACATCACCTCTCTGGAAGGAGCCCGAGCTTGTGTGAGAGGTTGAGAGGTACCGGCTAGATATAGTTGGGCTCACCTATACGCACAGTCTGGGCCCTGACACTCAGTCTCTCTGAGGGTCTGCTGGGAATGTCTGGCTGAGCCCTCCATCAGGGAAGTCTTTAACTCCAACATCCAGGAAATCTTCAAACAGGTACAGAGGGAGGCTGGTAACATCGAGTCTGAACGTACTATGTTTTCCACCTCCATTGTCTCTGCTGCTGATCGGAGCTGTGGTCGCAAGGTCTCTGGTGCCTGTCATGGGGGCAACCCCCAAATCCGGGGGTTGGACACTGGAAGAAAGGGAGGACGTCAAGCTGAAGAAGGGGTCCTGTTAGTTCTGGCTGGCTTGTGAGACTCCAAAGGCAGCTGACAGGTATGGGCAGTCAAAGCAAGCTACAGCACGTACTGTTGTGGAGGCAAAAACTCTGTCCTGGGAGGAGTTCAGGTAAGTCATGGAGAAGTACTATCAGTTGGCCTGGTTCTGGCAAACTATCTTTTCTGCAAGCATTGTTTTAAGTGCTATGTTTGGATGATTTTCAGGTATGTTTTGTGGACACTCGGTATGGCTGATCACTCCTTCAGCCGACACAAGCTTTTTAAAATCAGATTGCATTTTGATGGGCATGTAACAAGCGAGTTTATCCACCTACACAAGATTCCATTGGAGGTAGCCGCGGCCCTTTGTGATTTCCTATCCCATTAAGGGGGGTGTGCAAGCGGCACAGACGAAGGAAGCGAGGCCGCAGAGCTGGCGTGCTAGCCAGGCTACGGAGGCAGCCGCTCAAACCATTACTCCCCAGCTTATTCCGGTCGAACGCCAGATCCCTTCTAAACAAGATGAATGAACTGAGGCGGCAAAATGCGACAAACAACTGTGTTAAGGATGTTTGTGTTCTGCTTATCATGGAGACCTGGCTGGAACACTCCATTCCAAATTCAGCTATCGAGCTAGTAGGCCACACAGTGCAGTGCAGTGACTGAACAGCTGATTTAGGCAAGAGCAGAGGAGGGGGGCTCTGTGTATATGTCAACAGCAGCTGGTGTACCAACACAGTGACTTTAGATTTTCATTGTCCGGTGTACATTGACTGTCTACTGCCAATGTTCACCAGACATTGAATAAATTACTGTTAAATGCAGGCCCTTCTACCTCCCAAGAGAGTTTACTACTGTCAGCTGTTTACTTTCCACCTGATGCTAATGCTAACTCAGCTATTGAACTTTTCCATGCTAGCATTAGCAATCAGCAGAGCAAATATCCTAATACCGTGCAGATCATTGCTGGGGATTTTAACCATGCAGACATGAAGACAGCTCTGCCTAAATTCCACCAGCATGTTAGATGTGCCACAAGAGGAAACAACACAGTGGGCAAAGTCTATTCCAACATAAAAATGGGCTACAGGGCCAGACCCCTACCTCACCTGGGCCAGTCTGACCATCTGTCCTTGCTTTTAATTCCTGCATACATCCCACTCAGGAAAACAGCTCCCACCATCACAAAGACTGTTTACACATGGCCACCGGAGGGTGGGCATCTTTACTTAGACTGCTGCCCCCACGTCTTGGTCCCGGATTAGCGGAAGAAAATGGATAGATGGATGGATGTTTGTATTCTCTTTTTTGTTGAACCGGATGAAAAAGAAAGAGGGGGAAGAAGAGAGAGGGATATTGGGGGCACAAAAGACAGGGGAAGAGGATGGGTAAAAGGATTTGGAGGATGACTAATTTAGAATTTTAGAATCATAAAATCACTCTTTAGAATCATAAAACAACAGGCGACAAGATGCTGGAGATTTATAATCATTACAGTCAAGTGTGAATGTTAGTCCAAAATGGCCAGAGCTGTCCACACACTCAGTTGTTACAAACATACATGCTGGCTCAGGAATCTTCACAAACTGGACCACGTACAGTTCACATGCACACTTATGCAAACAAACCAACACATACAAAGTACCTCATTCCATCATGCAAACAAACTGTGCTTACGTGATCCGACACCTGTGCTCATGCCCATGTTAAGCTGAGGGGGGGTGATGGAATGAAAACTTAAAACAAAAAGGAGGTACAGCTCCCAGCCATCCCCACACCAAGACCCTTGCCAATGCAGCAGCGACAACCAGGCCCCCCCCACACCTGTACTATGGAGCCAACAGAGAAAATCCACCCAACCAGCAATCCAGCCAAGCACCCAGATCAGGACCTGCAGGACCACCACACGAGCCCCCAAAACCAGAAAGCAGTGAGGTACAGAAGCACAGAGTGCAAACCCGAGCCCAGCCAGAAGAGCATCCCTTCCTCCAAGCCAGGGGGACCAACGTGTGGCCCCGCTACCTTAGACAAGCCACCCACCACCATCCAGGAGTTCCGAGCATCAGGAGTTCCGGGCTCAGGAGGCTCACATCCAAGAGACGAGCCCGCTGCTGCTGAAGGCCTTGTTCCCTCCGCCAGGGCTTGGGTGGGGGACTGAAGATCAGTAGTCCCACCTTCCTTGTGTAATGTATTTGTGTGTGTTGGGGTGTGTTTGTTGAGGTCTAAAGGGTGTGTGTAATAAAGAGTGCAGTTAAAAGTGGCGAGCAGGGCACTAAGGACATCTCCTGATTGCTTACAGGGATGTCCAATTACCCTCTCATCAAGGGGCTCTAAATGTCTATGGTGCACTTAAAATTAAGAGGCAGCAAAACTTGGCGGAAACCACAGGGGAGCCACTGCCAATTGGCTCTGCTCCCAAGGTGCATCAGAAGCCGACTCCCCATTCACCACAATAAGTGGTCGTATGAGGAACGAGGGTAGGTCGAGGACAGCTGTCAGACTGACCCCTGACTGGTGAAACAAACCCCCCCAGCATTGGACCTGAGTCTCCCCAGAGCAGGGGCCCCCATTGCATGAAAGCCGATCCCCGCCCAAAAGCTACACCCCTGTAACATCTCTGGTTAGTTACCAGCGGGACCATGGCAGCCCAACCAGTCAAGACCCCCAAGGTCCCACACCGGTGGTGTGGGACCTTGTGGTGGTGTGTAAACCTCCAGGTTAAGCCTGAAGGCTTGGGTATTTCTCTAGAAATATTTACATAAACTGGTGCATGATCACTAAAATGGTAAATGGCGCATACTTCTATAGCGCTTTTCTACCTTCATTGAAGGTCCAGGGTGCTTTACAGTCACAGACCCACTCACCCATTCACACACACATTCATACACTGATGGCGGCTCCACTGCTGAACACTGGCGCCAACTTTCCATCAGAGGCAATGTGAGGTTCAGTGTCTTGCCCAAGGACACTTCGACACGTGGGCGGGCAAGGTGGGAATCGAACCTGCAATCCTTCGATCACAGGCCGACTGCCCGACTGCCCTTTCCACTGCACCACGGCCGCCCCACTAATGATAATTGGATGAATGTTGGAATCCTTGATATCTTTTAAAAGAGAATTACTGACTAATAAGTAGTCTAACCGAGACTGTGAGTGGTGAACTGGAGAAAAGAAAGTGAACCCTTTAGTGTTTGGATGACATGAGCGCCAAGCATCACAGAGACCCAGATCATCCATGTACTGCTTCAAAATACTTGTAGATCGCCATGTGCGCTGGTGTCCTGCTGTGCTGAGTCTGTCAAGTTCAGGATCAAGGACCAAGTTGAGGTCTCCTCCTATAATTATTGTGGAGTCAGAGTGAACCGAGACTGAGGTAAAGAATCTGTTAAAGAAGTAGGATTCAATTGTGTTCTTATGAGTAAAAGTCATATTTTTTTATTGATCAAAATAGCAACTCCTCTTTGTTTGGAGTTGTAACTAGCTGAGTAGATGGACGGGAATTGTGAGCAGCACAGGAGATGATCAGCTGATTTAGATAAGTGGGTCTCCTGCAGTAAAACTAGATCTGCTTTTAGATCATTCAGATGGTTGAAAACTTTCAGCTTCTTTGGCCCAGAGCCAAGTCCACGCACATTCCAGCTAAAGATGTTCAGACTGGACATGACTACACTGACTGAGAGTGTGTTAGGCTAAGTAAAGCGCGTACGTCTGTTCGTGTCTGTGAGTCCTGTGCGCGTGCCCGCTGACCAGTGCGCAGAGGAGCGCTGTGCGTTTGTGCGCGTGAATGTTTCCTGGCTGTGTGAGTTACTTGTTGTGTGTGTCCTATGTGAGCCTATGTGAGGTGTTTGCGGTACCATTGTGAAGCTGACCCCCCACCTACGTAAAAAAAGTCCAGGCAAAACGGCACAGACCACCACAAACGTAGCACTAACGGCTCCACCTCTTTGCTGGGACTTGCTGGGACTACGTAGGTGGGGGGTCAGCTTCACATTGGTTGTTTGCCGTATGTCGGCGAGTGTGTGCGGAAACGCGTGTACGTGCCCACGCCTATCTCGTGCATGAGTAAATGGTTACTTACCGGGGATGAGTCTGATTCCAGGTGGATCGTCTGTGCTCCTGTCCTTGGCTGTGACCTCGCCTTGGCTCTTCCCGCTCCTGTCTTTGGCCGTGACCTCGCCTTTGGCTCTTCCCGCTCCTGTCTTTGGCGGTGACCTCGCCTTTGGCTCTTCCCGCTCCTGTCTTTGGCTGTGACCTCGCCTTTGGCTTTTCCCGCTCCTTTCTTTGGCCGTGACCTCACCTTTGGCTCTTCCCGCTCCTGTCTTTGGCCGTGACCTCGCCTTTGGCTTTTCCCGCTCCTGTCTTTGGCCGTGACCTCGCCTTTGGCTCTTCCCGCTCCTGTCTTTGGCCGTGACCTCGCCTTTGGCTCTTCCCGCTCCTGTCTTTGGCCGTGACCTCGCCTTTGGCTTTTCCCGCTCCTGTCTTTGGCCGTGACCCTCGCCTTTGGCTCTTCCCGCTCCTGTCTTTGGCCGTGACCTCGCCTTTGGCTCTTCCCGCTCCTGTCTTTGGCCGTGACCTCGCCTTTGGCTCTTCCCGCTCCTGTCTTTGGCCGTGACCTCGCCTTTGGCTTTTCCCGCTCCTGTCTTTGGCCGTGACCTCGCCTTTGGCTCTTCCCGCTCCTGTCTTTGGCCGTGACCTCGCCTTTGGCTCTTCCCTCTCCTGTCTTTGGCCGTGACCTCGCCTTTGGCTCTTCCCTCTCCTGTCTTTGGCCGTGACCTCGCCTTTGGCTCTTCCCACTCCTGTCTTTGGCCGTGACCTCGCCTTTAGCTCTTCTCGCCTTTGGCTCTTCCAGCAACCCCAGCTGTTTCCACAACTCCTACTGGATGAAGCCCATCTGATAGACTATTCAAACATGTCTTTGTTTATTTAAATATTTAGCTGTTAACTTGTAGCTGTTTATCTTGACGTGTTTGTTTAAAAAAAATTTAATTGAATTGAATTGAACTCTATGGAAGGAGATCTTCTGGACTTCGTCCTTGGGGAGCTACAGCTGGGCCTCCATGAAGGACTTCACCGTGGCCTCTGGGGCTTCTCCCGCCTCCTCTGGAATCCCAGAGATGACCAGGTTGTCCCTCATGCTCCTCGCCTGAAGATCCAGGAGGGTTTCCTCAGAGAGACGAGTGGTGTCACTGCTCAGAATCTGGACGGTCTCTCTGAGAAAAAGTCAAATACCTTGATGATTGGATACGAAAACATAACTTCAATGGTAGATTAACTGTACCCAATTTCCTCCAACTACAAGAAGCCACAGCAGAAAAAACCCAAAAAATGATACCAAAAAGAATCAAAAAAAGGGAAAGAAATAAAAAGCAAAGAAAACGCAAGGGAAAAAACAACAAAACAAAAAAAAGAGGTCTTCTTTCAAAGGAAGGAAGATGATGAGACATCATAAAGAAGGGAGGATGATTCTCCTCAGAATAAACCCCAGGAAGACAGGTCCAGGTATTAATAACTCAGAACTTTGGACCTTACCGATGGATTGTTTGGTCAGGGAACTGCGCCATCAATGGAAAACCCACCTCCTTATGTTGAAAAACCTGCCTTCAAAACGAGCAGTCCAGATTTGAGAAATCAATTGAGGTCACCTTCAGATCAGGACATGTTGGAAATGGATTAAAATTATGGGACAAGAACCCCTATTAGAAGATTTTGACAAAGGAGAAGGTGAACCCTGTGATACCTTCCATATGATTGAGATACCAAATCCAAATCCAGGGGTAGATTGCGGTCCCACCTTGCTTGTCTACAGAACGTGGACACTGGAGGATGTTAAGAAGGTAGTTCAGGGAATTACTTTCCATAATGAGGACGCTGAGACCTTCTGTCAGGAGATGAAAGCTTTGGGAAATGACTGGCATAGAGTGAGAGGAAACTGGAGACCAGACGATGATAAAGGCATACAGCAGCATGCAGATAGTGAACTCAGACAACGAGTTATGGAATTTGTGGTGAGATGAGTAGCACAGTGTTGTGTCGGTAGAGTTGTAAAAAAATACGGGCACCAGCTCAGTTAAGAATATCCTGCTTTTGGAGCAGCCCTTTTTTACAAAACCAGGCTTCTTAATCCGCACATATGAACCACATGGAAAGTGAACAATCTGTGCAGCACGGCGCCGGTCTGTGTATTGTTTGGAGGAGCCAGGTCTTTTATGTTGAGCTTGCTGGGAAAAGGGCGGCCATGCAGCCGTTCAGCTGGGGAGACTGACGTCATTGCATGAGGGGTGGAACGATAAGCAAGGAGATAGTCAGCAACGTAGGGCAGCCACGGCTGACCTTGAATGTCTGCGGTTTGTAAGCAGTTCACAAACACCCTGTTCCATCTTTCTATTTCTCTGTTACTTTGACGGTAGTAGTTGGAGCTGCGGCAGTGCGTAATGTCCCGAGCAACTTGTGTTTACCCCACAAGTATGTGCGCCAGCGTTCAGCAGCCCAAACACAGGCGAGCGCCTCTTTCTCAATAATAGAATACTTCCTTTCACACTCACTATGAGACCCCGATGCAAACGCAACCGTTTTTTCTGTGTCGTCGAGCAACTGAGTAAGTACCGCACTAATACCATAATCACATGCATCCCTGGTAACTATGCTGGGTCAAACAGCAGAAGTGCAGAGCTAATAGCTATCAGTCTTTTAGAGTTTTCAAAAGCCACCTGCGCCTCCTCAGTCCATTTGAAGTTTACATTTTTACGCAGAATGGCTCAAAGTGGTTCCACAACACAAGCATAGTTGGGAATGAAATTTGAATACCACCCTGTAAGGCCCAGGAAAGAGTGTAGCGTCGTTGCATCACAAGGAGAAGCAGACTCTGTGATAGCACTGATGTGATCAGGGTTTGGCTTGATACCTGCAGCAGTTCAAAAATGACAAGTTCAGTTTGTCTGAATCAGCACTTTGCCATGTTAAGTTTCAGTCCGCTACTGCACAGCCGGTGCAGCACAGCATGGCTTTGGAGGAATGGAGAGCAATAGTAATGCATATAGAAGCTAGAAAATTAGAAGCTGCAACATGAGTGGGGAATAAGCAGCAGAGTAAAGACGAAGAGTTGGCATGTGTCAGAAATTGACTGAGGAGCCAGAGCAGCACAGAAAAGATATTCTGAATGGCAAAGGAGAAAAGAGTACAGAGAAAAAATAGCTGCATGAGAAGAAGCTAGAGGAAGAGGAACCTAAAATGATGGTTGTGAGAGAAAGTGATATTTTATGGTGGACAATGCTGAGGAAGAAGTAATGGGAGTGAAAGAAACTGTGGAGAGAACACAGGGGATGGATGACAAATTCTGGAATAGCAACAAAAGGACATTTTGTCAAAAATTGTCACTCCCCTGTGCAGCTTGAGTCTGCTTAGTTAGTTCAAAAAAGAGCGAGTGAAAGTGCAGAAGAAAAAGCTGAAGATGTTGAATGGTTTTGGGATGTTGATAATTGTAAGGAGGAGGCTGAGGCGTGTGGATCCATATGCGAACAGAATTTAATAACGGCACAAGAGGACAATCAATGCAAGGTGAAGTCTGAGACAGGCGAAGGTCAAAAAGGAACAGGCAGGCAAGACAGAGGAATAGCTTAGATTGACCGAGAGTGAACCAAGTTCAAGACTAGGCACAGAGTGGAGAATGAGACAGGCATGTAGGCAGTGTGGTAATGACATAATGAGGAGCAGCTGGTAAAGACAGGAAGCAGTGGCCATATGCATGCTGGGAGTTGGAGTGTGACAGGATGACAGAGGCTGTTAGTACTCTGGTGATGACTCCCTCCGATGGTCAGAGGAGGGACTGGATGGCCGGATGCAGACAATAATGATCCAGTTGAAGAACAAAAGCAGGACATTGATTTGTGGCCTAAAAGGCAGAAATGGCTAACCTGAGGTGGGCTCATCAGAATGGAGCAGAGCTGAGGGAGATCAAGAAATGCTGTAGTTTCATCAGACCAGATGAGGCGAGTGTGATGATACAACTTGGAGGCACGTGAGTAGTTGAATAAACATTTCAGTCTTATTTCCACCATATTAAAATACTTTAATAAATAAAATAGCAGAACTTCTAAAACGATTTTGAAGTTTTTGACCACCTGAAGTTTGGCTTTTGGGGAATCCTTCATTGATTGGATTAAAATATTATATCATAACCCAAATGCATCAGTCAGAACCAACAAACAGACTTCTGACAGGTTTTTTCTTGGTAGAGGGACCAGACAGGGTTGTCCACTCTCCCCCTCTCTTTTTGCTATATTTATTGAACCTTTGGCTGCAACAATAAGACAATGTGAGAGCATTAAAGGAATTACAACAAAATACAGTAATCATAAAATGAGTCTTTATGCTGATGACATATTACTTTTTCTAAATAATTCACATTCCATTAGTGAAACAACAGCAATTATTAATGAATTTTCCTCTATCTCAGATTACTCAATTAACTGGAACAAATCAGTTTTATTGTCACTGAATGGTAATGCCGAGCAAATGACCTCAATCCCAGTCAAATCAGAGTCGTTCAGTTGCCTTTCGACAAACTCCAGACAGGCTTCCATGTGAACTCAGCTTCGACGGCCGGTCAGATCTAGGAAGAGTCCTGGTGGTTCCAAACTTCTTCTACTTACAGATGATGGTCACTGTGATAATGGGAACCTTCAAGGCAGTAGAAATGTTTCTGGACTCTTCCTCAGCCTTGTGCCTCAAGACAATCGTGTCTCTGAGGTCTACAGACAATCCCTTTTCTTTCATGCTTGGTTTGTGCTGTGACATGCACCGTCAAGCAGACCAGGTAGTGACATTTCCAAATCCTGTCCAATCCACTGGATTTGCCACAGGTTGGCTTCAATGAAGCAGCAGAAACAACTCAAGACTCATCAGAGGAAACAGAAGAAACCTCACAGTAAATGCTGTGAAATAAGTATGTACATATAATTTTTCAAGTTTTTTATTTTTAATACAAGTGCAACATTTTCAAAAAAAATAACTTTTTCAACATTGTCATTATGGGATGTCTTTCCAAGATTTTTTCAGAAATAAAACTGTTTCAACCAATTTTAAAAGAAGGCTATGACACAATAAATTGTGGACGAAATGAGGTGCTGTGAATACTTTCCGAATCCACTGTAAGACGTCTTACATTTGACTGAATTGTTCTTGAACTGAGCTTGTTTAGAAGTTTACCATAGAGTACTAGAAAGAAAAATTAAACACTTTTAGCTCCAAAATAATAGTTCCTGTGTGCTCTGTGCTATGTTCTCCAGAAGAAGATAAAGATCACAAATCCCGTCACTGTGGTTGAAGACGGATCCAACTTTTATATGTCCTTCCTAAAATCACATTTCCTATAAAAGAACAGAGTATGAAACACCCAGCAGCATGTTTATACTGCTTCACAATACAAAGATTTAATCACTGAAGAGTGTACAGAACTTCTTAAAAGAGATTATATTTACAAGTATTTAAGAACAAAGGTTTACATGTTTCAGAGAAAAGTATGGCATGAGAATGAATGAATGTCTTAAATCCCTTTAAAAATAGAAAAAGAAAACAAAAGTGAAACTTTCTTTTCCATGTCTGCTTTAACAAAGACAGCATGTGGAAAAACTCCAGCTGTACTTTTCTGGCACATCTCTCCAACCCTGACAGCTTCACAAAATCCTAGACTGTGCATGTCACAACTACAAAAAAATGAAACTTTTCTGATTTATAAAACACCCAATGATTCAAATAAAGGAACTTGGAGAAAGATCCAGCATCATATCTGACACTAACACTAACATCAGAAGTCCAAAAGCAAAAAGCTAAAAGCTCGATACTCAGATGGCAGCAGCAGGAGCAGCAAAAAAAAAAAAAAAAAAGCTTAAAGTTGTCAGCTCATATATAAAATGAAAAACTAGAGGGCACTTTCTGGATTTGACAGAATATGGTAAATAGCTGAAAAAAAAGCTAGCCCTCAGCCCAGCAGGACAGACGGATACAAGTCCTTCCTGGACCAATCAGATAAGAGTCCCCATAAACAGAACTTGGGTATCAGAAACGTGACATTTCACAGGGGCAGCTGAAGGACTGCTCCAAAATCCAGTCTTGATGCATTGGACCTGGGAGAATACAGAGCTGATCACCTAAACCAGTCAACTTGTCTCAAAGTTCTTCAGTGACAATGCAGCAAGAAAGAACCGTGAGGTTCCTTGGCTCCACAGCTGGTTTTTCCATAAAAAATCAATTTTTCTAAAAGCAGTGGGAAGAGAGAGGGGAGCACTGCATGCCTTAGGCCTTTAGGCCATGGTGTATCCATAGCTTCCACAGTGCAGAGCCACCAGCAGCCGATCCTGCAGCACCACCTCGCTTGGGTATTCTGGGAGCTTCAGCATGTTGATGCTGAAAACAGAAGAACACAAGCTGGAGGAGGTGAAGACAGAAAGAGGGTCAACACAGGTCAAGTTTTGGTGGACTCAATTAAGCGAGGGGACCTGGTTGCATACAAGATGGAACCCCATCCCTCTGGGAGCGCCGCACAAACCCATCATTATCCGGAAGCAGAAAATTTGCAGAGTGATGCTGAAATATTGTATTATGTAGCTCGTCCTTGGTCTTTGATGTTGCTTCATCATGTGCTCCATGAATACAGTACATTTTAAAATAAATATTTAGAGACACTATTTAACACTTCATTACACTTTACCCCTTTCAAAAAGGAGTAGCAGCTTTTATTAAAGCGTTTACATGTAAATAATCAATAACTCGAGGACTTTAGCAAAATGTAGTTTTAATGTGCAAGATGAGCTTAAAATGGGACAGGAAACTTTTAGCGTTTTTATTTCTTTTAAAGTTAGTATTAACACAAGTGTTCCGATTAGTAAAACTACACTAGCTCATGTGTTTACATTCCTTGGACTAACCGTAACATTTCAACTCTGAAAGTGATCAATGTGAATCGGCTCATTTTTAAAGAATCGCCGACTAAATGTAAAAACTGTTAAGGATGAGTGACAATCCCAGTTAAGGCGCGCACAGGGTGAGAAGAAAGTTTATTTCTGAGGTTCAGAGGTCCTCTTGCTGAGCCGATGTGACGTGGAGATGACGGGTGCTGCAGATTCTGTGCGTGAGCAGCGATGATAACTTCAGCCACATTGTGGCATAGATCTGATTTGAGGAAACAACGAACTGGCAGGGAATGAATGAACACACCACCATAATACCCAGGAGCACTGCAGAAACCACTCAGCAATCAGAGAACAGGTGAGTGGAGGAAGAGAGGCGAAAGTGGAGGACCAGAGACGAATCCTTAAAAAACCAAAAAAACACTCCCGCACCATGTTGTGCACAAAAAATAAAAAGAATAAAAAAAGAATATAAAAAAGCGTGTGCGTGAATTTCCGGTTCCGGTGGAGAACTTCCGGCTAATGATGATCTCGCGCCGTGTTGTCTGCAACCAGGTCCTCTTGAATTAAGTTCATGCTTGTATGAATGCTTGATTTATGAAGAGTTTACCTCAAAATATTAACACTTAAAATAGTTAACTATGTTTCATAACAAATAATTGTTAGTAAAAAAGTAAATGAGAAGACACAAGTTGGGTTTCTAAAAGGATTTGTACGGTCTCAGGGACTGAGGTGCATCTGTTCAAACGGATTTGAGGCAGGAACAACATCTTACCAGGTGCTGGCAGTGGGCAGCAGGTTGGGAGTGTATGGCACAGCAGCAATAGTGAACTTTTGTAGGCCACTGCCACCCATCAGGAAGGCAAAACCCCCATGAGGAACTCTAGAGCTGACAAAGGAGCACATATGTGAAGAAGTACAGCAGACACAACAACAAGTAAAAGGGCTGGACCCACCTTCCAGTGACAAACTGAAGCAGCAGAACATGCTCTTCTTGGGTTAGCCTCCTCACTACCTCCCAAAACCACTGACGAACAGTAACATAAGTCAGTTGCAGTCATGCACAGTCATAGTGAGCATTCAGATAATGCTCACCTGAATGACGGGTTCCAGCACGCTGTACCCACTAGTGTACTCAGTGTTTTTGAACCAGTCCTCCACATCAATCTCTGGCATCCCAGAAAGCAAAAGCTCCTGTAAGCAAATATGCACAATCCTTACTGTTACAATGTGATCCAAATGGTTCAGCAAATTGTATTTAAGATTAAAATCTTTGTTTTTTAATCCAACTCATGGATTATATTGTGTCTCAGAGCTCCTTGGATCACTGAAATCAATCTGAGACACCTGTAATAATCAGCTTGCCAGATGACGTCAATTAAAGGAAAAACTAATAAAAAAGGATGAACCACATTATTAAGGAGACCCAACATTTTCAAAAAATATGGAAAGAAAAATGATGTTTCTGCTGAAAAGTGTGAAGAATATTTGAGTGCCTAAAATGCCATGACAAAGCAGCAAGCACATATTTGAAGCTGCTGGTGTGTCTGGAGTCCCACCAACATCAAGGTGTAGGACCCCCCAGTGGCTTGCAGTTCTATGTCAACTTTATATCTGCTCGTAAACCAGTGGTCTACAACCTTTTTCAGGCTGTGCACCGGTTTGACGTCAGACAATATTTTCACTGTGCAGACGGGACTGTAGTAGACTGAAGTACTTCATATATTTTTTATTACAAATGTCTCAAAACTTAAAAACATTTTTTTTAGCTTTAATCTAGTTATTTTTCCTTTTTACCGACCTGAAAAATGATCAGAAACTTGAGTTTTGTGATCCGTTACACCTCTAGTTTATACAAATATACACCTTGTGTGTGATGTAACAGTGAAACCTGTCCCACACAAGAGGCCTTCAGCTCTGATCTGTTTGCCCAGCTGTTGGACAGGACAAGTTAAAAAAAAGACATTCTCAACCACATTCTTTTTTTGTTTGTTTCTCTGCTCATAAATCATTTGTGCTGTAGTAATCTGTATAAGCTTTATGTTTTCACTTTTGTCTGTTGTTGTCAAAATTGCTCAATGTTTTTCTCTTAACTGCCTCAGGACAACAGATGTCATTTAGCACTTGAGGTAATTCTGGCAAACGTATGCTTTTGTGATCCTGAAACATTGATGAATATGCACTGGCCAAATTTAAATTAAAAACATGAATGAAGTCATCCATTTGCCCTGGTTGTTGTCTAGCATCAATCTAGCAGAGAGCTGAACTCTGCCACCACCTTCAAAAAACAGCCTTGAATGGAGATAAAGATCCCCAGAGGATCTGAGTGCTGATATGATGGAAGGAAACAAAAATTAAAAAGACTATATGGTAACAGACCAGATCAGGCCACAGAAAGACGTACCAATTCATATTCATCGAACAGCTGAATGAGGGAGGGCGGAATGAAGGTGTGAAACCCCCGCAGGAATGCATTTATCTGTGGCTGGATGGCACGCGTCATCCTCAGTTCTGTCACCAGCTGCACATACTCGGCCTGAGAGGAAACAGATCAAAGTTGTCATCAAACTCAGGACAAAGGGGAGGGGCTTGTGCTTGCTCCAACTATCTACTGGAGCTGACTGAAGTTTTGTTAACAATGCCTCCTGCAGGAAATGCTTATGATGTACCTGAAAAAGAAAGTTCACTTTGATTTATTTCCACAAAACCCAAGCTTTTCCAAAGGAGACTGACATTAAATGCCCCCTACAGCTGCATAATACCTACATAATGAACCTGAACCTTTCAGGGGTGGGGTTCAGTGTGTTAAATAAAGTAATGAATTTAAAGGCTGATGCGGATCGGATCAGTTTCACACCAGCACTGTAGCTTCTTCACTCACACACTTAAAAGGACGTACCAAAACTTATTCTCTAAAATATCATTTTAAAGTCAAAGCTTTTAGCTCCAGGACTCGGTCGGTTTTTCTGTGGTCACTCAAGTCAAATCTGGAGAAACGCATTCAAAGGCATCATAGCTTCCTGTTGCTGCCATGACTTTAGAGGGAAAGACTCAAATCTGAAAGAATTACTCCTTCACAACATTTAGTCCAATTCCAACTATATTTCAGCGATTGTCGGTCCAAGTGGTCTTTTAATTATGATGAAGGAGTTTTTAACCATAATTGAAAAAAAACTGTTGTTTTCTAGGACAGGAGTTCATTAAAAATGTCTGTATTGGGGGCGGGACTGTTGGCATGCTGCATTGATATCCCAGCATTCCTTTGTTTACACTCTCTCCCGCTAGCTTAAATCTCCTCACAAGTCCAGGCTAACATTTACAAACCTCCGGAAATCAGAACTATGTTCATTATACCAGCTTTTTATGATCCCCATCTCAGTCTTTAGGAAAAGCCTTCATGTTGTTTGTTCAGGAATTGTTTTCAAGTCACTGAGCTGGCCTCTATAGTTTGACCTGGAAACTTACCTTACTAACGTTACGGCCCACAGCAGCAGTCCCTGACTGTCAAGGACAATTTTGTTTTCGCAGTTGGAAACATTTCTGCACCTTTGAGTCGAAATTTGCCCCTCGCCACATGCGCGAAAACTCACCAAAATGTGCACACACCTAGGGGAAATTTAGAAAGAATTTTTGGCAGAGTGAATGACGATTACATCACACCGAGGGAAACCATCAAAAAAATTAATTGGCCGAAATCGCTTAGGGAGCCAAAAAAAAAAAAAAAAGAAATTCCAAATGCACAAACAAACCAAAACACACGTGTTGGGAATATCCAGGAGAACTTTTGAAATTATTATGGGATGGCCACTCGACCCACGGCTTGGCTGCCGTTTTGTGGCAAAGATATTTGGCGATTTTTCACACTTTTCCACAAAATGGGAAAACAACACTTTGGTTCTTTTGATTGTCATGAAACTTCACAAACATGCTGCCAGCCGGAGTCTTCAACGACCACAGAAGTTTCTTTGACCTTTGTCCTTGGGAAGAGGCCGTCATCTTCAGTAGAAAAAAGAAAAAAAATACCCTTAGTACAAGTTACAACGTGTCGTAGGGATGCGGCGGTGGCGTTGGCAGGTAGTGGCGAGGGTGAGACCGGGTAGCGCCTGCGGGCCATCCAACGCTGCTTGCAGCTTTAGTTAACTATTGAATTTACTGAAAAAAGAATTTTTTAAAGTTCCCAGAACCAAAAAAGAAACTTTATTTTTTTATTCATTTTTCATGCTTTTTTCAGTCTGGTCCAACATTTTAAATGTTTACAAATATAATAATATAAATGATGTTTAGCCTCAAATAAAAAAAGGGGTTTGTAACAAAAAAGAGCTTCAGTTGTGATCTGTTTGCTCTGCAGCTGAAGAGGACATATTTTTGTTAATTTAGATCTAAACTCAATAGTGAATAGAGAGAAAAATGGTGAAAGGAACTCTACCTAAGGTCAGCTGTCTTTGTGGGGCAAATTTCTAACGCAGATCTAAAAGAAAACAAATTAAAACATTCACTTTTATTTTTGCTTATTCACCATATTTGTCTGCTAGCACGTATTTCAGTCTTTTTCAAAGAAGCAAGGAGACACACCAAAGGACCAACAGCTGGAGGACCTTCAGTTGCATCAACTATTCACTCACCTTGTTTTCCTGAGTGACCAAGATAGTTGTTCCCCCAGGTTTGAGAGCAACCTCTTCCATAGCTCCAAACACATCGGTTTCAACAGAGAAGGTGAGCTCCAGACCCAGATCACTAATGTCATTGTCCAGGATCCATTGCAGGTTCTTAGCATACTCTGGGTCAATGGACGACACATCCTGGTAGTTCACAGGGATTCCTGTGAATGTAGAAACTTCACATGAGAAATCTAGTTTGTGCCACAACTAGATTCCTGCACAAACAGGATTGTTACAACAGAGTAGGGCTTGGCGATTAAATAATAGCTTTCGATATTGCAGTAGTACTTTTTCCTCAATAATAAAATGAGCCTATTGTGACAGACTTTTATTTTACAGTTTTAATTTATTTTACAGTTAGTGCCACCAAACATGCTTAATCTCAGACTGAAATAAACCAGAATTCTCCAGAAAAACAACAAAGTTCAGACCTTCACAGCAGCAACAGTCTAAACTATAGAAAGAACTTCACAGAATTTGATTTTACTTCCAAGATTATTCACAGGATGTTCCTTCAGTGCATCTGTTATGTTTATAGTATGATAGGAAATATAGAAATTAAACTGGAAGAAAAAGATCTAAATTAACCTGCTGATGATCACAGATTTCTCTAATGAGACACTCATATCTGTTGAAATTTGACAGATAGTTATTTGGTTTATATCGTGATATAGATTGTTATCGCCGAAATGAAGACACAATATTGTCATATAAAAAATTCACTATCGTCCTGCCCTACAATAGAGCTGAAATTGTTCTTGGATGCCAAGAAACTGACATGACAGTCTGACAAAAAAGAAAGAAGCCTGAAAAGTTTCAACTTTCTAAACAGGATTTGTCACCCTCAGGACTTCACAAAGTTTTGAAAAGTTAACCAATTTCTGCACATTTTTTTCAACACAACTTTGAAAATCGCTCTTATGTTGGATAAGCTGTCTTTGCAAATCAATTTTAGTGGTTCAAACATGCCTGCCATCAGTTTAACAACTAAAATGTTTTTAACATCTTCACTTAATTGTGAAGGTGATGCCAACATGGGTAATAAAGTCTTTCATACACAAAAAAAAAATCCCAGTTGAAGATGGAGCTCCACACTTTGACATGATTCTCCATGACAGTGAAAGCAAACTGCTTTAACCCCCATCAACGTTGCTGGAGCACAATACAAAGTTAGGGATTAATGAAAACTTTGCAATCAAATGAATGAATCAAAGGTCCAAAGTTTGCTGGCATGCATACAATGCTTATATGTGTATCTTTAAAGAAATTTAGTTTTCAGGGTCTTTAGGTGAAAGATAAGCTCATTTAATGTTAACAGAAAGAGAGAAGGTTTTTTTAAATGGTAAATGGCGTTTACTTATGTAGTGCTTTTCTACCTTCATTGAAGGCCCAAAGCGCTTTACAGTCACAGTCCCATTCACACATTCACACATTCACCCACACTTTCACACACTGATGGAGGCTCCACTGCCGAACACTGGCGCCAACCTTCCATCAGAGGTAATGTGGGGTTTATTGTCTTGCCCAAGGACACTTCGTCACATGGGAGGGCAAGGTGGGAATCGAACCAGCAATCTTCCAATCAGAGGTCGACCATCCTACCGCTGCACCACGGCCGCCCCTTGGGTCTTGTCTGGTGTGGTATATCTGAGCCTCTATCACTCTGGTGATCAGTACTTGTTTTTGAGCTGCCAGGATCAGCGCTTCTGTGCTGTCCTTTAGACCAGCCCTTTCTAGCTTTTGGTAGAACTTCTGGACATCAGTCACTTCAGTTATGGGGGTGCATCCCATGCAGGGGCTTGTCACTCGCATGAGGATCTGTCCTCCAGCACCCTCTGCTGTCCATTGCCTGAGACATTCACTAAGCACACTGTCAGTTGGGGCCTTGAGCTTGATGTGTTCATGCATCTTGGATGTTTCATCCTGGATCGTGGACCACTAGTCCTCGGCCTCCTTCAGTATCAGGGTGCTGGATTTAAGATGGAACCCTCCATGTATGGTGAGGAGCTTGTGTCTTAACATCTGTAATCTGTATCTCTTCCTTTAGCCATCTGATTATTCCTACAGGGAATCTGATGACTGGCAGTTCACAGCAGTTTACTGCGTGAGTCTTGTATTTATATTGTGCAGGACTAACACGCAAAACACCAGCGTTCCTACCACAACAATCACAGAAACCAATGAACTGGTTTACACTTCAGCAGCAGTGATCAGTAGCTGCGTTTCCATTACACAGATGCACAAAACTTTATCAACATTCTAGAAATGACAAAAAACACAATTTTGCAATGACACTGTTTCCATTAAATCATAATTATGCAAATAAACACAAAGCAACTCATGCGATAAGTCATTCAAAACCACGGGCATGGATGATAACTAGTATTGTTTTAAGTTGATTCACAAAAAGGGAGTTTTTGAATGACTTCACGGCTTCTGGGGACCAGGATAGCTAGACCATTGATAATGTATGTAAATGTAAACAGACGCACGAGAGAAGCCTGTTCAGCGGTATTAAAAAATAACCATTCTAACAAGTCAGCAGTTGGACTCTTTTTTTCTGTTTGATAACATCAGGTCCAATCAGATTTCTGTCACAGCTCCAGCGCTCATCATCATCTGTCAAAGAAGACATCTGGGCAGATCATGGAGCTGAAAGCGGAACCACTCTTCCCGGGTGGGAGCAGAGATTTTAAGGAAATCTTGGTTGATGATTTAACAGGAGGAGCTGTGACTAACATTTCTTTTAATGAGCTGTGACGCTGCGGGACCCCTCGTAGCGCCTGCTGTGCAGCACTTAGCGCAGCCACTTCCTTCTAAGAAGTGCATTTAATTGGAAAAAAAGTGTTTTCATTGTAGTTTAGCGAAACATGTCCATTTTGATATGCGCCAAAAACCACCTCCCCCAAGCGCAAAAACTTTTTTTTGATACATGAGAGTTTTTTCGATATTGTGTTTATCCATTAAAAGAATTTAGTAAATCCAATTTGTGCAAAGTCAGAGGTAATGGAAACCTAACTATTCAGAGACGTGGCTAAAAGAGCAACCATGGAAGAAAATAATGCCCAATATGGAAGCAAAGGTTAGATGTTAAGACCAAGACAGCTCAGAGAGAAGTGAGTCAGATGACAGAGGCCCAAAGAGGTGCAATGAAAAAGCAAGATCCTAAGAGATCCAGCCAGATGTCCATACCTGAAGCCCTGGAAACTACCAATCAAAGGCTCCTGGCCTTAAGCAGCCTAAAGAAGTTCACAAGAGACAATGAAACCAGACGGATAAACAGGCTGTATGCAACTAAACCCCAGTGTGCACTAAAGTCTGCTCAGGGTCTAAACTCAGCTCAGCTGTTTTGAACCAGTGTGCACTAAAGTGCAAAACTAAAGTGCACACTGGGTCAAAACAGCTGAGCTGACCCACCAAGGCTGGAAAGGTATATGGGTGAAAGAGACAACACATAACAGCAATGCTCAATGGCTGGTCTCTCTGAATAAACATCAACAGGATTCTAAGAGCCTTCATAGGAAACTCAGTGAAGCTGTGGAAAACCACCCTTGAAACCAATAGCAAGCCACTTGCACAAGTATGCGTCAAATGTGGCATTTGCCAAGGAGACGCCCTGTACCCACTGCTGTTCTGCAAAGATCTGAATCCCCTCAGCCAAATAATCAACAAGATACAGACTCAGGAATGGGGCAACCATTAGTCACCTCCTCTACATGGATGACATCAAGCTATACGGTAAGAGCAAGCGCAACATGGACTCCATGATCCACACCACTCTGATCACCAGAGTGATAGAGGCTCAGATCTACCACACCAGACAAGATCAGGGTGTAGTCTGTGCAAAGAGGCACCTGAAACAATCCAGCCCAGAACTGCAGGGTGTAAGATGCTGGCCGGGAAAGCATACATGGAACACCACAACCAAAGTTCCAACTTCAATCACAAGTTATATAACATTAAAAGTGCCATCAATTTCCTGGAGGGAGTGGCAAACAGATGTTTAAATGCTCATTCCAGTGGCCAGTACAGCTGCCGACCTCCCTAATATTAAAACAAGTTCATGATGAAGATCAGGGTTACAGTTCTAAGCAGAAATGTGTTTGTATATTTAGTCCACCACATGAACATAGAAACTGTTTGGGTTGTGTGAAAATAAAAATGTGTGCTAAAAAAAAAACAACTGGAAAGTTCTGGTGAATCTTTAGAAGCATATAGAAGAGTTAGCATCAGCTTCTGCCTTTGTTTAAACTTTCTCAAGGTGACTAGGATCTGACTGAAACTTGCATAGTTCAACATCATTTTTTCTTTAAAGCAGCAGGGTAGAAGGGTATTATTCACACACAGTTGGGCAGTCTAACCCAGGATGTGTTTATAGAAGGAGCGGGTGAAGTAGATGTTGACCAGCTGTCGGTGGTATAGAGCCAGACCGAGAATCTGACCCGCAAACTGGAAGTAGTTCAGATGATCGGGATTAACAGAAGAGTTGCTGTTAGGCTGAAAAGTTGTACCTGTGAAAGACATAAACAAACTTAAGTCAGCAAAACAAAGCTTCGTGTTGTAGTCTCTGTGGGGAAAATCCTCGTACCATCAGCAGACTGTGTGAACAGGGCATAGTCTGGGTTAATAATCTCGCTGGACAGAATGTCAAACCACTCCCGCACCACGCCCTGACCCTAAAAAACAAGAACAAGACCTGAGTTAGTACTTATGACGATTATGCCACAACACAACATGGCGCCCAAGTACACAGCAATTTATTGATCTTGTTTTTGGTCGTCTTTTTATATGGAGAACAACGTGTTTTTGTAAGTATCCTGCTATTGTCACCAGTGAAGCAGATCTATAACCACCAAGACTACTTGGACATTGTTTTCAGACAAAAGATTGTCCTTACACCTTTGTATCTGCCCGTGGAAGCATGGCTAATCCACTGATAGTGCCTTGGCTAGATGCTTTTTGAGTACTCTGCTTCTCGCTCATCTCCCTAGATTTCTTCGCTGGCTGTGTCCTGTCTGGTGAATTATTTTTCCAGCATTGCATGTATTCAGTTGTATGTATTTGGAGTAAGAAGTTTGTCAAATAGAAACTTTCTGCACAACTTTGCAGAAAAAATATGAATACAACATTTAGTTTTACGTTTGAAACTTCTGTTTTGAATACGATTTGTCTTAGTTTTGAATAGGACTCTAGTTTGTCTTGAATACGAATTTCTCCTGTTAACAAACTGTCAAAAATACGCCACGGTCATATACATCGAGTCCCGGATCATTGAAGTGGGGATCCCAAGGCTGCCGCTGCGCTGGTGGGCAGCCAGCAGAACGGCAGAAAGACGGCGATCCCTCTGCCCCCCCCCCACATTCTCTTAGCATCTCGTTTTCTATTTTGACAAACATGGACTTTTTTTTTTTACATCTAATATGAGAAATGTCTGATGCTCATAACATTTGTATATAGTAAAAGTATTAACATTAATTCTAGGGTGAATCCTAAACCGCTTCACAGCCAGTGCTAATCAGAACAGAATAAAATGTTTTCATCATTTCAATAAATCCTGAAATGTTCATTTGTTATTTTCTGCAGTTTGTGATTGAATTTTACTCAAAATTAACCCATTAACCATCACCATTCTGTCTATGATGGAATAAATGCTGGTCTCCAATAGACACTGGTCTCTTATACACGCCGGGTGGCTGACATTTTTTTTAAATTAACGCCCCGGCTACTATTAGAAGGTATACCGTATGTGTGATATTTTAGTTTTTCTTTTTTAATAAATCAGTAAAAATGTAAATTCTGTGTTTTTTGTCAATAAGGGGTGCTATGTGCACATTGAGGAAAAAAAATAAACTTCAGTGAATTTAGCAAATGGCAGCAATATAATAAAGAGTGAAAAATTTAAGGGGTCTAAATATTTTCTGTAGCCACTGCTGCAATCACTCATATTTTTCTTCTCCTCTTAGATCTTCACTAACGCTAGGGCTGGGCAATATGATCCAAAAATCTCAACTCTGATTTTCTCTCTGCTTTTACTTTACAAATTACTTTACTTTAAAAATTACAAATGACAGAATATATTCAAATAAACTATTGTTTAAGATTTTTCTTGGAAACTGTCTCTAACACAAAGTGTAACTAAATACAAGCTGTAAAAATGTTTGCAGAACAATGCAGCAGATATTTTGTGAGCTAGCGCTAGCTTCAACTCTTCCATCCATCCATCCATTTTCTTATGCTTATCCGGGACCGGGTCACGGGGGCAGCAGTCTCAGTAAAGATGCCCAGACTTCCCGCTCTCTCCGGCCACTTCCTCCAGCTCCTCTGGGGGGACCCTGAGTTGTTCCCAGGCCAGCCGAGAGACAGTTTCTCCAGCGTGTCCTGGGTCTTCCCCGGGGCCTCCTCCCAGTGGAACATGCCCGGAACACCTCCTTAGGGAGGCGTCCAGGGGGCATCCGAACCAAATGCCCGAGCCACCTTAACTGGCTCCTCTCGATGTGGAGGAGAAGCGGCTCTACTCCGAGCTCCTCCCGGGTGATCGAGCTTCTCACCCTATCTCTAAGTAAGCGCCCATCTCGTTCTTTCGGTCAAGACCCAGAGCTCATGATCATAGGTGAATATTGGAGTGAAGATCGACCGGTAAATTGAGAGCCTTGCTTTCTGGCTTAGCTCTCTCTTCACCACGACAGACCGGTACAGCGTGACGGTGGATGCAGCACCAATCCGCCTGTCGATTTCACGCTCCGATCTTCCCTCACTCGTGAACAAGTCCCTAAGATATTTAAACTCCTCCACTTGGGGAAGGAGCACTCCACCCACCCTGAGAGGATAAACCACCTTTCTCGGGTCGAAACCCATGGTCTCAGACTTAGTGGTGCTATCCCTCATCCCAGCAGCTTCACACTTGGCTGCAAACCGTTCCAATGCTGGAGGTCCTGGCTCGATGAAGCCAACAGGACAACATCATCTGCAAAGAGCAGAGAGGAAATCCTGTGGTTACCAAACCAGACCCCTTCTGGTCCCTGGCTGCACCTAGAAATTCTGTCCATAAAGACTATGAACAGAGCCGGTGACAAAGGGCAGCCCTGTCGAAGACCAACATACACCGGGAACAGGTCTGACTTAGTGCCAGCTATGTCAACCAAGCTCCTGCTCTGGTCATACAGAGACCGGACCGCCCTGAGTAAGGCTCCCCGGACCCCATACTCCCAAAGTACCCTCTACAGGACACCACGGGGTACACGGTCGAACGCCTTCTTCAAATCCACAAAACACATATGGACAGGATGAGCGAACTCCCACGAACCCTCCAGTACCCTAGACATGGTGTAGAGCTGATCCACAGTTCCATGAACCAAGACAGAAACTGCATTGTTGTTTTTGAATCTGAGGTTCGACTATTGGCCGGACTCTCCTCTCCAGTACGCTGGCATAGACTTTCCCAGGGAGGCCCCCTTCTTGAAAAGGGGAACCACCATCCCTGTCTGCCAGTCCAGTGGTACTGTTCCCAACGCGATGCTGCACAGACGTGTCAGCCAAGACACTCCCACAGCATCCAGAGACTTGAGGTACTCAGGGCGGACCTCGTCCACCCCCGGTGCCTTGCCACCGAGGAGCTTGTTGACTACCTCGGTGACTTCAGCTTGGGTAATGGACAGCCCCACCCCAAAGCTGTCAGCCTCTGCTTCCTCAACAGAAGGTGTGTCAGCAGGATTGAGGAGATCCTCGAAGTATTCCTTCCACCACCCGACAATATCCCCAGTTGAAGTCAGCAGCTCCCCACCTGCACTGAAGACAGTGCCTGCAGAAAACTGCTTTCCCTTTCCTGAGGCGCCGGACGGTTTGCCAGAACCTCTTCGAGGCCAACCGATAGTCCTTCTCCATGGCCTCACCGAACTCCTCCCAGGACAGAGTTTTTGCCTCTACTACAGCCTGAGCCGCAGCTCGCTTAGACTGCCGATACCTGTCAGCTGCCTCTGGAGTCCCACAAGTCAGCCAGAACTGATAGGACTCCTTCTTCAGCTTAACGGCATCCCTTACTTCCGGTGTCCACCAACGGGTTCGGGGGTTGCCGCCACGACAGGCACCAGAGACCTTGCGACCACAGCTCCAAACAGCAGCAGAGACAATGGAGGTGGAGAACATGGTCCATTCAGACTCAATGTTACCAGCCTCCCTCTGTACCTGTTTGAAGCTCTTCCGGATGTGGGAGTTAAAGACTTCTCTGACAGAGGGCTCAGCCAGACGTTCCCAGCAGAACCTTGCAGTACGTTTGGGTCTACCAAGTCTTTCCAGCCTCCTTCCCTACCAACGAATCCAACTCACCACCAGGTAGTGATCAGTGGATCAGTGCAAACGGAGAGGAAGTCACAACATATTGCAATGTAAGTTCAAAACTTTTTTTTCCAAATCATGTTTTTTCTAAGGAACTCCTGAATTGATTTCTAATCAGTCTTTGCTTTCTGCTTTGACATCTTCACACTCAGTCACAACATATTCAATCACAAATGAGTTGTTTCTGTTTTCTTGCTGAAGAACGCCCCCATGAGAAGAGAGGTTTCAGTCAGTCACCTGTAGTCTGAACCAGCCGAAGACAATGACACATTTTTTAGAAAATTAAATTGCATAAAAGTAATTCATAAATGGAATGAACATATTTTTGGAGTCCTCAAAATGTAACTTTAAAACATGATGGAAAAACAAGGACAGATTTACTAAAGGGGAGCAGACTGACAGAAAATGTTCTTTATTTTTCTATTTCTGCCTCCAAGTGATTCATTGTGTGATTGCTCAAAGCAAACAAAATTATTACAGTTTATTATTTTTTTGCTGGATTTTGGCATGCATCTCCTTATTAGATGAAAACAGCTATAAAGATTCGATCAAAAGTACTTTGTAAAGCTCCATTGTGAGATGTGTGCTATTACATGTGGTATCAAAAGCTAAAATAGTTAATTTATTGATTACATTTTTCTGACAAAATTTCCCTTAGAAAATGATTTACACAAAGAAATTAGCCATCTTGCCTCAAAACGGTTCCTGAAAACCTTGTGCGAAGAGCCTGTTTGTTTTAAGGTAACCTACAAGAATGTGTAAAAGTTTTAAAAAAGCTACTTAAAGCCTTAAAACTTTTAAAAAGCTTTTGAAAGTATTTTTAAAACCTTTTAAAAGAGATATACAATGTTAAAATAAACTGTTACAGCCATGAACAGCTTTTAGGAGAGGTTTTCAAAAGCAACAGAAATGACTATGAAGGCTTTAAATATAACTTACAATCTTGAAAAGATGGCACATCAGTGTTAAAAAAAAGTTTATTAAAAGTGCTTTAGTGTTTAAAATAACTTTCTAAACCTATAAAAAGTTATTTGATAATCTAAATGACTGAAACCAATCATTATCTATAATTCCTGAAAACCGCCTGTCAGGCGGTTCTTCTATACAGATCCGGCAGGACGCTTCACGTTTCACTTGCCGTTTAATGACGGTATCAAAGAAACTTAGTCTCTGCTGTTAAAAGAACTGTATTCACAAAGCTTAAGAAAATGCTTCTGAAGACTGTAGATGGTCCTGTGAACAGCATCAACGCAGTTAAGCTGAGATCTCTAAAAGTACAGTTAATAAAAGAAACTTTGCTATCTGTGTCACTTAAACTGTCACAGTGAAGTTTAAAATGTCAGTGGCAGTGGAAAAAATGATTTGAACAGCTATTTCATTAGAGTGGTGAAATTTACAGTTGCATTGACATTTAAACCGCGTATTTTTGCCAAAGAAAGCAACAGCTTTAAAATGGTTTAAAACGGCCTTGCTTTCCGCAGTCAAACACAATTTCTTTAAAGGAATTGTAAATCTAGTTTTTATATAAAGTCATAACAAAAACATCCTAAAAACATAATGATTCCTGCCAAGATGCAGCACTTGAGGGACCGTTTTTTTTCCTCCGCACTATATTTAGAAGCTTTGCTCCCTTTCCATCTGGCCTCCCTAATACAAAAGATATCAAAATGTAATTCCCATTATCAGTACGTCAACCAAATTTCTACTCTCTCCGTCCTTACAAAGTTCCTATTCTCTCAAGGCTCATCAGTGGAAACAGAAGAAACCTCAGCTCACTTTGGAGCTTCACAGCAAAGGCTGTGAATACTTATCAATATATAATTTTTCAGTTTGTTTGTTTTTTTTTTATTGCAATTGTATGTATGCATTACCTTTTCACCAGTGCCTTATTCCCCCATTTTTTGCGGGAGTTACGTTCTAAAAAAAAACTAGAATTAGCATGGCCGATGTAAAACTCCTCACTACACACTTTACACTTTTCTTAGACAAACATGGATATTTTTACAATTTTCTCTCTTGTTTAAACTCTCAAAGTTCAAAACTTCATAGAAATTATAGAATGAAAACAAAGATCTGAAACAGAGCTGTACAGAGGAGAAGTGGAGAGGTGACTGATTCACAAGGTCTCCAGCCAATGAGGATACAGAACAGGGTGCGCTGTTTAAAAAAAAACAAAACAAAAACGCAGCAGCATATACACTCAGCCCACGAAAGGTGGTTTGCAATGTAGAAAGAGAACACTGTGCTCTGTTCTATTTGACAGGGATTTGGAGGATGTTCAGATTGGGCCACAGACTGCAGAAGGGTGGAATAAAAAGTTACGTTCTATGTGGGTCTCGATCGTGTGGCCATATTGAAAGGAAAAAAAAATCATCCATCTCTGAAATTGTTCGAGCGGCTGGCCAGGTCTGGAGGCGGGCCGGTTCTGGCTTGCAGGCTGTAGTTTGTAGACCTCTGATTTATTTAGAATATGTGAAAGTAAATCACCAAGGCCAACAATGAAACTTTGTTGAAAGCCTTTCTGACATGGTACACAACATGTATGAGATACTCACCATGCCCTCCTCACCATGGAAACGAACAGCAATTCCCTGTTTAAGTTTTTCATTGGTGGACTTGGAGACAGAATCACAGCTGCTCCTGAAGATGGAATCTGGTATAAAACAGAGGAGGAGATAAAAGATGAATAAAAGATTTGTACAAATTACCAGGGACAAAAGTCTTTCAGCATCTGAAGACAACTTCATTGGTTTGCCACAAAACAAATCAGCATTAATGAACAAGTTTGAGATCCTTTGAAACTAGCAAAGGCTTCAGGCTGGTCTCTAACAAGCACTCCTGTGGAACTAGTCTCAGCTTAAATCTCTGCTACCTTCAGTGAAACACAAACAAACACCGCTCACTCAGCCCTCTGAGAAACCTTAGAAACAAGTGTTTCCACAATCAACAAAAAAATCTGAAAGACTTCTGCTCCAGTATCACAGGTCTTCAAACCAAATGTTGCTTCTTAGATACTAACCCAACTATTTTTAAAGTATTAAATACAAAGGTAGGTGGTATGGTACCTCTGTGTATGAGCAGAATGTCACTGTCGCCGACGGGGCGGTGAACCATGTCCGAGTCAGGCTGTCCGGCCAGGAGATGCTCGTAAAACCACTCAGCACGATCTTTAAAAGGCTGAAAACAAAGACTTGATCCAGATAAGACAGTAGGATGTGAGTGCAGGGATGAAAGAACAGGAGTAAATAGAAGGTGTGAATGTAGCACCTCTTCATCAAGTACAGGGGTGCATGTATGCCCATGTGTACAAATACAAACATGCGTATGCAGCAATCGGTGTGTAAACAATAAGGGTGTAACAATTCATTTGAATGACTTTTCAGTTTGTATCATAATTTGTGGTTGAAGATTTATAGTTGATATTGGTTAATTTTTAACGATACAATTGGATTCACTGACCTAAAATTGATCCAGAACATCTTTGGCCAAAACTTCAACCAGTGTGACTCAAACAAACAGTAAATACCTGAATACTAAACAGTGAAGAAGATGTTTTTCAGATTCCTTGTATTTATGCATTTATTATGTATACAAGTAAACAAGAATGAATGTCAAATCTATTTACATTTCAGTTTGACAGAGTTCATCCCATTGTTGTTTTTCCACATCAGAATAATCCAAAGGAACATTATTAGAACATTCAAACAACACTGTATGGTCACATCTTTGCTAAATTCAAAGTGTTTCCACACACTAGACTATAATTATGGCTCAATTTTTTTTTGCTGACATCACAAATGTGTTGTGCATTGTGATGTGTGAGGACCCCTAGTTCTTATTTTTATACATATTGATTATGCTAAATATTTTAATGCCTTTTACATATATGTAATGCCTTTATGTGATTTAGCTCAGATAGAGCAAACTCTGAGGACTACAAGTGCCATGTTATGCCTTCAAGAATATGTTTGATCTAGGTATCTTTCCACAGTGGAGCAGAATAACTGAAAATCAGAATGAAAATAATCCAGAAAATTCACACTGATTTTTAAAGAAATTATTTGCAAAATATGGTGAAAAAGTAAGTATTTGGTCACCTACAAACAAGCAAGATTTCTGTTTCTCACAGACCTGTAATTTCCTCTGTAAGAGGATCCTCTGTCCTCTACTTGTTACCTGTATTATTGCACCTGTTTGAGCTCGTTATCTAGTTAAATACACCTGTCCACAATCTTAAACAGTCAAACTCCAATATGGCCAAGACCAAAGAGCTGTCTAAGGACACCAGAAACAAGTGTTGTTGTTGACCTGCACCAGGCTGGGAAGACTGAATTTTTAATAGGGAATCAGCTTGGTGTGAAGAGATCAACTGTGGGAACAATTATTAGAATGTAGAAGACATACAAGACCACTGATAATCTCCCTCCATCTGGGGCTCCCCGCAAGATCTCACCCCGTGGGGTCAACATGATGACAAGAACGATGAGCAAAAAAATCCCAGAATGACCTGCAGAGAGCTGGGACCAAAGTAACAATGGCTACCATCAGTAACACACTACAACCGTTAGGGACTCCTGCAGTGTCCCCCTGCTAAAGCCAGTACATGTGCAGGCCCCTCTAAAGTTTGGGAGAATGTTTTATGGTCAGATGAAACCACAATAGAACTTTTGGCAAGAACTCTGCTTGTCGTGTGTGGAGGTGAAAGAATGCAGAGTTGCATCCAAAGAACACCATACCTACTGTAAAGCAAGGGGGTGGAAATATCATGCTTTGGAGCTGTTTTTTCAACAAAGGGACCAGGACGACTGATCCGTGTAAAGGAAAGAATAAATGGGGCCATGTATCACAGATTTTGAGTGAAAACCTCCATCCATCAGCAAGGGCATTGAAGATTAAGCATGGCTGGGACTTTCATCAATACAACCATCCTAAACACACTGCACAGGTAATGAAGGAGTGGCTTCATAAGAACTATTTTATAGAAAATATGTGGAGGGAGTTGAAAGTCTGTGTTTCTCAGTGACAAACTGAGATTGACAGCTGTCATTCCCAACAAAGGGTATATAACAAAATGTTGAGCTGAAGTTTTGTTATTCACCAAATCCTTTTTTTCCACCATAATAAAAAAAGATCAGACTGATTTTCTGGATGTTTTTTTTCTCATTTTGGCTCTCATAGTTGAGGTGAAAATTACAGCTCTCTCTGATTTTTTAGGTGGGAGAATTTGCACAATTTCTGGCTAACTAAATACTTTTTGACTTTTTGTCAAGCAGGTGAAAAGTTTCATACTTGAACCACTGATAAAGATTTTTTTCATTAACATTGAGAACAGGCATGGTGGCAGAAGATTTAAAAGTTTCAAAAGTTCTACTTCTGTTTAAAGCAAATGCTCCATATTATTTTAACAATTATAGACGTATATCTATTTATTTAGAGTCCAATTCATTTATCTACAAACATCAGTTTTCAAAAACATGACTCTTCCTTTATTTTTTGTCATTTTAAATAATTATATAATAACCACCAGCCACAAAGTCATTTGGCCAGAAAAGAAGAATGTCTTCTATCATTGTGCTAGTACATCTAAAAGGGTGTTTAGATTGCTGGATTTGCGGTTCTGTCTGTTATTCCTCGAAGTGAAATTGAAACACTGTGGGGAGTCAGTAATGTTGTCTTGGAAGCATCACATGGGTTTTGTTTGCATGGCTTTTGTATGGTTTGCAATGAGTGCGTGTGTGGAGAGGAGAAGTAGTTGCAAGCACAGCGACTGCACGTGAACAGAGTTTGAGGAGACAGAGAGCGCCAGATGAAACACCAACAAACCTCTTTAACACAAAAATTCAAAGTAAAGAAAATGAGTGACACTGGAAATATAAACAAAACCTGGAACCACTTCACTTTTAAAGAGAATATAAAGGAATAGTGTAGAGTCTGCAAGAAAACAATTCCATCTAGAATCGGCTAAGCAACCAACCTGCACAGAACACTGAGAACTGAGAGAACCTTCTCCAGAACAGAGCAGATCATTACAGACAGAAGAGACCAGATCAGCTCTACAAAACTGAAACAATTTCAAATGCCAATGGCGCAGGATGGGAAAGCAGTCTGCTCGGGCCTCCTGAACTTTATTTTCATTAACGCATCAAAAAATGTACTTTTGTTCTGTTCTTTCTTAAAAAATGTTGCCCTCTGAGGTCAATGCAGGACAGAAAGACGTCAAACTCCTTAAGAGAGATAGAAACATCGCAGAAGCTGAAGGTTCAGACACAGTGGAGAGAAGCTCCCTGTAGCTTGTAGGAGATTCTAAATGTTTTCATGAACCCAAACATTGAGGCATGATCACTGAAAATAAATCAACCTGATCTCTTAACATCATCCATGTCTTTCATGCATAGTAAATGAGATAAACACAGACATCACTTCGTGTAGCTAACAGGCTAAAAACATTAACTGCTAACTGTATGACCAGAGCAGGAGCTTGGTCCGCATAGCTGGCACTAAGTCAGACCTGTTTCCAGTGCCACCCTACAGAGGAAGCTCATTTCAGCCGCTTGGATCCGGGACCTTGTTCTTTCGGTCATGACCCAGAGCTCATGACCATAGGTGAGTATAGGGCTCACAGTCTTTCATAGTCTTTATGGACAGAATTTCTAGGTGCAGCCAGGGACCGAAGGGGGTCTGGGCGCTCACCTAGAGATAGGGTGAGAAGCTCGGGAGGAGCTTAGAGTAGAGCTGCTTCTCCTCCACATCGAGAGGAGCCAGGGTGCCCAAACTTTTGCACACTCCATTATTTTGTTTTCAGTTATTTTGAAAGGGTAAATGATGGAAATGAAGACTATTTTTAGACATATTGAAAACCCTTCCTGGGAGCTAAAGGCCGCAGACGTGCAGCTGCAAAACACACACGAACAAATGTAAAACTGACTGTGATTTTCAAATGCACTTTCACTGTGCAGATTGAATGTAATCATTGTCTGTCCGCTCTTTGCTTGCAAGTAAGTTTAACTCCTGAACATTATTAAATCCTATTGTACGTCTTGGAAAAGAGGCCGCCATCCTGTTAGTACCAGCTACAAATGAAAACTCGTCATAGGGATTTTTACCAATCGTCTTGTAACTTCTGAACATCATTGGCAAGGTAGCGTGGAAGAAATGTTGGAATTAGAAGTTTTACATTTTGAATGGTGTGTATGTGCCGAGCTTCCCCCTGCTGCAGTCTTAGCTAGCTCGCACTTGGAATGGAATATCGTAAAAAGGGTATCAATGCGTTTGGTAGCTCAAGCTGAAAGTAACAATATAACATAGGATATGACAATGTTAAAATTGTGGTGGCAGTAAAACAGAAGCTGTTAAAAAAAAAAGTTGGAATCCACGAGCATGCACCCAATACATTTGTAAAACGAAGTTTTAAAATTGTTATGGATGTGCACACAACCTACGGTTTGGCAGCCATTTTGAGCCAAACTGAGATTTGGTAAGTATGTAAAAAATGGCCTTTTCTTTTGCTATTTTAACGAAATTTCACGCACATTCCGCTAGATTAAGTCTACGACCCCTAGAGTTTTGTTGACCTTTGACCTCAGGAAGAGGCTGCCATCCTGAATTTAAAAAAAGCCACCGATAGTACCAGCTACAAATGAAAACTGGTCCTAGAGATTTTAATTGATTGTCTTGTAACTTCCTGGGCATCATTGGGAAACAACTGCAAAAAAATTTTGGAATTAGAAGTTGTAGATTTTTAACAGCGTGAGTGTGGAGAGCTCTCAAAAGTGGCGTACTCTTAATACTCACACATTTTTTGAAGGATTATTTTTAACTTTTAAATGTTGAGCCTTAGCTAGAGCTGGATATAATATTATAGGACTGGATATGAACATAATAGGAATGTGGGCATGGCTAGCAAATAACCTTGGTTGATATAACATTCAAAGTTTACTTTTGCCGATTTTTCTGAAACTGAAGTCAATCTTTTTGGTGTCACCAGGCGACCAAAACATAAAATAGTTGCTATGAAGATAAACCAATAGAAAAGCAGCCATTGTGAAAAAAGTGGCATTTGCATCAATTTCTCACATACAACTAAGACTAGCCTTACAGAAAGAGAAGGGAAGGGGATCAGGGGTGCACTGTTGCTGCTTTGCAGGTAAGGTCGGGTTGAAGCAGGCCAGTGGTGGTGGTGGTGGAAGTGTGGCGATGGTGCAAAGAGGCAAGTGGCGAGGGCGTGGGAAAATAACGGTGAGAGTTTAGCCGGTTAGCGCCATAAGCGATTTTTAGCCCATTCATTTTTTATTGTTTCGCTCGCTGTGATGTCATTATCTTGGGGTGGGGGTTGCTCACTCTGTCGAAAATTCATTATCAATTTTCACTAGGTGTGTGCAAATTTTGTTGACTTTTTGTGCTTGCGGCGAGTGTCAAATTTTGATTCAAAGGCGCCAAAATTTATAGCTGTGAAAATATTATGGTCCATGCAGTCAGGGACTGTTGCTAAAGGCCATCCAACGCCATTCACAGCTTTAATTATGGCGCTACCTGTCCACACCCTCGCCACCATCCTTATTGAACAGACACCGCCCCAGCCGGCCAGCCCTTTTTTTTTTTTTTTTTTTTTTTTTTTCTTTAAAACTTGTCCTGTCCAACAGCTGAGCAAACAGATATGAGTTGAGAGCCTCTTGCATTAGACAGATTTTACTCTTACAATCGGGGGTTATAAATCATTGGGAACATAAAATGTATGTTGGTAAAAGCCCCATTTGTAATTTAAACGAAACTTTATTAATATTAATTTTGTTTGTGTTCTTTTTGTTGGACCGGACGGAAAAAGAAAGGGGGAAAAAAAAAGGAGGGGGGGGAGTATAGATGTTAGAGGATGACTAATGGAAAGGGAAAGTAGAGTTGTAAATCTACAGGCAACAAAATGCTGGATCTTATACTCATTACAATAGTGAGTGTTGGTCTAAAATGGGCGGGGCCTGTCCACACACTCAGCTGTTACAAACATACCTGCCGACTCCAAGAGTGTTCACAAACTTGTCCACATCCAGTTCACACGCACACTTGTGCATATCAACCAACACATGTAAAGCATTACATTCTGACACGCACACTATTTGAAGGTGCAAAGGTGAGCCGACGCCTGTGCTCAGGTGAATGTTATGTTAAGATGAAGTGGATGAAGGAATGAAAAGGAAAAAAAGGAGGAAGAACTCTCAGCCCTCCCCACATCAAGACCCCCGCCGAGGCAACAGCGCCGACCAGGACCTCCTTTTATAATGACGTATCCAGACAGAACTGGAACTCTGTGTACAGAGAGAAAGATGTGGACACCACTTATGAATGTTTTTTTAGAAATATTTAGCTCATTCTATAACAAAAATTGTCCTATTCATCAATTCAAGAACAAATTTACAAAAATGTCCTCGGTTAACAACTGGTCTACAAAATGCTTGTAAAAAGAAAAATAACATCTATAACAAATTCTTAAAACAAAGGTCAAGAGAAAGCGAACAGAGATACAAGTCTTACAAAAATAAACTAACTGAAAAAACACGGCACTGTAAAAAAGTGTACTACAATAATCTACGGAATGAAAATAAAAACAACGTGAAGAGAGTTTGGGAAATATTAAACAGTATCATTAAAAAAGGGACAAAAAAAGCGAACATATCCAGATGACTTTATAGATGAGAAGGGTCAAAGCTATACTATTAATGAAGCAGCAAACAGTTTGAACAACTATTTTGTAAACGTGGGTCCAAAGTTGGCAACAGAAATTCCAAAATGCAAAACCAGCAAAGTAAATATTCCAGCATCACAAGGATCCCAAACTCAATCTTTCTCTCTGATGTGAACGGAAATGATCTGATATCGATTGTTAACAAATTCAAGAGTAAAAACTCAGCAGATTGTGATGATATTGATATGACGATAGTGAAGAAGGTCATTAACAATATCGCTAAGCCTCTAACATACATTTGTAACTTATCACTACAAACCGGGAAATTCCCAAACAAAATGAAAATTGTAAAAGTGATTCCTGTTTATAAGAGCGCAGACAAACACCTTTTTACAAACTATAGACCCGTTTCTCTCCACAATTCTCCTAAATTTTAGAAAAGATATTCAATGATAAATAAGCTAAATTTATAGATAAACATAACATTATAAATGAAAACCAATATGGTTTTAGAGAAAACAGATCAACCTCAATGGCTATCATTGATGCTGTTGAGGAAATCACAAATGCTCTGAGTTAAAAAAAGCATTTGACTCTCAATCATGACATCCTACTGGATAAACTGGAAGGGTACACATATGAACAAAATTGTTGGTACCCCTCAGTTAAAGAAGGAAAAACCCACAATTCTCACTGAAATCACTTGAAACTTACAAAAGTAACAATAAATAAAAAATTATTGAAAATTAAATAATCAAAATCAGCCATCACTTTTGAATTGCTGATTAACATAATTATTAAAAAAAAAAAAAAACTAATGAAACAGGCCTGGACAAAAACCTCTATAAAAGATTGAAAACTATTTGACCAGACTGACATGATTAACAGAAAGCGAAGGAGAGAATTGTCCCAGGACATCCGAAAAAAAATGATAGCTAAACATCTTAAAGGTAAAGGCTATAAGACCATCTCTAAACAGCTTGAACTTCCTGTGACAACAGTGGCTCATATTATTCAGAAGTTCAAGACCCACGGGACAGTAGCCAACCTCTCTGGACGTGGCCGCAAGAGGAAAATTGATGACAAATTGAAGAGACGGATCGTTGGAATTGTATCCAAAGAGCCCAGAACAACCTCCAAAGAAATTAAAGGTGAACTCCAAGGCCAAGGTACATCAGTGTCAGATCGCACCATTCGTCGTTGTTTGAGCCAAAGTGGACTTCATGGGAGACGACCAAGGAGGACACCACTGCTGAAAAACAATCCTAAAAAAGCCAGACTGGAATTTGCAAAAATGCATGTTGACAAGCCCCAAAGCTTCTGGGAGAATGTCCTTTGGACAGATGAGACCAAGCTGGAGCTTTTTGGTAAGGCACATCAACTTTATGTTCATAGACTCAAAAACCAAGCATACGAAGAAAAGAACACTGTCCCTACGGTGAAACATGGAGGAGGCTCAGTCATGTTTTGGGGCTGCTTTGCTGCATCTGGCACAGGGTGTCTTGAATGTGTGCAAGGTACAATGAAATCTGTAGACTATCAAGGCATTCTGGAGAGAAATGTGCTGCCTTGTGTCAGAAAGCTTGGTCTCAGTCGCAGGTCATGGGTCTTCCAACAGGACAACGATCCAAAACACACAGCCAAAAACACCCAAGAATGGCTGAGAGAAAAGCGTTGGACTATTCTAAAGTGGCCTTCCATGAGCCCAGATCTGAATCCCATTGAACATCTGTGGAAGGAGCTGAAACATGCCATTTGGAGAAGACACCCATCAAACCTGAGACAACTGGAGCAGTTTGCTCATGAGGAGTGGGCCAAAATACCTGTTGACAGCTGCAGAACGCTCATTGACAAATACAGAAATCGCTTCATTGCAGTGATTGCCTCAAAAGGTTGTGCAACAAAATATGAAGTTATGGGTACCATCATTTTTGTCCAGGCCTGTTTCATTAGTTTGTTTTTTTAAATAATTATGTTAATCAGCAATTCAAAAGTGATGGCTGATTTTGATTATTTAATTTTCAATAGATTTTTATTTATTGTTACTTTTGTAAGTTTCAAGTGATTTCAGTGAGAATTGTGGGTTTTTCCTTCTTTAACTGAGGGGTACCAACAATTTTGTCCACGTGTGGATGAGATAAGAGGACTAGCGCAAAGTTGGGTCAAAAGCTATTTAACAGGAAGAAAACAATTTGTCAAGATGAATGAATTTACATCAAAGACCAAGGAGATAAGTTGTGGTGTCCCACAAGGATCAATTCTAGGCCCTCTACTATTCAATATTTACATAAATGATTTATTCAATGTTTCAAAACTTTTAAAACTAATGTATTTGCTGATGACACAAATATATTTTCCCCAACAGACAATCAAAGGGAACTTATCCATGTGGTGAACACAGAGTTGAACAAAATAAAATCATGGATGGATTACAATAAACTATCTTTGAACCTTGAAAAAACCAAAGTGATGTTTTTTGGTAATTATAAGGCCAATCCAGAGCTCTCAGTTACAATAAATAATGTCTTAATAGAAAACGTCACATAAATCAAATTGTTGGGGATTGTAATCGATAACAAATGAAGTTGGAAGCTACACATCAGATACATACAAACTAAAGTTTCAGTATTTCAATCATAAATAAATCTAAATACATGTTAGAATACAACTGTAGATACCTATAATACTGCTCCTTAATATGACCATATTTCACCTATTGTATAGAAGTTTGGGGTTATAATGATAAAAGTTCACTACAGCCTCTCTCTTTACTTCAAAAACCAGACATCAGAATTGTACATAAAGCCGGCTTTCTTGATCATACAAACAATTTATTTGATCAATCCAGACTTTTAAAACTGTATGATCTTGTTGATTTTTGCAGAAATTCTATATAGAGCCAGTGGAAAACATTACCATTAAATATCCAAAAACAGTTCTTAGAAAACAAGGAGGCTACAAACTGAGGGGATGTAGGAACTTCAAGATCAAATTGATAAGAACCACAAAAAAAAGTTTCTGTGTGTGTGTGCGGCTCTAAACTTTGGAACGGGTTAAGTAATGAGCTCAAACAATGTTCCAACATCCAAAAATTCAAGAAAATGTACAAAGAAACTCTAATCTCACAATATGAAGATAAGAAGAGTTAAAGATCAACTGGTGTTTGAATAATTTCAAATATGTGGACGTGTGAACTGGAATGTGCTGAAATAATTTCTTTTTTTTTTAAATCACTACCTATGATTATTAAATTGTGTAATGTGCAATAATGATCACTAAAATGTTACTTGAAAGGTAATCACAATCTACTGATGAACTACTGATTTTCTTTACTTGATCTGAAATATGTAGCAATGATTACTAGATCAATGTAATTGGTGTTCTAATGATAATCAATGTTTATTACATATTGATTAGCTAAAGTGTGAATCAATAATGTTTCTGATCAGAACCGGATTATGAAAACTATGCAAGACTATGAAATGAAGTAACAACTGTATGTAGAGGTGGGATTATATAGGTTCGCTTCTTCCCACTCCTTTTCAAGCAATTAATCAAGCTCTACTTCAGTTATTAATCACTATACTTAACATATGTTACCAATGTGACTTAAGTGCGTTGTTTTTGTTTGTTCATTTTTCATTGGTTTCTTTTTTGTTTTCTTTCTTTCCTCTTAATCAATGCATTTCATTGTCTTAATAATGAGTTTGATCATTTTGTGGAATTATTTTCGTGTATTGTCCAACTTATGCTTGAAATAAACAAATCAATCAATCAAAATTTTCTGTTCTGTCTCTTTAAGAAGCTAGTGTAACCTATAGGCGATAGTGCCACCCTTTGGCTGTTCAGTGCTACAACTCCTAACTTACCATTTTGATGCTGACAGAGCACATGGCAAGACCAGTCACTCATTGCTCTGTGAAATCTTTCAATGCTTGATGCCTTGCACACTATTTGTCCGTAAGTACTGTAAATGTTATGTATTATGTTACATATGAGGCTAAGAAGATGTTATGTTTAGGAATTATGTTGATTGGTATTATTTAATAGTCATAAGCTAGAAATAGTTCTATATTTTCTGTAGACATTTTATTTTGGTTGTAAAAGCAAATGAACACATCTGTAAGATACTTTGTTGTATTTTGTGTTTTCTACAGTTTTACATAAAGAAAGGAGTTAGAAATAAAACAAGAAAAGGCACGCCTTGTTTTCTTTCAACTTCTTTTTGTTAGCTATCTGTCTAGCTTTGACACGGCAGACCACTCGAAGTGAGGACAGAATATTTCCTGATGTTCCTGATGAAATGTTAATTTTGTTTTCCTGTATCTCCTCTCTGATCATCTGATATTTGCATCATAAAAACATGCCATGATATTTATTAGTGCTGATACCAAACAGTCTGAGACGTCTTAAAAAGTAGGATATGATAAAGTTAAAATTGTGGTTGCGGTAAACAAAAAAAAATGTTGCAAAAAAAACTGCTAACTCAGCAAAATATAAAAAAAACTAGTTGGAATCCACTAACGAAACCTTAATACAATTGTCAGGGATATCCAGATTAAAATGTTTGAATGGTGTGCCAGATTTTAAAATTGTGGGATGGCCACAAGACCTGCAGTTCAAGTACATGGAAACTGAGCTTTTCTTTTGGTGATTTTAACAAAATGTCATACACATGCTACTAGCTTAAGTCTACAGCAACCCCTGGACTTTTGTTGCCCTCTGGACCTCAGGTTGGAGGCTGCCATCTTGAATTAAAAAGAAAAAATAAAAAAGCCACTGTTAGTCCCAGCTACAAACGAAAACTCGTTCTAGTGATTTATATCGATGGTCTTGTAATTTCTTGGGCATCATCGGGAAGCAATTGCGAAAAAAACGTCGAAATTAGAAGCTGTAGATTTTGAACGGGGAGCACGTGACGAGCTCTCAAAAGTGGTGTAGTCTTATTACTCGCACATTTTTAACAGAATATTGTGAAAATTTAGTATGTTGAGCCCTTGCTAGAGCAGGATATGAACATAATACGAATGTGGGTGTAGCTAGCATATGAACTTAGTTGCTAAGGAAATTCAAAAGTTTACTTTTGCTAATTTTTCTGAAATGGATGTAAATCTTTTCAGTGTCTTCAGGTGACAAAAAAACATAAAATTGTTGCTATGGAGATAAAATCAACAAAAAAGCTGCCATTTTGAAAAAGAAAGTGCTTTTTACATCAATTTTCACAGACAGCTCAGACAACAAGTCTTACAGAAAGTGAAATGGTGGGGTCAGGGATGCAATGTGGCTGTTTAGCAAGTAAGGTCAGGTCAAAGTAGGGCAGTGAGGGCAGCGGTGGCATGTAGAGGCAGGCAGCGAGGGCGGCAGCGGTCGGGCAGGTAGCGGTGAGGGCGTGGGCAGGTAGCACCTGCGTGCCATTCAAAGCCGCTTGAACTTAAACAGTTGATGGAAAAAAATGTGTTTAAAGTGACAAACACCACGTCTTTCTATCTAAATCTTAGTGTTTTCATCAGATTTCTAGATTCTGATCTCCTGTTCTAAATAAAGGTGTACATGATGCTGATTTAATACATGTAATTTAAATCTAGTACAACCAATAAAAAGTCATTCATTTAGAAATTCTGCAAAAATAAATTAAAAAGTAAGAATCACGGATCGATCTATGAAATGTGGAGCTTGATTGGTGAATTGAATCAAATCACCACCTAAGTAATGATTTACAGCCATAGTGCTAAGCTACTGATGGAAAACACAGATACCCTGGGGCAGCCTGACACAGGCGTGGTTGCCAGTATGCGCCTATGGCCCCTTTGATTATCAGAGACATTCGTATGCATTCCCACACCAGTGGAGCCACACTGGAGGCACTGAGGGGGAAGTGTCTGGCCCAAGGACACAACAACAGCTGACAGGGCAGAACAGGTTTTGAACCACCAACCCTTCAATCATTGGCCGACCTGATCTACTACCTGACCCACTAAATGAGTGCTTGAAAAAAAGAAAGCTATAAACAAAACAAAACATTTTGTGTGTATGTGTGCTTGTAGGTGGGAGTGGTGTGGTGTTACAAGGGCCTGTAAGAGCTCCAACGGGAGGGCAAGTTCTGCATCACAACTTACCTGAGCCTTAATAATGTGCATGAACCGTGACATCAGCTCCGGACACTCCAGCAGAAAGTGGAAATGGTTAAAAATTATTTTTGGATTTCTGAAAAGACATGGGGTGAGGGCAGCTGATCAAAAAACAAATAAAAATGAATAAAAGCTGCTGCATTCATGCAGAGCCACTCAGTGTTTGGAGGCTTCATGCATCAACCATCAACTCACCTGGTCACAAAACACTTTAGCACTTCGTCATGTTTGCAGACAAACTCTATGAAGCGGGGGGAGGTCATTCTGTGAGGTAGGGCAGGCAGAGCGAGAAAAAGAGGAAGAAAGAACCATGAGAGAGAGAGTCAATAAAAAAAGCTTTATTTATAGAGCGCTTTGACTAAAAGTTCAAAGTGAAAATTGCATCATACAAACGTTTAAAAACAATTATTACATATGTGAATAAAAACATTAAAAACATTTAAAAGTAAAAGCAGAGCAACAGAGAACTATAAAAATAGTTTTTAGTGAGTTTTTAAAAGTGGATAGAGGACATTTGTCTAACATTTAGAGGTAAATTGCTCCAAAGGTCACTCTCCTCCGCACTTCCGCTTAGACCTCGGCACCTCAAGGAGAAGCTAAACAGCGTTTTGAGATATCTGGCTGGAGACTAGCAGAACGTAGCTCATTGAGGGGCCAGACCACTCAAAAATGCAAAAACAAACAAAAGAATCTTAAAGTGAACTCTAAAATAAACAAGCTGCAGGTAAGCCAGAACTGGTATGATGCAAGCCCTGTTTCGTGCTCCAATCAGAACACGAGCAGCAACATTCTAGACCGTCTGCAGATGCGATAGGAATGACTTGCAGGGTTAATAAATTAAATAAACATGCTGATTTTCGGGAACACATTCAGACAAATAGGAGAAATGACAAAAAAAAGACCATTAGAAAGGATAAATGACTGCTGTGGATGCTACAAATCAATGCACATTTTTCATCACTTCAAGTTTCCACTGTTGCCATGACCCTAATTTCACAGTCATTTCACAGTCATTGGAGGCCTTCAAACTTAATTTGGCATGAAGATTAGCTCAAGAACAAAGTATAAGGCTTAATCTAATGGGCTTCCAGCTGCATCACCATTTCAGTAAAACATATATAAAGCCTCAGATTTTATCCTGAAAAAGTTGAAGCTCTTTGTTGGTCTCACCCCTGCGGCATCTGACATGAGCAGCATAAGTAGAAAGCCTGAATGACAGCGCTGAGCCGATTCGCTGTCATGGAGATCACATCTTCCCCATCAGCCGTTGCCTCCATAACTATCTGAGGGTCCAGTAAGGAGGACAGCTTTGGCGTGGTCTCCAAGCAGTCAGACCTGTGTTGTTTGAGGAGAAACGAGGCCATCTCTGTACTGGAAGATGAATTTTTGCTGTTCCTTTCCAGCTCTGTGGAGATGAGCATTAGCCACTCTTCCAGCGAGTGCCAGAGGAGCTCAAGCGGCTGATAAGATGCGGGACAGGTAGAGAAGGGTTAATACACACAGCTTTTCAATATAATTTCACAAAATATTCAAACTGCAATAAAACAGATGTCCTGAGCTGAACTCGAAAAGAAAACAATACCTTTATTCTGGAAGTTGACTAACTGAAGAATGTTTTGTGGAGACATCACAATACAAGGCTCACCTTAAAAACTTGACTGCGGGGTGTCTTGTTCCCATTGTAGCCCATGTCATTGTCATTGTTGGGGGAGGATGGCCCCAGGCAAAAGACGTGGCAGAAAATTCGCACAATCCTCAACAGATTTTTCATTTGAGCCTCATAGCTGCTGGAAAGGCTGTGGGAGGGTGATGAGTTCCTTTAACTTTGTGCGTTAGACTGAAACAATTCTAAAACATCATAAGCTTAAAGACCCACTCCATAAAATAACATTTTCATTTGTGTTCTTAACATGTTCAGATGGCATTTTCCTCATAAAATAATTTATGATTTAAACTGAGTATTTCAAATCGCTTTGGATCAGAAAATCGGATGGTTGAAAAAGATCAGACTAATGACTCAGCTCCTGAAATGCCAAACTTTCTCTTCATCACTCTGTTCCTCGGCTCCCTTGCACACACCCTGACCCGCTTACCTTACGCGTAGGTGTGTGAGAAATGATAGGCCTTCAACGCTCGTGCTGTAGCAAATTGCAATTTCATCAAACAACAACAGATGTCAGCTTACATTATTTTTGAGCCACTAATGCTAGTTCGGGGCCATAAGCTTGGGCATCAGCACACAAACTGAGCTCTTAGTGACAGGGGACCGGGGGGGGGGCAACAATCCTGCCCACAAACAAGAATTGTATTTGTAATGAACTACTGACCCTGGGCATTAAATATGTCTTAAAAAAACAAAAAGACTTTTGATTTTAGCTAAAAATTGCACAATCATTAAAAGACTACAGAGAACATTCTTAGAAAAAGAAAAAAATATGGTTGGAATGGAATTTTATAAATGTAGTTTCTTTATCAATGTTGTAACTAATGCATTTTGTGTGAAAAAAAAGCATGTGGAGGCTGACAGCTAAAGCTGATATATGAAAATGCTAAAATAGATTAGGACAAAAAATTAAAATAAATACATTGAAACTACTGATAAAACATTCAAGTTATCTGCCAAGTGTTTGTTGTTATCTGAGGAAGTTCAGCACAGCTAAAGCAGTTCAAGGTGGATTATTAAAAGTTGGAAACAAAAAAAGGCAGCCAACTTTGAAGAATGGAATAGCAGGGTGGTATAACCTGACTCTTTCCTCCAGATACCTACATTTCAAGCAACTCTTCAAATCCCAGGCAGGGATACTTAAGGCAAGACACCATCACACCTCACTGCTTAGCTCTGCTATGAGTCAAACATGTAATGAAAAAGACACGCTGGTTCAGATATTGCCTGATTTATTGAGGTCTATAGTGGGTGTTTGGGAACCAAAACATTAAACTAGAGCAGGTAATCCCAGAAGAAGAAATGTGAATGAAGAACTGATCGAAATGCCACTATACACACGTGGACAAAATTGTTGGTACCCCTCAGTTAAAGAAGGAAAAACCCACAATTCTCACTGAAATCACTTGAAACTTACAAAAGTAACAATAAATAAAAATGTATTGAAAATTAAATAATCAAAATCAGCCATCACTTTTGAATTGCTGATTAACATAATTATTTAAAAAAACAAACTAATGAAACAGGCCTGGACAAAAATGATGGTACCCATAACTTAATATTTTGTTGCACAACCTTTTGAGGCAATCACTGCAATGAAGCGATTTCTGTATTTGTCAATGAGCGTTCTGCAGCTGTCAACAGGTATTTTGGCCCACTCCTCATGAGCAAACTGCTCCAGTTGTCTCAGGTTTGATGGGTGTCTTCTCCAAATGGCATGTTTCAGCTCCTTCCACAGATGTTCAATGGGATTCAGATCTGGGCTCATGGAAGGCCACTTTAGAATAGTCCAACGCTTTTCTCTCAGCCATTCTTGGGTGTTTTTGGCTGTGTGTTTTGGATCGTTGTCCTGTTGGAAGACCCATGACCTGCGACTGAGACCAAGCTTTCTGACACAAGGCAGCACATTTCTCTCCAGAATGCCTTGATAGTCTACAGATTTCATTGTACCTTGCACACATTCAAGACACCCTGTGCCAGATGCAGCAAAGCAGCCCCAAAACATGACTGAGCCTCCTCCATGTTTCACCGTAGGGACAGTGTTCTTTTCTTCGTATGCTTGGTTTTTGAGTCTATGAACATAGAGTTGATGTGCCTTACCAAAAAGCTCCAGTTTGGTCTCATCTGTCCAAAGGACATTCTCCCAGAAGCTTTGGGGCTTGTCAACATGCATTTTTGCAAATTCCAGTCTGGCTTTTTTAGGATTGTTTTTCAGCAGTGGTGTCCTCCTTGGTCGTCTCCCATGAAGTCCACTTTGGCTCAAACAACGACGAATGGTGCGATCTGACACTGATGTACCTTGGCCTTGGAGTTCACCTTTAATTTCTTTGGAGGTTGTTCTGGGCTCTTTGGATACAATTCCAACGATCCGTCTCTTCAATTTGTCATCAATTTTCCTCTTGCGGCCACGTCCAGAGAGGTTGCTACTGTCCCGTGGGTCTTGAACTTCTGAATAATATGAGCCACTGTTGTCACAGGAAGTTCAAGCTGTTTAGAGATGGTCTTATAGCCTTTACCTTTAAGATGTTTAGCTATCATTGTTTTTCGGATGTCCTGGGACAATTCTCTCCTTCGCTTTCTGTTGTCCATGTTCAGTGTGGTACACACCTTTTCACCAAACAGCAGAGTGACTACTTGTCTCCCTTTAAATAGGCAGACTGACTGATTATGAGTTTGGTAACACCTGTGATGTCAATTAAAGGACACACCTGAGTTAATCATGTAAGTCTGGTCAAATAGTTTTCAATCTTTTATAGAGGTTTTTGTCCAGGCCTGTTTCATTAGTTTGTTTTTTTTTAATAATTATGTTAATCAGCAATTCAAAAGTGATGGCTGATTTTGATTATTTAATTTTTAATAAATTTTTATTTATTATTACTTTTGTAAGTTTCAAGTGATTTCAGTGAGAATTGTGGGTTTTTCCTTCTTTAACTGAGGGGTACCAACAATTTTGTCCACGTGTGTACAAACAGCCCCATTGAGAGGTCACATACAGAAGATGTTTTTTAAAAACCCATCATCTACCGCTACATCAAAACAACTGGTAAACCAAAGTATCCCCATCCACAAAAAATAAACTCGGACAACAAATTCAGAGTCTTTGCTGTTACTCTCGTATTTAACTCAATGCTGTCCATTTCTTCTGATCCTCCTTGAGATCATTCTTCATTAGAGTCCAGCTTAGTTTAATTAAACTGATTGGACTTGCTTAGGAAAGCCACACACCTTTCTATAGAAGACCTTACAGCGACTTTAAGTTGGTACACCAAAGAGATGACAGGGTTGTGAGAGGGATCCCCCAGATTACCAGAGAACCAAGGAATTAACCCCTCTCAAGAGTTAAAACAATGAGCCGGATAACACCTTAGTAAGAAGGTAAGAGATAAACATTTAGAACCGACTCTGTCTTAAGCCAAGTAAGTTGTTTTACAAGGCTGAAAACATTGCTCGCTTGAGCGGATAACCGAGTCGCCAAAAGGGCAGCAACATTCACTGAGACGAGGCAAAGAAAAGGGAGCTGAGAGCAGAATGAGACCTGGCAGAATTGGAAGCAATTCGACAAAAGCAACTGAGGAGGACGTCATTTCCGGGTGAGCGTAACCAGTTTTTGGTCTTTGTCTTTGCTGCTCCAGTCATTGAGAGTCAATTTTGTTAATATTTAACTTATCGTTATCTTGTTTTGGTGTTCAAACATTACAAGTGTCTTCTTTAGCAATTTGTTTTAGCAGTTTGTTCATGTAAATGGACATTCCTCCCATTATAGTAAGAGTTAGCCACGGAGTCCCACAGGGCTCAGTTCTAGGACCCATCCTGTTTATGCTTTACATGCTGCCTCTAGGGAATATAATCAGGAAACACGGTTTTAATGTTCACTGTTATGCGGATGATACACAGTTGTATTTATCGATTAAACCCAACCAGAATGACCGCTTAGAGAAATTCAATGCCTGCATTAGTGACATCAAGATTTGGATGGCAGTTAATGACCTCCTCCTAAACCCAGAAAAAACTGAGGTCATTATACTAGGTCCAAAATACCTCAGAGATTCTCTACCTGTTCAGATGGTCTCCCTGGATGGTGTAAATATAGCCTCCAATCCCACAGTTAGAAACCTGGGGATTTTATTTGACCAGGATTTATCATTTAAGGCTCACATATCACAGGCTTGTAAAACTGCATTTTTTCACCTACGCAATATTTCTAGGATCAGAAACATATTATCTAGAAGCGATGCTGAAAAACTCATCCATGCATTGGTTACTTCTAGACTGGATTACTGTAACTCTTTGCTAGCAGCGTGTCCTAAAAGTTCTTTAAAAAGTCTTCATCTTGTTCAAAATGCAGCAGCTAGATTGTTAACAGGAACCAGTAGAAGAGAACACATTACTCCTGTGTTAGCTTCACTTCACTGACTCCCAGTTGAATCTAGAATCAAGTTCAAAATCCTCCTGCTAACCTATAAGGCCTTGAATGGTATGAACCCATCCTATATTAAAGATCTCATAGAGCCTTACCAACCAAACAGAACACTTCACTCACTAAATGCAGGACTGCTTGTGGTTCCTAGAATCTCTAAAAGCACAGTTGGAGGTAGAGCCTTTAGCCACCAAGCTCCTGTTTTATGGAATAAACTCCGTAAGAGAGGCTGACACAGTTTCTACATTCAAAGTTAGGATTAAAACATTTATCTTTGGACAGGCTTAATGCCAGACTAGCTAGTAATCAGAGATTATTTAACTTACTGCTCCTCTACCTCACCTGTTGTGATGAAGTTTACCACACTGGCTCTACTCGCTCCTGCTCAGTACCCCCCCCCCCCCCCCCCCCCCCCCCCCCCCCCCCGACTGCCTTTGGCCCCTCCCACTCCTGTCCTTGGGTGTGACTTCGCCTTTGGCCCCTCCCACTTCTGTCCTTGGCCGTGACCTTGCCTTTGGCCACTCCCACTCCTGTCTTTGGCTGTGATCCTCACCTTTGGCCCCTCCCACTTCTGTCCTCGGCTGTGACCTCGCCTTTGGCCCCTCCCACTCCTGTCTTTGGCTGTGATCCTCACCTTTGGCTCTTCCAGCAACCCCAGCAGTTTCCACAACTCCTACTGGATGAAGCCCATCTGATAGACTATTCAAACATGTCGTTGTTTATTTAATATTTAGCTGTTATCTTAACTTGTAGCTGTTTATCTAGACGTGTTTGTTTATTAGACATATACTTGTTATTCAGCCATATAGTTACAGAATGAATTAAGCTCATTTTTCTTTAATATTTCTAGTACATCTCCTGTCCGTCCGGGGTTGAGGATCTCTCCTTCATGTGGGAAACCCTGAGGTTTCTTAGTTTTTCCCCCCAAAAAAGAGAGGGTTTTTTAATGAGTTTTTCCTCACAGCGAAGGAGGGTGTAAGGACAGAGATGTTTGTTCAGCTTATTCTGTTTTATAACCAGCTATTGTTTACTTTTACATGTTTAATAATTATTTTTGCTTCTTGCAATATATTCATAATCAGTCCTATGAGACGGCTATGGCTGTAATATTGGGCTATAAAAATAACATTGAATTGAATTGATCTAATGGATTATCATAAAGAAAACAAAGAGCAACTGGATGCTATCAGCCAGGACAATTCCAAGTTGATGATATCCATCAACTTGTCTTCAAGAAAGACGCTCCAGAAGAGAGAATCTGCAAACTGACGGAGTGCCAGAGGCAGCGGAACGAGGTGAGCCCTCCGTGCTTACTTTTGTGGAGAAATTGATACGTGAGGGCTTAGAACTGGGTGACACAGAACCTCACAATGAATGGGCCCACCGCTCTCTTGGCCCCCAGCAGCCAGTTGAAGCCCCCCACGCTCAATAGTGGTGAAAATGTCAAGTTTGAAAGCAAAAGTAGTGATCATCAGAAAGCCTGGGCAGAAGAAGGGATTCTTGTGGAATGGTTTAAAAAAGTGACCCTGGACCACAAATATCACCTCTTATTCTAAAAAAGAGGAGAGAGTATGCTGAAGTACACAGAACCCTCAAAGAACACAAGATCCAGTTCCAGACTCTCTTTTCTGCCAGACTGAAAATGAAATATGAAGAAGGATTTAAGATCTACAACACCGTGGAGGAACCCACTGAAGACATGTCCTTGAGAGGATTCTCAGTAACTGTGATCAAACCACACGAGGGGATTCTGGAGCAACTGAAACAGCTGATCTGAAGCAGAACCACCAGAGTGGCAAGCATCAACACCAGAAGGGGAAAGCCTGGACCAGGCTACAAGGAAAAGCCCAGGACCTTCAAGAGGACCTCTGTGCACCAACAGGACTTTGAAGTCTAAATGAAGTCCTACTGTTTTGACTCAAAAACACTAAAGTAAACAGATTTTGTTTTAAAGGGATATGTAAAGTAGCAGAAACATACCTGGAAAATAAGGCATTTTATGGAGGAGCTGAGGAATAGTTGATTTTTGGAGAGATATGAATCTAACCAACCAACCAAAAAAAAAAAGGTACACACACTACTTTCCAGCACACAATGTGTACTCTCAGCTTGACTATATTTTTATGTTTAAGAATGACCTCCTTAAGATAAAAAGTAGTAAAATTGATGCTAACACCTTGTCAGTCCAAAACCCAGTTAAAATGAGCCTTTACCTAGATAGGGAAGAAGGACGCACCCTTTGGAGACTAAACACAAACATTTTCAATTCCCCAAGTTTCAAGAAGATTGTAGAAGAAATAAAAGAATACTTAGAAATAAATGACAACAATAAAGTCTCCCCAGTAATAGTATGGGATGCTATGAAAGCAGTGATTAGAGGGAAAATAATTAGTATTTCAGCCCACCAGAAAAAAGTAAATCACCAAAAATTAAAAAATGTAGAAGATAAACTAACAAGAACATTTTCTAAGTCTAAAACAAGAGACTACGCTTGAAATATCAAAACTAAAAAGAGAAACTGCTGAAAAAAATACAAATGCAATTTAGAAAAAGCTTCTCTTCACTAAATAACAGTACTATGAGATAGGTGGAAAACCATCCACCACTACAACATCCTACAAACTGAGAAAACCAGCAGAGAGAACCATTAATAAAATAAAGAACTATCAAAATAACCAAATAGAAGCAACAGAAGAACTCCCAAACTCACTTAGATAATCAACAAGAAGTAGACTCTTTTCTATCCCAACACCATTACCCTCTGTGACAAAGGACCAAATTGAGAATAATTTACGTATAAGAAGACTAAGCTGCAAATTTGATAAAAAATTCTAAAAGAAAGTACTTGATCGTACATTGCAAAAAATCTGAAGGACTTAAAGTTTTCCCTAATAATTTTTGCTTAGCGTGACAGCTGAACCACCTTGAGGAGGCAGATTCTGTCTTGATGCTCTTAGCTTCAGAGCATGTTTAAACGACAGAAGAGCTGTGAAGCAGAAGCTATCAATGTGACTCGGTAGGCTTGGCATACCTGAGAAGCTTGTGTCCATTGGTGGTGGCCACCTCAGCCAAGCTGGACAGAATTTTGTGGTAATTGGAATTGCTCTGCTGTGACACATGTTCCAGAACCTGCCTGACCTGCACATAGACAACACTCTTCTGCTAAAGTTTATACATGGGTCTATGCATGACATTTTACACAATAACACACCATGTTCTCTTTAATCCCATCGTTCTGCGTCATCTGGACTAGTGTTTGGAACAGCCTTCCATGGTGTTGGATAAGAATCTCGCAAGTCTCCCCATAACCTCCCTGGAAAAAACTGATATCAACTGAACAGGATACGATTGTAGGAGGAACATGTTCGCTGAAAAAAAAGCATTTACCTGTACGCACAGATCCAGAGGAGTCACCCCATTCTTGTCAGGGAGGTACTTGGCTCCTCGAGACAGCAGGATTTGAGCAGTGTCTCTTTGGCCATGGCTGAGGAAAAACAGCAGAGCAGTAAGACAGGTAATGGAGGATGTTCGGATGCTCCAGGATACAATAGAACTGCAAATCCTTTCATACTTGAATAGATATCAAACATTTTTTAAGACACTGAGATATTTTAGCACGTTTAAAGTAAACCTTCACTTGGCTCTACACCTTTACAAGCTGTTCTCAGAAGCTTTTGTTTCTTATTAAGAGCTTGGACTTATAAATAAGAAAATTATAAAAATTAGTGAAAAATAATTTAACTCCATACTCCTGAGAAAAGAAAAACTTGATTTAAAACGAAAAAAAAACAAAAACAAATTTCACTGTAATTTTTGCTTCCCTTTTAGGGATGTTTTTTAAAACTCAATAAATGCCGTCATGTTTAACTAACATTCATTGTCATTACTTTGGAAACTAAAATGTAGATTTATATTCTAGGAATGAGTGCTATTTTTAGATTTTGAGGATTTTTAGGGATGGGGCCCAAATATCATGTTGTCATTTTGGTAGCATAGTTTCTAAATTCACAAGCATCCACTCATTTTGCCTAGATGCCCAAAATGACCTTTTGTCAAAGGTTTTTTTTGTCCCATTTTCATGTGTGAAAGCCTGAAACAATAACTTACCAATAGCATCCAACAATAAATAATTTCTGCAAAATAAAACAAGAAATTTGGAAATTATGACAAACACCCCTGACACACACCTGGCCCTTCTCACAAGCCCTGCCGCCTACAGGGAAGCACACTGTACAAGTAAGCAGGAGAATGTTGTGGCTGGTGCTATGGAGAGGATATAGTCTATTCAAACCTCTATTGAGGTTTCTTCATCCATTCTTCTTTCCAAAAGTCTTCCAGTTCTTTCAGATGTCTGTTACACACTACACAGTGTGGAATTGGAGGTGTGTTTAGGATCATTATCATTTGTAGAAACCATCCTCAACTTCAATTTTTTCACAGATGACATCAAGTTAGTGTCCAAAATTTGATGACATTTTGTGAAATCCATTCTTCTTGAAATTTTTCTTGCTCTTCCGGATCTTGCTTTCACTTCCACTGTTCCTGTTGACGGCCATCTCTTAATGACATTCCGAAATGCTATGCTATCTTCTTATAGAGCAGGAGAAGGCTCTATTTAGTTAAAATGTCATGTTGAAAATGAACCAACAATTAACTATGAATTGTATTGTCAACCACAAATTATAATGTAATTTGAATAATTTAAATGATTTGTTCCACCCCTATTGACATGGGTAATGGTTGATTATCTGGTTGATTATATGGTTGATATCTTTACCTTTTTTTTTGTTATACAGGAAACTGACATGCATTCTCCTTGAGACATTGGAATTTATTTATAGTTAGATTTCTTGTTTTCAGAAAATACTATTTTGCTTTTTTAAATTTTTAAATGCTGTAACAAAGATAACTTTCTAAATTATTAATAAAAGGTGCAGTTCAAGCACAAAGTGTCTGGTTATCTACAGTAAGATAGCCTATAGACCTGTTTCTGACCCCTTCATCAGACCTGCAAGCGAAGTAGAGAGGCGTGGCTCCGGAGACATTGGGCCGGTTGATGTCAGCTCCGCTGTCCAGGAGACACAACACAGTCTGCAGAAAAACACAGAAAAGCTCACATCGCACAGCAATGAACATCGCGGTCCCAACATACACACATTACAAAAGTGCAAACACAAAATAAACTACACTAACCTCTGTGAAGGCTAAGCCCCTCTGAGCACCATGTCTGAGCACCGTGTCAGAGTGTGACTCTTTAGAGCAATTTTGAACATCATACAGGAATGTCACTCAGGAACATCTATTCTGTGTGTCTCCAACTTCTTTACTTCAGGAAAGTCATCCTGAAGCATTACTCTTGGTGTCAATTCTTTGCTTACACTCTGTGCTCCCATACCTTGCTGCTCTCGGGTGTTGGAGCCCCTGGTCTGGGTGCTTGGGCGGACCTTTTCTGTCAGCCTAATAGTGTAAGTGCTACAGCTCCAGCTGTATTTGGTTTAGTGTTTCTTTATATCCTTTCTTTTGTGTTTTGATTTCTATCAGAGTGGGACCTCTGTATTTGTGTGGATCTTTGTGTATCTGTGTCTCTTACTGTCCTTCAGGTGTGGTGCTGAAAAGATGCGACTCCCAATTAGATGAAAGCTGATGGATGCAGCCTTGAAAGCACTGCGAGGACCTGGAGCTTCGCTGCAACAGTCTCCATCAGCTTGGCGCTCTTCTCCACTTGTTATGTAGTTTGTGTTGAGCTTTGTAGTTGTAGTTCTGTGTTGAGGTCCACTCTGTCTTTAGTTTGTTTATTTCTGTTGACGCTGTAGGGGCTGTTTTCTTGAGTACATGTTTTCTCCTGTTTATGTTAGAGTTTTGTCATTGTTTTCCCTTTTCTTTCATTTACAGGGAAGCAGATTTCTGTGTTTAGACAGGAAGGTTTTTGTTTGTCATTTTGGCCTTGGTTCATCCTGAAGCCTTTTAGCTTCACCTTTTTGGTTATTGTTGGTGGTGTTTATTGTTGCCGCTGCTGCTTCGGCGGGAGTCTTGGTGTGGGGATGACCGGGAACTCTCCCTTTTATTACATCCCATCATCCACCGCAGCAAAATATATACAATCACCTTTGCACAATTAGTTAACATGACAGAATGGAATGCTTTACATGTGTTGATTTGTATGCATAAGTATGTGTGTGAACTATAGCTGTATTGTGTACATGTTGACAAGTTTGTTTGTGAAGAGTCTTGGAGCCAACAGGTATGTTTGTAACATCGGAGTGTGTGGACAGGCCCCGCCCATTTCAGAAAAAAATTTAGACAACTTTTGTTTTAGGAGTCTACCCCCTCCCTTTAATAATCGTCCAATATACATAAACAAAACCAAAACATGTGTCAGGATATCCAGGATAGCTTTTGAAATTATTATAGGATACCCACACAACCGATGGCTTAAAGGCCATTTTGTGGCAAAGTGTGAAATTTGGCGAATTTCACATTTACGCACTATATGGGAAAAAGAAACGTTTGTCCATTTTCACAAAATTTCCCACACGCAGCCAGCTTAAGTCTACAAGTACCACTGAAGTCTTGTTGACCTTTGACCTTGAGAAAAGCTACAAACAAAAACTCGTCCAAGCTTCATAAATAGTTTACTAACTTCTCGTTTATCATTGTGAACCTACTGTTCAAAAAATATTGGAATTAGAAGTTGTGAAGTTGTTTTATTTGAATGGCGTGCACGTGGCGAGCTCATAACTCTTGTAGTCTTGGTTAGCTCGCACGTATTTTATCAGAATGTCGTAAAAATGGTATGCATGGTGGTCCAAGCTGAACAAAACAAAATGACATGATATGACAATCTGCCTCAACGTGCCTGTGCCGCCCTCACCGCCCTCACCGCCCTACTTTGACCCGACCTTACTTGCTAACCAGCCACCTTGCACTCCTGGCCCCGAAATAACTGCGAACTGCGAAATAATGAAGGGACGGAAAGATAACTGAAGGCAAAAAAAAAACAGCTTGATGAAAAAAGAAATAAAATGGAAATAAAAAGAAAAGAAAGTTATGAAACATTGTACAAACTCTGAACCAGTTGTATGGTAGCTAAGCTTGATTTCAACAGTTTGACTAACATATCCCAACTAAACTTTCAGTATGAAAGGGGTACAGGGGGGAGTACTTTCATCTGGTTATGAAACAAGTCTGTCTCTTACCGTTTTGTGTCCGTTTTGACAGGCCACATGTAGAGCAGTCTGCCCCATGGCGTCCTCTACATCCACATTGGACACGTGCTGGACCAGGTCATGCAGCAGCTCTGTTCGCCCATTTACTGCCAGCCAGTGGATCTGCAGCTCATGCACACATGAAGACTTGAACAAGTCAGCAGAGACAAACACAGATCAGACACTCTGACACACTCACAGCAGTCAAGCCCTCGTTGTTGCAGATGTTGACGTCTGCGTTGTATTCCAGTAACTTACTCATGCACTTCTTCTGTCTGAGGGAACAAAGGGAGCAACACACACAAATAAAAGGTCTTTATCATGCAAAATCAACTTGTTGAGCTTTTAAGTGTATTATAATGTACATTCTTCACTTTAAAACCCTTAAGCAGTACGCAGATCCATTCACACACCTCTGAGTATTCCTCTAAAAACCTGTGCTCTGAGGATCAGCCCCTCCCAACTCACAAATTCACATTGTGAATACGTCACATTGTGACGTAGGCAAGTAAGAACAGCTCCCTAAAGGAAGAGCCTGCGCTGTCAGCAACACCCCCAGAATAACACAATCTCACTTTCTCCACAGAGCTAGTGGTGATCGGCAACACTTTTGTTTTATATACATAATACCCAGTGGCGTACCGTCAGGACCTGCAAAGCCTTCAGTGAATGCCTAAAATTATCTGAAAGGAAGTATCTAAATCACAGAGAAAGGATTTCTATATATAACCAATCAGATTTCAGCCCTCACTTGTTGCTAGGTTCATAAAAAAGTCAGCCTTGCACTCATACAGTCAGTGCTTCAGACCTCAACTTCTGGTTTTGCTGGCAACTTTCCATAAAAAAACACTGCTGAATAAACGCATAGAAGTTCATGCAACCAATCAGAATTTGAGTTCGAGTCTGTTGCTTCATGAAGGCGGATGACAATCGCCTCTGATTGGACTTTGTTTCAGGCTGTAGGCAGCAGCTGCACTTGATTTTTGTTTGAGTTACTCGCTGTTTTGCAGTTATCAAGAGCAGAAGGAGAAGTTAATTTAGCTGCGGATTTATTGCATAAGCCATTCTTAAGACAGACTTTTATGGAAAAATTGTCAAAAAAGGCCGGCCAATCTAGAAGCTGGTGGGCCTGTCTCAGAGAAAAGAGATCTGTCTGCCACTTTGTGACTTTGTTGTGCAAAAAAGGGGGCCAGTAAGAGAACTTCTATGAACGCACCACGGTCCCTCAGACCACATTGTGCTGCAGCGTCTCATTAACAGGAGCTTCCTGTTAATGAGACGGGATTCTGGACAAAATCATTTTCCAGACAGTAAAACAACACCTTCCTCTTTTTCCTCTCCGTTATATTCCCCCTAAGCTGTGTTGTATCAATTCATTCAGTTCAGTTAATAGTTTGTTTTTCAGATTTAATTCAAAAACGTGTGACTTGTTTTCCCATAACACAGGACTTTACCTGACCACAGCTAGAATTCACAGGATCACAATGGTTCATGTTCACATTTAAAACGTGTTATATATAAACAGACAAGAGCATCAGAAAATATTAAACCATCCAATAGATTTTATAAATCACTATTACACATTTTAGTTAAAGACTGAGCAAGACACTCCAGTATTTCTGTTCACTAGGTTCTTTCCTATTTAAATAACTTAAACAAAAAATGATTTTCTAAAACAAGCATTTTTTAAACTCAGTCCTGAAAATTAATATGACTGTTGTCATCAATCACTCAAATTGTAAAAAACTGGATGAACCCAATGATGGGAAATTAAAGCTCACTGTTTATTTATTCTTCATACCCATTTCGAGCAGCCAGATGAAGAGGAGTGCAGCCTGAGATGTCTTGATAGTTTGGATTGGCTCCTTTCTTTAGCAGCAAAACAAGACACTCCACTGACCCGCAGCTGGCAGAGAGAGCACAGGGACATTGAGCAGCAGGAAAGCTGGTTTTCAACATGGGATGTGTGTGTTCACATTGGCAGTGCCGAGAACTCTGGCTCGTTTTCTTTCTCAGCTCCACAGCAGGAGCTCAGGAGGGTTCTCACTCCCCTCAGAAATGGAGCAACATATTTCTGACTTCAGCTCCCAACAAAATGGCCCAGACCAATGTGATGTCAGGAACTTACCGCTCAAGTTAGATAACCATTTGAATTCTTTAGAGGCATACACGTAACTCAGACTCATGACGTGACCATTAGCTGCGTTTACATGTGCAAACGTCTTTGATCAAATCAAAGATTGGATTAGAATAGAACTTTGTACATGAAAACCTTTGTTTGATAACAACGAAGGTTTACACACTCCACACTTTCAATCAGAATAAATCCTTTTGACATTCATAGAACTATCGAAGATACCAGAAACAGCAGTAGAAAAAGAAATAGCAAGTTCCATTGTAAAGAAACAAAGCTGTGGCATAGAGGGAGATGATCTTCTAAGTGTGCTTTTATTATCATTATTATTATTATTTGACTCTTCGCACATAATTTTCAAAATTTTAGCGGCCAGTGAAGAAGGGTTAGGATTTAGTGACTACGTACCGACAACATATAACCTTGGATACGCTTAAAATCAGTGTAGGCAATGCTACAATATGCATCTTAGTCAAGTAAATACGTTGGAATAACATCAGCCTTTATTTTATCTAGATAAGAATGCAAACACAAATTCACATGGTTGTTTACACAGTATCTCAGGACTGCATAGAGCAGCACTTCCGATTCAAAATCCACCATCCCAAGTATCATTTTGTTTTGTGCTTGCATAATTCTTGATTTGTGCGTAACTTTGATTTTGTGCGTGCATAATTCCTGATTCATGCATAACTTTGGATTTGTGCGTGCATAATTCTTGATTTGTGCATAACTTTGGATTTGTGCGTGCATAATTCTTGATTTGTGCATAACTTTGGATTTGTGCGTGCATAATTCTTGATTTGTTCGTAACTTTGATTTTGTGCGTGCATAATTCTTGATTTGTGCGCAACTTTGATTTTGTGCGTGCATAATTCTTGATTTGTGCGTAACTTTGAAATAGTGTATGCATAATTCCTGATTCGTGTGTAACTTTGGATTTGTGCGTGCATAATTCTTGATTTGTGCGTAACTTTGATTTTGTGCGTGCATAATTCTTGATTTGTTCGTAACTTTGATTTTGTGCGTGCATAATTCTTGATTTGTGCGCAACTTTGATTTTGTGCGTGCATAATTCTTGATTCATGCGTAACTTTGGATTTGTGTGTGCATAATTCTTGATTTGTGCATAACTTTGGATTTGTGCGTGCATAATTCTTGATTTGTTCGTAACTTTGATTTTGTGCGTGCATAATTCTTGATTTGTGCGCAACTTTGATTTTGTGCGTGCATAATTCTTGATTTGTGCGTAACTTTGAAATAGTGTATGCATAATTCCTGATTCGTGTGTAACTTTGGATTTGTGCGTGCATAATTCTTGATTTGTGCGTAACTTTGATTTTGTGCGTGCATAATTCTTGATTTGTTCGTAACTTTGATTTTGTGCGTGCATAATTCTTGATTTGTGCGCAACTTTGGATTTGTGCGTGCATAATTCTTGATTTGTTCGTAACTTTGATTTTGTGCGTGCATAATTCTTGATTTGTGCGCAACTTTGATTTTGTGCGTGCATAATTCTTGATTTGTGCGTAACTTTGAAATAGTGTATGCATAATTCCTGATTCGTGTGTAACTTTGGATTTGTGCGTGCATAATTCTTGATTTGTTCGTAACTTTGATTTTGTGCGTGCATAATTCTTGATTTGTGCGCAACTTTGATTTTGTGCGTGCATAATTCTTGATTTGTGCGTAACTTTGAAATAGTGTATGCATAATTCCTGATTCGTGTGTAACTTTGGATTTGTGCGTGCATAATTCTTGATTTGTGCGTAACTTTGGATTTGTGCGTGCATAATTCTTGATTTGTTCGTAACTTTGATTTTGTGCGTGCATAATTCTTGATTTGTGCGCAACTTTGATTTTGTGCGTGCATAATTCTTGATTCATGCGTAACTTTGGATTTGTGTGTGCATAATTCTTGATTTGTGCATAACTTTGGATTTGTGCGTGCATAATTCTTGATTTGTTCGTAACTTTGATTTTGTGCGTGCATAATTCTTGATTTGTGCGCAACTTTGATTTTGTGCGTGCATAATTCTTGATTTGTGCGTAACTTTGAAATAGTGTATGCATAATTCCTGATTCGTGTGTAACTTTGGATTTGTGCGTGCATAATTCTTGATTTGTGCGTAACTTTGATTTGGTGCGTGCATAATTCTTGATTTGTTCGTAACTTTGATTTTGTGTGTGCATAATTCTTGATTTGTGCGCAACTTTGATTTGTGCGTGCATAATTCTTGATTCATGCGTAACTTTGGATTTGTGTGTGCATAATTCTTGATTTGTGCGTAACTTTGATTTTGTGCGTGCATAATTCCTGATTCATGCATAACTTTGGATTTGTGCGTGCATAATTCTTGATTTGTGCATAACTTTGGATTTGTGCGTGCATAATTCTTGATTTGTTCGTAACTTTGGATTTGTGTCTGCATAATTCTTGATTTGTGCGTAACTTTGATTTTGTGCGTGCATAATTCTTGATTCATGCATAACTTTGGATTTGTGCGTGCATAATTCTTGATTTGTGCGTAACTTTGATTTTGTGCGTGCATAATTCTTGATTTGTGCGTAACTTTGATTTTGTGCGTGTATAATTCTTGATTTGTGCGTAACTTTGATTTTGTGCATGCATAATTCTTGATTTGTGCGTAACTTTGATTTTGTGCGTGCATAATTCCTGATTCATGCGTAACTTTGGATTTGTGCGTGCATAATTCTTGATTTGTGCGTAACTTTGATTTTGTGCGTGCATAATTCTTGATTTGTGCGTAACTTTGATTTTGTGCATGCATAATTCTTGATTTGTGCGTAACTTTGATTTTGTGCGTGCATAATTCCTGATTCATGCGTAACTTTGGATTTGTGCGTGCATAATTCTGGATTTGTGCGTAACTTTGATTTTGTGCATGCATAATTCCTGATTCATGCATAACTTTGGATTTGTGCGTGCATAATTCTGGATTTGTGCGCAACTTTGATTTTGTGCGTGCATAATTCTTGATCTGTGCGTAACTTTGATTTTGTGCATGCATAATTCTGGATTTGTGCGTAACTTTATAGAATGGTCCAGCGGGCAGCGGCACCTGCTGTCCCCGTGACTGGTGACCAGTGGTCGGGAGAGAGCCCCGTGTCATACAGAGAGACAAGGAGACACTGACGTATGGGCTGCAGAGAGAAAATGTTCAATTCTGGGAAATATTTTTATTTTTAAAGTGACAAATGTTTTAAAAATGCCTGTTTAGAATTTTTTATTTTAAATAGCGGCATATCTGTTTAAGAAAGTTGGAAAATGTCAAGTTTCACCAGTTATTATTCACAATCTAAGTTCAGAGCGGCTGATCAGAAAACTCTGATGACCCAGCATTCCAGCAGCATTTAAACGCATCACCTATGCACTAATCTGGGTGACGTGAACAGAGTCTCACATGAGATTTGTGTGTAAATGCATCATTTTTTAAAGATTTAAGCGTATGGTTAGTTTCAAGCTGTTGTAATTTTAAGTTGTGCATGTGTAATTTTTGTACTTATGAACAAAATGTATTGTATGAGTTACAAATCAATAATTTTGCACGCACAAATCCAAAGTTAAGCACAAATCTGCCAAACATTTTGAACATTTGAGGTGCTGGCCAACGCACACTACATGCTTTTATTGAAGAATCTGACTGGACAGTTTTTTCATTTGAATAAATTGTGACAAAGTTAAAAATATAATGAAAACTGAGATTAGCAAAAATAAAAATGTTTAAAAAAAAATAGCAGAGCACTAATGGTTATTCTGACAAAAATGATTGAAACCCATTCTTGTCTTTGGAACGCTGGGGGGGGGGAGTCGCTCAGTCCAGTTCTTTTATACAGTATAGTCAATGACAACTTCTCAAAATTCAATCTGCTACTCTCTTAAAGGCGGTTTTAAGTTTTTTAGGCAGAAACGAACCAGTGAAGAAACAGAAGAAGAACCTTTGCTTTCAAAGAAAAAAACAAAGTTGCATTTAGCAGACAGAATCAAGAGTCTTTACTCCAAATTCATTTGTTGGAATAAAGGTTTAATTTATTAATTTTATACTTTTCTCAAAAGTTAAGATAAACTTGAATCTAAAAAATTAAAATAAATAAATGCAAATAGGACATCCAATTCACCCTCCTAAAGGCCAGTTGGAGAAAATAAAACAGTCCATGGCCTGAAAACGGTTGAAGACCACTGCTCTATGAATGAATTCAAAGAATGAATGTTCATTCATTCATTTTTTGAACCGCTTTGTCCATTTCGGGGTCACAGGGTTGCCGGAGCCTAACCAGGCTACACATGGGCGAAGGCAGGGGACACCCCTGGACTGGTCGCCAGTCTGTTGCAGGTGCAATCACCCATGCACACTCGCATCCACACCTAGGGACGATTTAGAGTAACCTATGAGGCATGTTTTTCACGCATGTACGGGGAGAACATGCAAACTCCACACATAAAGGTCCCCCCAAGAATGACTGTTTGCAATTAAAACCCTTTTTCAAAAGCTCTCTGACTGGGACACTGGAACATCTTACTTTGCAGCAATGTGCAGCAGGCTCCTCTTCACTCTGCCAAAGGAGTAGTTCACGTCAAATCTGGAGTTTAGGAGCAGCTCTGACACAGACCTTTGAAAACAGGCGGCCGCGCACACATACACATAGTCTTAGAAAATATCAGCACACTAAAACACACGTGCACAGTTTCTGCAGCTGGTTTACCTGTGCTGACCTGCCATCACCATGGGCATCAGCGTGTACACGGCCGTCTCATTGTCTGGAGCGGGGGGGGGTAAAGAAAGGCAGCAGGAGCAGAATGTGGGAATTCAAATAATTCTGAAGCCTTTGAAGTATCCCTGTTGCCTGCTTTTCTGCCAGGACGGCTAGGACACCAGCACTGATCCCAGCTCCATCTTAGTGTCACCTGGCTGTCACGCCGGTGTCCTGTCGGCGTCCGGCTGGGACACGCTTACCTTCGGGGAGTTCCACGGTCCTAGCCCGGCGAAGGGAGCGTGTCAGGCGGTTCAGCTGGACGTTGAGCTGCTCCATTGCCCGTTCCATTCTATGTGAGCGCTGCCCGAGCTGAGACTGAAAACAGATGCCCGCTCCTGTGTCGCTGGTCCCCGGTGCAGCCTAGCACTTCCCGGGCGTAGTCCATGGAGCCTCTCGTTGCCCCCTGACGTCACTATCGTTCTCCGATTTGTATTGGCTACCTGACCGTTTACGCATGTTACGTATACTTCTATGCTTAATATGCTACGCATTTTACGTGACGTCCAGAGTGTGCTGCGTGTCGCACCCTGATCTGCATTGGTCAAAAACACTCTGCGACGCGCATTTATATTGCGTAACTTCCGCTAAAGCGTTTTGAGGCCGTCACAAATCAGAGGGTTCAATAAAGTTCATTGGGAAAAAAAAAATCACAAAAATATTAACACAATATTAACAATATTAACACAAAAATATTTTCAAACATAAAATTGATCATAATTACAACCAAGCTTCTTTTGACAGGTTAATTTAAAGTCAATCTCCAATCTCATTCAGAATTTATTGAATGGGCTGTTTTACCCAGAGTCAAAGAAACCCATTTATAAAGAATTAATAAAATGAACCAAAAAAACAGACACTTAAATTCACTGAGGTTGATTAACTATAGTTGATTAATTTAAGTGTCTTCAATTGTGAATTTAAGTGTCTGTTTCTTTTTTTCTAAATTTGGTTCTTTGCTCTGCCTTGTAATATTTTTGGTTCTTCAAGATTTTTCCCATAGGCTGCATGATGGCACAGTGGTTAGCACTCTTGCCTTACAGTAAGACATCCACTGGTTCAAGTCCCAGCTGGGGGACTTCTAACAGTGTCACCAAAGGGGGACCTTTCTGTGTGGAGTTAGCATGTTCACCCCGTACACAAGTAGCTGGGTAAGGCTCCGGCACCAGTGACCGCAAAAGGGACGAAACGGGTATAGAAAATAAATGACTGAATGATTTTGTCATGTTTCAGTTTTTTATTTTCTCTTCTTAAATATCTTATAGTTTCTGCCACCAAGCCTGGTTTGCTGCATTTTAAATCCTTTGCCACCATGTCCTGACACTAGCAGCAGGGTCAGGTCAACTGCTGCAATCATCATGTTACAGCAACATTAATCAATTATGTTGCACCAACATAACTGCATTCAGATTTCCCAACACACATGTTTATTGCTATATTAACACATCTGGTTTATATGGAAATTCTTTCCACAGTTATATTATGTTCACCCAACAAGTGATTTTTTGAGTTAAATGTCAGAACAATTAAGAAGCCAGACAAGTGGAAAGTTGTGAATAACTCATTTTAATATTGTTAAACTTCTGAAACAACTTTAATAATTAACTGTGAGCAGCTTGTTTTCACAAAAAACCCAACAACATGAGGTTTCCCTTTTTTTTTTAAATCCTTCCTTGTTAAAATCTGTCACACACAATTGCACAGTACTGAACCATAGCAGATTATCAGGAATTGTAAGTGCAATATTACTTTCTACTTCTTTGTATAGACTACAAAATTGCTCTAAACAGAATAAGTGGTATCATCAGTATCTTTATCCTGGGAATTAAAAATATCTTTTTTTAAAATAAAGATTCCTTTATATGGTAAAAATAGGTTCATTTTCCCATTTTCTCTAAAGTGTCTCTTCACAGATGTTCTACAGCAGTGCTCTTGAGCTTCAAGATGTGTGTGTGTGTCTTGGGATAGTGTGAGTGTGTGTTACAGTAACTGTGTGTGTACATGTGTGAGTGTGTGCGGTTTTGTCTCTTTGTTAGTCTTGTACGTGTGTGTGTGTATGGGAGTGCATGCATAAGGCTCTAGCGAGGATTTGTACTGTGTGTCAGCTCCAGTTTATTGTACGACTGGGTTAATGAAACTCCACTGTCAGATTCCAATCTTTACTGTTTTGTGTTAATAAAATTTCATACAAAATGTTGTCAATGTTTGTATAAAAACACTTTTCATAGAAATTGTATGGTTACAATATACAGTTAAATAAGTATGGTTAATACATATACATAATAATAAGTAAGTATGGTTTATTAATACGTAAGAAGCCAGAGTGCAGTGAAAGTCTGACTATGACCATACAAAAGTCATAATAGAATTACACAGAGGAAGGAAGGTGTATAAATAAAGAGTTTCTTAAAAAACACTAAATTCTCAATGTATGTGCTGTGACATTACCTTAACTTTAAAGGGCCTCTACCATGCTATTCTTAAGCTTTTTAGGGTAAACTATGTCCACATATATGAAACTATGTTACCTTTGGCACAGCAAAGGACACATTTTCTTATGAAATATGAGTTATTTTTGGGAGTTTTTTTCCTGCGTGGCAGTAAGGCAACTTGATCTCTAAAGCATTGCCTTTCACTCCTTGTGGGTCCCGTCCATTTCATGAGAACATACTCGAGCCTTGGCAGCATGTCTGCGATTCGCCCATGAAAACAAATAACATCAACATCTTTTGCAAAGATGGATGTGCATATTGGGAATATAAAATGAAATGTTTTGTGGATCACAGCTATCTCCACAGAGAAAGTGTTTTTTTTTTTCTTTTTCAGACTGAGGGCGGTGCTGGGAGCACAGACTCCTCATGGAAGGGTTTTTCTCACTTGTCTATGCCGCAATGTGAGGACTCACTTGTTTTTGTGGATTGGGAGGGGTTTGGTGCTCAAAGAACAAGGTTTTAGAGGAACACTCATAGATGCGTGAATGGATCAAAAAACGCTTAGGGGGCTTTGTCATGAGAAATCAACGTTAAAATACACTTCAAAGCTAAACAAAGAAATTGATTGTGCATGATATAAGCCCGTTAAACTTTGTGAGGTGTGCAGAGTCTTATTAAGCTTTATTTTAGCCAGCTGGAGGATGACTTTGGGGTTTCTGGAGTAAACATGGTGGATATTGGTTTCGCCTTTCTGTGCTGTAGGTAATCAACATGGCAACCAAGAAGAACAAGCACGAAGGGATTTACCTAAAATATGCCTCTCCCCGAGCAGAATCACACACAGCATTAAAAACCTAAGCAAAGATTGATTCAGACCAAATCTGTGGCAGGCATAAGGGCATGCCAGCCCCCCAATAGCCTCTTTACAGTGTGGTGATTCGAACAAAACATGGTCAAGAAATGTTGACTGAGTATTGCACCAAAATAAATGTTTTAATTAACTTCATCATACAGCTTTTAACAACCACCAACTCTATTAAAGGTTATGAATTCCAATAAACACAAACATGATTATTGCCTGATGGATGGTATATATTTTACCATTTGAGGTTTCAGTCAATATCATAGAAGGATCATCATTACTAGACTAAGGATCACCTGTTTACATTTTGGAGTGTTGTCCACTGTTTAGTTTAGGAAAGATGTGGTATGTTTGGTCACAGATTTGAGCATTTGTGGGCTGTCAGAGCAGAAAGCTCCACCTGTCTTGTTGGCCTCTGCAATGTGAGTTGTGCAGTAAAAGAACTGGCAAAAATATTACAGATTCAACCTCCTGGAAAGTTCTTGATTTTCCCAAGACTGTATATTAGCCTTATGGTTTGAACTTCCGGTCTCCTGTTGTTGGTTGTCTTCCCAAGTGTAAAAGGATAACATGCTTAAATATCACCCAATTTTAAGACATTTTCACAGGAAATATTGAAGAATCCCTTCGGCCTACCTAATTATGAAAAATGATGCTATCAATACAGTACAAAATCACTAGTGCTAAAACTTCAAATCAAATCCAGCTTTAAGTCCTTCAAACATTTTTTCTGCATTTCACCATTTCCCCATCCCCTTATCCCAGCAGTCTGTGCACGCTGCCTCACGGCCAGAGAGCAACTGAGAAAGGGACTCTGTCTTCAGGCCACGGTCTCTTTGCCTGGCAGTCTTCGGTCGTTGAAGGTGTGCATGTTGATGACCTCCTCTGTTTTCACCAATATGGGTCGCTGAGGCTTGTGTTTGAGCCGGCGTTGGCACGTGAGGGAAACCCGCAGATCGTCCACCACAGCCTTGCAGAACGACCTCTGCAGAACAAAAAAAAGGCAGGAGATTGCCAAATGTTACATTCACAAATGCCTCTTTTGTAAAGTTTAAGCAAAGCACCTGCCCTCTCCTAGGGCATCACTCACTACTTACTGTAAAAGTCTCTACAAGACACAGTAGGAAAATGCCAAGGCCATTTTACACTGCGGCTATGAACAATTTGTGCATATTTCACAAAGAAATAGAGAAAAGTTGTTGCCTTTGACATGAAATTTTCCCAGATGTATCACAAAAAAACCATGTTAAAACTCCGGAAGTAGTATGAATAAACCACTACACAAATAACATGTAAACCCACGGTTCATTGAATTTCTTTGCTTTGACATTCAGAGCACTGGGCAGAAATCACATAATCTCAGCACCATGGCCAGCACCTGCTGCTGCTTTGTTTTAATTAAACAGGCAGATTCCTCAGTCAGTTGCTTGGCATGGGAGATCCACAAGAAGGGCCCGACATGCATCAATTATGTAATTTGAACATGATATGTGTGCCTTATGCGCAATATAAAAGTCATACATCAGTGGTACATATGTTAAAAGTTTTATACACATACGTGGACTTGCGTGGAACAGTCGTAGAGAGCTACAAATTTGCGTATGCACCTTGCAAAAATCACGCAAATTGTATAAGATCTATGTAACAATCGTGTTTATTTTATGTAAAATACGCTGTGTAATTCTCAACCGACCAAAAAATATGAACAACTCAAAACCAAATTCATGTAAAGACCCGTCGGCTGAGACCCTTGACGGACATCTGTGCACATTGATAAATGACAAATGTAAGAAACACTTATAATTTAAGTATGACGCTCATGTTTCACAGAAGACCGAAATTACATATGTGGACAATGCGCCAGTTGTGGCCTCAAGATGGGATCAAAAAGAATGAAGTCCATCAGCTCTGATTGTGCTTACATACAATCTCCGGTAAAGTGCAGGAAGGTTAAAGTGGTAGCTGCTGCTCATGCAGGATTTTTCTTTATTTTTTTATAAACAGTTGAACTTCATTTCATAGTTTTTAGTGTGTCTACACCTATTGGTGTCTGAAGATGAAATGCTTTGAGAGGAAAAATCAAAGCTGAGAAGCTGTGTTTTGCATTGATTCCGTGTTTACATGTTTGCTAAAACACTTCTCTACAATCCTCTTTACAAACTGCTGCCTTAAAGGGAAAAAATGATGGATTGAATAGAAACTTTTTTTACAGTAAGCATTTTCTTTCAGAACAATATGCTGCATCATCAGCTGATGATTGCAGTTAGGGATATTATTTCTGTTTAAAGACTGGTTAAATAGCAGTGAATCATGATTTTTTTTAGTTAGTTTCGATTTTTTTTTTCTCAGTTTAGACAGCTGAAATCAAAGTAGTTATTTAATCAAGTCCTGCTAGCTGATACAGAAACTTCTGGCTTTGCTGTTGTTGTTACCAAACCCCAGCAACTTCCTTGTAGCTGGGAGAGGAAGCCAGTGTGACCCTAAGCCAAAGCCCATAGTCCAACACTATTTCCAATATATTTTTTTATTCTTACTGACACAGTGAAAAAAATGAGAGTTCTATCCGAGACCCAAGTTGAGCACATTACTTGTTCACTAACAGCTTTCATTGTATGTCATTGTGGAAAACATGCACAAAGGAGACATGTACACTACCACACTCCACCTGGTGGTTAAAGGTTGGCACCAATGTTAGGCAGCAGATCTGCCATCAGTGTGTGAAAGTATGTATGTTTAGGGGGTAATGGGACTGTAACTGTAAAGTGTTACGGATAGAGTTCAAGAACCCAGACGGAGAGAAAACTTGGACGCAGTCGGGTAAGGTTGTAACTTCTTTCAATAACTCAACACCTCACAAGAGGGGAAAAAGGGACAAGTAACTCAAACAACTAAGGAGCAGCATCAGAGTACACTGCCAGGGACAGCCAGGGAACTGAGACACACAGACTTAAATAGACAAACATACAATCAACTAAACAGGATGCAGCTGTGAACACCTCCAGCAGGAGACACAGGTGAGAGGGAGGAGAAACAGAAGACCATAACAGACCTGCACAGAACAGGCAGTGAAAAACCAAAAACAGAACAAGCAGAACGTGTCATAAAGTGCTTTAGGCCTTCTAAGAAAGTAGGAAGTTGTTATGTTCTTTTTCCTGAATGACACACAAATTTAAGATGTTAAAAAAAGGCTTTATTTGTATCATTTACCTTTTAAAATAACAGAAAACAAAAATAATAGTGTGTGCAAAAAATATCATGGGTTCTTCCAGCAGTTGTCCAGAACAATGAAACAGAAAATACTTGATGTTCACAAAGCAGGAGAAGCTGTAAGAAGATAGCAAAGCTTTTTCAGATGCTGATATCCTCTGTTCAGAATGTCATTAAGAAATGTCAGTCAACAGGAACAGTGGAAGTTAAAGCAAAATCTGGAAGAACATGAACAATCTCAGACAGAGCAGCTCACAGGATTGTGAGAAAAGCAAATCCAAACCCACGTTTGACTGCAGCATCCCTCCAGAAAGACCTGCAGACTCTGGAGTTGTGCTGCTATGTTCTACTGTCAACATATACTTGTACAAATATGATCTTCATGGAAGAGTCATCAGAAGAAAACCTCTTCTACGTCCTCACCACAAAATTCAACCTTTGAAGTTCACAAATGAACATAGAAACAAGCCTGATGCTTTTTGGAAACAAGTTCTAGAAGGAAGAATGGATTCCACCAAAGTTCAGGAAATGTTGGACACCAACTTGATGTCATCTGGGAAAAAGTTAAAGTTGAAGAGAGGATGATTTCTCCAAATGATAATGATCTTAAACACGCCTCTTAATCCACACTGTCTTTCATTAAGAGACAGAAACTGAAGGTTTTGCAGTGAACTTCCCAATCACCTGACCTCAACATCATTGAAAATCTATGGATAGACCTGAATAGAGCAGTGAGGAACAAACATCCCAGAACTCTGAAAGAACTGGAAGACTTTTGGAAAAAAGAATGAAGAAACCACAAACAAGAACTGAGAGACTCTTGGCTAAAACAAAAAGCCTTTACAAGTTGTGATACTTGCCAAGGGGGGCAATACAAGGGGGTTTGTAACAGTCCTTTATCAGAAGCACCATGGAAAATTGTTTGTTATTGCTTATGGATCCAGAACTTTGACTGCACCAGGGAAAAACTACCATCTTCCCTCAGGCAAGTTAGAGTTATTGGCTTTGAAGTGGGCCATTTGTGAGAGACTTGGGGACTACCTTTACTATTCTCCACTGTTTAGTCTACACTGACAATAACCCTCTCACCTATGAGCTCAACATAACTAAACTTAATGCTCATGCAGAGTCATGACTCGCTTTTATTGGCCACTTATGCAGAAAGATGTAGAGCATTATGTGACGTGAGACAAACACTCAAATATTTATGTTAAAGTTTACCATATGACAATTATTACAGTTTACCCTTTTGCATTGATCTCTTTTAATTAGATGCATCTGGAAAAGTGTAAAAGAGGGTATGAATACATGGTTGTTGTGATCTACCGCTTAACCAGATTTCCTCAGGCTTACCTGTGCCAACACACATTTCCCAAAATACTGGCAGAAAACTTCTTAAGTAGTTTGAGCATATGGACAAGCTCATGCTTATGTGTTTGTGGATTCCTAACTAAGCGTCGTTATGACCAGATAATAAAGTTTGAAGACAAGCTGTTTCTAAACTTCAGTAAGTTAAGTCTCGAACAAAACCATGTCATCCGCAGAGAAAGGCAGGTGGAAAGCTTAAACGAAGCTAATGAAGCCTCATTAGGAATGCTTAGAAAGTGTCAAGAAAATGTTAAAAAAAAGACTGGAATGCTTCCCTTGCAAAGCTAGTTTACGCTAACAATTGCACACACAGTGGCACTACGGGCTTTGTACTTATATAGCGCTTTTCTACTTTAATTTAAGACCAAAAGCGCTTCACAGTCACGGTCCCATTCACCCATTCATACACTCCACTGCCAAACACTGGTGCCAGCCTTCCATCAGAGGCAATGTGGGGTTCAGTGTCTTGCCCAAGGACAATTCGACACATGGGCGGGCAAGGCAGGAATGGAACCTGCAATCCTTCAATCAGAGGCCGACTGGCTTTTCCACTGCATCAAGGCCACCCAACAAAGTGGAATTACTCAATTATTTGAGGTAAAGTGCCTTACTCAGAGAAGATGCAGATACCTGTTTACATGACAGACGAAGAAGTTGACGTTTATCTGGGGCTACTACTACTATAAAGATATGGCATTTAGAAGACATATTGGCCACACGGATTACTGGAAACCTGTGCTGAAAGTTTGTTTTCTAGGAGAATGTGCGTTTTTAGCAAACAACGTTGTACTTGTCAAAACCCATAAATAAAAAAGTTCAGTAGTCTGCTGTCTTTTTAAAGAGTGCAACACCTATTTTATCTTCAAATCGAATTAAACTTTATAAAAATGTGCTTTTTGTGTTTTGAGCAGCTCAAAGCACTTTACAATTTAAAAGAAACAGGCGCCCAAAAAAAATAGCCACCAAAATGTAACTTTAGGCCAACCCACCCCTTTGATCTTCCCCCTTGCCTACATTGACACATACACTCCATGACCTCACACATAATGAATACAGCCATAAAAACAAGACTGCAATTTTTCAAAAGCAACATATGGCTCAGCTCTGCTGTGAGGAAACAGTATATTAGGAGTCTATACCAAGGGCCAGCTCAGGCACAGGAACATTTCCATAGTGCTCATCCAAACCGAGCCAGCAACAGGGTCCATTCCACAGCCATGCGGCTGCAAACATTTAAACCCTGGCAGTGGCGCCGAAATCATATCCATCACTCAAATCCATTGCATCAGCACCAAAGAATCAATCAAAGGATCAGAACCAAAGTTTGTGACCCACCTGTGTCCCTGAAAATCTCTGTAGTGCGCTCATTTTTGCACTCGCCGCTATGGTGTCAGCGAGAAATGGTCCAACAGTCAATCGAGCGGAGCACTTCCCAAATTTGCACAAGAAAATGTTTACAGATTTTGGAACTCAGTGCACACAAAGGATGCACCAGATTATTAGGCACATTGATTTTTGAAAAATACTCCTCCGAATCTTCCCCAAATCCTGTGCACTCCACAGAAGCTCATAAGTGGTGTTCAAGGGAAAGGTGTGGGCTCTTTGAGCACCCACTGTGTGCAACTTAGCTGTTAGAAATGAGAAAATTAGACAATCTTAGTGTAGTCTCTGTAAGTGTCCTATGGGCGTTTCACTGGCACACCAGGTGCATAAAGCATTTGTGCATGGTTAGTAAGGAGCCAGTGCAAGCACTTCACTAATGACCAAAGTGCGGTAAAAGGGAAGCATATGATAGCATCACCTGTCATAATTGCATGTAACTTAGATTATCCTTACAAATACTTCACGATACATTTACCACACATGACAAGCGCATGTTTTATTTTCGTGACATGCCTTAAGGTGGCAGCATGAGGCACATGTAAACTGCAGGACACACCTGCACCCACTTAAAGATGTGGCCACACCTGTTAACGACCTTCTACAGGCCGAAGAACACAAAACTTGCAGCACCTGTACGGCTCAACCGCCCATACCGGTGTATGTGACTAAGGCTTAACTTCTGGTATGTGTTCAGCTTTGTTGGGAAACGCTTTGACTGCCAAGGATTATTCCATAAATAAATATGGACCAACTTTAAACCATTTCTGCTACACTTTAGTGTTGACCTCAGATGTGGCTTAAGCAGGGGTTCTCCATGGAACTTTTTCTCGGGTGTACACAGATTATAAAGTTACAAACTCCCCTACACGCTGATATATGAGTGTAGGGGAGTGCCATGGATGGTTGTGTATGAAAGTGCCATGGATGTAGTAGACAACCAAAATTAATGTGCCACCAGAAAAGCAATCCTGTGATTCCTGTGGCATGCTAGGCATGTCAAATGGGAGGAATGTCCCCAAATGAGCACCTGAGGACAAAGACCTAGGGAAACAAACAGATGCGATACAAGGCACTAAGCAGGAACAGCAGCAATATTCCTAACAGACACCTTAACCTTCCATTCTAAGGCCCAGCGCGTGGTCCCCAGTATGATAGGTGGAATGATAGAGCTACAAGCACCCACCACTAGTATCTTTGAGACAGATGTTCTCGTTGTCTGACAGACTGGGTAAACATAAACCAATTGAAAAACAAAGACCACATAGCCTGCCAGAACATCCATGAATGTACTAATGATTCTTATTGTGAGTCCATCCAAGGAAATATTGTTCACCCACCTACAACCACTCCCTGAGTGCCATCTTCACTGACAGCAGTTCTTAGTTCTCCATGGAATGAGCTAACGGGAAAAATATGCACAATCAGACGATATCTGTAATAACATAGCTCCCACCCTGAATAAGACACATCCACCCCCAAAACTGAAATGTTTGCAGGTGTCTGGCAAAAACAAAACAGGAGGTATGGAGAATAGTCTTTTGACTTTTTTTTTTTGCAGGCCTCCTAATCGCATGACTTACCTTTGCAGAAGATAGTCTGTAAATAGGTGCACTTGCATCACTAAAACCCCTTGTAAAGTGCTTGTAGAAACTGGGCAAAGCCTCGGAAGTCCTGGAACTTTAAAGCCACACTGTCTGTATAAGCCTGGATCCCAAAATACCTCTTTTGTGCTGTGTGGAACTTGTATTTCTCAGCTTTACAAAAAAAAAAAAGACTTTCAAGCAGGCACTGTAAGACAGCTTGATCATGCGGCACAGGGTTCTACGTGTCTGGAGAAAAATCAAAATTTAATCTAAATAAAAACATAGTAACTTAAGAATAAAAAGTTCTTTATTGGTACCTTAGTGGGGAAATTGCAGGTCATGTTATTGAGTACATTGCTATAAAGACACTAGCACAGCAGAAGGATTAGTCAGACCAAATGGCATGACCAAGTATCCAAAATGTCCTGCATGAGTATTGAAGACCAACTTCCACTCATCCTTCACTTTTATTAGCACCAAAAAGTATGTGTTCTAGTGGTCACAACTTGGAAACAATGGTGGAACCCCTCAATAAATCAAAAACAGTCTGAAAGGATAAGTGTTACACAATATGATACACTTCAGACCTCAGTAGTCTGTGTAGGGACGCAATCCCCCATCATGTTTTCCGAAGAAGAAAAGCTACTTCTCTCTAGCCTTAGCTGCTCAGTGGTGAGCGTTGGAGTTTTCCAGAAACACTCTGATATATGGGCCTGGCTACATGCATTTCTTGCACAGATCAACTTGCATACGTCCCCATTGCATCACAAAAAACAACAACAACAAAAAAAGCCAGACCAAGGCCAGCTGCATGGGTTAAAGAAAACAAGTAGAAGACAAAGGGCTGGAGCTGCAGAGACAATCCAGAAAAGAAACTATGAATCTCAGTGGCAGACAGCATAAACCACCACAGCTTTCACTCATCCAGCTTCTTGTCTAAATCAATCAGGTACTCCAGATTGTCTAGCGACAAGCACTGCTATAGTTTCTGCTTGAGTGCGCAGGACAGTCTCTAAAAACATATCCACCATTCTACCTCATTTGTCCATTGATTTCTGCACAGAGTAATCAAAGACATACAAACTCTTTGCTTGAGCCTAAAAAGTTGGGATATAAATAAATAAATACATCCTCTAATAGAGCTTTAAGGAGGTGGGAAGATTGAGCACAACATCTGACAGGTCACAGTTTTCAGTGAAACACAGACTGTTATGCTACACAGATGCTGCTAAAACAGTGGATTCAATTCTGTTATTATTTAGAAAATACAGTTTTTATGAATGTCCTATGAATTCTTTTTGTTGTATTTATCCGCCGCATCTTGAAGGCCGGTCTGTGAAAATACTGTTTGACTTTAAACCGCTCTGTTATCACTCAGAATACACAGAACAGCTAGTTAGCACCATAGAATTAGCGGCAAACAAGCTAGGATCATAGCATAGTCTAACAACAGCTCTGTCTCCAAATCAACACATTTTATGAATCTGTCTGTTGCTGCTTTGAGTGAAACAGCTATATCTTCCAGTTCTAACGAAATCCTGTTATAAATTGCCACATATTCTGCTGTTTGATCAGCCAAATCAAATACTGCCGAGGTGAAGTGACCTAGGGGGTGGGGTACTGTGTCTCGCTTTCCGTTTGTTTGTTTATCTCACATGCAGAAGGGAGAAGACAACAAAAGAAATTCACCAAAAGAAGAGCTAATAAACATAAGTTTACAGAAACATTTACTCTCCATAGTAAATGGCGTTTACTTATAAAGCGCTTTTCTACCTTCACTGGCGGCCCAAAGGGCTTTACAGTCACATGCTGTCCCATTCACCTATTCACTTATTCAATTATTCACACACTGATGGTGGCTCTGCTGCCAAACACTGGTGCCAACCTTCCATCAGAGGTAATGTGGGGTTCAGTGTCTTCCCCAAGGACACTTTGTCACATGGGAGGGCAAGGCAGGAATTGAACCTGCAATCCTTCAATCAGAGGCCGACTGCCCTTTCCACTGCACCACGGCCACCCCTAAGTGGTGATTAACCCTCTAACTTTTACTAGCAAAGAGGAGAAAATGCTTGCAACTGGTGAGTCATGATTTTGAACCCTTCAAAATAAAAGTCTATCGCGATAGACTCATTTTACTATTGAGAAAAAGCCCTATCGTGATCTTGATAGCTATTGTTTTTTTGCCCAGCCCTAAGATGTGTGATTGAAAGAGAAAAAGTCTCCAGTAAAATGGTCAAACTCCGCAGCTCTTTTCGATGAGTTCAGGCCATATTGTTTACAGTGCATTACCACTGAGTTTGGCTTCAGATTTTTTCAATGAAAATCTGGGAGTTTCTTTTCTCTATGTAGTAAAATGTTCTTTCAGTGAATTCAGAACAAAGAAAATTTAAAATGCAAAAGAGAAGAGCAGCAGCATGTTGCATACATTATAAAGCAATTTAAAAGAGAGACCGGCCTAGGACTGCCTCGGGGTCCCTTCAGAAAAGCTGGAGGAATTTGCTGGCAGACTCATCGCTCAATATGACACTCATTTTACCTCCACAACACTCCTAAAAAACTTCTCCTTTAAGATAACTCCTCATCCATGTATCTTCTCATCTCCATCATGATAGAACAATCTGAACCCTGCTTCTAAATGTCTAGCCTAGCTACCTTTCCACCGGGTCTCCTGGACACACAGTATGTCAACCTTCCTCCTCTGCATCAAGTCAACTAACGCTCTACCTTTTCCTGTCAAAGTCCCTACTCTCACTCCAACACTCGTGACTTTCCTCTTCTCTTTCTTCCCATGAGTACCCCCTCCTCTTCATCTTTTTTGAACAACAGAAGTCCAATTTCCACCAGCGCCCTGTCAGTGAAGAGCACAGATGAAGGTCGTTGTTAATCTGGGCCTTGACTGAATCGGTGCGGCCATCGTAGGTCTGATTTGCATATCTGGTTTGGCAAAGATTTTACGTCAGATGCCCTTCCTGACACAAATCTCTGCATTCATCAAGACTTGGAACCGGGACAATGAGAACCTGGCTTGGGCCCCCTCGTGGCTACATAAAATCTTTTAACAAACAATGCTATTGTGTACCCACTGCAACAACATCCCTAACATTGACTTGTTACTGGCCACAGAAAAGGGACTAATCTCTATTCTGGTCCTGTTAGATCTTAGTGCAGCCTTTGACACTATAGACCACAGCATCTTACTCCAGAGACAAGAGCATGACATAGAAATCAGAGGATAAAGATACTTTATTGATCCCAGCTTGGGAAATTTGTTTGTTGCAGCAGCTTTGAACAGAAGCAATAGGAAAAGTAACAGCTTTTGGAAAAACCAACATCAAGAGAGTCAATCGGATGAATTATATAATCCAATAGCAGGAATGATCTCCTTTAGCGGTTGGCGTGGCAGCGAAGTTGCCTTAGCCTCTTGCTCCGCTGACCGTCAAGTTCAGGATAGAGAGGATGCTGAGTTTTGTTCATTATGGATACGAGTTTTTTAAAGTCCTCCTCTCCATCACTGCTTCACAGATGTCTGTTTTGCACCTGAGGCAGCCTTTCTGATCAGTTTGTTCAGCCTCTTTGTGTCATTAGCTGCTATGCTGCCCCCCCAGCAGACCACCAAAAAGAACAACGTACTGGTGTAAGATAAGCTTAAGTCTTGAGGTATATTAATCAAGAAATGCGGTGTGTGTGTGTTTTTTGAAACAGAAGCTTACTGTGTTTTTCCCAGCGCTTAGCAGTCACTCCTTCGAATTCTCTTACTCCTTAAATTCCTCTCCTATCTCTTCATGCTGTGAATTGTGTGAACCACCTTGACCTTGTGTTGAATAAATGTAGCAGCAGACAGAGAGTTCGTGCGGAGATCGCTAAGAACAGCACTTTGTTCGTATCTCTCCCCGCTGCAGCTGGAAAGAAAGAAACTTGCTCTCTTCATTTGTGTGAACCCTGGTTCTTATGGATTTTTATTAGTTCAAAGACTGTGTTTTAAACCCAACAACTGGCCACAACAGACTGGTAGAACATTTCAAGCATCTTGCTGCACACGTTGAAAGACCTTAGTTTCCTTAAGAAGTAGAGTCTGCTGCAGGTCTTCTTGTACACAGCTGTACTATTGGTCTTCCAGCTCAGTCTATTGTCAATGGTTACACCAAGGTACTTATATTCCTCCACCTCTGCCACATCACTGCCTTGGATGCTGAGGGGCTGGGAAGATTGTTGTTTCCTTCTGAAGTCGATCACCATCTCTTTGGTCTTGTCCACATTGAGCAAATGGTGATTTACTCCAGACCACCTCACAAAATCATCCACCAGTTTCCTGTATTCCTCATCCTGTCCATCATTTATACAGCCAACAACCACAGAGTCATCTGAGAACTTCTGAAGACGACATGTCTCAGAGTTGTACTGGAAGTCGCTGGTGTACAAGGTGAACAAGAAAGGAGAGAGCACAGTGCCCTGTGGGGCTCCCACACCACTCAGTATCCTGCCCAACCGAACAAACTGAAGCCTGTCTGACAAGTAATCTATGATCCAGGAGACCAAGGACTCGCTGACACCCATCAGCCGCAGCTTCTCACCCAGTAACCAGGGCTGGATGGTGTTGAAGGCACTGGAGAAATCAAAGAATGTGACTCTCACAGTGTCTCCCCCACCATCCAGATGTAGAGAGAGCTTGCTGCAGCAGATAAATGACAGCGTCGTCCACCCCCAGGCATCGCTGGTAAGCAAACTGGAGCTGGTCAAGAGATGGTTTCACCAGAGGTCTCAGGTGGGCAAACAAAATCCTCTCCAGCACCTTTGCCGGGAGAGACGTGAGGGCAATGGGACTGTAGTCACTTGGGCCAGATGGAGAAGTCTCTTTGGGCACAGGAACCAGACATGTGGTTTTCCAGAGGGCCGGCACCCTCTCCAGACTCAGGCTCAGGTTGAAGAGGCACTTGAAAACAGAGGATAGCTGGGAGGCACAGGTCCTCAGTATCCTGGGGCTGATGCCATCAGGGCCAGGAGCCTTGTGTTGGTTAATTTTCTCCAGCTGTCTCCTTACCTGTCAAGTCATCACAGCCAATGAACGAGGCTGGATGGGAGCAAGGCGGGGGATGGTTTCAGTTCAATCAGGTGGGTTTAAGGAAAAAGATGAAGAAGATAAATTGGGAGATGAAGTAGGAGGTCGGGAGGAGGTTGTGGAATAAGAGGAGGGTGATTGTGAAGAAGGTGGAGGAGGTGTGGGTGGGGTGGTGTAGGCTTGGGTTGCCAGGGATCTAAATCTATTGAGGAAAATGTTCAGGTTGTTCGCTCTTTCTTTGTCCCCCTCACATAGTCTGCCTCTCCCCCCACATCCGATGATCTTCTTCATACCAGACCACACCTCTCTCATGTTGTTTTGCTGGAGTATTGCCTCCAGCTTCCCCTTGTAGGTCTTCTTACATTCCCTCAACTTGTCTCTCAGTTGGTGCTGCACCCTCTTCAGCCACTCCTTGTCTCCAGACCTGAATACCCCCTTCTTCTCATTCAGCACGACCTTTAGGTCCCTTGTAATCCACGACTTGTTGCTGGGGTAACAGCAGACAGTCCTTGAGGGCATGATGCTGTCTTCACAGAATTTAATGTATTCTGTGATGCAGTCTGTCATGCTGTTGATGTCCTCGCCGTGGGGGAGACAGAGAGCATCCCAGTCTGTACAATCAAAGCAGTCCTGCAGGTCCTCCTCAGCCTCTGGTGTCCACCTCTTCACCTTCCTTTTGGACAGAGGCATTCTCCTGACCATAGGGACATACTTAGGACATAGTCAAACGAGGTTATGGTCAGACATCCCAAGGGGGGGAGAGGCTGTGGCGCTGTATGCTCCCTGAACATTAGTACACAGGAGATCGAGGGTTTTGTTTTCCCGGGTGGGCAGTCCATGTACTGAGTAAACTCAGAAAGAGTCCCGTCTAAGTTAGCATGGTTGAAGTCCCCAGTGATTACTATAAATGCATTTGGTTGCTGGTTCTGCAGACGGGAGATGGTGTTGCTGATGATGTCACCAGCGGCGTCCGCATCAGTTGATGGGGGAATGTAAACAGTGACCACGATGGTGGATGTAAACTCCCTGAGCAGATAATAAGGCCGCAGTCCGACAGCCAAGAGTTCAGCCTTCGGGCTACATAGACGCTCCTTGACACAAACATGTCCGGGATTGCACCATCACTCTTTCACTAACAGAATTCTCCCCCCTCCTTTTTCTGTCTGCCCACTTGCTCACAAAGCTGGGTAAAGCAACACTCTGGTCTGAAGTGTGTGGATGAAGCCATGTGTCCGTAAAACACAGTAAGCTCCTCTCACAGTATTGTCTCTGGGTGTTGATCGGTGCTGCCAGCTTGTCAGTCTTATTGGCCAGAGAGCGCACATTCCCCATGATGATCGCAGATACGACGGGCTTGTGTTTCCACTCCTTTGCCTTTACCCAGGCTCAGCATCCCCGCTGTCTTTTTAAAATTTCTTTTGGAATGTCGTCACTAAACCCCAGCAGCAGGACAGGCCTGCTCAGAGCGAATAGCTGATTGTAGGAGTAAACAAAGGATTTGCCGCTGTACGGTTTACACTCAGTTACGAAGAGTAACAAGAGTAGCAGGAAAGAAAAAAAAGTACCTTGGAGCAAACAAAATCCATTCTGTTGACAGTGGTGCTGTGGAAATTAAGCAAAAGCCAAAAAGACGAATAGAACAATGCTAAAATAAATAATAAAAGACAAGCAGAAAAACTGTAACCACAGGAGCTGCTGCAACAGGCAGGAGCTTCTCAGCAGCACCAACACAATTACACATCAACACAATAGGATCTGCCCTTCAATGGTTTAAATCCTATTTATCTGATAGGTACCAGTTTGTTCATGTAAATGGACATTCGTCTCATTATAGTAGAGTTAGCCACAGAGTCCCACAGGGCTCAGTTCTAGGACCCATCCTGCTTATGCTTTACATGCTGCCTCTAGGGAATATAATCAGGAAACACTGGACTAATTTTCACTGTTATGCGGATGATACACAGTTGTATTTATCCATTAAACCCGACCAGAATGACCGCTTAGAGAAACTCAATGCCTGCATTAGTGACATCAAGATTTGGATGGCAGTTAATTACCTCCTCCTAAACCCAGAAAAAACTGAGGTCATTATACTAGGCCCAAAATACCTCAGAGATACTCTACCTGTTCAGATGGTCTCCCTGGATGGTGTAAATATAGCTTCCACTCCCACAGTTAGAAACTTGGGGGTTTTATTTGACCAGAATTTATCATTTAAGGCTCACATATCACAGGCTTGTAAAACTGCATTTTTTCACCTACGCAATATTTCTAGGATCAGAAACATATTATCTAGAAGCGATGCTGAAAAACTCATCCATGCATTTGTTACGTCTAGGCTGGATTACTGTAACTCTTTGCTAGCAGCGTGTCCTAAAAGTTCTTTAAAAAGTCTTCAGCTTGTTCAAAATGCAGCAGCTAGATTGTTAGCAGGAACCAGTAGAAGAGAACACATTACTCCTGTGTTAGCTTCACTTCACTGACTCCCAGTTGAATCTAGAATCAAGTTCAAAATCCTCCTGCTAACCTATAAGGCCTTGAATGGTATGAACCCATCCTATATTAAAGATCTCATAGAGCCTTACCAACCAAACAGAACACTTCACTCACTAAATGCAGGACTGCTTGTGGTTCCTAGAATCTCTAAAAGCACAGTTGGAGGTAGAGCCTTTAGCCACCAAGCTCCTGTTTTATGGAATAAACTCCGTAAGAGAGGCTGACACAGTTTCTACATTCAAAGTCACAAAGTCGTTCCTATTCACTCTTTGTCTGCCTCCTTCCTTCTCCCTTCCTGTCTTATGCCCTGTCCTCACCTTTGGCTCTTCCAGCAACCCCAGCAGTTTCCACAACTCCTACTGGATGAAGCCCATCTGATAGACAATTCAAACATGTCTTTGTTTATTTAATATTTAGCTGTTATCTTAACTGGTAGCTGTTTATCTAGACGTGTTTGTTTATTAGACATATACTTGTTATTCAACCATATAGTTGTAGAATAATTAAGCTCATTTTTCTTTATACACACATGGACAAAATTGTTGGTACCCCTCAGTTAAAGAAGGAAAAACCCACAATTCTCACTGAAATCACTTGAAACTTACAAAAGTAACAATAAATAAACATTTCTTGAAAATTAAATAATCAAAATCAGCCATCACTTTTGAATTGCTGATTAACATAATTATTTAAAACAAACAAACTAATGAAACAGGTCTGGACAAAAATGATGGTACCTTTATAAAAGATTGAAAACTATTTGACCAGATTGACATGATTAACTCAGGTGTGTCCTTTAATTGACATCACAGGTGTTACCAAACTCATAATCAGTCAGTCTGCCTATTTAAAGGGAGACAAGTAGTCACTCTGCTGTTTGGTGAAAAGGTGTGCACCACACTGAACATGGACAACAGAAAGCGAAGGAGAGAATTGTCCCAGGACATCCGAAAACAAATGATAGATAAACATCTTAAAGGTAAAGGCTATAAGAGCATCTCTAAACAGCTTGAACTTCCTGTGACAACAGTGGCTCATATTATTCAGAAGTTCAAGACCCACGGGACAGTAGCCAACCTCTCTGGACGTGGCCGCAAGAGGAAAATTGATGACAAATTGAAGAGACGGATCGTTGGAATTGTATCCAAAGAGCCCAGAACAACCTCCAAAGAAATTAAAGGTGAACTCCAAGACCAAGGTACATCAGTGTCAGATCGCACCATTCGTCGTTGTTTGAGCCAAAGTGGACTTCATGGGAGACGACCAAGGAGGACACCACTGCTGAAAAACAATCCTAAAAAAGCCAGACTGGAATTTGCAAAAATGCATGTTGACAAGCCCCAAAGCTTCTGGGAGAATGTCCTTTGGACAGATGAGACCAAACTGGAGCTTTTTGGTAAGGCACATCAACTCTATGTTCATAGACTCAAAAACCAAGCATACGAAGAAAAGAACACTGTCCCTACGGTGAAACATGGAGGAGGCTCAGTCATGTTTTGGGGCTGCTTTGCTGCATCTGGCACAGGGTGTCTTGAATGTGTGCAAGGTACAATGACATCTGTAGACTATCAAGGCATTCTGGAGAGAAATGTGCTGCCTTGTGTCAGAAAGCTTGGTCTCAGTCGCAGGTCATGGGTCTTCCAACAGGACAACTGATCCAAAACACACAGCCAAAAACACCCAAGAATGGCTGAGAGAAAAGCGTTGGACTATTCTAAAGTGGCCTTCCATGAGCCCAGATCTGAATCCCATTGAACATCTGTGGAAGGAGCTGAAACATGCCATTTGGAGAAGACACCCATCAAACCTGAGACAACTGGAGCAGTTTGCTCATGAGGAGTGGGCCAAAATACCTGTTGACAGCTGCAGAACGCTCATTGACAAATACAGAAATCGCTTCATTGCAGTGATTGCCTCAAAAGGTTGTGCAACAAAATATGAAGTTATGGGTACCATCATTTTTGTCCAGGCCTGTTTCATTAGTTTGTTTTTTTAAATAATTATGTTAATCAGCAATTCAAAAGTGATGGCTGATTTTGATGATTTAATTTTCAATAAATTTTTATTTATTGTTACTTTTGTAAGTTTCAAGTGATTTCAGTGAGAATTGTGGGTTTTTCCTTCTTTAACTGAGGGGTACCAACAATTTTGTCCACATGTGTAGTTCTAGTACATCTCCTGTCTGTCCGGGGTTGAGGATATCTCCTTCATGTGGGAAACCATGAGATTTCTTAGTTTTTTCCACAAAAAGAGACAGGGTTTTTTTTAATGAGTTTTTTGTCATCGTGAAGGAGGGTTTAAGGACAGAGATGTTTGTTCGGCTTAGTCTGTTTTATAACCAGCTATTGTTTACTTTTACATGTTTGACTTTTTGTTTCTTGCAATATATTAATGTCAGTCCAATGAGACGGCTATAGCCGTGATACTGGTCTATAGAAATAAAATTGAATTGAATATCACAAATGTGATCTTTGTCATAATGGCACAGTATATTCAGACATGATTCTTTGCAGGCAAAATAGGTCTGATGGCTGAGCATGAATATGCAAAACGTTTTATAACACCCCATGTTGCTTGAGGAGTAATTATTAACAAAATCTTCATAATTATGAAAAAGACAAATGCTCCAGGTTCTGCTAAAATCCCAAGCTCACGCTCAGCCTGACTCAGGTTATGAGGAAGCTTACAGTACAGTTTGAGAACAGTGGCTAATTGTCAAAAGCAGGCAGACAGCTGGTTCCACGTGCAGCAGGTTTTATTGACTCAGACAGACCGACAGGAACAAAGCTCAACTAAAAGTACACAAAGCTAAATCAGGGTCAGAGTCCAGGCAAGGTCAGGGCAGGTGGAAAGAGACAGTCAAACACAAAGCAGGATCAGGTAAACCACTGCAGGCTGAATGGCACAAACAATACTTTACAGTGAGCATGGCTCTGCGCAGTGTTTAAGAGTTCTGTGGCTGATTAGCAGGTGAGAATCAGGTGGGAGGCATCCAGACACTGTGCTGGGGTTGCTGGGAGATGTAGTGTCATTATTCAGGAGAAGGCTCCGGCCAGTGACCAGTGAGTGAAGTAGAGTTTAGACTCCTGACACTAATGCAGTCCTATATTTTAGATTTGACAAAGAGCTGACATAAGTGGAACACTTATGAGGTGCTGCACTTGTGTGAGATATGAAGTGGGATTAAAGTCTTGTTCTATGCATTTTGTCTTAGTTTACTAAAATTAATGAAAAAATTGGGCTGCAAAGTGATGTGGTGGTTAGTAATGCTTGCTTATGGCAAAAAGCCTCCTTATAATCTGGTGCACGTTAAATTTGAATTCTGGTCATGCCTAATTACGTTAAATTGATTTTCTGTGAGACTCTGTGCTCGAAAAAGTGTTTCAGTAGGACTTTGGCTACAGCTATCATAGTCAAGTGACTAGTTGAGTGATGCGTTTGTCCTTCAACTGTTTGTCAATGAGATGAATAAAGTTTGAGTTAATTGACTTTATTTGTTTTACTTTACTTTTACTGCAACAGTCAGTTTTCATAGTGAAAAACTTTTTAATCTTTTTTTAGCCAGAGAGCCACGATGAAGGGGTCAATGTGCCACATGTGGCTTTGGAGCCTCGGGTTGCAGACTCTTGGTGTAGGTGCTGTCATAGTTTAATGTTGAGAGCTCAGCATAACTTTTGCTGTGATGGAAACTCAAAGAAAAGAAGTTAGAAACAGACTAAAGCAGTCATCTTCTTTAAATATGAGAAAGAGCTGACTCACCTCTGAATGCCTCTTATGGTTGGTAAAATACGTCTGCTGTTCATTAACATAACAGCTACTTTTAACTAATTTGAAGGTTATGTAAAAAAAGTGGTTCTCAGATTTCTCGTCATACTTTCTTCAGCAAGCTTAATGCTCTTTTGAAGGAGATTTGGAGACATGTTGTAATATACTTTCTTTTGGTTTCAACAGAACACTGTCAGCGGTTATTGGCTGCTGCATGAGCTCTGGTGAGTTTTCATCTCCAAGTATTGGGGTGGGTTTTTTTAACTGTTGCACTTCCATTACCTTTGAACACAGTACCCTTGTACTGTCATGTTTTTCTACATGTGGATCAGAAGCTTTTGGTTGGTCATGGATCCCTGCAGCTGACACTCATCAAAAATGAGAATGAATGACCAAGACAAACTTTTGAGCCAAAGAAAAAAAAAGGACACTTTGGCAGTAACACAAAAAATATATTTTTAAGAATTCTTCAACACAATCTATCAATTGTACCTACAAATGTTTGCTGAGCAACAAATACGTTGGAGAAAATATGATAGAAATACATTTTGAATATAATAATACTTTTTCTGTATATTTTGCTTGACTTTGCATTTACTCATTTATCCCACAGGGAGATAGGCAGTCGCATCTACCCAAAACAAAATACATGGAAAAAGATAGCTAAATGGGTTAAAGACAAACTGTTTCTGATCACTTTTGACAGCTGATTCTGACCGTTTTTCAGACAGACTGTTTCAGATAGACTGTTTCCTTAGGTGGACCTGTCTTCTGTGGTCAGTTGTACCTTTCTTTTATTAGAATACATTTTTTAAATGACAAAGAACACATTCTCTTTGCTACGAAATGTACAAATACACCCATTAAAACAAACAGTCAACATTTTTAGAGCCAACAAGAATTTAGAAAAAAATATATGAATTCTTGCATGACTGGATCTGCACAAAGTTGTTTCCTCCAAGTTTGAAACAGATAAATGGCTGCTCTTGTTTAGATTATGAACTGGGCCAAAGCTTCCAGTGCTCTTGTTTACATCCATAAGTGTTTGCCTAATTCTCTGTGGAGTTCAGTTACTGAACCAAAGGAGTGAGAGCCTTGGAGATGAAGGAATGAGCATTTGCAGCAGTGAAAGGAGAATTATTATGGATATTTGCAAGATGGAAATGAGGAAAACCAGAGTGAGTGCTGTGGGAGCAACTGCTGAAGATATGGCTCATGCAGTGCAGCAAGCCTCAGCCATGTGATCCTAGAGTAGCTTCAAGCCTTTAAAAAAAAAAAATGAAAGGAGCTTTAATTAAATGTTGTCAGTCATAACAGGAAAAAAAGCAAATTAATGTGTCAAAATAAAAAAAAATGAGAGAAGATAATATGGGTTATGAAAAGTGTTTCTTGAGGTCATTTGAGATGATGGTTAAAGTCTAGCTTGGCTCCATGGTGACAGCAGAATTCCTCACGTTTCTTATCTCGCTGGCGCCATTGGGCCTAAATGAATAAATGCAAAAAGAACAGTCTTTATCTTGCTATTAGGTCTATGGCAATGTTATTCCGCAATGAGATGAAAGAACAACTTGAATTACTGACCGAAACACCTAAAATGTGTAATTTTTTGCATGGCTTGTTTTATATTAGCATCTGATAAGATATTGTGATTTCAATGCTGGAAATGAGACAGACATGTCAGAAAGCTTTTTACCTTTTCAAGTTGTGCACTTCTTTTGGATTTATAGAGGAACTCTCCTACAGCAACAAATATGGAGAAGACCAGTCCAGCTGCCAAGACAATGAAGATCCCGCCAATATTCTGCACCCCAAGGGCATTGGCCTCCTTACTCTCCTCCTCCGGACAGCCGTTGCCTCTCCACCATTTTTCTTTCATCATATGTAGCTTCCCTTCTTCCTGGAGTTGCAGGATGGCAATGGTGATCTTATCTCTGTAGGGAGAACCTGATGGACCAAAACACAAGATCTCCATCAATAATCACTGTGACTCCATTTTTCTGGTTAGAAAATGGGCACATATTTAAGGTTTCATTTTCAGGTAGGACACAGACTGCTGAAGGGTGGAATAAAGTGTCATGTTATCTATGGGTCTTGATCGCGTGACTAGACTGAAAAAAAAAAAGAAAAAATCATGCATCTCTGATATAAGACGATATAATAATATATAAGATGATATAAATAATAATAAAATACTCAAATGAAATACTTAAAATGAATTTAAAAACATAAAATAGAAAATAAGATTAAAAGCATACAATAAAATACATAAAATTAAATGAAATACCTAAAATAATATGTATATTCAAACTCATAGAACTGAGAAATGAGAAATGAGAAGATAAGATCAACTAAAAGCTAAATTAAAAAGGTGGGTCTTGATTCTCTTCTTAAAAACCTTTACAGTCTCTGCAGCCCTGAGACTCTCCGGCAGGCTGTTCCACAGGCGAGGACCGCAGTGGCAGAACGAAACCTCACCACAGGTTTTGGTCCTCACCTTAGGGACAACTACCAAAGCACTACCTTGAAGATTTGATTGACAGATTCTCCCGAGCTGCTTTGAGTGGAAGGAGTGTGGACTTTGAAAGAGCTCACTCATGATCGGCAACAGTAGTTGCCCTAGAAACGTGACTCAGACCGACCCAGACCAGCTGCTGTTGACTGACTCCAAATGGCGGTGCCGGTATTGTGGAAAAATGGCAACTGAATTGGCTTAATTTTGCTAGAGCCAGAGGTAAGGCATTTTCTATGGGTAACGTAGCAGCTGGCTTGGTCCATCTCTTTTATGGTCTATGATAGGGTCAGAGCATCAGAAATTCCAGGCTGCTCTGACTCTACCCCTACGGACCACACTTTCCTACCACCTGTTATTTTACCTCTTAAAAATAGCTTTACATAAAATCGATTGAGCAACACCTTACATCTTAGTCACTTAGCAATCCCTAAGCTACTGCAGAGAAAAAGTTCTGGAGCAGATCACACGTCTGTGACTGAGGCAACAGTTCCAAACATTACCAGGTTAAAATACATTGGTTTAAATGTATCTGGGTTGTGTACGTGTTAATATAGAGACAACCTCATGTGGGAAGGTTTTGGAGCAAGTCTGCTAGAACCAAGAGATATTATCAAATCAGAACCTTCGTAGCAGAAGGCCTGATGTCCTTGGTGCTCCTAAAACATGATTTACTCAAGTGGGTGAAAATGAAGTCTGATGTGATCAGGCTGGGATGATGCAAACTCGGTTTGCTCGACTTTCTTGACTATTTTCCCTAAACATTCATGCCTATGCCCGAAATGGCCAGAATCTGACAACCCCATCCAGGTAGCAGCTGCTCAAGGCAGTGAATTGGAGGTGCTTCTGACACCATGCCCCCCATTCCATATCATGTGCTCACTGGTATGTATTGTGCTTTTCTGTACTAGTTGGGTTTTATATATAATTTTTCAACATCTGTCTTCTTGCCTTCCAAAAGTAATCCCCATTGACATATATAGAGAAGGATAAAGCACCTGTGACATCACCCATAGAAAATCCCTTATCTACGGTTCCAATGGATAAAGTAAATTCAGTCACCAGTTTTCCATAGTACAGACTTTGCCATTTTGGAACCAGATGACGTTAGTAAGCAGTGATTGGTTCAAGTCAGTCTGAGTCGTGATTTCTATAGCAGCCACTCTTACTATTTAGGAGTGAGCTTGTTGGAAAGGCACACCCCTTCAACTTAAAGCCACTTGGGAGAATCTGTTTATCAAAAGTTCCATATGTTCGAGGTGGGGCCAGTGGGGGCCAGATTCTTTCACTGAGGCTTCTGATTGACCAGTTTATAACTTGAATAACATGCGATAAAGAAAAAAATAATAAAATGAAAAAACAAAATAGGCTTAGCAAGAACATGTTAAAAAGAGGTACCTGAGCAAGAATGGTTATTCTGACAATTAAAATATTACTTTGTAGAAAAAGTAATATTCTGAAAAATAGCCGTCTATTTCTAAAAAAAAAAAAAAATAAAAAAAAAGCTATGGGATTTTGACTTTCTTTGATATTTGTCATTTGTCTCACACAAGAAGTCAGGAAATGTCACTTTAAACCCAGGAATAAAATGTGTGTTACATTATTAGATCAGATTCTCTGATCTAAAATAGATCCAGAACATCTTCATCCAGAACTTCAACAGTGAGACTCAGAGGTGAAAATCTGCTACTGAACAGTGAAGTTTTCCAGATTCTTGTGTTTCTTCAAGATCATCAAGCGTAAATAAATATGTGTACAAACAAACAAGTAAACAAGAATGAATGTCAAATCCATTCACATTTGAGTTTGATAAAGTTCATTCCACTGTTGTTTTTCCACATCAGAATAATCCAAAGGATCATTATTAGAACATTCTAGAACACTGTATGGTCACATGTCTGTAAATTCAGTTTTTCCACACATTGGACTGGAATGATGGTTGATCAGTTTTACTGCATTACGTGTGTTTTGTCCTCTATGATGCACTTATTTGTTTTTATGTTATAGTAAAGTACACCTACCATGTCTCATTATCAATTATTGATTGATCTCATTTTGAGACAATTTTTTTATGGTGTTGGTCGATTCGATTTTATTCTTCCTCACACATATTGATCTGGTTGAATCATAGGAATAGAAATTGATTGATTGGTTAATCCTTACACCCTACCAAACACCTGATCCAGGTGACTATTACTATTGAAGCAGGGTTAGCTGAAAAAAAGTCCTTTTCCAACTATATATTTTTTAATGTAAATCTGTTCCCAGTGGCCTTATTTTTATGATTATGCAGTATTTAGCCAAAGTCAAAAAGCCTGTCTCTTTTTTATAGACACATTTTCTTCACATTGGCAGTAGTTAATTACAAATTTACCTTTGATTTGTGGGCAGGACTGTTGGCGCAAAGTAACCCCACCCCCTTTGTGGTGCAAACTGACAGCCCCAGGCTAACACTGACGATAAAGAGAAAAAAGGCAAGCAATTTTGGAGCTATGCAGTTGTACAGTTTTTAGGCAGATGCCAGCTCAAACGGGAAAGATAAAGACGTACTTGAGGGGGTGAGGAAGAGCGGAGCAAAGCAGGGAGACTTCAGTTCGCACAAGTCAGTTGCTGTATCACAAACCTGAGCTTTTTCAAACGGCACGTTTACATTTGCTGCTCATCCACCATGATTTGAATAAAGAAAAACTTAGAAACAGAGTTTTAATCTGAAAGTCTTTAATAAAGGTCCTCCATTACCAGAAAAAATGCAACAAGAACATGTGAAAAACCTCCAAATCACCATTTTCAATGGAGTGGGTGTTTGAAGCAGCCAAACTACGGCCCATGTGCGGGATCCTCCACATTTGGCCCGGCCCCCTGACCATTATCAGAGGCATGATTTTTTTCTTTCTTTAATCTGGCCTCATGATCAAGGATCACACTGAACATGCCTCTTTATTCCACCTTTCTACAGTCTTTGCTGTTTCTGAACATCCTCAAATTTCTGTCAAAAAGAACAGAATGCAGAGTTCTCCTTCCACTGCTGTTCACCTTTCTCAGTCTGAGTGATTCTGCTCCTGCTGCTTTTCTTTTTTTAAACAGCATCCTGTTCTGTGTCCTGATTGGCTGGAGACCTTGTCAGTCAATCTCCTCTGTGCTGTGTCTCCTGTGCAGAAACGCCCAACTCTCCAGATCTCCATAAATCTTTGATCCTGATCAGATCTTTGTCTTCATTCTATAATCCTGGACTTATTTTTCTACAAAGGTTTGAACTTTAGAGTTTAAACAAGAGAGAAAAGTGTGAAAATGTTCATGTGTGTCTCATAGTAAAGTGTAAAGTGTGTAGTGAGGATTTAAACATCTGGAATCCTGATTCACAGGTTTCACCTTCAGGAGTTCTTTTTAGAACGTAACTCCCACAACAAACGAGGGACTCTGTACTGGTTAAACAGTTCTGGATAAATGTCCAACTGCAGCAGAAGACTGAAGAGTTAGAGTTTGAGGACACAAATTGTTACACTGTTTCTGTTAGTTGACAAACTGACCCCAGCCCCTCATCCAAGAGGAATATGTGGCCCTCAGAGGGAACAGGTTTGGGGACCCCTGCTTTAAAGCATCACAGCCAGTTGCTTGGAAACTAAATGTTTGCATGAAAAGACTAAAAGGTGTAGCATAGCTCCAATCTAAGTGGAAAGTGACAGGTGGCAGGAATGTCACTTTAAGACTTTAGTGATAACTGTTCTGGAGGGTTTGAACTCATCTTTGAGTTATTTTTTTGTAGTCTCCAGATGGTCCAGACCTCAAAGACACTGCTGTCTCTCACCTAAAAGGTGGCTTGGGTGACACTCTGAATGCTGCCATCTTCCACCCTGAGAGCATCTGTTTGGTCATGGAGAATGAGATACTTGTCAGTGGTCCCACTAATCTGGCTGACTGTGTCTTCTGCTCTTTGAGTACATCTATGCTCTGGACTTCAAGTACCCGAAAGACTTGAGCATTACATTTATTCAGAAAGTTGTGATATGTCTTAAGGACAACAAACCACCAAAAGGGGGGTTAATTACGCTGAAGATGGTTTTGTTCAGTGAGTGAATCTCCCAGAATGCACTAATTGTTTGTCATGCAAAATTTTTGTTATGATCATTAACTTTTTCTATCCTACACTAAAGATCCAACAATGTTTACCTTTGGTATAAGATTTCTACTAAATGCAAGGCCTAAAAATGTTCCACTATTGGCCTCATATATACAGGAACTATATATAACATTAACATTAATAAGTTGTGTAGCACCTTATCATTTCATTAAAATTGTATTTCACTGTTTACTTCAACCTCAAGTTCAATGCTTGTGTTGAATAAAAAAAATGTTAAGTTTTGTTATGTCTGTTATTATTCTTATTATTATGTTACGTTATTATTGTGTTTTCATATTTTTTGGTTAGTTGATCATAGTGGAGTGGGGCAGTATAAATATCTTTCTTCAGAACAAATATAAAATTTAAATTTTTTGATCTACAGAAAAGTTTAAAAAAATCAGCACTACATTAATTTTATGATTTAGATCATTTTTTTGAAATGTGAGTCCATTTTACACATTTTAAGAGTCGAGGAATATTCCAAAAATCAAGTTAGTTTCAACAATTTTTTGAGTTGGAAAATATTAAACATTTTGAGTGAAATAATTCTTAATTTTATTTTAAGAAATATTAATATTCATGTAATGAAATTATAATAATTTAAACTGTAAATGTTCATTATTGTATATGTAAACTTAAAAATTGTAACATCACCTAAATATCATTGAGTAATGTGTTACAGAATAATGTTTTAGTTCTGTTCAATCATAAGGGTTTACAGTGGCAGAGCAGTAGCTCACAAAGAACAAGGTTAGAAACAACTGTGTTAGAGGAACTGAATTTCCAGGTTGAATTTCTAGATGTATCAAACCCTCACTAGTTGAAAGGAAATCAAACATAAGCATAGAACCGTTACCTTTTGATCTAAGTATATGTTTTAATGTTCAGTTGGACATATTAAAAGTTGGAGTTGGACCTTTTAATGCTGATTTAAATGGTTGTTGTAGGTCACAACCACCCTAGATATAGTAAAAAACGTAACGCTTTCGTTTTTTCCTTCACCAAAAGCAGAAATCTAAAAAGAAAAAACACAAAGCTCCATCAAACTGTTTTTGTGGAGGTTTACGTACACAGGGGGTAGGGGTCATTGTGGAAAAAACAAATCGCAGCTGCGCAATGAAGGGAGCTTGGGACAGTCTAATGGCTGAGGGGGGCATGACCTGTGGTAGCACGCTTTCCTGCAGCGAGGGTGGAGGAGTCTGGCTGCGTGAGCTTCTCAGTGTCGCCACAGGGTGATGCAGGGCGTGGGAGGAGTTGTTTTCTTGTAATAACAGAATAGTACAGGATTCTGTTGGCTTTGAAATCACTTTGGGAATTAGGTCAATCTAATATAAATTAATATTACCAAGATAACATTACCAAACAAGGACAAAACAGAAAAAGATGTAAATATTACGGAAATATTAAAAACCTTTTTTTTTTTAGTAGGTTTAATATGGGACATAAGAAGACAGTGACTCAGAGTATTTGTCATTTAAAGATACATCAGAAGACATGAAAGCAGTTGACTTACCCATTGGAGTGCCGACTCCATAAGCTTTGGAGTCAATGAGGCCTCCTATCTGCGTGAGGTTGCAGTTGTGTTGTGTTACAAACTCAATGGTTGTAGACTCCGTAAGGAAAGCGTAGTCAGACGTAAGCACACGGTGAATGCCGTCCTCAATGCTCCTCACCATCACAGAGTGCCCCCGACTGCTCATAAACTCCCACATCTTATCATATGTAGAGATTTTAGTTTTCTGTCAAGGCACACAGAAAGGTGTCAGCAGAAACTTTTTTACATATTTATTGTAGAAGAAAAGGATGATTACTTTGTTGTTACATTCAGTTGGTTTAGTAAAAATAACAAAAACATCCATCTGTCTTTTGAACTCGCTCTTTTGGGGGTTTATGGGGTTGCTGGAACTAACCCATCTGCGGTGCAAACCCTGGACAGGTCTCCAGTCCATTATAGACAATGAACACACACACACAGGATCATTTTAGAGTCAAAAATGAAGTCATGAAGCATGTTTTTGGATTGTTGGAGGAAGCTGGAGCATTTGTAGAAAAACCCACACACGCACAAAGAGAACACGCAAACTCCACACAGAAAAGACCAGGCAAAAAAAAAGCATGAGAAAGTGGAGAGAAACTCACAGCATTACTCTCCTTTACTAAAACATTTTCTGTGCGTTTGAGTTCTAAACACAGCCTGGTCAGGTTATTTTAGTTTTTTATTTTGTTCTGAGACATTATAGTCTTATTCCCACTGTGGCTCATTTCTTGAAAAAGAAACGACATTCTCAAAACATTTGAAAACATGAACATTTTTTCAAACCTCTTGGCCTTTGCTCACAACAGATTTCAAAAGCTTTATTGTTTGTCTGCAAATGTTTAATTAAATGATCCAGCAGTTTGAACAATTCTTTAAATGAATAAGTCACTTCACTAAGATAGTTTTCTCTCTAAAACATGTCAGCGTTATCTTTGTGTTTTACTCATTCCAAGTAAAACCATTTGCTCAATGTTCAAAATGTGTCATGAGCATAAACCAAGAATAACAATACATCACTGTTGATAACTGGCATAGCCTTCAACATGAGCTGCATTTCTGTAATTGCACGTCAGGTGAAACTACATCCGGACTAATAAAGAAGTTGAGACCTCCCCATCCTGGTGTTTGTGGATGAGGCTGGGTTCAGTCCGGCCAAAAGAGGAAAACTGGGCTGAAATCTCATTGGCCAGAAGAACACGGTTGATGTCCCAGGCCAGTGCGGGGGCAATATAACATTGTGTGTGGCAGTTATGGAGGATGGTGAGGCCCCCACCTCCCCACTCTTACATTACTGAGAAGCTCCTGATATTTTTGCATCGTCTCTATTCAGATCTCGTTCCTGACAATGAGAGCTTTTGCTGGACCTCACTTGCCACAGTTTGTCATTGTGTGGTACGATGTGAACTTCCAACATGGTCCACATAACAGACTGGTTCCTCAGATATCCTAGAATGCTGAATGTGTTCCTGCCATTGTCCTCAGGCATCAGGCATCGGTTTGGCATGGTTCTGAATGAGCTGCTGCTTTTTAACATTTATTTTTGAAAGAGGAAAACAGCTATTCTAATAGTCCAGCATGAAAGAAATATTTTATCACCAGCAAACATCAAGAAATAGTTGAAGAGTCAGTGTTGTTGTATTGCCTGACTGAAATTTGTCCTGAAAAACTCAACATCTTGTCAAATTCTCAGCATGAAAAGATCCCGGTTGCTTTTCAAAAATGGGTTAAATGAAAGCAGTTTTCAATGTCAATTTCAGAGAAGTTTTGTTTCTGTGACTAGAGGACTTTCAGTATCTGTGGATCTTGTAAGGATGATTGGAGTGTAAAATAGACCGCTGTCATGTGACCATTGTGCCTGTCTGTCATGGTGACGAAGGAGCTGTAGGGAGTCAGTTCAGTCTCATAACGCAACCAAACGCAAACACAGTAATTCACCACTTCACACACTCTGTCACAAATGCACATCAAATGTTTTAGACACACACAATACATTTCTCAGAAATATACACCAAATGTCTCTCAAATACACAATAAATCTCACAAATGTTTCAATAAATGTTCCACAAAAGCACAATAAATGCTCACAAACATAATTTTTAGGTACACTTCTAATATAAACTCACAGATCATACAAATTGCAGACGATGCATTTACACTCTCCCCCTCATTTGAGAATTTCCCACATTTGTGAGAGAAATCTTTGCAGTGAATATTGAGACTCTTCTAATGTAGCAGGTTGACTAATCTCATCATTGGCTAATAAAGCTGCCAATCAAACTCATCAGCAAAACAGGCGTGTTTGCTTTCAGCCAATCGTGTGGCCCCTTAGATTTTCTTCACACTTTCAAAGTGATGGAGGAGTTGTTAACAGTCCAGGGTACGCTGCATCATGGAGGACAGGACTGCCGACAGGGATCAGTCTCAGCATTTATTTCATCATCCTTTCGTTATACATTTTGTAATGTAATTGAATAATGAGTTGAAACTTTCTGCTTAGCCAAGTGACGTGCGAATGACGTGTGGTCCTTAATAATGTGTTTTTTATGAATTCCGGTCAAATACACTAAAGTCTACTAAAGCCTCAAAGCAGTGAATGAGGAGACTCCCAAACCTGTACAACTAGGCGCAATGCACAATTCTACCAAGGACCAACACAAAAGATTATATCACGTCTGCTTCTACTGCAACAAACTAAGCAATCAGGTAGCCAGGTGTCAGCAAAAACATTAGATTTAGTATACTTAAGAAAGGTGTGTGTTTAGCTATTTTTGCATCCCCTGCCAAAAATGTGAGATGTGTTTGTTAAAGCCAAAATTAATTCTTGTCCTTCTGAAATTGTTATTGACCTGCGAGAAAGTTCATAGTGTGAATATTAGTACTAACTTCTTGATTCGTTTGTTATCAGGCACACAATATAGTAGACATACCTAAAAGGATTAAACATTTTAAACATTCCGTCAAAAAATGTGCGGATAGTTAGAGTATGCCACGTTTAGCTTGCCACGAGCATGTCTTTTCAAAATCTACAACTTCTTATTCCAACCTTTTTTTTCGCAGTTGCTTCCCTATGATGCCCAAGAAGTTACAAGACGATTGATAAAAATCCTAGTACGAGTTTTCATTTGTCGCTGGTAACAGTGGCTTTTTAGGAAATCTAAGATGGCCTCTTCCTGAGGCCAAAGGTCAACAACTCCAGGGGTCATTGTAGACTTAAGCTAGTGGCATGTGTGTTCATTTTCGTTAAAATCACCAAAACAAAAGGTCAGTTTTCATGTCCTTGAAAATCGCCAAATCTCAGATTTTGACACAAAATAGCCACCAAGCCGTAGGGTTGTGTGGCCATCCCATATTCATCTTAAAACTTCCTTTTAAATCCACGGCAAATGTATCAGGGTTTTGTTTGTGGATTCCAACTTTTTTTTTGAGTCTGCAAAAAAAGACGGATTTTAGGACGAATTTTCATTTGTAGCTGGTACTCAAGGTGCTTTTTTTTTATTGAAGATGGCGGCCTCTTCCCAAGGCCAAAGGTCAATGAAACTTCTGTGGTGGTTGTATACTCTGATTGGCAGCATGTTTGTGAAGTTTTACCAAAGTGTCATTTTCTCATACTGTGGAAAAGCCTAAAAACAGCAAAATCTCACACTTTGCTACAAATGGCTGCGGACCATGTGGCCATGTATTAATAATTGTACTAATTGTATCGTTTGTGTATTTTGAATATTCATTTTTAGCTCCATAAGTGATTTTAAACCCATTCTTTTTTTTTACAGTTTCGCTTGCCATGATGTAATCATGTTTGGGGGGTCGTTCACTCTGCCGAAAATTCCTTTTCAATTTTTCCTAGGTGTGTGCAAATTTTGGGGTCTTTTCGCGTCAAAATTTGACTCAAAAGCGCAGAAACTTTTACAACTGTGAATACAATATGGTTCTTGCAGTGAGGGACTGCTGCGGGCCAAAAATAAAAATACATTAAAATTGATTGAATTAAAATTTTCTTTGTAATAAGCAGGATTGTGCCTGATCCAACGTGCATTAAGAGAAATCGATACACGCCGCTTAAGCCTGAATTGAGGGAAGACAGTTGCTTGATGGACTGTAACTAATCGGCCTCAATCAATATTAAAGCGTTAATTTTTTAAAATCATTTGTGTGCATTAACGTTGACAGCCTTAATTTCTACATGGATAAAGAGTGATACAAATGATGATGCATAACATTATGGGGGTAGTGCAATTTCATTTTAATTTAGACACAAAAACTCCATGGTAAATTTCAATGCAATAGATTTTAAGTCAACCATGTATTGAAGCGTCATTTTGTAATGTTGTATAGTAAATAGAAAAAAAATGCATTTTCAAAAATGAATGGTCAAATTGCAAATTGTATTTTGATATTCCAACCCTGAATTGCATATTGAATTGAGCAATTGCAATGTCAAGTGAGAATTGCATATTATTTTGAATTATGACTCAAAAAGACTAGGCCGTGTTGTTTTGCATGTGTTCCCCAAATTCAGAATGCTTTCAGTTACTCTGAAAGAGGCTGGCGCCAGTGTTTGGCAGCAGGGCTGCCATCAGTGTGTGGATGTGTATGTGAATAGTTGAATGGGCCTGTGACTATAAAGCGCTTTGGGCCTTTAATAAAGGTAGCAAAGCGCTAAATAAGTATACATCATTAACCAACTTCTCTAGCCTAACATTAATGGGCAAGTGACCAAAAAAAAAGAAGTTCCCAGCAAGGATGGGTCAGGAATGGAAAAGGAACATGAAATCAAAACTACCAGGACTATTTCTGCTTCTAGTTTTCTCCCTCTTTTAATGAACCTGCAAGTGAATGCTCTGCACGTAAAGACTGAGGTCTGCAACAATCCGGTTGGCTGTCATGAGTCACATAGATCATTAGATGCATTGATTACGATCCCTAAATGAGTTTGAATTGTTTCATGGATTTGAAATAATCAATAATTGAAAAAATATTATGATATAAGTAAAACTAATAAGTGGAACTAAACACAGAGCATTTTTTTACTCTGATATTTTTGAAGAGCACAGAAAGAATGGTGACCTTGCAGATCGCATCATCTAACCGGTGCTGACTTGGCTTAAAGCGACCGTTTGGAAGCATTTTGACTTTTATTGTGTCAGCAGTCATTTGGCTTTGGATATGTCATGCAGCGTTGAGTAAGTTCTGTCACACCAAAATTAAATATGTAGCAAATACGAAAAATTTGCTAATTCAAATGATACAGTTCCATTCGGTGGAGAAGGGGAGAAACTGTTCTGGTGCTACTGGTGTGAATGTGGCTTCAACAAGTTCTGTTGAGAGCCCTTCCAACGGTCAAAAAAGCACATTGGATACCTTAAAGAGACTTCAAACGTTGACAGAAAGACTAAGTGGAGAACAAAGTCAATTTTTTCTTTTATAGCAAAGGACTTGCGACCATATTCTATTGTGGAGAATTATTTAAGGTTGTTAAGTTCAGGAAAAGAAATCCCTTTTGAAGCTGTTCTTAAAGCTGTTTTTAAATGTAATTTAAATTACATTAAAAAATAAATTACAAAATAAATGTTGTTTACCTAATAAATATTTTGTGTCAAATTTTTTTCTTTCTACTAAAAGTTAAACCAAAATATTGATCTTGTCTTTCCTTAAAAATGCACTTCGGTGGAGACAGTTTGTAATAATGATCTAGTAGTGTATTGTGGTAAAGAGAAAACTTTTCTAAAAAATGTCAAATTGTTCCCTCCTAAACTGTAATTGAATCGTGAGGTACCATAAGATTCCCACCCATTGTATCCAGCTGCATAGTTTAGATCCAGATATCTGCCCAGACGAGGAAAACCAAGATGTACATAGATCTTTTCGTCTGCAAGTGGATGCTTTAGAATTGGAGTGGAGAAGGGAGACTTTGGCCCGCTAACCTGCATCACAAACCCAAGCTTTTTCGAATCGTTTTTTGGTTTTCAACAATACAACAAAATCATCTGATCCAACATGACTAACAAAAAAACATACTCAGAAACACAGTTTTATTCTCTAATTATTCAATATGGACTCAATCCTCAATTCTTCTGTTCAACATAAAATCCAGCCATGCAGGAGAAGTCGGAGCAACAGTTACAGCCTAAAATACTTCAATTTGAACTACAATGGGTTCATGTTCAAAACCGGAGAAACGGTTCAATTGACCACAAGGCAGCAAGGTATTTGAAAGCAAGTCAAAAATAACTTCTTTATTCTTTTTTATCAGATACACACCATATTTAAACATACCAGACCAACCAGCCTCAACATAAAGAACCCAATCCGGACCAACAACGCAGAACAAGATGATTAAAAGAGTGCAGGTGGTTTTGGTCAAACAAGATTAATCATCTGAAAACACAACTTAAAGTACAACTGCAGGACTTCATACAATTGCACGCTCTCAACAAGGAAATGGAGGGACACTTACTATTATAAGACTGGATATGAACATATTAGGAATGTAAATGTGGCTAACAAATAAACTTTGATGCTAAGAAAATTCAAAGGTTTACTTTTACCGATTTTTATGACACTGATATCAATCTATTTGGTATCACCAGGCGAGCAAAACATAAAATGGTTGCTATGGAGATAAAACCAAAAGAAAAAAAACACAATTGTGGGGGTCATGGGGGGTAATGTGGCTGCTCAGCAAGTAAGGTCAAAGCAGGGCGGTGATGGCGCTAGTGGCAGGTAGAGGCGAATTGTCAAATCATTTGTTATTTTGTTTTGTTCAGCTCGGGCCACCAAACTCATGCACACTTTTTTTACGATATATCAATAAAATATGTGCAAGTTAGCCAAGATCACAAGAGTTGCGAGTTCGCCACACACACGCCATTAAAAATCTTCAACTTCAAAGTCCAACATTCTTTGCACAGTAGGTTCACAAGGATGTACGAGAAGTTACAAAAGGATTTCTAAAGATTCCTAGGACAAGTTTTCATTTGTAGCTGCTACTAAAGGTGTTTTTTTTCTTCAAATCCATAATGTTGACCTTTTCCCAAGGTCAAAGGGCAACGAAACTTCTGTGGTGGTTGTAGACTTAAGTTGGTAGCACGTGTATGACATGTCTTGAAAATTGGAAAAACAAAATTTTCCTTTTCCCATATTGTGTGAAAACATAAAATTTGCCATATCTCACACTTTGCCCCCAAATGGCCACCAAGCCATAGGTTGTGTGTTTTGGCTTTGTTTGTGTATTTTGTTTTGTTTGTACTTTTTTTTTTTGGCTCCATAAGCAATTTTTGGTCCTTAAGGTTGGATCAAAGTAGGGTGTTGAGTTTAAAGATTAAAAAAAAAAACGTAACCTAAGCTTAAACAAATTGTGATAAAAGAGAACAAAACTTAGATAACTAAGTTACTTCAGGAACTAAACTTGAACTAATTTGAATTTAAACTATAACGTAAACAAACAAAAATTCTGATTCAAACTAGATGATCAAAACCTAGGATATAAATTACTTCCGTTTAATCTAAGAAACTGGATAAAACAAAAATTAAGATTTTATGTTGTTTGGTTTGAAGTGTATGTATTTTGGATGCTGGAGCCTAACCCAGCTACTCTTGGGTGAAGGCAGGGGACACCTCTGGACTGGTCACCAGTCTGTCGCAGGGGCCACAGTCACACACCAAGCTGCTTGGTGGAGATGACAGGATTCCTTGCAGCATCTCGTTTCATGTTATCTTTGAGCCAGTTTTGAAATCACCTTGACTGTAGCAATGAAAACATGTCTGTACTTTGACCGATTTCCAACTCTGCGCGCACATGCGTGCGAGTATGCACCAGTTCTTCCATTTCATTTTAAATTATTCTTAGTTTCGTTTCATTTAACCAAGAAAAAATGTCAGACTACAAAACCTAAGTAACGAGGGTTTCTAAATTCCAGTAATTGTGATTAATTATCAAAATTTGAACGTTACATTACTGACAAAAGTAATTAAATTACAGCAATTCATTACTTTGTAATCCGTCACCCCCAACACTGGTAACAGACACCATGTTGGATGAATAAGTCGATTTGATTGGATAGAATCTAGGCCAATCAGCAGGCTGTTTGGTGGCACTAGTATCAGAAACAGAAACTTATGAATGACATAAGAGGAAAATCAAAGACGGGCAAAAGCGAGATGAGAGACAACGCATCTGAAAACATTTATGTTTCAAATGCAAAAATATTTTTTAAAGCAAAAAAAAAAGCAGTTTTTTTAAAGCAAAAATTTTTTTTTTTCATTTGGAAATTATGATGTTTTATTCCTAAAACTTCACATTTAGTTTGCAATTTAGAAACTTTTGATCTCAAAACTGACTTTTACTTTACAAAAAACTCCTTTATACAAATTCTGAATATTATTCTACAATGACCCATCCTGCAGAGCACCATTGCAGGCACTGTCTAATGGTGCCTTGGTTCGCAGCACATCACTCATTGTGAGATGATTGGAAGACTGTTTCACTCTTGAATAAAGAAATTCTTTGAGCAGAAGTGAGATTCCAACTGAATCCATCCATTTTCTAAACCCGCTTTGTCCCTATTGGGGTCATGGGGCTGTCGGAGCTTGACCACATGTAAGCGAAGGCAGGGTATATCTTGGACAGGACGCCAGTCTGTCACAAAGATTTAAACTCTGTTATTCTATTTCTTCTTTAGCTCTTGAAGCAGATTTTTAATTTCTGTGTTGGTCTGTTTCTTTTTTGAATTCTTAGTCTTTAAGGCTTCCTCCAGATGCTTGCCATGGTTCTGGTGTAAGTTTCTTTTTTAGTCCACATTCTCTACAGTTGCCTTTTGCTTGCTTAGTACAGGGGATTACAACAACAACACATCATTTGTCCCTTTTAAAAATAATTTTGACTTATTGAAATGACTTGGTCCCACCTCTGCTGTAAAGTCGACTCTGCTCTTGAAAGTTAAGTGTCAACATAACTGTCTACTGCTTTGCCTCACCCTCTGCATCTGGAATCATTGAGAAAAAACCTGGAGCATGCTATTCTCCAGGGCAGCACATTTGAAACCATTTCTGAAATCATTTGAAACCTAATTAGGTCACACAAGGTCAAGGTCCTGCCCGCCATTATTGTATGTAATGATGTTTTGTGGCTGGTCGATATTTTAGATCAACTGGGTGATTTGTGAAATGCCCATCAGAATCTTTCGGAGTCACCCTTGAAAAGCCAGCAGATTGAGCATGCATGCTTAGCAATGCTGATAAGGCAGCAGTAGTGCCTGTAAATACACAACGAGCAGTATAAACACCTCTGTTCATAAGTTGCTGGCTAAGGAGGCTTCCAGGACTTGCCACATTGGCTGATTACAAAGTTCCCACAAAATGTTTTCAAAGTAATGGAAGACAAGTCAGTTAAGGGGGTGGGAGTTGTGAAAGGGGTTGGGTAGATTGCATGTGTGTGTTGAGGGTGGGGATGGGGGGGTGTCCTACATTTTTATGGTTGTGCTTGTTTTTTAATCAGTTTTATTTTAATGTAAAGCACTTTGTGTTTTGCTTCATAGGAAAAGAAATAAAGAAATAAAGTTTGATTTGATTTGATTTGAAGTCTGTTAAATAAAAAATGAGCTTCACACGATTACATGAAGGAATTTTACCATCTCCTTTCCAAGTAGGTATGATCAGGCTTGGCAGATGTGAAAGGTTCTCTGTCTCAGTTTCTACAAACAGGTTACAGAATCATGAGAGGGAATTTTATAAAATCACTAGAAAATAAAAATACTGAATTTTAAAGTAAAAAACATATAAAAGAATAATGGACCATTGTTAAATTTTAGGTGAAAAACTATGTACATGTGTCTATCAGGCAGAAATTGAAATTGTTTGTGACAGACCTATGAGTGGAGTCTTGGAAGAGTTAATGCTCCATCAGTTGTCATGTATCCAGGTGTGTGAAATTTGTTCTCCACATTTGACCTAACCCTAACCCTGGGGGAGTGATGAGCTGCAGACGCAGCCAAACTCAGGAACCATTTGGTGGTTTCACCTGCCAATCCAACCCCTTAATGCTGAGTGTCATGCAGGGAGGCTTTAGGTCCCATTTAAGGGTCTTTGGTATGACTCGGCCTGGATTTGAACTCATGGCCATCCAGTCTCAGGGCGGACACTCTTCCACAAGGCCACTGAGCTGGTAAAAGACAAACTGCAACCATGACCAAAACTTAACCCATATAGATATCATCATGTAGATATACTGTATATAGATGAATCTTTTAACGCTTTTGTCTGATTTATCTGAAACTTGTAAGTTAAGAAAAAGACAGTCAAAGCAATTATAAGATCCTTAGTAAAATCATTTTTGTCCAGGCCTGTTTCAATAGTTTGTTTTTTTTAATAATTATGTTAATCAGCAATTCAAAAGTGATGGCTGGTTTTCATTATTTAATTTTCAATAGATTTTTATTTATTGTTACTTTTGTAAGTTTCAAGTGATTTCAGTGAGAATTGTGGGTTTTTCCTTCTTTAACTGAGGGGTACCAACAATTTTGTCCACGTGTGGATGTGTTATCCTTACTCTTGTTTGCCTGAAATAAACCATTTCTAATCTAATCTAATATGAGATGAATAACTTTAAGTGAAACTGCAGTCTGATAATAATGGTAGAAAACATTTACAAGTCTCTTTTGAGAAAAATGTTGTTTTGACACAAACCATTGGAAGGCAATGTTGGAGGCAGCTTTGCATCCGCTCTGAACTAATGGATGCTGCTAACAGTATTACCGGAGTAACATTTGTTATTTAGGATTTTACGACCAACTATTCCTGATGAAAATGACAACATGATATTGTATCCACAGAGCAAATATGCAAAACACACATGGGAAGTAATTCATATAAAGCAAAGAGATAGAAGACTCACACATAAAGAAAGATTATAATAACATGAAGTACAAAATGTTTACATAAGAATACATGTGCAACTGATCTTTGCCCTGGTGGGTGATATTTCATTTTAGTTGAGACAGAAATGTCTCCTTTTAGAATGTCAAACCCCTAACCCTCACATTATAAAGGAAAAACAGCATATAAAGAAAACAGACATAATTCCTTCTAAATAATACATATTTTACTTGCAGAAACCCTACATGTAATGTTAAATTTTCTTCCGGTCCCGGTTCACGACTCGACATGCGTCTTTCTTCGGCTCTCGATTCCTGACGTTTTTTGGAGCGTTTTTTTTATATTCTGCTACAGAGAGAGCTGAACATGGCACCTAAGGCTGAACTGGCAGAACTTAAAGCGGTATTGACAGATATACAAGCCAAACAAGCAGACATCTGAGCCAAGCTGTTGAAGCCCAAGTCGGATCATTCCTCACTTCCAAAGGGATTTCCTTGGATTTGGATAATATTGAGATCTGCCACCCGCTTCCCAGGAGAAAGGAGTCGGATAAACCAGCGATCCTCATCAGGTTTGTGAATCAAAAGCACAAAATTGCTCTGATGAAGCAAAGAAAACTGCTAAAAGGGTCCGGGGTTTACATTAACCATCATTTATCGAAACATAACGCATTGTTGGCTAAGCCAACTCCTGAAGCGCAAAAAACAGATCCAGAGCACATGTTTTTATTATTATTATTTTTGATTTATTCACATCACTGATTTTTTTAATGACGAAACTATTCTTAAAAAGAAGAAATATATATATAAATATATATATATATATATATATTTTATCATTATTCTCTATTAGTATTACTTTTGTATAAGCTCCAATCAAGTTTAAAATAGTGTTGTACTTACATGCAAACCAGTCTGACTTTTTGTTATTCAAGGATGTTTAATTACCTGTATTACTGTCAGTACAGTATAATTACCTGATTATTAGTTATGAACTGGTTGATTTCTAATGTAAAGTAAATGGTATGGTCGAGTCGGGGTGGGATTATATAAGTTCGCTTCCTCCCACTCCCTTTCAAGCAGTCAATTTTCTGATGTCTGTTGATTGTGTTACACATGTCTTGTATATCTTGTCTGCTTGAAATAAACCATTTCAAATCAAAAATTCAAATCAAATATATGTAAAGGTCATGCTCCTCTAGTGCTGGACACTTTAAACTAAAGCCCTCTGTGCGTGGCAGAAACCTTCGTACGAGAACGGGACAGTCCTGCAGTTGTTTGACAGAAGCAGAAAAATGTTTTTCTGGTGGTTGCGTATTGGAGACTTGATGAGGAAATAATAAAATCTTATGACTCTAAGTTGAAGCTTCCCGGGCTCGCCTCGCTCATGGAGGCGGAACACTGCAGTGACAATTGATCAGCTGCGACCCAAAGTCCAGCTTCCAGCAGAAGTCAGAGTTCAGCCACATATCTGCTCATTTTATCAACAAAACTTTCTCTACTGAGAGCTACAAGATCATATCGCGGGACAAAAGGAATCCACCATGTCAAAAGGCGCTCCGATGTTCAATTTCACTGCAGAAAATGGCATTGAAGCTTCAGTGAGCCGGCTCGTTGGACACAGATCACGGCTGTCGGTCACTTCAAATCTCCTAGTCAGGTGTGCCATTGGAGGTTGGTAGAAGCTGTTTGCAGCGCCTGTGCCTGCTGCTCCCTGGGGAGGTGTTCCGGGCATGTCCCACTGGCCGGAGGCCAGGGGAAGACACAGGACACGCTGGAGAGACTATGTCTCTGCTGGCCTGAGAACGCCTCGGGGTCCCCCCACAGGAGCAGGAGGAAGTGGCTGGAGAGAGGGAAGTCTGGATATCTTTACTTAGACTGCTGCCCCCGCGACCCGGTCACGGAGGAGCAGAAGAAAATGGATGGATGGTTTTGTGTAGTTCTTCTCCACATGGGAAGAACCAATGCACTCAGATATCGTTGTGCAAATACCACACAGCTAAAGGCTGGTTTAAAAGATGTGAGAGGTGCTAGTGTTCCTATCTAGACAAACCATTCAAAACTGACTTCAGTGTTTTGATTTGAGTACCAACACTCAAAACAGTCAGCTGTTCCACAAAAGAAAACAAGGAATAAATTGTATTTTGATGATGACATGAAACTATAGAAACCAAGCATGAATTCAATAGCAGCACTACTCACAGCCAGCGAGATGCACACACTTGTTTACTCTGTGAAAGTGCTGGGCACAAAACCAAACATTGTGTCCAGAGCACAATATTGCTGCTCATAAGGAGAAGCTGGAAAACATGGGTGTTGCTTCATATGTTTGGATCCTAAACCCTAATGCCAGATTATGCAAAAAGAAAGGTGTAAATGTGTCGGCACCACACTGCATTTTGAGAAGAAAATGTGACATGGTTTGACAGTTCTCTGTGCCTTTGTCTCCCTCTCCTGGCTACTGCTGTTGTTGTCTTGCTGTCCTCTCCACAAGTGTTTGGGATGATGGCAGGGCATTCTGACACAGCACAACAAATCAACCCTCCAGTATTTAAGACCGGTTTCTACACCTACACCCTACCAATCCATCAGCTTACCTCGAGTAGTATTGAGCCCCCCTATGAGCCTTGTCTAACTGGCTGGTGTCAACTGACCAGTGTGTTTTTGATCACTTGTTTTTTTCTGCAGTCTGACCCTACACCCTGAAAAATCACTTGCTTTTCCTGGCTCTAGGGACGGTTAACTCTACCTTTAAACTAATTTATTTGTTTCATGGTATTTATTTTGGTGTACAGATGTTTTTTGCCACAAAGTATGAAAAGGGTATTCAGAAATAAAGAGTGATGATTGACTAAAACGGTTCCTAAATTGTGCTTGAAACTGTGCATCAAATATTAAAAAAAGTCAATTTTCTACAAAACCTTTTAAGTATGACAAAGCAGCATCACAGGGTGAAGGACAGCACAAAAATATGCCAAAGAATCTTATTTCAATCTTTCAGAGTCATTGCAGTTCTGCGTCTCCGTCTTCACTGCAGCTGAAATAAACAAGTATTTTTTTTTGCTCCACGATCACTGGAAAGGTGAAATGATTGGCTAGAGTTGTACAGCAAAACTAATTAAAAAAAAAGTGATTGACGTATCCACCCCCCAAGAAAAAAAAAAAAAAAAAACACCAGAATCTGCGTTTTTATACAGTAGCCTTCCGGTACAGACTTGGCCCAAAGTTTCGGTTCTCATCCCATGTGAGGTTTGGACAATTATCCTTCTATTATAAGATGAAGATTGGGCCAGTGATTGTCTAAGGCAGGGGTCCCCAAACGTTTTCTTGTGAGGGCCACATAACTGTTGTCTTCTCTGATGAGGGGCCGGGGTCAGTTTGTCAGCTAACAGAAACAGTGTAACAATCAGAGGGTGTGCCTAAACGTAAACGTTGATGTTTTTTCCAGAAAACCACACATTTTAAAATATTTTAAAAATCTCTTCCTGTGATCTTCACAGAAAAATCAAACTAAAACATTTCAAAAATGAAAACAATAAATATTCTGTCCTCTCCTGTTATCATCTCTTTGAGACTTGAAGGGCTGCAGCTCCTCACACATTTAACAGTTTGTGACAACTTCATAATAGTGATGGAAATTCTGGCTCTTCTTAGCCATCCAACTCTTTTAAATGTGTGCACCAAATGAATAATGTAAAAAATGTTTTATACATATATATGCTTTGATTTTTCCTTTCAGATAAAATGCAGAAAAGAAAAGATGAAAACTAAAAACAATGATTTACTATTTAACATTTAAATGAAACAACCCAAAATACTGACTAAAACGTGCAAAACTAAAAGAAAAAATGAAGAATGTACTGATGGTAAAGTTTGGTTTTTTTGAAATAACAAATGTCTCATCTCTGTGAATCTGATCTGGTTTCTTCTGTCAGTAATGATTTGTTCTGCAGAAGGTTGTTCTCAGGTGTTTGTACAGGTTGTTGTTTCAATCTCTTTTCTTCCAGACTAAATTCTGCTTCATATTATCAATGACAGTGAAAAGGTTTCAGATTTTTCTCCTTTTTCCAGTCTCACTCATTTCTTTAAGTGTTTGTGTTGATGTTTTTGTCGTTGTTGTATCTCTTTCTCTCCCTCGTGTGCATCTCCTTCATGTGCACGCACAACAGCAACGAGCTTTGAACCCCACTGTGTGCGCGCTCAGCGCTTTGCCTGCGTGATGGATCTGCGCAGACAGGTATTGATCAGTCACGTGCAGCTTGAAGAGGAAAAAGAAAGAGAGGATTTAGGACACTAATAAATCGAAATGATCAGCTGCTCTGTGTCCTCAAACTCTAACTCTTCAGTCTTCTGCTGCAGTTGGACATTTATCCAGAACTGTTTAACCAGTACAGAGTCCCTCGTTTGTTGTGGGAGTTACGTTCTAAAAAGAACTCCTGAAGGTGAAACCTGTGAATCAGGATTCCAGATGTTTAAATCCTCACTACACACTTTACACTTTACTATGAGACACACATGAACATTTTCACACTTTTCTCTCTTGTTTAAACTCTAAAGTTCAAACCTTTGTAGAAAAATAAGTCCAGGATTATAGAATGAAGACAAAGATCTGATCAGGATCAAAGATTTATGGAGATCTGGAGAGTTGGGCGTTTCTGCACAGGAGACACAGCACAGAGGAGATTGACTGACAAGGTCTCCAGCCAATCAGGACACAGAACAGGATGCTGTTTAAAAAAAGAAAAGCAGCAGGAGCAGAATCACCCAGACTGAGAAAGGTGAACAGCAGTGGAAGGAGAACTCTGCATTCTGTTCTTTTTGACAGAAATTTGAGGATGTTCAGAAACAGCAAAGACTGTAGAAAGGTGGAATAAAGAGGCATGTTCAGTGTGATCCTTGATCATGAGGCCAGATTAAAGAAAGAAAAAAATCATGCCTCTGATAATGGTCAGGGGGCCGGGCCAAATGTGGAGGCAGGCCGAATCCGGCCCTTGGGTCGTAGTTTGGGGACCCCTGGTCTAAGCGAAACATTATTGTTTTTTTTATTCAAAAACAGTTTCTTCCAAAACTTCAAACCCTGAAAGATTCATATCACTGTCAAACCCACAGCACAAACCAAACCGCTTCATGGATCACTCATGTTGTATAGCTGGGCAGTGAAGGTTCTGACATCATCATTTTCCAGTCCTCCCCTAAACAAAGCTTGATACGCACTCCTCCACTACTCAGCAGACCCCTCAAAGCCTTGATACATACTGTCACATCCCTACCTGACCCTTTCTCTGGAAAACCACCCATGTGTTCCCTGTCCCCTTGAAAACATCCTACCAACTTACACCTCAGCTTCCCTAAATGTGTTTTCTTGTCATCACTACATCTCTGTCCCTCTGATCATGACAGAATGAGTCACAAATGCTGACAGTTTTGAGCTCCAGATGCTGCAATTTCATCAGTAGTTCCACAGGTTTAGAATATTTGAAACAACCTGTGTGCATTTTTGGCTTGGTGAGACTACACAGCGTGACAAAGAGCGGCATGCTTTCTGGGACCAAGAGTCTCTAAGTATCACAAGTGAAACAACTGATAGTCCAGAGGATAAAGAAGTCCTAAAGTATAGGAACTAGAGGAACAAGGTTGTTTTTTTTTTCCTGACTGCTTTTTTGATCGCCTCAGTTTGAAGAATCTGCCCCATGTGAATTTGTCAGTGATGCCAGTAAATGTCAGGGCTTTGGACCAGTGCATCCTCATTTTTGGTTCTCAGAAATAACCATTTGTAAATGTGAAGGGTTGACCATCTCACCAAAGCTATTTGAGCAATTTCCAAAGCTCAAAGAGACGGCAGCATAGGCGAGTTCACTGCATTGTGGAACATTAAGCTCATCGATTAGTGCTGATAGTTCTGGGTTTAGTGTTGAAACAAGTAATGGATGACTTTATGTTTGGCCCCAAGGCTCTGGTAATGCTGCTCAAGTGTTTGACCCACCTAGATTCCTGACCCCTTTCGTTATTTGAAATACTATGTGAGGTCTCAGTTTGCATGAAGAGCTGCCATTTGATCTGACTCAGTGATGTTCTGAGCTTCCACAACTACACCAGCTATCTATCCTAAGGTACAAAGCCACATATTAAAATTGCATGTATTTCGTGACATATGTGAAAATACCTCGAGTTGTATATTACCTACACTATACTATACCTACACTTACTGGCCCTCAAATTTCTTAAAACTTAGTAGTGATAGAACTGAAATCCCTTGCAAGGCACTAACTCCACTCTATAAACAGAATCCAGAACTTCTCAGTTTTCTGAAAAGTTTTCCATCTTCCATTCCCCTCAGGTCAATAGACAGGGTGTCATCTTTGACGGCACTCTCTCCTTCATCTCGCACATCAAAAACATTACTTGGTCTGCCAAAATCCACATTTGCAGCATCTGTCGCCTTTGTTCTTCACTTAGTCCTCATTCCATTGCCATCCTGGTACACAGTCTCGCTACCTCCCACCTGAATCATTGCAACCCCCTTGTGTTTGGATTTCTTCAAAAAACACTGGCTAAACTTAAATGGTTAAAAACTCAACAGCCCATATAATCACACAAACTCCACCCATCCAACACATCTCATCTGTTCTTTTGAAGCTCTATTGACTCACCATCACACACTGGATTATGTACAAAATAGTTCTGCTGACAGTTAAATCCACTGACAATCTTGCCCCTCCATAGTTGACAGACCTTGTTCTTGTTGCTACACCCACAGATCTTCAGATCCTTCTCCTCCCTCCAATTAGTGGTCACTTAGGGACACTGCTTGTCTGGTCACTATGGGGAGAAGAGCCTTCAGCCGCTTCGCCCCCCAAGCTCTGAAACATTGGGGCTTCTTCTTTCTTCTTTTCTTTTCAGCTTTTCCCTTCAGCAAATAAGCTTCCTCCATCGACCCCTGTCTTCTGCATTCTCTACACCAGTGTTTCCCAACCCTGGTCTTTGAGGAACACTGTCCTGCATGTTTTCCATGTTACCCTGGTTATGCACACCTGATTCAGCTCATTTTCAGGCTCTGCAGAAGCCTGACAGTGACTGTCATCAAAGGCAAGTTTGTTTATATACATATACATATACATATATATATATATATATATATATATATATGTATATGTATAGACATATATATGAGCTTATTGCACAAGTAGTCATTATGTTTCCAATTTTGCATCTGAGCTGAATTCTTTCTTTTTTTGTTTTTTTTGTTTGCACTTTGATTTTGTCTTTGTTGTTACTTTTCAAACATTTTAACTCTGGTCTCAAGTTATTTAGAGTAGCCAGTCACTCACTCCTATATTTTTATAGTAGAATTCAAACTGTGGTCGGTAAAAGAACGGTGCTGGTCATTAGAGATCAGAACAAGAGTCAGACATATCTGAGATCAAAGAAAGGTTGATGTTAATCCTGTTTTTACGTGCGGTCAGCTCAGACACTGATGGAAATTCATCTTCATCCACACACTGCTGCATTACCGGCACATATTTTAAGGGCTGGTTCATCCTTCCAAGTGACTCGCATCACAGTGGTCTCATGGATATCAGAACGGAATCACTCCACTCCAGTCGCTGCAGAATGTGACACCTGCTGATGACATCACCTGCCACTGGAATTTTACGCCTGGAGTACAATCACGGGCAGGTCGCGTCATTTAACTTAAATTCATTTCAGCGATTAAAGTACGCGACTATGGAGGAAACTCTGTCCAGAAACATGTCTTTTAAACACTGAAAAGGATGAAAACTTATTGGAAAACCAAGCCACATACACAGAGAGACAGATAGCATATAGAGCAAGTTACTGCAAAGATATGTCTAATATTTCAGATCTTGCAGCACTCCAGAATGCAATTCAGCCAGTTCTTATGTTTATTGTTTTGCCTTTGTATTCCCTCCTCTGTTTAGTGGAGGAACACATCACTCCTCCTCTGCCTTCCATGTAGACTACCTGCACGTTCACAGAGCGAGTGAGTGAGAAAGATGTTCTTTACTTAAAAATAAACACTGAAGTTGATTGCATCACTTGAGAAGCGTAAACATCACTCAGAAGTTCATCACCGTTATAGCGGACAGTCCAATCAAAACCAGTGAGGTATAAACAGTGCTCAAACCGGCATTTATTCTTCACAGTTGACCCATCCTCTGCGGGAGCGCAGTGGACTGGACACAGTCACGCTCGGGAAGCATTTGGTTTATTAACTGTAACAATAATTCTAACCTTAACCTTTCCTCCCAGCCTGTGCAGCCAAATTTTAAAAAAAAGTTCCACACTGGCTGCACGTATTGAAAAAAATACGTGCCAACAGACACTTTCTAAAAAGAAAAATCATAATGTGATTTGGGGGAAGGCAGGTGTCGGATATCCTGCCCTAAATGTTTCCCTGCTTCAAGCCTGGTCAATGCTGACCTAAATCAATGTTGTCACAATATTAATATCTGATCATAAGTTACAAACCAGATGTTGATGACAAACGAAAATAAATGGTGTGGCCAAGTCGGGGTGGGATTATATAAATTTGTTTCCTTCCACTCCCTTTCAGGCAGTCTATAATTTAATCCCTAGTTACCCTATGCTTGACGTGTTTTCTTATGGATGTAAACCTCTGATGATTTTATTACTTCATTTTTTTCATGATTGCTTGAAATAAACAATTTCCAATCCAATTTCTAACAAAACAGCTGGATTTGTTTACTGAGATTAAATGACACACGGCTGAACTTTATGAAATCATGAAGTCATCATTTGATCAGTCACCAATCATCAAGCATCTGCTGAAGGTAACTGAATACACTCAGAGAAAAGAGGGCTGAATACTTTTACACACTGCACTTTTCAGTTTTTATTTGTTAAAAAAATTGAACTCTTGCATAATTGTCTTTCAACTTCACAAGTGTGTGCCACTTTGTGTTGGTCTTTCACATAAAATTCCAATAAAATATTTTGTATGTTTGTGGTCATAATGTGGAGAGGTTCAATGGGTAATACTTTTGCAAGACCCTGTAGTTAGAAAAACAATTATAAATGTCTCAGAGATTAGTCCAAGTTTAGTTAGTACTGGAGTGTAGCATGTCATTTTGTTTCACTCTAAGAAATCTGAAAATGGGTCGTTGCAGAGACACAAATAATGGAAACCTGACCGTCATAAATGCTGGTGAGTATTATTTAAGTATTTAGGTTAGAAGAGGTCAAAGACCACTGCAGCCTGAAAGTTGTAAAAAATAATTGGGAAATTATGCAGCTTAACAGTCATTGGAAAGCAGTGAAAAAACATGGCAATATCCAGCTGGGACATACCTTAAAGAAGGACATGGTGGAGCCATCTTCTACTACACCATACTTGACCTTGGTCTGTTTGGCCAGATCATCGGCTGAGTCAATGGGTGACTCCATTCGCTCCACAGTAAGGAAGGCTGCCAGGTTTGCCGTGTAGGATGAGATGATAATAAGTGTGAAAAACCACCAGATCCCTCCTATAATTCTGGTGGAAAGGGCTTTTGGCATGAGCTCAGATCCTGAATGAGAGGAGCAGAGGAGGGGGTAAGGTAGACACAGAATGGAATTGAAGAGGGAGTGAGCAGAACTCAAACAACATCTGTGGCTCAGACTTAGTGGACAGAGTGGACTGCATAACAAGGACATCTAACACTACCCAAAAGTTCTTTTCAGAATTTATAAAAGTAGTAAAGACTTTTTACTTTGCTAATAGTTTCATCAAAAGCTGAAGCAACACAGTATGACTTGAAACCAAAAAAAGAAACTATCCCAATCAGTCATAGCTGTTGTCCTGGTTGAGTTGTTGATGTAAAAATGTAAAACTATGCTCACTTTTACTGTTTTGGATCTATGGCCGAGCACTTCACTTTACAAGAGATTTATTGTAGATTTACAAAAATATTTAAATACAGTTTGTTTTGTCAGAAACTTTTAAAATCTTGTGCTGATTCAAAAGTGTAGTAAGTTAAGATCACCTTTAGGCTTCTCAAAATAACATGATCAAGCACCCTTATACTCACTATAGAAAAAGCAGAAGTTCAAGTGATGTCATCCATAAAACGAATGTGGGCTGAGTTTTTTGAAGACTTTTTAACATCAAAGGACTAGAGAGTCTAGAAAAAAACTACTAACCTTTTTATTACACTCTCTCCCACTAGTTTATTGCACCTCACAAGCTAACATTAGCATAGAAAAAAAAATCCAGCAAGCTATCCAACCATACAGTTTGGAGCCAGGTCCCGGCTCAGACGAGTGGAAGCGTCCTAATTGGAGCGGAGATAGATAGAGCCTGCCCATGCAGTTACTGCGTCTCAAACCGTATGATTTGATCCTCTCCTGACCACCCGGATTTAAAAAAAGAAATACTTAGAAACTGTGGGGTTTTGGACTTTGCTTAATTGTTGGAGTTGTGTTTTGGTTTCCACTTCCTGTTTTATTTTGTTGTTGGTTGTACTTCCTGTGTGCTCTCCTTAGTGTGTGTTCTCTCCTTCCTTGATTGGCACACCTGTTTCCACTTACCTCATCCCTTCCTCCTAGTTATAAGTCTTCGTCTCCCCTGCACTAGTTGTCGGGTGGTTTTTGTTGCTTCTTGGACTTGTGGAAGATATTTCGAGTGAGTGTTTCAATAAATGAGAGACTTTGTATTCTTGAGTTCTGTCTGCTTCTGTGTCCGCACGTCAACCTTGACATTACCACCCGACCAGTAACATGGACACAGCAGACACGGAGGCGTTACGGGCACTACTCCGTCAGCAGGAGGAGCAGATGTCTTGTCTTCGCCAAGGGTTACTGGAGATGTCAAGCCGTCACGAGCGACAAGTTGCCGCGTTGGGAGAGCGTTTTGAGCAACTGGCAGAGCGGGTCCAACATCCACCGTCTGTCCCTTCGCCACGCCCATCACTTCCCACGCCGGTCCAGGGGACCTTGGATGGAGTCCCTGCCGCCCCGACTGCACAGCTGGCCCGCCCAGAAAGGTTTTCCGGAGACTCCGGGGACTGCCGGGCCTTCATTACCCAGTGTGAGCTCCACTTCCAGTTGCAGGCGCCTCATTATCCTACAGAACAAGCCAAGGTGGCCTTCATTATTTCCCACCTCACCGGCAGAGCTGGAGCATGGGCTACCGCCGAGTGGCAGCGTGGAGCCTCAACCTGCGCCTCTCTCTCGGCTTTCTTGGAGGCTTTCCAGCAGATTTTTCATCACACCAAGCCAGGCCGAGAGGCAGCTCGTGCGCTTATGAATTTGAGACAGCGCGACAGAAGGGCAGCAGACTACGCCATAGAGTTCCGGACCTTGGCCTCCACTAGTGGTTGGGACACTACTGCGCTCATGGACGCTTTCGTGGAGGGTCTGTCCGAGGAATTAAAGGACAGACTAATTGCACTCGACTTACCATTGACTTTGGACTCCCTCATCGCCCTGGTTATCCGAATAGATAACCGGTTACAGGACCATAAGGAGGAGCATGGCAGGGTAGTACCCCGCCCTCATCGCCGGCCCACCAATTCACCTGACTGTGTTGTTTCTCCCGCAGAACCCCCATTACTAGTGCAGGAGGAACCTATGCAGCTCGGTCGGGGCAGACTGTCTGTTTCGAGAGACGACGGCGGATGGCGGCAGGTGAGTGCCTTTACTGTGGTAGGCGGGGTCATTTCTGCAAGGAGTGCCCAAACATCTCTGCTCGTCAGTAAGAGTGGGCGCGCTGACGAGCGGTGATAAAGCGCTCACTCGTCCCAAATCTGCTGCCTGCCTATTGAAAATTCGGGTAATGTTCCATGGGAAGGGGGTTTCGGTTAAGGCTTTGGTAGATTCTGGAGCAGAGCAGAACCTTATGGATGCCGAGCTAGCTAGACAGGTCGGTCTTAAGTGTGAGCTATTGCCCCGCCCGTTACAAGTGGTCTCCCTTAATGGTCAAGAGGTGGCCACTATCTCACATATAACCGAACCCATTCATCTTATTGTTTCTGGTAATCACCATGAATGTACCCGTTTTTTTCGTTTTTTCCTCCGCCCAGAACCCACTGGTTCTAGGGTATCCCTGGCTTATGGCGCACAACCCAGTCATCGACTGGCCCTCCAGTCGGGTTTCTGGCTGGAGTGAGAAATGTCACACCACCTGTTTACGCTCAGCTCGGCCTCCTGGGGAAGACCCCGCTGTCCCAGTAGGGCGGCCGCCCTCACCTGACCTATCCGGGGTACCGCCGGAATACCACGACCTCGCTGAGGTGTTCTCAAAATCACGAGCCCTCTCCTTACCGCCTCACAGACCATATGACTGCGCTATCGACCTCCAACCTGGCGCCACCTTGCCTAAAAGCAGGTTATATAGTCTGTCCAAGCCTGAGAGGGAGGTAATGGAACAATATATTGCTGAGTCTCTGAACTCTGGTATTATCAGACCGTCGTCATCACCAGTGGGGTCTGGATTTTTTTTCGTTGGTAAGAAGGACGGGTCCCTCCGACCATGTATTGATTATCGGGGGCTAAATGAGATCACTGTAAAGAACAGTTACCCCTTGCCTTTAATGAACTCAGCATTTGAAGCATTGCAGGAGGCCAGGATCTACACCAAACTGGACCTTCGCAACGCTTACCACCTCGTGCGTATCAGAGCCGGTGATGAATGGAAGACCGCCTTCACCACTCCCCTGGGACATTTCGAGTATCTGGTTATGCCTTTTGGTCTCTGTAATGCTCCTGCTGTATTCCAGGCTATGATTAATGATGTTTTACGGGACTTTCTTCATCGGTTTGTTTTTGTTTACCTGGACGATATTTTGGTTTTTTCCAGGGACGTCAGCGAACATCGGCGGCATGTTCGTCTGGTGCTCCAGCGGTTGCTGGAGAACAAATTATTTGTGAAGGCGGAGAAGTGTGAGTTCCACTCTCCGTCTGTTTCGTTTTTGGGGTTTGTTATAGCAGAGGGTGAGGTGAGACCCGATCCCGCTAAGGTGAAAGCGGTGGTGGAGTGGCCTACCCCAACTAACAGGAAACTATTACAGCGGTTTCTGGGGTTTGCCAACTTCCTCCGCCGTTTCATCCGTGGCTACAGTTCGGTGGCCGCGCCCCTCACGGCTCTCACCTCTACCTCCGCTCCGTTCGCCTGGACGGAGGCGGCGGAGGCCGCCTTCAACCGGCTTAAACGTCTGTTTACCTCTGCACCTGTTCTGGCCCAACCTGACCCTTCCAGGCAATTTATTGTTGAAGTGGATGCCTCAGATACAGGGGTGGGTGCGGTATTGTCTCAGCGGGGGGAATCTGACAGTAAATTGCGCCCTTGCGCTTTTTTCTCCCGCCGGCTTTCTCCGGCGGAGCACAATTATGATGTGGGAGACAAAGAATTGCTGGCAATTAAGCTAGCCCTCGAGGAGTGGAGGCATTGGTTGGAGGGGTCAGCTATGCCGTTCATAGTCTGGACTGATCATAAAAATTTGTCATATCTTCGTACAGCCAAACGACTGAACTCCAGGCAGGCCCGGTGGTCTCTGTTTTTCAACCGGTTTAACTTTATGGTGTCTTATCGTCCTGGGTCTAAGAATGTTAAGCCTGATGCCCTCTCCCGACAACAGGAATCGGCTGTCCAAGACAGCCAACCAGCCACTGTTCTTCCTCCCTCCTGTGTGCTGGGCGCCCTCTCCTGGCAGCTGGAGAGAGACATTAAGGCTGCCCAGGTTCAGGAGCCGGACCCTGGAGGAGGTCCTCCTAATAGACTGTTCGTCCCTAGCTCACTCAGGTCCCAGGTCCTCCAGTGGGCTCATGCCACGCGACTCACCTGCCACCCAGGAATCCGCAAGACTGGATTCTTTCTGCGTCGCCGCTTCTGGTGGCCTAGTTTGACCAAGGACGTCCGGGACTATGTTTCAGGTTGTCTGGTTTGTGCTCAGAATAAGGTCAGTACGCACCCGCCTGCTGGACTATTACACCCACTGCCCATCCCGGGTCGGCCTTGGTCACACATTGCCCTGGACTTTGTGACTGGCCTACCTCCTTCTGCCGGGAGGACCGTGATTCTGACTATTGTGGACCGGTTTTCTAAGGCCGCTCATTTTGTGGCTCTGACCAAACTCCCCCTCTGCTGCAGAGACTGCAAGACTGGTCATCAAACATGTCTTCAGGCTGCATGGAATCCCCACAGACATGGTGTCGGATCGTGGTCCTCAATTCATCTCTCAAGTCTGGAAGGCGTTCTGTGGTGCTTTCGGGACTACTGCCAGCCTGTCTTCTGGTTTTCATCCACAGACTAATGGTCAGGCGGAGCGGACTAACCAGGACTTGGAGGCCGCTCTCCGGTGCATCTGTTCTCGACGCCAGACCTCCTGGAGCTCCGTGTTGCCATGGGTGGAGTATGCGCACAACTCCCTCACCTCATCTGCTTCTGGCATGTCCCCGTCTGAGTGCTCTCTGGGGTACCAGCCCCCCCTGTTTCCCGAGCAGGAGACGGAGGTGGCCGTTCCGTCGGTTCAGCACCTATACCGCCGCTGTCGGCGTGTTTGGCGGGAGGCTCGGGCGGCCCTGTTGCGTTCAGGGTCTACCAACAAGAGGCTGGCGGATCGTCGACGCACTCCAGCACCCCCTTACCTACCGGGCCAATTCGTCATGCTGTCTACTTCCCACATCAAGCTTCGGACGGAATCCAAGAAGCTGTCCCCCAAGTACATCGGTCCTTTTGAGATCCTGAAGATCATCAACCCTGTGGCGGTCAGGCTGCGCTTGCCCAGGTCCTTGCGCATCCATCCGGTCTTCAACGTCTCTCAGCTGAAGCCGCATGTTACGAGTCCCCTGCAGCGGCCTTCCTCTCCGCCACCCCCTCCCCGCATCATTGATGGCCAGCCGGCCTACACTGTCCGTCGCCTGCTGGACGTTCGGCGACGGGGACGTGGTCTCCAGTATCTGGTGGACTGGCAGGGGTACGGGCCTGAGGAGAGGTCCTGGGAGCCTGCATCGCGGATTCTGGATCCTGGGCTCATCAGGGACTTCAATCGGCGGCACCGGGACAGGCTTCCCTCTGCGCCAGGCGGCGCGCCTTGAGGGGGGGGGTACTGTGGGGTTTTGGACTTTGCTTAATTGTTGGAGTTGTGTTTTGGTTTCCACTTCCTGTTTTATTTTGTTGTTGGTTGTACTTCCTGTGTGCTCTCCTTAGTGTGTGTTCTCTCCTTCCTTGATTGGCACACCTGTTTCCACTTACCTCATCCCTTCCTCCTAGTTATAAGTCTTCGTCTCCCCTGCACTAGTTGTCGGGTGGTTTTTGTTGCTTCTTGGACTTGTGGAAGATATTTCGAGTGAGTGTTTCAATAAATGGGAGACTTTGTATTCCTGAGTTCTGTCTGCTTCTGTGTCCGCACGTCAACCTTGACAGAAACGCAGTTTTAATTTAATAGTCCTATGTGTTTTAGAAGACTGGCTTAGTTTCAATTTTGATAAATATGAATATAGAGATTAATATGACGAAACCCTATTTTCTACATCTGACTTCGAGCAGTGGCATAGATCACATGTGTTGTAACTCATTTTTGTGCAATTTTTCGCACTGTTGTCTGACTTCAAATGAAGCCAGGTTATGTCTTGAACCATGTTCATATCTTGCACAAGATTTTTGCTTTAAAAATATAGTTATTTTATTTTATTTCTATTTATTTACCTTTATTTAACCACAGAAGTCCTTTTGAGATTGAAAATTTCTTTCTCAAAGGCGCTCTGTTAAATGAAAGACGAGAGGATCTTGTTTGTGCGAAACTATTCTTCCCTTGAGAATTTGTATATGAGTGAAAAAAAGTAAAGTAAAGCAAAAGGTGGTTAATTACTTTTTCAAATCAGCAATGAGTGAAACAATTTCATTACAATTTTGTCCCAGTAACTAAGTAAAGTAATCAATAACTAACCCAACATTGGTTGCATGCTAGTTTGGGTATTCGTCAATGAATATATTTTTCTATTAATGTTTGATGTTTTAATGTTTTAAGACATGGCTTGTGTTATTCACACGTATTTACCTGTGACCAGCACAAAAACGGAAGAAATTCACGTTGATCACACATAATATGTGCGGCCAAGATCCACTTTGCTGCATCCCCTGCATGTATTTTAAGTGTGTCCGAGGCTAAAGCTGTTGTTGGTCGTAATTATTTTTCCTTTTAGAGAGAGTGATTATTGGATTTTCTAAATACGTGCTTGTGATGGCAGCATACCCCGCCACACCCACAACAAAATGGTGGTAACCCCTCTGCACAACACATTTTATATTTTCTCCCACATATTTTACATTTGCAGTTACATTCATAAATGAGCACACATTGTTCTGAGTTAAAATATACATTTATTTTTTTCTCATTTGTAACATCTATTTTGTTTGGTTTATTTATCTTGGTTTGTTAATTTCACCTGTTTTGAGTTGCCAGTGCAGAGGGTGTGCTGGTTGCTACAGGTGTGGTTGAGGTTCTGCTCCTGTGGCTGTGCTGTGAGACCAGGCCAAAGGGGGAAATGAAGCCACCACAGATCTTAAATGCTTGAGCCAGAGAATTGGGCAGGCACCATCTCAGAAAGCCTCCAAGGGGGAGAAATCATGGACTCCTTTAATGTTGATTTACTTTCTTTCGGTTTATTGTTATTTATTTGTTCTAATTTTGTACTTCTGTTTTGTTCTTTCTTTCCACTGAAAAAAAACAAGTTTTGTGTTTAGTTTTGTCTGTAGTCTTTTGTTAATGTTGTTAGCCCCCCCCCCATGTTTGTCTAGTGGTCTGATCACTCACTATATATATCTTCCCCTGTTGTGTCTTTGGTCAGTTTGTTTCTGTTACTTGGTCTGTTCAGTTGGTTAAGTTAAAGTTCAGTTTGTTACTTCAGTTAATTCTGTTCTTTTGACCTCTTTTATGGGCCCAATTTGTAAATAACATATTTTTTGGAGAAAAATTAAAACTTTCATTTTTGATAACTCTTCTGTTGTCCTCTCTGGCACAGTGCTGGACTTCTTTCTTGGCTGCACATAACGGATTCAGCCCTGCAAGAATTTCCACCTCACTTTCTGCCCAGTGACATAAAGCGTACACTGAAGAGAGAAGTTGTTAGGGAAGTAACTGTCAATGGAAAAAAAAAAAAAAGATAATAAAAGATGTAGTTTCTCTCTATTTTTTTCATTATAACAGATTTTTACAAGTCGTTGCTTACCTAATTTTATTGATGTGTTACAGGTTTTTTTTTTTCCTTTGTTCAGCACTTAGAGGTGTTTTTGATAGGAAATTTGACCTTGTTGCTAAACTTTGTAAAGTTTATCATGAATCGTTAATAACTGTTCATGCCACTGAACTGTATCACTTGCCCTCCTTTCTGGGCTTGAATGACAAGCATTTACAAGCTATTTACAAGTTAGTTAGATTCTAGTATACAGGCAAAATCAAAAGTCACAGATATTTGGAAATTACATTACATGTAATAGTGGAAGGCGCAGTTCTTGTACTATTTAAAGATTAATCTTTAGGGATAATAAATCTTTAAATATCAGCACCACGAGATCAATTATCTTACAAGCTTTAATTTGAGCTTTGTTTTGTGAAAATTGCTTAAGAAATTAGTAAGAAATTGAAGATTAGAATTAGATGAAATTAGAAGAAATTGGTAAGAAATTAGGGAGCTCGCCTGCTTTTTGTAATTGATGCCTGCCTGTCCTCCATTGGAACAGCAACTTTGTTTTCTTTTGTCCCGTCCAGCACCTGAGCAATCTGATTTGAGCTGGGAGCCTCTTGTGTTAGACAAATGTTACTGTTACAATCGGGGGTTATACATATTCAGTCACACAAGGTGTATACTTGTATAAACCCCTTTTGTAATTTCAACTAAACTTTATTTATTTTGATTATGTTCGTATCCTATTTTTGTTGGGCTGGATGGAAACGAAGAAGGAGGAAGAAGAGAGAGGGATGTGTGTGTGCAGGGGGGGCACACAAGACAGAAGAAAAAGGGTGGGTTAAAGAAATTGCAGTATGATTCCAGGGGAGGAGGGGTAGAATCATAAAACAACAGGCTGAAAATCATCACAGTCAGGTGTGAATGTTTGTCTAAAATGTGCGAGGCCTGTCCACTCACTCAGATGTTACAAACGGACCCGATGGCTCCAAGAGTCTTCACATACAAACTTGACAATATGTACAGAATACAACTACAGTTCACACACACACACTTATGCAGACAAACCAACACATGTAAAGCATTTCATTCTGTCGAGTAAACAAATTGTGCGAAGGTGAGCTGACACCTGTGCTCAGGTGAATGTTTATGTTAAGCCGAGTTGGATGATGGAATGTAAAACAAAAAAAAAGGAGGGAGAGCTCCCAGCCATCCCCACACCAAGACCCCCGCCAAAGCAGCAACAGTGACCAGGGCCCACCCACACCCGTACTGTAGGGCTGACGAATGAGATCCGGGTACCCGGCAGTCCACCCAAGCAACCAGACCAGGGTCCGCAGGACCGCCACACGGGCCCCCAACACCCGAGAGCAGTGAAGCCCTAGCCCAGTCAGAAGAGCAGAATTAATACCATCTTTATTTAAGCAAGTGTTATTTTACTGATAAACTGTTTTTATTACTTTTGATGAAGTCCGGTTGCATACCTTTGTGTTTTTTTTAACAAAAATTCATTTGCTGATAATTGCCTTTAAAATTGGACATGTCCTTCTTCCACCTGTCATATTCACTGATTAAATTGTCAGATTAGCTATGTTTTGCAAACCGGTGACACGTCTGTTATTACAGCGCATTCCAAAATAGTTTCCAAATTATTTATTTATTTATGGTTTATTTGATTTTTCTAAATACTTAATACAAATAACAGTCAGCTTACTTTTCAAGTCACTAATCATTAGAGTATAGAATGTTACAATGCTAAATTAATTGAACAAACCTCCTAAAGATAAATGTATTTTTTTTTCAAAAATAAAAACCCTCAATTGCGCACTTCCACATTATCACACACAATAGAGTTCAACATTTGATAGATTCTAAAGAACTGCAAATGATCATTTGTTGAATTTTCTGCATTAAGAGTTCATATTTACTGAAATCAAAAGCTATTCCAATCAAAAACATCTTCATAAGTCAAGTTACATTTGAACATAGGACCATTATTTTGTAGCAGCTTCACAATTCTTGCATTAATTGAACTTGTGAGTTTTCGTAGAGCATCTGCTTGAATTTCTCTGCAGTATGTCAGAATAGCCTGTTTGGATGTAAACTGTCTCCCACCCTCACCAACCCAGTTTCACTCCCAAGTTGTCACATATTGACAAATAGGCTGGAGCCCTCTGTGTCAAAAATTGACACTTCTTGTGTATGCGACTCGTCATTTTTGACGCGCTGGCCCATCCAATTAAAATAAGGCTCCCCAATCTCCTAAAAGGCTGCAAACCGGTACCGGTCCAGTACCAGACCTCAGAATGGAAAACTACTCTCACCAATTTCAAAGATCTGTCTGTCCACTGAAAAAAAAAAAAGAACAAACAACATAAAGCACTTGTGATGGTTCTGATTCTGCTCATTTTTCAGTGATTCACATTTTACTGTGGAGGACTATGTAACTAAAACAATTAACAGGCAATAGGTCAGGGAATTCAGTAGTGTCAAAATCGGTGATATCCATAAGGAAAATTGTTTTCATTTAAAAAGTAGCTTCATTTTTTGTAAAAATGTGTTACAATTATTAATCATTTTTGAAACAGTTATTATTTTTTTCTTTTCTTTCTTCAAACTTTGAAGTATTTAAAATTTTTTAAGGCCTTATCCTTAGAAGCAGTCTGAACCTCTGGAGAAGCTCTACTGCTGACAAAATCTGAACTTTTGTCTTTTGCATCAACTTCAAGTTTCATGGTGTAAGGAGCACTAAGGAACTTTTTTTAGAGCAGCTTATGGTCAGGAGTGTCAGGTGTGTCATGGTCCTTTTGGAGAGTTTTCAAATAGAACTAGATATATAGCATTGCCTACAATAATACAAGTGTGAATGCTGTAAGCTGAATGTGGCTGCTAAAGATGCTGGAGCTGATAGCTTAAAATGCTGAAACTAAAAGCTGAAAACACTGAAGCTGAAAGCTTGCTAAAAATTTGACTGAATTTAGCTTGCCTCAGAAACTGGCAAACTATTAAATTTAGCCAAAACAGTTGGAATAATGCAAAAATATTAGCTAAACTCCAAGCTAGCTGAAATAACTGTAAAAATATCTAATTTAGCTAAAACAGTTAGCATAATTCTCAAATATTAGCTAAATGCCAAATTAGCTGAAATAACTGAATAAATGTCTAAATTAGCCAAAACCGCTAGTACAAACCTAAGTTCGTAGCTAAACTCCAAATCAGACAAAACATTTGGAAAAATGTCTAATTTAGCCAAAAACATTTAGCATGTTGCTAAAATATTAGCTAAATCCTGAAAAATGCTTAAAAAGCCTAGATGTAAAATTAGCTAAATGAGATTGCATAATGCTAATAAAACAGCCAACTGACAAAGTATTATAAAAACTGAAAAAGTTTTAAAATGTGCCCAGTAGAATGATTCTACTATCGAGGATTAGTGTTAATTTAAGCTAATACATTTCTGAAAGCTGCAGCATCTGTGTTCTAATCATTTTTAATGAAAACAGAGTCTCTCAGCTGGTAAAGGGCTAACAGAAAGCTGTAAAATCCCATTACCCACTCTGCCTGTCTGCGTTTTACTGTGCTGACTGAGACCAACTGACGCGAGTTCCGTCATCTTTTTTTCTCTGCCTTGCCTGAGCGAAACCAACTCTAGAGTTCCATTCATCATAGCAACAACACCTTGGCAGAAGCACAGGGAAGGGGTTTCCCCCTTTTTTTGCTCTTGGCTGACACCAACTGCTCGTCAGTTCCCACAGTCTTTCATTCAAAACTGAAACTCACTCAAAGATGACATGTCAACTTTGACCTGCGATATTACAGAAACTGTAAGTTTAAAAAGAAAAAATTTATTTTGTTTAATAGAGATTCTGTTTATTTTGATTGCTGAATGAGCTAAATAGCTTAAGGAGCTGAAGAGCTACGGACGTCCAAAAGGTATGGAAGAAAAATAATAACTAGAGAAGTTACATTACCTGTGATAATGCTAGTGTGACTGTTGTTTGCTGAATGTCGTCGCAGAATATGCTGAAGCTGTTTGCTGAAAATGCTAAAGATATTTTTATAATGCTAAAGTTGCTGAAGGACTTAATGTTGCAGAAATTGCAAAAAGTGCACAATGAACTCCAAATTAGCCCAATAAACCTCAGTAAATGCCAAAATAGCCAAAAGAAAGTTAGCATGTTGCTAAAATATTAGCTTATCTCAGAATTAGTACAAAAAAACACCTCAGTATATGCCAAATTAGGGAAAACGTTAGCTTGTTGCTAAAATATTAGCTTAACTCAGAATTAGCCCAAAAACCTGAGTAGATACCAAATTAGCTAGCATGTTGCTGAAATAGAATATCAGATTAGAATAAGATTTAAAATGGGCAGAAATATGAGAACTGAGAGCTGTTTGGACAAATGTGTTTGAGGTTTGAGTTTAACATTTTTCAAATCCAGAGACATTTTCCTACGTTTTGCGGAAAAAAATGTGACTCTGAGACAAACGATTTTTGAGTAATGGCAGTTGTTTAATTTCATCTCAAAAAATTGAACTGCTCCTCTTTAGATCCTAAACATTCCATCCACTGAGTTACATTGAAACTTGAAAAATGTCCTAGTATTTACATACAACTTGAATTTTATTTGCATACAAACAAGAGGTGTTTCAAAATGCTGAAAATTGCCCAATATGGTGGTCTAATGGTGTCTGTGGCTGAAAGTATGCAGAAATTCATAGGTTCCAAAGGGCAAAATGTTTTTGAAGGATTTCAAGAATGAAGAATGTCTCATTAATTTCCTATGAGGCATATTTTGCTCAATATGTCAAAAACTATAAAGTAAATGAATACCAAAAGTGCAAGCAGTAATGTCCTGAAAGAGCTGAATGTTTTGATACCAGGACTGCTGTAATCGCTGAAAGTATGGAGTTTTTACATGCCAAAAAACAAACAGAAGAAAGTAGAATCACTATATACACATACATACATACATATATATATATATATATATATATATATATATATATATATATATATATATATATATATATATATATCACATCACTACAGTAAAGAGAAACAGGAGGCTGACTCAGCATTCACACAAAGACATTTCTTACCAAAACATGCACTATAAAGAGCTAAAGCTATTTGTTTGTTTATTACATGTCCCCAAATCATCATTTTCATCTTTATTCATAAAGTGCTTTAACACAATTAAGAATTGAATAAAGCTGTTCAATTAGTTAAGGTTATTTGTCACTGGCCATTTAAAAGGAACACAATTGCTGGCTATTGCCTTAAAATTCTATTTTTTAAAAAACATTTAGTTCAAGCATCTCAGACTTTTGGGGCAAGAAGGTGTCTGTAAGTTTGGGGGTGGCTTATCTTTTTAGGTAACCAGGTAGAGGGAAGTGAGTGACAGGGAAACAGTACGCAAGCATATGGATCTTAACATTCATTGATTGCATTTCAACTGGGCTTGGCAATTGGCATGCATCAAGGCCCCCGTGCACATCCACAGGCCAGTCAAACAAGACGGTTAACACCACCCCAGTAAAAGAGTGGGGCTTGTGCCAAAGAAACAGGGACAGGCAGAGGCGTCTACCTTGCTGCATGAGAGCTCCAACTCCGAACCAGAAACTGTTGAGCAGGGTGAAATTGTTTTCCACTACATCCGAGTCAGGGTTGCAAGGGTAGGGGTTATACCACTCATAGGGACTGAACCTGTCACCATTAACAAAGAAGACACAAACACACACAGGTTTAGAGTTGCAGAAAAACATTCAACAGGCAGGGAGGGCTCATTCTTCCTGGGGAGACAGTGGAGAGAAAAAAAAAGTACATATACTTTGCTTTGACAAGATTAGTAAATAATAAGTTTATAACATAAATAAACACAGTCAATGGCATTAAACTCTCATTAAGTGTACAGATAGAGATGTCTGTGTCTCAGTTTTAAATACATTAAGAGTTAAGGTAGTGGTTCTGAATCAATGCTGCTTACCAATCAAAGGTGCTTTCTCATGTGTGTGTGTTCATATCTAAGGTAAGCCCCTTTGTAATTAAATCTGAAAATTACGTGTTTGTAATTGTAACAATTACATTGTTGGCTAAGAAAAAAAAACTATTATCCTCATAATCTTGAAGGAGCATTGATATTCAGCAGATCAAATGGTTCATTCTTGTTACATCTATGCTGGCCTTGGTGCTCCATCTCACTCAAAGCACTGCTGAAGCAAAGAGATTTCTCATTTATTCATGTTAAATAAAAGTGACATTACATTAGCAAAGGTTGATTGGCCTACAATTACTTCTGCTGACCTGACTTAGTTTGTGCTGGAGTGGAGAGGGACTAGGGTTGTCTGAGCTCAAGCTGTTTAACAGATGCTTGGCTTTGACTAATCAATTTTAATGCATATTGCAGATTTGGATGACGAGGGTCTCTTCACTGCACTGCAAGTCAGGAGTTATAACCTGAAGCAGAATGAACAACTGTATGAGGAGTGACATCAATTTTCTAATTCCTCCTTCTATAGCAGGACAGTGCTAAATATTGAAAAGTGGCAGCCTGCATGAAGATGTATTGATAAAATGAGAGCATCATTACTGTGTTCTGTTATTGAGTTTTGGATTGTAATGCGGTTAGTGCTGCTGTTCCTGTCCACCCTTAGGACAAATAGAAAGACATGATATAGTTGAAGGAGCTATGATTTTTGCTTTAAAAAAATCCTTTATATCAAATCAAACTGTCTGTTCACTCAGTTATCCCAGATTTGATCGCTTGTACCGTAACGATTTGATCGTAACGCCAAATTGCGTTAAGCTAACCTACCACCTTGCTACACATGTTCAGAAGGGACTCAGCTCATTTCATCGTAATGTCTAAGGGTTTCCTGGATTTGTGCTGCAAAAGCCAGTTACAGCTGACAAAAAGCAGACTGAGCACAGTTGGCTTGACTGTCGGTGAGGTCTGGAAACGCACTAAATCTTAGCGTGTTTCACAACTGCACTGTTGTGCCTATATGTTGTCATTTTAACTGCCTTCTCTACCAAATGATGAAGTACATTTTGAAAAAATGTTTGTAAAAACATTCATTGTTACCAGGTCAATAAATATTAGAAAACATTTTTTTAAGGATTTTTGTTTGGTTGGCATGATGAGGCACTATCCTTAAGTAATTAAGCTCTGCAGAAAAACAGAAAAGTTGTCACTTGGATATGAGTTTTCTTTTTTGTTCAGCTTTACTGTAAGGAAAATGCACAGACGATGCTTATCTGTTTGTCCTGCAGCATCCATTTTGATAATGAATGTAAGGAGAGGAAGGTCTTACTAAATGCCATTTATTTTTTTACTGATGAAATTATGTTGACTTTTGGGTACCAATGTGTTTTGTCTGCTTAAGCACTTGTTGAGGGTTTAGTTTGCTGTTTAAAGAAGACTTCAGCCACACCTTACCCCACCTGTAAACATTTATGAAAAACAGTAATGAATTTAAACATTTATATTTTTAATCAAACCAGTGTGTTCTGCCCTCAAATACATGCAATAAAATAAATCAAGAAGAATGCTTAAACTCCTAAAAGTCAATGAATCAGGAAAAATTGATCAATTTTCAAAGAAACGTCCTGCCAGTACTTGAACGTGTATAATGGCAACTTGTAAGAGCAGTTTATCCTTGCAAATGTGATCATTGCTTTTACAGTAGAGCTGAACACTAAAAGGAAATACAAAATAAAAGTGATTGTCTCTTTTCTGCGTTATTCATTTACTTGAAGATAAAGGAAGTGGTTGTTTTCTCATAGATGTCAAAATGTTTGTCCAGATTGCTGTAGTAAGCCTCCAGTCTCAGTAGGCCATCTGTATAGGATCGGGGAAACTTTGAGCAAGGTTAAAGCAGAGAAAGGCACGGGAAAAAAACACCTGTAATTTATAAACAAGAAAGGCCTCATCTTCCTGCTGGGTCAGGGTCAATCTGAAAAAGCCGCCATGATGGCAGCACAATAACGCCAATGTCATTTTCATGAAACAACATCTAAGAAGACTTCTGTCACTGAATGAGAAAGCTATGCTTTAACATGGTAATAAACGATGCAGTGCAGGTTATATGCTAAATTGTTTGGTATTTCATCAGTCACCACCATCACTGTTGCCGTTAGCCAGTTGAATAATCCCCAGTGTGATCTGTGGTGCTCCTTTTATTCTCACGATCATATCAATGCAACTGCAGTTTGTGTACTTCATATGTGGCCAGAATTCATGCAAAGAACATCCTCAGAAAACAGGTGTCAAACTGGTGGTAAAACCACCTCAGATTGAGAGCAAAAACACACAGAGGCACAAGCAAACACAAAAATCAGCAACAACTCAGACACATGGACCCCCACCTCTGCACACAAATCACACAAACACAATAGAAATCCCCATCCACACACACAAGCTACACAGACTCAAGACACAAAGAAGCTCACAAGCAGACGAGCCCACACACACACATATACAAACATACATATAGACACACACTACTGGACATAGACACACACAAAAACACGTTCAGACAGTAACAGACACAATCACAAGCAAGTACAATGTTGCTGATAACTTTTGAAAAACGACTGAATGTAAAGGCAGTATGTGAAAGCTTCATGAATGAATGGTGCCATCTTATGTAAAAAAAAAAACCTTGTGCTCTGAATGTTAATAAAAAGGGGGCTTGATTAATTAGTTTGCGATTTAATGACTTGATTAGCAACTTTCTTCAATTGTAAGCCAATAAGGAATAGTGCTGGTACATCTTTAAGTCCTGTTCTCTACAAAATGAAATTAATAAGGGTTGGTGCCTTTCTGGGTGTAGTTTTTTTGCCTGTTTCGTTTGTGTTAAAGACTAATTTATGTCACACCAGTCACAGCCACACCACTGCTGTCTGTTTTGCTGTTAGCATTAAAATAATCTACCTTTTAGTGTCCTTGCTAGGCCATGTTTTTGTCTGCATTTTTAAAATTCTTTGCAGTTAAGAGTTATGTAGTGATTTCATGTATAAATATATAATTGTTTTGCTTATAAGTGAGCCATTTAATCAAAAAAAGCCATATTCAGAGCAGCATTCTGGACACACCAGAGCCTCTGCAGTATGCCTACTGGTCCAAAAGGTCTGCCTCAGATGCTATCGCTGCAGTACTGCACATCTTTCCTCTCACACTTAAAGAATGAAAACTTCTACATTAGGATGCTCTTTATTGACTACACTTCTGTGTTCAGCATGGCCATTCATCACATGTTCATCCACAAACTGTTTTCCCTCTGAATACATCCCATCATCTGTGACTGGCTCCTGGACTTTCTAACTGGCTGGCCTCAGACTGTCAGAACAGAAAACAATACTTCACCCAGCATCATCGCAAACATTGGAACTCCACAGGGCTGTGCCCTCAATCTCATCCTCTACATCCTGTTCTTCCACGTCTGTGTGGCCTCTCACAAGGACAACATCATCTGGAAGTTGCTGTGATAGGACGCATCACTTGCAAGGATGAGGACAACAACCTCAATCCCAACACAGACAAGACAAGTGGACATAAGGAAGGAAAGGAGCCCTTATCAGCCACTGCTTATACAAAGTTGGGAAGTGGAGAGAATGAGCAGCTTTAAATATCTGTAGGTCCATCTCAGCAAGGACCATGCAGTTGGTTAAGAAGGCTAATCATTGACTGTACTTCTTGAGGAGGCTGGGGAAGTTCAGCATGTCACCAAAGTTTCTCAACTACTTCTACAGCTGCAGTGTTAAATCTATTTTAACCGGCTGCATCACAGTGTGGTATGGCAGCTCTACCGTTATGAACCACAAACGCCTGCAGAGAGTGGTAAAGACTGCGTCCACAATCACCGGGGCTCCTCTGTCCTCGTTGCAGAGCATCTACCAGCATAGAGTCCACAGGAGAGCTGCTTTCATCATCAATGACCCCACCCACCCCCAACAACAAGGTCTGTTAACAGAAAACAAAAAAACACCACTCAAATTCTCCTTAGCAACAAGAACCACTCTACTGAGACTCCCTTCCCCTGCCAAAAGCCTCCTCAAACTCAACCCCTCACCCTCTGATAACTCTTCTGTATCCTCCAGCTGCCGTCTGTCTCCCCCATACGATTTGCCACAACACAAAACATGAACCACTGAGTCTTCATCTTCTCAGTACTCACACAATCCTGATCGCCACCATTCAAACGGTGGGCAGGGCTTTTATACTGGAGCTGCAGAGCATGATGATGTGAAACTTCTAAAATGACAGGGAACTTACACCAGTTGACCAATAACAAAATTCAACTTTACTACCTCGTTTCAACCTCTAGGGAGCAGCACACTCCCCGTATTCCTATTATATTAGTAATATATATTATATAAATATTATAATACACAATATAAATTAGACCATATTTTCAGGAATTAAATAAGTTTATTTTAAATTGTCTTTGGCACGGACCAACAGTCAGAACTTTAAAAGCCCCATTTGTACTGGTAAACAGCCAAAAACTGTTGATTTACAGTTGTGTTACCGTTTAATATTAAATAACTTCTTATGTATCATGGTGTTTACATGACAGTTCCCTTTTGCAAAGTTAATCACTCTCAGTTGAATTTGCATGACAGTTGATTTTTGTATAGCTTACAAATGCAAAGTTCATATTTTGTGTTTACTTATGTGTTTACTAACCCCTAACCCTAACCCTCACATGCACTGTAAATAATTTTTCCTATTTTTTTTTTGTTTTAACCTTAAACATTTTTATGGCATTCAGAGTGAACAGGAAAGCAATAATTCAATTGAACAGGTAATCCTGTTTCCTTACTTTGCATGACAATAAATATTCTGTATCTTGAACAACGACCACAACACTCAAATGGCAGATCACTCCTTATTTGTCCTAACCTGTTTTACTTTCGAGACAATGACCAGATAAGGATTATTGATAAATGTTTTGACGCTGGTGACAGTAAGTCACTTGAAGTCAGAACTAGAAAGGGGTGCATTTTCAAGCAACATAATGTGTAATAAGAGTTTCAACTCAATTGAAAGGAAATGTGAACTAAACTTTGGTGAGAGCAGCCATGTTGTTCAGCCTAGAGACAGAGGAACTGAGGAAAAGACAGGAAGCAGAACTGGATGTAAGAGATGAAGATGCTGAGGTTCTCTTTGGGAATGACCAGGATGGATCAGGAATGAGTCCAACAGAGGAACACATGTTAGAGGTTCTGGAGATAAAGTCAGAGGTCAGACTGAGATGGTTCAGTCATGTCCAGAGGAGAGACGGTGAAGATATCGGTAGAAGGATGCTGAGTCTATAGTTGCCAGGCAAAAGGTCTAGACCAGGGATGGGCAACTCAAGGCCTCGAGGGCTGCAGTGTCTGCATGATTTCCAGATATCCAAGCCCTACTCATGACTGATTACCTACTTCAGGTGAGTCCAGCCAATTAGAAAATGCCAGAGCATGGTATGTTGGAAAACATGCAGGACTCCAGCCCTCAAGGACTGGAGCTGCCCATCTCTGGTATAGAGCATGGGTGCCCAACCCGTGGAAATGTACCAATTTGTATTTTTTGGGCAATACCAAACTTTTTTCATCATCTGACACTAAAGTTCAAAGCCCCTTTGTCCAACATGAGGTATCCTTAGTCTATTTACAAGACCAGAGGCATGACTAAAAACATAATGGGGGGAGTGTGTACAAATATCAATTAAAGCTAAAGTTAAAAGGCCTAAATCATACTATTCTTAAGCCTTTCAGAGTAAACTTTATCCATAAATATGATACTATATTGCCTTTGGCACACTTAAGAACATTTTTTTTTATTGAAATATTAGTTATTTTGTGAGCTCTTTTCTTACGTAGAAGTAAGACAACTTTGTGAGGACCCACTCGTCTTCGTTGATTGGGAGGGGCTGGTGGACCAACAGTTCTGGTCCTCCTCCACTCACAGCAGAGGAGAAGCCCATGCAGGTAGGTTGCACACGCATCTCTGTGTGTGTGATCCAGGTGACATTTCACATTGGAAAACTACTGCAAACAGAGAGAGTTTTCATTGATTCAGGAGCTGACTGCAGCTTCATATCCAGGGAGCTTGTCAAGAGGTAGGGCGTGAGTGTTTCCCCACTCTAACGCCCCCTCAAGGTTAGAGCCATCGATCATCATCTCATCACTATCAGCCGCTGGGTTACCGAGCAGGTTAAGATGCAGATGGGTAATCCTTTCGAGTTCATTAGTTTCCACATCCTCAAAGACACTGAACTTCCTGTAATTCTTGGTCTGTCATGGCTGAGGCAACACAACCCACAGGTTGATTGGAGGACAGGGAGGGTTGGGCACCAAAGTGCCCAACTAACTGCCTCTGTGCCTTAAAGGGGAACACTATCCTCCCCGGTTACCACCATAGTGGAGGAATGTCCAGACTTATCAAAGGTCCCCACAATCTACTATGACCTCAAGAAGGGATTCAATAAGGTAAAAGCCACATTCTTGCCCCCGCACCACCCTTATGACCTTTTGCCAGGTGCAGTCCCTCCCCGAGGCCACCTGTACTCCCTTTGCAGCCCTGAGCGGGAAGCCATGAACAAGTACATTGAGGAATCTCTCTCAGCAGGGTTGATCAGGCCTTCCTCATCACCAGAAGGAGCAGGCTTTTTCTTTGTCAAGAAGAAAGATGGAGGGTTGCGACCATCCATCGATTAGAGAGGACTTCACGAGGTAACCATATGCAATAGATACCCCCTACCTCTCATGTCTTCTGCATTCAAACTACTCCAGGGTGCCACAGTCTTCACAAAACCGGACCTCCGCAACGCCTGCCATGTAGATCCGGATCAGAGCTGGCAACGAATGGAAGACCGCGTTCAACACGTCGTCTGGCCACTATGAGTACCAGGTTATGCCGTTCAGTCTAACAAATGCCCCAGCTGTCTTCCAGAACCTAGTCAACAACGTCCTTGGAGACATGATCAACAGCTTTGTGTTTGTTTACCCAGATGACATCTTGGTTTTCTCCTGTTCTGAGGCTGACCACATATTATTTTATGTATTTAATTTTACTTTATTTATTTATGTATTTTATTGTATACTTTTAATCATATCTTCTATTTTATGCTTTTAATTCATTTGAAGTTTTTCATTTTAGTATTTTACTATGATTTTAGCCCCGGTGTTTCTGTGAGGATCTTTTGTTCCAGGACTTGCTGGTTTGGTGTGGTATCGTTGCTGCAGTGGTCGCTCTTGCTGGGGCGGCTGATGTTCTTCATTGCAGCCTCACAGCTGTGGACTTCATTGATGTCCCGGTCTGGATGGGCGCTGTTACGGCGTTCCTGTGACTGAACTGCTCCTGGCATGAATAGATTCCCAAATACTGTTTCCTTACAGCAGAGCCAAGCCTTAAGTTTCTTTTAGAAATGATTTTATTAGAAATGAACAAGAGTTTGTCTTTAGACCAGTTTATTGCAGGGTCATGCTTCTCCAACCAAGGCAGCCCAAGGATAAGGACAACAAAGAGACTTGATGATGAAAAGGTGGAGGGTCTCATGATGGTGGTCTGGTGTGAAATGTCCTGGGTCAGGAACCGGATCTGACCCGACCCCATGGGTCTTCCGTCTAGGGCGGTGACTGCCACACGAGCATCACAGGAGAGCAAAGGCATATGGTGTGAATAAGCAAAAGCCAAGTCAATAAAATTTCCTGCTGCCCCGGAATCAATCATTACCCATGTCTCCACTGTGCAGTTTGCAAAGTGCAGTGATGTAGGCAGAGTGAAGGTGAAGGCAGAATTACTCACTGGTTTTGCAGAGCTGCGTGGTTGGCGGTTGGGATAGGTGTTGTGGATGTGACCTGGCTGTACACAGTAGCGGCATAGATTCTCCCATAAGTGTCTCGGTCTCTCCCCAGGTGATAGCTGGGTAGAGCCAAGCTGCATGGGTTTGTGATCAGGGCCGGGCCCCCCGGAGATATGGCCCTGGTGCTCAGGAGAGCTGTGTTGCGCGGCCAACATGTCCTCAGCAGGTTCTCGAGTTTGATGGTAAGGGTGATGAGATCATCCAGCCACACCAGCTCTTGCTGCAGTTCCATAGTGAGCCCCTCCCAATAGGTTGCTCGTCCAGTCCGGAAGCGCAAGGAGTAGGCCGCGGCTGTCTGCCTACTAATGCCATACAGATGCTCTCTGAGGTCTTTTCCATCCGTGGGGTGATAGAACACCTCCCGTAGCTGCTGCGTGAAGAGAGTGTATGAATGAAAGGGCAGCGAACCACCAGCCAGAGCGCGTCGATCCATTCACACACTTCACCGGGTAGAAGAGAGCACATTGGCGAGACTTTGGCGTCATCAGACAGATATAGGGTTGGTTGTTGCCATAGAAACAGGTCGCACTGCATGAAGAACCCCACGCACTGCTCGGGAACCCCGTTGAACTTGTCTGGAAGCGCCATCCACGGTCCCGGTGTGTGAGCAGGCGTCGGATTGGGTGAGCTGAAGATGGCGGCTGTTGATGATAGTGGCATGACTGGAGAGGTTGCAGAGGAGACACTGCTGACAGGTAGGTCGAGCCGCAGGCGTGGCATGATTGCTTCCATTGCAGTGGTCAGTTGTTGAAGCTCGTGACCATGCTCCTGCATTAAGGCAGAAAACCCTACCAGGTTTGACGGGGTAGGAAGTCCTGCTGTTGGATCCACGCGTGGCAAAGTATTCTGTCACAAGAACAGGCAGACAGCTGGTTCCACTTGCAGCAGGTTTAATAAGCAAAGTCAGGCAGGAAGCAGCCAGGCTGCATAAGTCCACAGAGCTAAGTCGGAGTCCAGCATAAGGCAGAAGGTCAGGGCAGGCCGCGAGGAGCAGAGTCAGGAACGAAGCGGGGTCAGGAAACAGGTGGTTAGAATAGATAGAATGTTTGGTATGCTGGCAGAATGACACAGGCAATACTTTGCACTTCATGTGTCTGAGCTGTGCTTATATATCTTGGTGGCTGATGAAATGACGAGGACTAGGTGTGGATATACCTGCAGTCAGTATTCAGGTGATTGCTCTCGCTGACGACCAGAGGGGGAGATGGAGCGTTGCCTCCTAACAAAATAAGTGTTTCAGAACTTGCTTTAAGACATTTCTCACAAGTCTAAAGTTTAGATTTTTTTTTATCTTGTTTTAAGAAATCCTTTCAGGTTAAATAATCTTACTGCACTGACAGATAATTTCACTTGATTTTAGTCTGAATTCTCCAAATTAAGTCATTTTTTTCCCTAATTTTAAGATAGCTAATTTTTGCACTATGGTGCTTCACTGTTTTATTGTTTTGCTTTGCTTTTATCTGGTGTTCTTACGTTTTTATGTTATTTATTTATGCTTTTTATCTTTAATTGTTTTAACCTTTTAGCTTTTGTTCATTTGTTTTTGAGCTTTTAATGTTCAAACACAGTTTGATGTTTTCATTTTATTTTAAAGTTTTCTGGGCAACACTGTGGATGGTTTGGAAATGTAGGTGTTCTGTCCCTAACAAGAGTCCTTATTCAAGAGTCCGATTAAAATAATTGCATAGTTTGACTGACGGCATTTTTAGGCGCCATATAAATTAATAGACTATAACTAACTATAAACCAGGAGTGTCCAAATCCAGGCCTAGGGGGCCGGTTTCCTGCTGGTTTTTCAGAAATCCTGCCTTATCTGCTGCTGATTACCTGCATCAGGTATGTTTAGCCAATAAGCAGCTTCAATGGCAGGTCGGTTGGAAAACATGTAGGACACTGGCCCTCAAGGTCTGGATTTGGGCACCCCTGCTATAAACAGACATACAGCCCACAATGTCAATGTGAAACAGTAGCTTTCAGCCTCGCTGTTTTACTAGTCCAGTACTAATGGCATGTTGTGATACAGCAAATCAACAAATCAAAGTTCAGTGTGGGACTTACTTATTCAGTTATTGTATAGCCCTACATCCACAAGCACACATTTACAGGTCGAATACATTACATAGAGTAGGACAATAAACCACATGCATGTGGAGTCTGCAATAATTTGAAAGGCTTTTTGAGTTTACAATAATATCTATCAGTACAATGTTTGAACAATTACCAGGTAACAAAGGGTGTTTGTAATCTAAAAAAATGACAACTAAAAAAAGATGTATGGCTGTATTCTGAGGCTAAACTCCCAAAGTTCTGAAACAACTATGATTTGATCTACTGTGTATATCCTGTTATCTGTTCAGCCATCCACCTCTTGCTGCATAGCACCAACAACATTTATAGAAGTACATCCTTATTGCGTATTAATATTACCATATCCATGCAGTTATTACAGGGTAAAATACAGAAGTATTTATATGAGTCATAAGAAGTAAATCTTATTTTTGTCAAACAATGCTAAGTGTACGGAAAGTATAGGTAATCCATTCAGACAAGGTAGACAGCATGTGCATGACACACCAGGGTTAGGGTTAGGGAAAAAAACAAGTGGTCCAGCCTTTTTCTTTGATCATCACACAACTCAGACACTCAAAACGAATCCACAGCCACAAAAATGAGGTCACATGTTTTGTCTGTGTGTGGGTGACAGGAATATTATTTATCTTGTCTTTGGCATTAGTTGTGTGAGCAGAATATAGATCCAAAAGCAATGACAAAGCATTTGGAATAAAACAACTTATTTTTCATGCCTGTTAAGTAAATAAAAGTTAGCTTCCATGCAACAACCTGAGCCCACACTGCAAGGAATCAAGAGCTTGGTGTTTGGTTGATAACTGCTCACCATAAAGATTTAATAACATCAAATTACTGTTGAGCCAAGTAGGCTTAACTCAGCATGCTCTAAAGCAAGCGAGCGAAGAGCTGTTATCTCTTGAAGTGAAATATTACCTGGCTATGACAAACAGCACACAACTGACACCCAAGTAAGCCAGCAGAATATACATCCAGATATCAGGCGAAAGAGGGTTGAGGAAGGAGAAGACCCCGGTGTTGGTCCCATTTGGCTTGCGATACAATATACTTATACCCAGCGTCATGAAGGGCTTAGAGAAGTCGATAACCTTCTCACGCACATATGTGATGGCAAGAGGAGCCACTGCCAGATCAGCTCTCTGTCAAAACAAGAGAAAAGGGGAGCAGGCTGTAAATTACAGTAAAGGAAGCATTTAGAGGCAATCCAATTAAGGAAACTGAATCTTTACACACAGCGGAGTCTGTCCAAAAGCACTTAGTACTTCAACATTTAGAGTTATTCCATCCCCTAATATTAGAACCACACTTCACTGTCAGTATAAGTCAAAGTTATTTTCTTTTTGCTTCAAAGTGAGACAGATGAGGAGGGCCTTACTGGGAAAAAAGATGCATGTTATTCTTGAAATTCACAAACAAAAAAAGCACACCACTTTAAGGTAAATGGGTTATCAATCAATCAATCTTTATTTGTATAGCACTTTTAATATGAAGCATAACACAATGTGCTTTACACTAAAATAAAACAAATAAAAAACAAGCACGACCATAAAAATATAGCGCCCCCCCCAAACACACACACACAATCCTCCCAACCCCTTTCACAACTCCAAACTCTTTTTTTTTTTGCTGAATTAGCAGTTTTTTTGCAGCTTTTTTTTGTTTACTGCAGCCACAATTGTAACTTATAGTTATAACCTAATCAAAATGTAACCTTAACATATTTAACTTAAAGTTATATTGTTACGTTCAGCTTGAGCTACCGAACGGGCAAATACCCTTTTTACAACATTCTGATAAAACATGTGCGAGCTAGCCAAGACCGTAACAGTGGCGAGGTTGCCACGTGGACGCCATTCAAAATCTACAACTTCTAATTTCAACATTTTTTTCCACAGTACCTTGCCAATGATGCTTGAGAAGTTACAAGACAATTCCTAGAATGAATTGTTGTTTGTGGCTTGTACTATAGGTGCTTTATTTAAGATTCAAGATGGTGGCTACTTCTAAAAGTCAAAGGTCAATGAAACTTCTGTGGTGGTTGAGACACCAGCTGGTGGCATGTTTGTGAAGTTTCATGACAATCAGAAGAACCAAAGTGTCGTTTTCCCATATTATGGAAAAGTGTAAAAATGGACAAATCTCACACTTTGCTACAAAATGGCTGCCAAGCCGTGGGTCATGTGGCCATTCAATAAGAATTTCAAACGTTCTCCTGGATATCACCAACATGTGTGTTTTGGTTTCATTTATGTATTTTGATTTTTTTCTTTTTTTTTGGCTCCATAAGTGATTTTTGGCCCATTCATTTTTTTTACGTCAAATGTTGACTCAAAGTCGCTGACATTTTTACAACTGCAAAAACATATGGTCCATCAAGATGAAGAAGTCCTATTGGGTCTGGCTGTGACAGGTATAGGCTATCTAAGCGAGCGGCTGTTGTGGAGGCAAAAACACGATTCTGGGAGAAGTTCAGGGAGGTCATGGAGAAGGACTATTGGTTGGCCTCGAAGAGATTCTGGCAAACTGTTTGGAGCCTCGGGAGGGGAAAGCAGTTTTCTGCAGGCACTCTTTTTAGTGCAGGTGGGGAGTTGCTGACTTTGTCTGGGAACATTGTCGGACAGTGAAAGGACTACTTTGAGGATCTCCTTTATCCTGCTGACATGCATTCTCTGGGTGGGTGGAGTGCTCCTTCCCCAAGTGAAGGAGTTTAAGTATCTTAGGGTCTTATTCACAAGTGAGGGAAGATCGGAGCGTGAGATTGACAGGCAGATTGGTGCGGCATCCACCGTTATGCGGTCGCTGTAGTGGTCTGTTGTGGTGAAGAGAAAGCTAAGCCGGAAAGCAAGGTTCTCAATTTACCATTCGATCTTTGTTCCAATACTCACCTATGGTCATGAGTTCTGAGTCTTGACGGAAAGAACAAGGTCCAGGATACAAGCAAACATCTCCCTAGGGAGGTGTTCTGGGCCTCTTGGATGGCCAGGGGAACGCCTTGGGTGTGACTGGATCTTTCAGCACAACAATGATCCGAACACACTACCCATGCAACTAGGACGTGGCTTTGGAAGAAGCACTTTAACACTAGTGTTTCCGTGGCAGTCATTTTGACTTCTCGACAGTGTCTGCAGCGCACCGTGCTACCGCAGAGGATGGGTCAACTGTGAAGAATAAATGTCGATTCATGCCTTGTTTATACTTCAAAGCGATTGGTAATCTCATCAGTTGTATCTACAACTGTGAAGTCTAGTTCATGCAAATGTTGGCTGGTTTTGATTGCGATTGTAAACTGAGATGAACTTCCGAGTGTGGTGTTTACACTTTTCAGGCAAAGCGATCAAATCTAGTGTTTATTTTTAACATGTAGAACCTCTTTCTCCCACACTTGCTGCGAACGCACAGTAAAAATTCAGAGGAAGTGGCGTGTTCCACCACTAAACAGAGGCAAGCAATACAAAGGTGAAAAAATAAAAATACTAAATAAAAAAAGAGGTGAATTACATTCTGGAAGGCTGCATGATATGAAATATTAGACATTTCTTTCCAGTAATTTGCTCTATTTTCTATCTAGTTGTCCGCTTTTTGTCTCTTTGTCTGTGTTTGGTTCAGTTTTTCCAATAATTTTTCATCCTTTTCAGAGTTTAAAAGACATTTTTCTGGACAGTTTCTTCTGTAGTCACGTACTTTTTTTTCTGAAATAAATTCAAATTAAATCAGGCGATTTGCCCGATTGCACTCAGTGCGTAAAATTCCAGTTGTGGGTGACGTCACCAGCATGTGTCAAATTCTGCAGCAACTTGAGCTATTCTGCTTTATTGTTCGTGTGACCACTGCAACGCGGATCACTTGGAAGTATAAACCAGCCCTTAAAATGTGTGCTGGCAAAGTTTTTGATCTGGCACGTAAATAGGTGTGAATGACATCAGTCTTATGATCTCAGGCATGTATGATGCTTATTCCAACCTCCAATGAAAAGGCGCCCGTTCTTTCAATGACTATTCTGTTAAATAGAAAGTTCTCTTTCCACACTGCTGTTCACCTTTCTCAGTCTGGGTGATTCTGCTCCTGCTGCTTTTCTTTTTTTAAACAGCATCCTGTTCTGTGTCCTGATTGGCTGGAGATCTTGTCAGTCAATCTCCTCTGTGCTGTGTCTCCTGTGCAGAAACGCCCAACTCTCCAGATCTCCATAAATCTTTGATCCTGATCAGATCTTTGTCTTCATTCTATAATCCTGGACTTATTTTTCTACAAAGGTTTGAACTTTAGAGTTTAAACAAGAGAGAAAAGTGTGAAAATGTTCATGTGTGTCTCATAGTAAAGTGTAAAGTGTGAAGTGAGGATTTAAACATCTGGAATCCTGATTCACAGGTTTCACCTTCAGGAGTTACTTTTAGAACGTAACTCCCACAACAAACGAGGGACTCTGTACTGGTTAAACAGTTCTGGATAAATGTCCAACTGCAGCAGAAGACTGAAGAGTTAGAGTTTGAGGACACAGCACAGATGCTAATTTTTATACCCTCATTTAACCCTTGTGTGGTGTTTGGTTCTGTAGTACCCATTTTCAGTTTCATCAAAAGAAAAATGAAACAAAAAAATATTTATTGAACCATAATTCAAAACAGATGATCAATTACTACATACTGTACACTCACATTTGTTAAATTACTTACAGGGTGTTTGGGTAATTAAAAGGCTAAAAAAGTGTGAAAAGTAAATTTTCTGTGTATCTTCATTCTGTCTTCCTCATTTCTGCGGCTATTGAGATTTTTTTTTCTTCCCCTCCTCCTCCTCCCACAAAGAAGTTGTAACATTATTGAAAATTAAACTTTTGACATCATCTGCTCCTACATTCCCACATTTTACCCTCTCATGCAGGAACCTTTTTTTTCATGCCACCTGAAAATTGGGGATGCAACACTAAAAATAGGGCTTTGTCTGTGTGGTTCCTCATTAAAACAGAACTAGAAGATGAAAAGATACATTTTCGGGGGAGAGAATAGATTCTGAATATGATGTTGAAAAATAAATTTTGGTAACACTTTATAATTACTACCCAAACAAATTATTTTTAAACGGTTAGTTATTGAATTATAAATGACTTGTTAGACAACAGTTTGTTAAAGATGAATACATTTTGGGTTAGAATTAGTGTTAGTAAATGAGGGACATATTTAACTAACACTTAGTTAATACGGAATACCTGCAACTTTTTTAAAAAAAGCATATAACAAATCGTTTATAACTCAATAACGAACTAGTTTAATAATGACGTGTTAACTAGCTATAATGGGTAGTTATTATAAAGTGTTACAGAAATTTCAGAAAATTCAGTCTGACATTGACTTTGAAGCAGAGGATGAGGTGGAACACCAAATAATCCTAAAACAACAATGAGAATCCTGTCAGCAGCCAGCATCAGGACCAGTCCATTTGTATCCAGTTCCAGGATAAGAATAACCCACCAGATAGCAAGTGAGGGACTATGGATGTAAGTGGTAAATGGCATATATCTGCAACAAAAGACCCCAATACAATAATTTCACAAAATATTACTCGTGTTTGGGAATTCTTGTTTTCTGCTGCTTCATGATGTGAAAGCAGGCATGGTTAAATTGCGGAAAATTTATTTAAAGGTCCAGTGATGAAGCAGAAAACTTCCTTTTTTTGGACCCAGAGATTAATACATGCACAAGGCATTGGCTCTTTTCTCAACACTAAAAATGTTCATGTGCACACTTCTCAATGTTAGAATGCAGTTGGAGGTTTAGATTCTCCATGGGTAACTTTAATGATTGTTGCACAGGTTATGTACGTTCTGCAATGTGGTGTGTGTGCGTGTGTGTGTGTGTGTGTGTGTGTGTGTGTGTGTGTGTGTTCAATAGCATCATGTCGATGGCAGAAGGGACATTATCATCCATTGCTTAGTTCAGTATCTTGGAGAGAGTGGAGAAGAACTGATCAAAAACTATAAGGTATGATGATAATGTATGATAATCATAACTATATTTAAATAATTGTCTATCCTTATAATCCTTATAATAGTTTTCACCTGTAATATTATGTCAAAGGTCAAAGATTCTCTACACTTATGATGTCCTTTGCCTGGACTCTGGGTTCATTGATGTCTCGCTCCTGCTCTACTCTATTAAAATATTTGCATATGGATCCAAACACCTCATCTCCCTCATTACACTCTGCATCTCCGTCTTCACAGCAGCTGAAATAAACATGTAGTTCTCTGCTTACTTTCGTTCGTTTCACCTTCTGCATTTGGACTGAAGCTTTGCACACCCTCACTGACCCTCCCATTTTTATACGAGCCCTCCCACATTTCCTGGAAAGGTGAAATGATTGGTTAGAGTTGTACAGCAAAACTGAATTTAAAAAAAAGGGATTAACATATCCAAAACAAAGCATGGCAATCCATGTTTTTATACAGAACCTATCAACTTGGCATCTAGTTTTGGTTCCACTCCCATGTCAGTGTTCTGCTTTTATAACATTGAGGCATTTATGATATGTTTACCAGCAACTGTTTAAGAGACACATTATTTTTTCTAATTCAAAATAAAATACCCGCCTCTCCAAACTCTTTTCAAACTATCTCTAACTTTATCCGAACTATCTATCAAGCATTCATACTTTGAACATAGCCTGAGGGGTTTATAGCTGTCAAACCTGATACACAATCCTAACCATTTCATGAATTTTTCATGTCGTAAAGCCAGGCTGTGAAACTTTAGACATAATCATTTTTGGCTCCTCCCCTAAATGAAGCAAGTCTCTATACACAGTATGGAAACTACTGGAGGTGGGATTATATCAGGGATCAGCTCTGAGTCTCTTCCTGTTTGCAATGGTGATGGACAGACTGACAGATGAGGTTAGACAGGAATCACCATAGACTATGATGTTTGCAGACGATATTGTGATTTGTAGAGAGAGCAGAGAACAGGAATAGGAGAAGCTAGAGAGGTGGAGGTTTGCCCTAGAAAGGAGAGGAATAAAGGTTAGCTGCAGCAAGAACAGAGTTCATGTGTGTGAATGAGAAGAAGGTAGGTGTCAAGTGTGATGTGTAATAAGAGTTTCAGCTTAAATGAAAGGAAAGGTGAACTAAACTTTGGTGAAAGCAGCCATGTTGTTCGGCCTAGAGACAGAGGAACTGAGGAAAAGACAGGAAGCAGAACTGGAGGTAAGAGATGAAGATGCTGAGGTTCTCTTTGGGAATAACCAGGATGGATCAGGAATGAGTCCATCAGAGGAACAGCACACGTTAGAGGTTTAGGAGATAAAGTCAGAGGTCAGACTGAGATGGTTCAGTCATGTCCATAGGAGACACGGGGAATATATTGGTAGAAGGATGCTGAGTCTAGAACTGCAGGAAAGAGGTCTAGAGGAAAACCAAAGAGGAGGTTTATGGATGCAATGAAGACATGAAGGAAGCTGGTGTTAGAGGAGAGCATGCAGAAGACAGGGGTAGATGGAGGAATCTGATCTGCTGTTTCAGGTTGATTCTAATTGCATGTGAAGTAGTATTCTTGCACGTACTGAACCCAGTTCAGTTCCTCAGCAAGGGTTTTCCTCTGTGAGACTTTGAAGGTCTTTTCTTCTGCAATCACATCTAAGTCATGTGCAACAATTGGGGCAAATTGACCCTGCACATCTAGCAGTGCCTGGACCCTTCACCTAGGTAAAGCCAGGCCATGTGTTATGACAGCCAATCACTGCAGTCACAAAGAGCAGAGCCACAAGAATCAGCACAGTAGAGTTAAGAGGGATTTGAACCTGTGTGGATGCTGTTTCTAATGAGGACAGATATTGATTGCTGGCCATGCAGCTTCCACAATTTGTCTGCCTGTGGAGCTTATTCTAACTGGGACTTTGTTGGTTGTTATGATTAATGCTGTGAGCAGATTGTGTGTGCTTTAATAAGCTCTGTGGGGGGGAAAAACTCATGACAGAATACATGCTCTCCTCGCATAACTGAACACTCAAATTGTTCTTATTGCTACCTTCCTGTTTGTGTCCCCCCCGGTTCTCATCCCTGTTCTTCATTACAAGTCCTGTTTATACATCACAGCATTCGGTCATTTCATCAATTGTATCTAGAATTGCATGTTCTAGTTCATACTAATGTTGGCTGGTTTTGCTTGTGACTCGCCATAATACTGAAGCTGGGATGAACTTCGTGCAGTGTTTTATACTTTTTAAGTGACAAAATGCTCTTCAGTGTTTATTTTTACATGTAGAACATCTTTCTCACACACGTGCTTTGTCTGCAAACATGCAGGTACGTGAAAAGCAGAGGCTTCTTTAAAACAAACTTTTCTTTCATTATCTGAACAAAAACAAGCGGTAAGAGATGAACTTTCTCTCTGAACTGATGCTTTATTTAACCTATCGTCAACATATCAACACATATATAGATATCGCTTTCCTTTGCCCCTGCAATTCAAGGTCGCTCAGAAACTCATTGACTTGCTACAGTAACAATGTGTAGCAACAATTAAGTATCAAATAGTCTGCCTTGAGTATTGTGTCAATAATTAGCGTTAGTACATATTAATGTGTTTTTTTTTTTAAATTAATCACATGAGTTAACACTTTAACGTCTACAGCTTAATATTTAGACAAGGAAACAGGTGTCAGGGTTGACGTGCGGACACAAATGCAGACGGCCATATTAAATGCAAATTCTTTAATTTATTCGAATACAGTTCTCGAAAAAACAGACCACAAACTCATGAAGGAATAAAAAACCACCCGACAACCAGAGCAAGGGAGACGAGGACTTATAACCAGGAGGAGAGGATGAGGTAATTGAAAACAGGTGTGCCAAGTGAGGAGGGAGGGAACACACACCAGGAGGGACGTGTCATGAGATCTGAAAGAGCAGTAGTGAAACACAGGAAGTACAAACCAACAACAAAATAAAACAGGAAGTGACACCAAACACAACAACAACCAATGTCCTGGGTCCATAACGCCAAATCAGGCTATCCTTAATTGTATCAAGTTTACCTGTATTTTTATATTTGACAACATTTATATTGTTTTGTGGTTAATATAATTATCACTTACTGTTTCTGTTTAAAGGGTATGGCATTAATAACACGAATAACGTGAATCATATGAACAACTCCCTAAATAAAAGAGTAGCATGTATGTAAATCAGAATTGACCTTTCATCATTGTTCTGGCTGGACAATCTGAGTATGTTGCGCCTAAATGTACAATCCTCCGATGTCACAAGCTCACATGTGGTACAAACACCTCATTTACATGTTGATTATGGAAATCTCAAAAACTTGATAAGTTACTCAAATGTGTATTTACTTTAAAATGATTTATAAAGTTTCTGCTTCCCATCTGAAAAAGTTTGTAAGACTCTTCTGACAACACTGCACAGGTTACCTGATCTGTTACCAGGGGTGAGTGTAGCATTCTTAAATGTAAAACTTAGTTTGGTAGATCTTTTTTCTGGCCATTGGTCAGTTGAACGCCTTTCCCACAGAATTGATCCTGTGTACAAATTCCCACACATTCGGATTCTTAACCCGAACCCTAACCCTAAAAGTGCAAGTTGTTGAGTAGATGTAAGGATTCAGCCGCCCAGCTCCACCTCCACCCACCGAGGGGAGCTCTTGCCGGAGGACTGATCTCCTCTGCTTCCTGCCTCACTTCAACTCCCAACAGTCACATCTCTCTGACTCATGCCCTCACCAGCTGCTTCTTATCATCATGACCAACTCAATATATATACTCACTCTAGACTCAGCTCCATGCGAGTCTTGTTGAGTTACTTCACAAACAACAATAAATCAAAATTGCGGACGGAGGAACAGCAGCATGAGAATTCAATAAAAAATTTGAGTGTAACCAATAATATTGACTCACAATCTCTATGTAAAGCTGTTGAAATCATTACTGACCTTAAAGAAGATATCCGTCGTCTGAAAGCTGAGCTGGAAATGAAGGTCGCTCTTCTTTCCAAGTTCATGGAAGTCACCTTCGCCCAGTCCAAGCGGCTAACCTCACTTAGCGCCGTGCTTCAGGACAAAGCTCCATGGGACTCTTCCACCTGTCCACAGCCATCTTCGTTTTCAACACCCAAACAAAGATCCAAGGATGAAGAAGTGGTTGTCCGGATGAACAGAAGGACTTTAGGTGAGGCTCAAAACCCTCCCATACTGAGTCTCTCAAACCACTTCGCTAGCCTGGCTGCTGATTGTCCGACTCCTTCGACAGCGGCTCAGTCTACTCCTGATCTGGGCTCCGTCGTTGAGTTCCCTGCTCTTCGCAGAGACGCCACGGAGATTCTGGAGGAACATGGAAGGACTGTGGTTGGCAGCAACCCAGCTCGGGTTCTGAGGATTACCACAAAAACCTCATCTGTATCAGAGGAGTGTCACTGGTTGGAAGCCCCTGCATCCTCCCGGTCGGCAACGTCTTCCTGCCTCCAGATACTGAAGGAGGCCGCCCGCTTCCACTCCCGCTGTGCCTGCGCCTCACCGTCATCACAGGTCTCCACTGCCCTGCAGGTACACTCTGCTGCAGTTTCATCTGTCAGCGCTTCACCTGAGTCCACGTCCCCTCCTCCCCTGTTTGCACCAACAACGGCAATAATCGGGGACTCTACAATAAGGAAGATCCGCTTCTTTAACGCGGTAACTCACTGTTTTCCTGGAGCCACGGTTCTGGACATTCTGGAAAAACTTCCAGAACTGCTGCACTCTTTTCCTTCCTCTGTTAAGAGACTGATTTTACATGTGGGTTTTTACGACACGTCCTATCGAGAGTGTGAAACAACAAAAAAGGCTTTTATTGAACTTTTTAATTTTTTTAACTTCTATCCATTGACTGTTTTTAATCTCTGGGCCCCTCCCCTCCTTCTCCTGTGGCCAGGGCCGGTTCAGCAGGATGCTGAGTTTTAACTCCTGGCTCTATTCTGCTTCAGCCAGAACAGATTTGTTTTCTATTGACAATTTTAATCTGTAAAAGGTAAACCTTTAACACCGGGGCGTTACGGTGGCGCAGTGGTTAGAGCTCTGGACTCTAACTTTGTTATCTCTTGCCCTTGTAAAATAAACCAGTTGCACATGGATCCAAACGTCACTGCCTCTTCATTACAGTAGACAAGCGTGCCCGCATTACTAACATAAAAGATTGTCTGTGGTTGTTATGAAGAAGATTTTTTTATACTTTGAATGGTTCTGATTTAAAGTTTGAGAAAAATAAAACGTGGTGTAGTGTTCAGCTTTCCTGTATATTTTCTTGAGCTGGTCCTATCCTCTCTGTTTCTGTCAATCTGCTTTATTTTTTTCATATCCACTCTGTTGAGTTCCAATGATTTTATTATTTTTGCTTTTAGTTGTTAATTTCCTGTTTTTACATTTGTAGGGACTACAGGCAAAAATTAGCAATTTTACTAAAATCTGACATAACAGACTTTTTTTTTTTTTTTTTTCAAGATTTCAAAATGTTGCCCAGATTGGTGTTACCAGGGCCCCACCCTGTAGCCAGGCCTGGGGTTTGGGGTCATAGGCACACGCCTAGTGGCTGGTGCTCTTCTCATGGACCCCGGTCAGGTCCAGCCCCAAGGAACAATGTGGGATTACTCTCCAGTTGGTCCACCATTTGCAGAAGAGGTCAAAAGAGGCTGGTGCAATGTGATTTGGGTGGCATCCAAAGGCAGGTGCCACATCAGTCCAATCTCCAGTCATAGAACTTGGCTATTGGAACATAGAACGACATAGAACGTCACACCACCAAGCGCTGGAGTTCATCCCGCATGACAAAAGAGTTGTGTCCCTTTCCGTTCGGGTGGAGAACAGGCCTGTGACTGTGGTTTTGGCTCACAGGGCGAAGAGCAACTTGGAGTACCTGGCCTGTTGGCTTCTCTCAAAAGGGGTACTGGAAAGTGCCCTAACGGGGAATTCCATCGTCCTGGTGAACTTCAATCCCCACGTGGGCACTGACAGTGGCACCAGGAGGGAGAAGATTGGTAGAAACAGCCAATAATCAACTTTGTAGTCGTTTCAGGTGACCTTCGGCCATGTGTCTTAGAGACTTAAGTAAAGGGAGGGGCAGAGCTGTCCACTGATCTCTACGTGGAGGTGAGTTGGATTTACTAGTAGGGAAGGAGGCTGAAAAGGCTTGGCAGACCCAAACAAAGTGGGAGGGTGTGCTGGGAATGTTTGACTTGATTCCTCTATCAGGTAGGTCATACAGGAGAGCTTCAAACAGGTACTGAGGGAGGCCTGTGACATTGAGTCAAAGTGGACCATGTTCTCCACTTCCATTGTCTCTGTTGCTGTTCGGAGGTGTGGTTACAAGGTCTTTGGTGCCTGTTATGGCAGCAACACCCGAACTCGGTGGTGAACAGAGGAAGAAAGGCATCTGATCAGCTGGTCTTTTAATTTGATCAACACATTTTTTTCCACACTAAGGAACGGGAAAGCGGACCGCTCCTGCCCAGACGGAACCCACGTGGTCGGATACACCAGTGATCCATGGGGCAAATGGAGGCTGATGTGTCTGGCCCAGCTGTCTGTGGAAGATGCTAAAGATGTGTATCTATTCGGATTTCTGGTCATCGGATTTCTCACAATTGGAATCAGAGGATTTCTGATTTATTGGTCAGTCTGGAAGCTGCAAACAGTGTGTGGCGAGCTGCTGGAGCTCTGCGTAGGGATACTAATGGGCTGCAAAGACTCTCAGCGTTGAACTCTCACAAATGGATCAGAGGCACTGTGCCTCACTGTGCCCCCCCTCAAGGTGCGCCGCCTGGCGCAGGAGGAGGCTTGTCCCGGTGCCGCCGATTGAAGTCCCTGATGAGGTCAGGATCCAGAATGCGTGAAGCAGGCTCCCAGGATCTCTCCTCAGGTCCGTACCCCTGCCAGTCCACCAGGTACTGGAGACCACGACCCCGTCGCCGAACGTCCAACAGGCGATGGACGGTGTAGGCCGGTTGACCATCGATGATGCGGGGAGGGGGTGGCGGAGAGGATGGCTGTTGCAGAGCACGCGTGACGTGTGGCTTCAACTGAGAGACATGGAAGACCGGATGGATGCGCAAGGACCTGGGCAAGCGCAGCCTGACTGCCACAGGATTGATGACCTTGACGATCTCGAAAGGTCAGATGAACCTGGGGGACAGCTTTTTGGATTCCGTCCGAAGCTTGATATTGGAAGTGGAGAGCATGACGAACTGGCCCGGTCGATAAACTGGAGCTGGAGTGCGTCGGCGATCCGCCAGTCTCTTGTTGGTCGCTCCGGAACGCAACAAGGCTGCTCGAGCCTCCCGCCATATACTACGACAGCGGCGATATAGATGTTGCCACCGACGGAACCGCCACCTCCGTCTCCTGCTCGGGGAACAGAGGGGGTTGGTACCCCAGAGAGCACTCGAATGGGGACATACCAGAGGCAGACGAGGTGAGGGAGTTATGCGCATATTCCACCCACGGCAACAAAGTACTCCAGGAGGTCTGGTGTCGGGAACAGATGCACCGGAGCGCAGCCTCCAGGTCCTGGTTGGTTCGCTCCGCCTGACCGTTAGACTGTGGGTGGAAACCAGAGGAGAGACTGGCAGTAGCCCCGAAAACCCCGCAGAATGCCTTCCAGACCTGAGAGATGAACTGAGGACCTCGATCCGACACCATGTCTGCGGGAATGCCATGTAGTCTGAAGATGTGCTCTATAACCAGTCTTGCCGTCTCTGCAGCGGAGGGAAGTTTAGTCAAGGCCACAAAGTGAGCGGCCTTAGAGAAACGATCCACAATAGTCAGGATAACAGTCTTTCCTGCGGAGGAAGGCAGGCCGGTCACAAAGTCCAAAGCAATGTGTGACCAAGGCCGACCCGGGATGGACAGTGGATGTAATAATCCTGCAGGTGGGTGTGTACTAACCTTGTTTTGAGCACACACCAGACAACCTGAAACACGCTGGGCCACCAGAACCGGCGACGCAAAAAGGATTCAGTCCTGCGGATTCCTGGGTGACAGGTGAGTCGCGTGGCATGAGCCCACTGGAGCACCTGGGACCTGAGAGAGCTGGGAACGAACAGTTTATTAGGAGGACCTCCTCCCGGGTCTGGTTCCTGAGCCTGGGAAGCCCTAATGTCTCTCTCCAGCTGCCAGGAGAGGGCACCCAGCACACATGAGGGAGGAAGAATACAGGCCGGTTGGCCGTCCTGAGAAGCCGGTTCCTGCTGACGGGAGAGGGCGTCCGGCTTCACATTCTTGGAACCAGGTCGATAAGTAACCACAAAATCGAAACGGTTAAAAAATAAAGACCATCGTGCCTGCCTGGAGTTTAGCCGTTTAGCGGTTCGTAGGTAGGACAAATTCTTATGATCCGTCCAAACCAAAAATGGCGTTGCTGACCCCTCTAACCAGTGCCTCCACTCCTCGAGAGCTAGCTTTATTGCTAGCAGCTCCTTATCCCCCACATCATAATTACGTTCGGCCGGAGAAAGTCGACGGGAGAAGTAAGCGCAAGGATGCAATTTACCATCGGATACCCCCCGTTGGGATAGAACTGCACCCACTCCCATATCAGAAGCATCCACCTCCACAATAAATTGTCTGGACGGATCGGGTTGGGCCAGAATAGGAGCAGAGGTGAACAGATGTTTGAGCTTATTAAAAGCTGCTTCTGCCTCCTTAGTCCAGATAAAAGGTGAGGAGGATGAGGTGAGCGCCGTGAGTGGCGCGGCCACCGAGCTGTAACCCCGGATGAAGCGACGGAGGAAGTTGGAAAACCACAAAAACCGCTGTAATTGTTTCCTGTTAGAAGGGGTAGGCCACTCCACCACCGCTTTCATCTTCGCAGGATCGGGTTTCACCTCACCCTCAGCAATGACAAACCCCAGGAAAGAGACAGACGGAGAGTGAAACTCACACTTCTCCACCTTTACAAACAGTTTGTTCTCGAGTAACCGCTGGAGTACCAGACGAACATGCCGCCTATGTTCACTGGCGTCCCTGGAAAAAATCAAAATGTCATCCAGATACACAAACACAAAACGATGAATGAAGTCTCTTAGCACATCATTTATCATAGCCTGGAACACTGCAGGGGCATTACAGAGACCAAACGGCATGACCAGGTACTCAAAATGTCCCAAAGGGGTGGTGAAGGCGGTCTTCCATTCGTCACCAGCTCTCATCCGCACGAGATGGTAAGCATTGCGAAGATCCAGCTTGGTATAAATCCTGGCCTCCTGCAAGGCCTCAAAAGCGGAGTTCATCAGTGGTAGAGGGTAACTGTTTCTGACCGTGATCTCATTTAACCCTTGATAGTCTATACAAGGTCGGAGTGACCCGTCCTTCTTACCGACAAAAAAGAACCCGGACCCCACTGGGGAAGAAGATGGTCTGATGATACCAGAATTCAGAGACTCAGCGATATACTTCTCCATAACCTCTCTCTTGGGCTTAGACAGACTATACAACCTGCTCTTGGGTAAAGTAGCGCCAGGTTGCAAATTGATCGCGCAGTCATAAGGTCGGTGAGGGGGCAAAGAGAGAGCTTGTGACTTGGAGAACACTTCAGCTAGGTCATGGTATTCCGGCGGTATCCCGGATAGGTCAGGTGAGGGCGGCTGCCCTACTGGGACAGCGGGGTCTTCCCCAGGAGGCCGAGCTGAGCGTAAACAGGTGGTGTGACATCTCTCACTCCAGCCAGAGATACGACTGGAGGACCAGTCAATAACGGGGTTGTGTGCCAAAAGCCAAGGGTACCCCAGAACCAGTGGGTTCTGAGCAGAGGAGAAAATGAAAAAACGGGTAAATTCATGATGGTTACCTGAGATAATCAGATGAACAGGTTCGGTTATTTGTGAGATGGTGGCTACCTCTTGACCATTAAGGGAGACCACTTGTAACGGCTGAGGTAATGACTCATACGTAAGTCCGACCTGTTTAGCTAGCTCGGCATCCATGAAGTTCTGCTCTGCTCCTGAATCTACCAAAGCTTCAACAGAAACCCCCTTTCCCTGGAACATAACCTGTATCTTTAATAAACAGGCAGCAGGTTTTTTGACTAGTGAGCGCCAAATCACCGCTCGTCAGCTCGTCACTCTTACTGACGAGCAGAGGAGTTTGGGGCACTCCCTGCAGAAATGACCCCGCTTACCACAGTAAAGGCACTCACCTGATTCCATCCGTCGCCGTCGCTCGTAAGCTGTCAGTCTGCCCCGGCCAAGATGCATAGGTTCCTCAGAAACTAGAGGCGGGGGTTCTGTGGGAAAAACAGCACAGTCAGGTGAGTCCAAGCTCTTGTGCCCAACAGAACTGTGTTGGAAGCGGGGGTGTCATTCTGCCATGTTCCCGTTTGTGGTCCTGTAAACGGTTATCAATCCTGATAACCAGGGCAATGAGGGGTTCCAAGGAGGAAGGTAACTCGAGAGCAATTAATCTGTCCTTTAATTCCTCGGACAGTCCCTCCACAAAAGCGTCCATGAGCGCAGTGGTGTCCCAACCACTAGTGGAGGCCAAGGTTCGGAACTCGATGGCGTAGTCAACTGCCCGTCTTCCCCGTTGCCGTAGTTGCATAAGGGCTCGAGCTGCTTCTCTGCCCGGCTTGGTGTGTTGGAACACCTGCTGAAAAGCCTCCAGAAAAGCCGAGAGAGATGCGCAGGTAGGTGATCCACGCTGCCATTCAGCAGTTGCCCATGCACCTGCTCTGCCGGTGAGGTGGGAAATGATGAAAGCCACCTTGGCTTGGTCCGAAGGATAGTGAGGCGCTTGTAATTGGAAATGGAGCTCACACTGGGTAATAAAAGCCCGACAGTCCCCAGAATCTCTCGAAATCTTTCTGGACGGGCCAGTTGTGCATTAGGAGCGACTGGAACACCATCCCAGGTCCCCTGGATCAGCGTGGAAGGCGGTGGGCGTGACGAAGGGGAAGACGGCGGATGTTGAAAACGCTCCGTCAGTTGCTCAAATTGTTCACCCAATGCGGCAAGTTGTCGCTCGTGACGGCTTGACATTTCCAGTAATCCTTGACGTAGACAGGACATCTGTTCCTCCTGCTGGCGAAGCAATGCCCGTACCGTCTCCGCGTCTGATGCGTCCATGTTACTGGTCGGGTGGTAATGTCAGGGTTGGCATGTGGACACAAACGCAGACGGCACACATAGTTATTCATTTAATTTCTCGAATGAGTAGGAATACATCCAAGAAGGAACCAGAACCACCCGACAACCCGTGCAAGGGAGACGAGGGTATATATAACAGGGAGAGAGGATTAGTTAACAACACACAGGTGTTCCAGGAGGGAGGGAACACACAAAGAGGGAAGTGTCAAGTGACCTGAGAAGAAATGGTGAGCACAGGAAATACAACAAAATAAAACAGGAAGTGATGACAACGAACAACAACTAATCGACCTGGTTCCAAAACCCTACAATCCAGGAGTGAAAAACTTGTTGCATCTTTCCCCAAAAGACTCATGGCTGTATTAGATCAAAATGATGCTGCTACTAAATACTGAGCAAAGGGTCTGAATACTTTAGAAGGATAAATCTGCAAAAATGTAAAAAAATTCTGTTTTTTCGTCAATATGGGGTGTTGTGTGTACATTTATGAGGAAAGAAATGAACTTAAATGGTATTAGCGAATGGCTGCAATATAACAAAGGGTGAAAAATTCAAGGGGTCTGAATACTTTCTGTACACACTGTGTATTCTACTTTTTTTTGACACAGCGGATCCCCTAATTTAATTTTTCTAACCCCCTATCTTCTCCCTTCCACAAATTAGCAATTTTGTTGTACTGTACTTGAACTGTTACAATGACAAGGTTTTGCTAATTTTTTTGCACATTTGAATTGATTTGATTTGAAATGGTTTACTTTAAGGAGACAAGATATACAAGACATGTGTAACACAATCAACACCCACAAAGAATTGTAACAGTAGTCATGTCAAACATAGGATAACTAGACATCAGAAAATTGACCGCTTGAAAGGGAGTGGGAGGAAGCGAACTTATATAATCCCACCCCAATTCGACCATATCATTTACTTTACATTAGATATCAACCGGTTCATAACTAATAATCAGGTACCTTTACTGTACTGACAGTATACAGGTAATTAAACATCCTTGAGTAACAATAAGTCATACTGCTTTGCAGGTAAGTAGAACACTATTTTTGATTGGAGCTTATGCAAAAATAATAATAATAGAGAATAATGATGAAAAAAAAATAACATTTTTTTTCTTTTTAAGAATATTTTCATCATAAAAAAATCAGTGATGTGAATAAATCAAAAATGATAATAAAAACAATAATAGTGATTAAAGTAAAAAGTAAAGAATAAACAAAGACAAAACAAAACAAAAAGATCACAAGCAGTAAATATCAAGTAGATGCTGACTATCTTCATCAGACAAGTCATTTCTTCAGATCAAGTATAGACAGAGGCAACAATAAATCATATGTGTCTGAAAGATCATTTACTTTAATCAGATGTAGAAAATCAATAAGTGCAGGTTGTTTCATAAGTAGATCCTTTGACATTAATCACATTTCAGGGAACTATGTCAAGTGATTTGATTCATGCCTTTGCCCAAGATGGTATTACTGCGCTCAGCTGCCTGATTAACAGCCATCCTTCAGGTTAGAATAGAGTTTATAAAGTTCTTCTCGTTGTTATTACTGCAGAATTGTTAGTCAGGTCCATTGTCCTTCAGCTAATATCACAGTACCTTGAGCTCCAGTTGTCTGCAGGGCAGAAATCACTGCAGAAAATCAGGTCAAAGTTTATCTAAGAGTCGGTGGTAAATCCCTGGCGCCATATTTTCTTGAAATCATTTTTGATTTTTATTTCGATTCAAATAAAGGCTCAGACGTCCGTGACCACACACTTCTCAAAGTCTTTCATGTTGGTGATGACAACAGCCTTGGCCAGGTACGGTGGACCAAGTGGTTTTACATAGATCCTGAAATTCAGCACCCATGTGCTCTGGATCTGTTTTTTGCGCTTCAGGAGTCGGGTATGCTTAGCCAACAATGCGTGATGTCTCGATAAGTGATCATTAATGTAAATCTCCGAACCTTTTAGCAGTTTTCTTTGCTTCATCAGAGCAATTTTGTGCTTCTGATTCACAAACCAGATGAGGATCGCTTGTTTATCTGACTCCTCTCTCATGGGAAGCGAGTGGCAGATCTCAATATTATCCAAATTAAAGGAAATCCCTTTGGAAGTGAGGAATGATCCGACTTGAGCTTCAACAGATTCGGCTGTTTTCATAGCGGCTCCGCTAGCATCCATGCTAATGTTAGCTGCTCCAGACTTGGCTCTTGGTTTGACTTGAAATCCCGTAAGAATGATGTTATTCATTCTTAGTTATTGACCCGCTTCGTTCTGTCTTCTATCCATGAGGTCAAGCCGATTATCCTGTTGTTCATTTCGTACTTTTTCTTGTCGGAATTCCTGCACGAGTGCCAGCAGAGGTGTTAGCTTAGCCTCCAATGCCAACAGTGGAGTTAACTTGGCCTCCATAGCCAGCAATGGAGTTAGCTTAGCCTCCATAGCCAGCAATGGAGTTAGCTTGGCTTGGATGTCCGCTTGTTTGGCTTGGATATCTGCCAATACAGCTTTAAGTTCTGCCAGTTCAGCTTTAGGTGCCATGTTTAGCTCTCTCTGTAGCAGAATATCTGCTGTTTAATATAAAGAATATATTAAAAAACGCTCCAAGAAACGTCAGGAATCGAGTGCCGAAGAAACCCTTGTGTGCAGTCGTGAACCGGAACCGGAAACTCTCACTGTCACATTATTCCGCATTTCCTACTGTTTTGACCCTAGGTGCAAACTTGGTCATGACTAGTTTTCAGCAAACATGCACATGCATTATTAACTTACTGTGGCTCTGCAGCACTGTGTCCTAGCCACACCCCCTTCTCCCCCTCCTTCACTGACAGCCAAACCAAGGGGTTTGTTTTTCCTGTTTATATAATTTCAATGTCAGTTTTGAGACAGCTGTTTCTAATTTGAATTGTTTGTTCTCGTTTCTTTACTTTTCGTGATTGAATATTTATATATATAGTTTGAGGGCATTATTTGCTGTTGAAATTAATGTGAATTTAATTGTGAACTTGTGATCAGAACAGCCATTAACGTGTTGGAAGAGAAGACTACCAGAGTAAATATTGACAATATTCAAAGATGCCACCCCTCTGTTGTGGAAGGATGGACTTCTCCTCAAAACTTCAATGGAAGCAGTCAAGAGTCATCTGCGCAGTACAGAGAGTCACCTTTCCAAAGATCCTATCAGAGCAGCCACGTACAACCAGGAGGTCAGTAAACTACATGATGGAGGCCACATTAGGAAGCTCACAGTACTTGAAGATCAAACCAACACAGCAGTATATTACCCATCAGCAACAGTTACAAAAATCAGATTGTCTTCAACTGCTCATTCACCTTTCAAAATACAATTATGAATGAACATGTGCTTCCTTGACCCACCTTAGGATCCACTCTCCTTGCCGTCCTCTATTTCAGGGCATACCCCATCGAAGTGAGCACCAACATTAAGGCGATGTTTATCTGGTTTACCTTCTCCAGAGCTTTGCATCTAAGTCAGAAGACAAGCAGCTGGTTACAAAGCTACATTATCTCCTAATGTCTCGCAACTTTGAGTTGTGACAATGCGATACAAAGTGGTGGATGTCATCAGTCACATTCCCCCTTAAATTACATCAGAAAATTGTGATTGTGTGGTTGTCATCGGTTAGTGCAACTCAACCAAAAATAACTCTTGGACTGGACTGGCACCACAGATGTGACTTCATCACTTACTGTTTTTGTCACATCAAGCACCTTCAGCCTTCAGCCCTCAATGCGTAATAATTTAAGGTTCTAACCAGACAATATGATCCATTGGGGCTGCTCATCCTCTTCACCTTTTGAGTCAAGATTGTGGTGCAGCACCTCTAGGAAAAGAAATGGTCTGGGATGACAAATCTTCCAGAGGACGTACTGTACTTAAGCTGTGGCATGATTCAAAGAGTGAACTCCACCTTCTGCCAAACATCTCTCTTCTGATATATCCACTCAGGTACAGACAGACCTTTCAAAAGCATCTCAAAGCATTCACATATTTTCAGATGCATCAAAAAGGGGATATAGATTGGTTGACTACCCCCACACTGTCAACAACAGAGGTGAAATCCAACTAGCATCTCTAGCTGCTCGTATTGCCCCAGTACGCCAGCAATCTATCCTGAGGCTGGAACTCTGTGTTGCTCATAGTAATGCTTAGCTTGGTGTAGTTTTGAAACGTAACCTCACCTTACCCATCAAATCCATCCCATATTGGACTGTTTCTACATTTCCAAAACCGTATTTCAAAGTGTTTGTTGGTGCCAGGGTTGCTGAAATTCAGGAATCCACACACAGCAATACATGGCACAATGTCCCCTAAAATGACCATCCTGCCAATGACGTAACACGTGGATTAACACTCGCCCAAATCCTCACCAGACCTCACCATAGCACTGAAACTGCAATAGTTAGAGTCACTAATGACTTGTTACTAGCGTAAGAAAAGGGACTAATCTCTGTTCTGGTCCTGTTAGATCTTAGTGCAGCCTTTGACACTATAGACCACAGCATCTTACTCCAGAGACTAGAGCATGACATAGGGATCAGAGGATCTGCCCTTCAATAGTTTGAATCCTATTTATCTGATACACAGTTGTATTTATCCATTAAGCCTGATCAGAATGACCACTTAGAGAAACTTAATGCCTGCATTGTTGACATCAAGTCCTGGATGGCAGTTATTAACTCCTCCTAAACCCAGAAAAAACCAAGGTCATTATACTAGGTCCAAAATACCTGAGAGATGCCCTACAAGCTCAGATGGTCTCCCTGGATGGTGTAAATATAGCCTCTAAAATAAGACCCCCAGGTTTCTAACTGTGGGATTCCACAGTTAGAAACCTGGGGGTCTTATTTAACCAGGATTTATCATTTAAGGCTCACATATCACCTACGCAATATTTCTAGAAACATATTATCAAGAAGCGATGCTGAAAAACTCATCCATGCATTTGTTACGTCTAGGCTGGATTACTGTAACTCTTTGCTAGCAGCGTGTCCTAAACATTCTTTAAAAAGTCTTCAGCTTGTTCAAAATGCGGCAGAAGAGAACACATTACTCCTATATTAGCTTCACTTCACTGGCTCCCAGTTGAATCTAGAATCAAGTTCAAAATCCTCCTGCTAACCTATAAGGCCTTGAATGAGATGGCCCCATCCTATAATAAAAATCTCTCAGAATACTTCACTCACAAAATGCAGGACTGCTTGTGGTTCCTAGAATCTCTAAAAGCACAGTTGGAGGTAGAGCCTTTAACCATCAAGCTCCTGTTTTATGGAATAAGCTCCCAGCTCATGTAAGAGAGGCTGACACAGAACATTCCTCTTTGGACAGGATTATTGCCAGGCTAGCTAGTAATCAGAGGATTTTTTAACTTGCTTCCCTACCTCACCTGCTGTAATGAAGTTTACCACACTGGCTCGCTCCTACTCACTCTTCGTCTGCCTCCTTCCCCCTCCAAGCCCTACCCCACCAGACTGGAATTAGCCCTTCCTCTCTCCTCTATCCGAAACAGGGTTTGTATCCTTCTCTTACCCCCAGTCCCCCTCAACACAATCCCCCACAACCTCCCCACCCAGAATCCAGACCCACCCCATATCACAGAGGTTTAATCCCAGATTCTATACCCAGCTCAATGTCAATTACCACAACCAATGTAGTCTATATCATCACCTTCCAAAGAAAAGGGGAAAAAGGGTGGGTTATAGAAGTTGGAGGATAATTACAGGGGAGGGAGGGTAGAATCATAAAACAACAGGCAACAAAATGCTAGAAGCTTATAATGAGTGGGGCCTGTCCACACACTCAGTTGTTACAACCATACCATCTTGCTCAAAGAGTCTTCACAAAATTCAACATCCAGTTCACATGCACACTTGTGCATACCAACCAACACATGTAAAGCGTTCCATTCTGTCACGTAAACTATTTGAAGGTGTAAAGTTGAGCCGACGCCGATGCTCAGGGGAATGTTATGTTAAGCTGATGTGGATGATGGAATGTTAAAAAAAGGAGGGAGAACTCCCAGCCATCCCCACAACAAGACCCTTGCCGAGGCAGCAGCAGCGACCAGGGCCCGCTCCTGCAACCGTACTGTGGGGCCAACAGAGGAGATCCACCTGCCCGGCAGCCCGGCCAAGCACCCAGACCAGAACCCACAGGACCGCCACATGGGCCCCCAAAACCAGAGAGCAGTGAGGTACGAAAGCACAGAGTGCAAGGCCCAGCCCAGCCAGAAAGCAGCCCTCCCACAGCGCGGGGCCCCACCTTCCGAGACCCCCACCACCCAGACAAGCCGCCCACCACCACCCGGGAGTTCTGAGCATTCCCCCACCCCAGCCCCGGGTATGAGCCAGGGCCCCCCAAGGGAGACCCGCCCAAAAGCTCCAGGCAGCCGCAGAGATCTAGAAGAGAGCACGGCGGGGGTCAGCTACCCCCACCTAGAGGAGGGATGACCAAGAGAAGTGGGGGTCCCTGAAAGGTGTTAAGAACATAGCCTGACCAGGCACTCCCAATGCTGTAATTTAGAAGGGGCCCAGCCCTCCAGGGCAAGGACCAGAGCCCGCACCATAAAGACACGGACACCCTCCAGGCTCTAATGGAATATGATCCCCCGCTCAAGGTCTTGCCAGAGAACTAACGGATCCCTCTTACTGCTGCCTTGTCTCTTGGGCCGCCGGGCCCAGGAGGCCAACACCCAAGGGTCAAGGTGTTGAAGGCCCCTGTTCCCTCTGCCAGGGATGGGGTAGGGGACAGAAGATCAGTAGCTCCTTATGTAATGTATTTGTGTGTGTGTTGAGGTGTGTTTCTTGAGGTTTAAAGGGTGTGTGTGTTGTATTTCAAGACAACATATAAGAAATGTTAGTTTGTATTTTACTTTGAAAGAGCAACTTTTATTTTGTGGGGCTTTTGCTTTCTTTCTTGGGGCATTCATGTTACAGAGTAGATCAGACGTATGCTTTAAATCCATACCATCCAGGCTGTAAATGCAACAGAGGCAATGTTGTGAGTACAACTGTATAGTTAATGTTAACATGCATGGTTAAAAGTTGAGAATTATTTGCTGAAAAAAGAAAAATGTATACATATATGATGAGAAGCTTACGTTATGATGACAATTTTCACTCTGCCTGAAATGAGCCACAGTAAAGGCAAGCACGAGTTTAGCTAGTTATATAACTACAGTTCCTTCACTGTAGTAAGAACAACATAGTGTGTGTAATAAAGGGTGCAGTTAAAATTGGGGAGCAGGGCACTATGAACACCTCCTGATTGCTTACAGGGATGTCCAAGCACCCCCCACCAAGGGTCCCATGTGTCTAAGGTGTCTTCAGGAGGTTTCTTAAAAAAATATTTAAAGGAGATTTCTTTAAAAGAAAATCCATCTCAACTATTTTCTGAATTGGAGATAAAATATGTTGCGCAGCAGCCCTTGTGCCTGGATTGCATCACTTTTAAATTCTTTGATCTTAATTACTAAATTACTTACTGATCAAGGAATGCTTTAAGCGATGCTTTATTATTGTTGTTCCTGGGACAATGAGAAATTTAGAATAATTTTATTGATATCTATCAGACTTTCACTAAAGCACAATCTGAGTGATGACATTGCTACTCTCACAACCTTCGCATTGAGTAATTGCTGGCCTCCTGCGGTCTCATTTAACCCATTTGCATTTTTCATGTTTACAAAAAAACTTGTGAGGGAACAAAAATAGTCCTTATAACTGTTCCTGGCCAACCTAAAAAAGCAAATTTTTCAGAGATAAAAAAATTGCATAAGAGGAATACATAAGAGGAAAGGGATTATGTTACACATAAAAATATCTTAGCTAGGCTATGAAGTTAGGTAAAAGGTTAATAATTTCAGCAGAAAACATGGGAAATGAATAACTGGGAAATAATAAAACTTAGTCTTCAGAAATATTTTTCCACTTTAATTTTTTTGTATTTATTTATTTTTTTATATTGTGATAAACAATATTGCCTGACAAACAATAACGTTCTAATAAATGTTTTGTTATGTAAGATCAGTGATGTGTAAAATCTGGATGCAAACATGCAGTTGTTACAGGACAAAAGTGATAGATGTGGTGTTTTTTGGTGTTGCAATGAGGAGAAGATGTTTGGAAACAGATGACTGCTAGACCAAAAATGAAAAGTTATTAGTTGACAGTCTCACGGCAGTCAATTAGTTTTTTTTTTTTTTTTTTAATTTCTCTAACTTTTATCTTCTGGTGACCACCAAAATTTTCAAAGACCACTAAACTTGTTGAGATACGTACAGAGCTGAGTTAAAAATCATTCCAGCTTTTTACCCATCAAGGCTGTCCATCATCTGTCTTCACACTCACAATGTGTGGACAAACCCAAAGGTTGGAAATTACATACCTATAAAAATTCTTTTTTTATCTTGTCAACATTGTGATCTTAGTTCTGTATTCCTCCTAAAGGGTCTATACCATGCTTTTCTTAAGCATTTCAGAGTAAAGTACAGCCGTATAAATGTTTCTATATTACCTTTGGCACACAAAAGAACAGATTGTTTATGAAATATTAGGTATTTTTGTGAACTTTTCTTAGGAGTTGGAAGACTCGATCTTTGAGGCTTTTTTTGTTCATGATGTCGTCCTAGAGCCGGTCTGGTTGTCTGTTTCTCCCACGAAAACAAACATCCATGTTTTTGCAAAGATGGATGTGCATATTGTGTGTCTGCCTTTAGTAGCCCGGACGTTTATTTCAAAAAAGCTGCTCGGATTCTCCCGAGCCACTTTCAGTGGGAGGGGTGCGGATTTCAAACAAATTCACTCATGATTGGTGACAGTAGTTCCTCTACAAACGTGACTCAGTCTGACTCGGCCCAATCGATGTTGTCTGGTTTCAGAATGACGCGCATATCAGGATGCGATGGTAACGGATTTGGCTTCATTCGACAAGTTCACCCATTTTACTTGCTGTCACGAATTTAAGCTTTTTTTAAAAATGTTTTTCATGTTGGAATTTGCTCTCATTTAAAAAAAAGAAAAACTCAGAAATAAAGTTTTAGTCTTCATACTGGTCCTCTATCATGAGAAAAATGCTACAAGAACATGAGAAAAATACCAAAACACAATTGTCATTGGAGTGGGTCTTTAAATAACTTTTTTTCTAATTTATCATTTTTATAGAATTGTGATTCAAATAAAAGGGCTTTATGTTTACCAGTGTGCAAGTTAAAAGTTAAAAGGGAAAGTGACCATATAAAACTGCAGAGTTAAATGCAATGTATTGAGAAAGGTGGGTGCACCCACCTTCTTTAGTGCTAGAAAAAAAATTAAGGTGCACAGGTGCAACCAGTGAAAAAATTTAGTCTAGAGCCAATTGGGGTCACAAAGGAGCCCAGCCACTGTGAGAGACCGGCGTATAAAGTGTTAGCCCGGCCAGCTATTGAAGAAGAGACACAATTGGAAAACATATGGTATTGTGCAGTTAAAATGAAAGCGTTAGCTTCACAGAGAAAGCATTTGTTTCTGTTAGCCTGGGGTGGTTCAGGGGCTGTTCTCACTTTGTGCTGTTACCTAATGAGAACCCACTTTTTTTTCGTGGATTGCGAGAGGCTGGGGCTCAGAGCACAGGTTTTTACAGGAATATTCAGAAATGTGTGAACGGATCAAAATACCACCATTGGAATTGTTTATAGTGAGGAAGGAACTTTATAATTAGGGATGTCAACATTTACGCCTAAACGCTGATTGGTTTAGTACTTTATTTTTAGTTATTTTTTTAGGTTTAGATCTTTTTCACAAAGGGTGGACTAATTGACACGTAATGTGTAGGTTCAATAAACCATCAATTAAGAGATCCCTACCGCTTTTTTTGTCCAGATCATAAAGGAAAAGTTTGTTTTGAAGAAGCCTGCAGGTATAGAACCAGTTTTGGGGGGTAATGGATTACAAAGAAACAAATTACTGTAATTTAATTACCTGTGTTAGTAACGGAGCAACGTAACTAAGTACTGTTCAAATTTTGGTAATTAATTTTAATTACTGGACTATAGAAATCCTCATTACTTTGTTACTTGTGTTTTGTAGGCTGACATTTTCTCTGAGTTAAATGAAACAAAACGCATATTAATGTAAGACAAAACGAAGGAACTGGTGCTTACGTGCAGATTTGTGCACGTGAGTTGGAGACCGATCAAAGTACAGACATGTCCTCATTGCTACAGTCAACGTGATTTCAAAACTGGCTCAAAGATAAAATTAAACAAGTCGCTGCAAGGAATCCTGTCATCTCCACGAAGCAGCAGGTGATCAACAGAGCAGAAACCCGCCTTGTGCACTGCCACTGATGTGCCTGTTACGAATGAAAGAACTCTAAAGCTGCTCTTTAGTGTGAGGGACACGAGCCGGCTCCTTCCTGGTCTTAGTATTATGTCTTACTTTCTTTTTCTCACAAACCTGCATGTGACTAGTGGTCAGTATGACTGTACGATTAATTTTTATACCATCACAAAGTAATTGCTTTAAAAATATAGTTTTTATTTTAATTTATATACTTTTATTTAATCACAGATGTTTTTTTGAGATTAAAAATCTTTTAATTAAGCTTTGTTAATTGAAAAAGACAAGAGGATGTTTTTTGTGCGAATCTGTTTTTTCCTTGTGTATTTTTATATGAGTGGAAAAAAGTAAACTAAAGTAATCAGTAGTGAAATACTTTTTCAAATAGGTAATGAGTAAAGTAACCTAATCACAATTTTGATCCAGTAAAGAGGTAAAGTAATCAATTACTTTTTAGAAGTAACTTACCCAACACTGTATAGAACATTTTGACTGGAACTACTTCCACACCACCCAACTTCTAATCAGATTAGAGTATTCCCCTGGACCATTTAAACGTTACTTATGGCTGTATATGTGTACAGATTTTTTGAAGTAATACTGCAGGTATTTAAGTCGTTACAATTCTACTTATCTTACCGTTGATGTGTTCTGTGCACACAAATTAAACTTCTGAGTTCACACTTTAAAAATTTAACAAATTCAGATAATAAAAGGGAAGAGAAACATTTTCTCTCTGGTCTTTTTTTTTTTTTCAAAAGCTGCATATTGTAGTACTAAATAAATTTGTAAAACGTGATTAATCTGATTTTTTTTTCAATAATAGATTGACAGCACTTATAATACACTTCAATGCTCAAAACGTTGGTTTTGAATGATATAGGCTCTTTAAGTGCAAGTGCAAACCTTCTTTTAAATTTTCCTTTTAAAGATCCAGACCTTCTTTTGAAACTTTTAAAGCTGTGGACCAATAGTTCTTTGGCTTTTCAAAACCCATAACCCACTGCCCCCAGGTTAACACTAACACACAATCCAAACACCGTGGAAATAGCAGTAATTGTCAAACGTTTTCATTTTCATGGACGTCTAGACACAATTCTGGCTCTAGGATGATGTCATGAAATGGACAGGACCCACAAGGAGCAAATAGCTGTGCATAAAAGATTGAGGTATCTTTCTATGGGGCGTCAAATGTAAAAAACTCACCTCATGAAAATGATTTCACAACTTTACCACATTTAACCATTTCTTTCATATGTGCTGCATTTATATCACATTTTGTCAGTATTTATCACAAATAAAGGCACTATCTGTTATTTGAGGATATGTACTTTTAAATGCTAAATTTCAATCTAAACATTGATTCTAAATATTAAATATGAATGCAAATATATACGTAAACTGTAAATGGCAAATGTAAAGTTATATATAAATAATAAATGTAAAAGTTATATCTAAACACATATCTAAATCCTAAACATAATTGTAAATGTTAAATGTAAATGTCATATCTAAATGCATACCTAAATGTTAAACCTAAATGTTAAATAAAAATATAAAAATAAATGTAAATGTTAAAAATAAAAGTCAAACATATATCTAAATGTTAAATCTAAATGTTAAATAAAAATATAAAAATAAATGTAAATGTTAGAAATAAAAGTCAAACATATATCTAAATGTTAAATCTAAATGTTAAATGGTAAATTTAAATGCTAAATCTAAATGATAAATCTGAAGATTAAATGTAAATGTTAACTGTAAATGTTAAATGTAAATGTTTAATCTAAATGTAAATGTTAAATATAAATGTAAATGTAAATGTTAAAAATAAAAATGAAATATATATCTAAATGTCAAATGTAAATGTTAAAGCTAAATATTAAATGTAAATGATAAATGAAAATGTTAAATCTAAATGTTAAATGTTAAATGTAAACGTAAATCTAAATGTTCCGCCTAAATGTTAAATATAAATGTTGACTTTAAATGTTTGGGATATATGCTAATGTGACCACGCCCCTCACCGCTTGGAGCAGTCCAAGTTCACAGAGGGAAGTTTAGTCAGTCATGGCAAACTCTTTGAAACCTGACGATATCGAAAGGGCTGTTGTCTCTGGAGTGCGAGCTGCATTGCAAGGTGTGCTTGCACCTACACCTGCTGCTGCAAACCTGGTAAGTAGAAAAAATAAAATAAAAAGTTCTACAATACTATTTTTTGCAAGCAATTTTTTTAGCTAGCTAAACAGCTAGTCTTTTCAAGCTAGTATTTGGTTTTGGCTAACAATATGCTAACGTTATTAAGGCATTTTCTGACATGACAGTGTTGCTAAATGATAAATAATAAAACATATTTCTGAATACGCCTGTTATGTGTGTCTGTGGTACTTTCATGGCACTTTATCACACCGTAATTCTGTCCTTTTTTGTTTTCTTTTCTTTTTTGTGTGGTGGAGGTGGTGGTGGGGGTGGGGTATTTTTCTTCGTCTTCAATCTCGCGCTTTAGCATTTCACTTTTTTCCAGAAGATTTGAGACAAACCAAAACAAGACAAAACGGTGCTTTAGCTCACAAATGGTTGCTTTAAAAATATCTTCTTAAAAGTCTTTTGAAAATTAATGCCTGTTTGTCAAGCTGTTCATTTAGTCCCAGTGTATGTTTAGTACGACCGAGCGTTAGCATTAGCAGTCCTATGGGAAATTCAATTTTATGTTAGCATCAAGCTAGCGGACTTTGGCTTTATGCATTTGATCGATCCCTACTTTCATAGATTGATTATCCATCTATTAAGCTTAGTTTGATTAATACCTATTTGTCAACTTTATCAACTCATACTAATTTGTTTTCTTCCATTGAGTAGAAAAGGAGTTTTCTATGATGACATTTATTTAAACTGTTGGGTTTTTTTTTCCTTTCTTTTCTTTTTAACAGTTATTTTTTTTTTTTTAATAACGGAATTTTAAAACAAAACAAAATACCCATATCACTGTTTTGATATTATCACCCACCACAGGTTAACACAGTACCCCCACCAATAGCATCTACAAGTTCAGCCACATCTGCAGGAGCTGTCACATCACACAGATTGGTAAGAACTGAATGAATGATTCATTTTCAGTGAGTGGAATTACAATCAATTCTGTTGTAAAAAGTGTGCCTTTAGTATGTTTTCTTTTTCTTTTGTCCACAGATTTCTTTAAGTTATGTTTAGAATGAATTCACTTTGTCTGTTCTTTGTCATTGTTTTCACCTATGGTGTTAGGTTGGAACAACCCTAATTTCCAAAGAGGACATTGAAGGATTAATTTCCCTGGGGACAACACTGTCAGAAACTGCGTCAATCTTGAAAATCTCAAGACCAACGTTGTACAAGCTTATGAGAGAGTATAGCATAACACGCCAAAAATTTAGTGACATTTCCAATCAGGAACTGGATGAAATCATTCGGGCAATAAAATCAAATTACCCTCACGTTGGAGAGGTAATGCTCAATGGACATTTGCGCGCCAGGAACATCATAATTCAAAGATATCGTCTCAGAGACTCAGTGAAAAGAGTAGATTTTCGTGGAGCACAGTCCAGGAGAACATCAGCAGTGCAAAGAAGAATATACACTGTTCCCTTTTCAAACTACATATGGCACATTGACGGCAACCATAAGCTTGTAAGATGGAAAGTAGTCATACATGCTGCAATTGATGGATACAGCAGATTTTTGACTTTTCTGCATTGTTCTAACAACAATCATGCTGAAACTGTATTGGAAATCTGTGGACATGTTTGGTTGGCCTATGCACATAAGAACTGATCATGGAGGAGAAAATGTTTTGATTTGGGAAGACATGAGAGTACACAAAGGAGTAAATTCTGTGTTGACAGGGAGCTCTGTTCATAATCAACGTGTTGAGAGATTTAATCGTGACTTGAACTGTAAATGCCGAAACGTGTTTGCACCTATCTTCTATGAGCTAGAATCACTGGATATTCTTGATGTTGACAACCCGACTGATTTATTTTGCCTTCATTACGTATACATTCCCAGAATCAATCGCACACTTAAGGAATTTCAAGCAGCATTTAACAGTCATTCAATCTCTTCTGAGGGAAACAGAACCCCTGCTGAGCTTTTCACTCAAAACACTTGTTTTTTATGGCCAAATTCTGCAACTTCTGCTTCTGCAATACCTCTTCGCACCACTTTCTGATCAGGACTTGCAAGAACTGTCTGCAACTGTGAACCCACTACAAAATGATGAAAACAATGGAAAAACCCTATACCAAAAAGTGCAAGAATTTATATGTAATAAACTTGCTGCTGGGTAACTCTGAATATGTTTAAAGGAAATTGAAAATATCACTGAAAATATTGTAAATAAAAATTTATACAACAAAATATTTCGACTTTATTTACCTGCAGCGTTTTAACTCCTTACACAGATATGTCATGGTCCATTGCCAGAGCAAGTCAGGGCAATAGAGGCTATATTGGAAAAAAGGACTTGGTCTACTCTTAAAGCAATAACATTGAGATTAAACAGCTTTACATCAAAAACATCAAATGTTTACTATATTGTACAAATGTCCTGTTCTTTTTTTTTTTAATCCTCTTTTGTAGCCTTTCATACTAAATTGTTGTCTTGACTGGCAAACAGAACAAGAAACTTGAATACCATTTTCTGTATTTGTTTATTTAAATACAAATTGAATGTCCTTGAACAGCTGAGATGGATCCTAAACAAAGATACACGTCGCAAATTTCCCGGCTTTTATGAATTAGCTAAAAGTAGTTAGAATTTAAACATGGCAAAACTCCATATGAAGGTGAATGTTTGATATTTGTTGATAAAACAGAAGTGAACAGAACAAAACAGAAAAAAACCCCTGAAGTGTTTTTATTACAAAAAACGTATGTTTTTCTACATTCTTACTTTTCTCCATTTGATTTTCCCTCATCACTCATCTCTATTCTCTAGTTTTGTTGTTTATTTAAACTGCACTAAAATTTGCTCCATTCATAAGAAGGAAGTTATATTCAAACTCGTCATTGTCAGCTAGATTTTTGGAATTTACAAAGATTTCAAGCTCATTTGAGCATGTGTGAGCGACTGGAAGGAACTTTTTCTCATCATGAACAAAGCTCAACTTTGGACTTGGTTGAAATCCAACTACTGGAACTCTGCTACTTCCAGTCACAAAGGCGAGAACATGTCCAGGATTTAAATTGCTGAGAAAGGTCTTCTCTGCCTCTGTCAAGGTTCTGCCATGAAGACATTCCTCAACTGCTTTTTCTGTCAAAATACAAGAAAAAAAGCAGAAAAAACAATATTCAGACTTGCTTTTCAGACTTTTCTTTGATTTTAGTTTTAATATTTTCAATAACTACAAAAGCACAGAACTACAAACTGGCTGCGCACTTCTCATGAAAACCATAAAATGACCTTCAATTAAAAGTTTAAAAGCTACATGTGTCCGTGCCATAGACATGATCTGTGTCCATTTTGTTTATGTTCTAATCACGATATTGCCAGTCTGTTTTGCTCTTCCTCCCTTATACACATTGTAGAGTAAAACGTTGGGGAAGTATTCAATATTGACTAGTATGAATTCAATCCAATTTTATTTATATTTTATATATATTTTTGTGTACTTTATTGACGGTCCCTGGCTGTCTCTGTAGCTTCACATTAAGGAAAACTCTTACTGTGACTCATTTTCTGCATCACCACAGACAAAAATTAACAGTTCATACTGGTCAGCATAACTACATCCAACGTTTTGCCCTGTTCTGTTTGGATAAACTAAGTAGGAAGAACAAAGCAGACTGGCAATACTGTAATGAGCACATAAACAACAACGTGCCTATGACATAGAAACATTGTGGCTTTTCAACTTTGATTTTCTGGTCATCTTATAGTTTTCATGAACAGATAAGGTTATTTATTTAGTAGTTCTTTTCTTTTTTTTTTTTAGCTCTCAAAAATACAAAAAAACCTCACAGAAAACATTTGAACAAAGCTAACCCAATTTTTCTTTTTTTATTGAATGCAATACATTTCCATAATTTTATACATTAAAAATAATGTTTTTAAGGATTGCTGAAGTTACTAAAAATACAGAAAAATATGCTGACAGTAGCTAAAATTTCTTGTTTACTGAAAAATCAGCAATTAGAAGAGCCATGGCTTTTGCTGTGTATGTATGTATTGTTTGTTCAAATTAATTTTTAAATACTTTTGCAACAGAGAGGTCAAATTGTCGCTGCTTTGCTATATACAGTATATCACAAAAGTGAGTACACCCTTCACATTTCTGCAGATATTTATATCTTTTCATTGGACAACATTTCAGAAATTAGACTTTGACACAATAAAAAGTAGTCAATGTTCATCTTGTATCAGTTGTAAATTTATTTTTCCTTTAACATGAATCACAACACAGGCATCAATAGCCAAACACCTGGAAACAAAACTGAGTACACCTTTAAGTGAAAATGGTCAGTGTCAATATTTTGTGTCCAGCATTATTTTCCAGCACTGCCTTAACTCTTGTGGGCATGGAGTTCACCAGAGCTTCACAGGTTGTCACTGGAATCCTCTTCATTCCTCCATGACGACTTCACGAAGCAGGAGGAGATTTCAGACTTTATTCTCCTCCACCTTTCATTTAAGGATGCCACAAAGATGTTCAATTGGGATTAGATCTGTAAATATGCTTGGCCAGTCCATCACCTTTACCCTCAGTCTCTTTAGCAAGGCAGTGGTCCTCTTGGAGGTGTGTTTGGGGTCATTATCATGCTGAAATTCTGCCCTGCGGCCCAGTTTCAAGAGAAAGGAATCATGCTCTTCTTCAGTACGTCACAGTTCATGTTAGCATTAATGTTTCCTTCAATAAATTGTAGCTCCCCAATGCTGGTAGCACTCACGCAGCCCAGACAATGACTCTACCAACAGCATGCTTGACTGCAGGCAAGAGATACTTGTCTTTGTACTCCTCACCTGGTTGGTGCCACACATGCTTGACACCATCAGAGCCAAAAGTGTTTATCTTGATCTCATCAGACCACAGGGCATGGCTCCAGAAATCCATGTCCTTAGTCTACTTGTCTTTAACTGGTTCTGGTTTTTCTTGTGTTTTGTCTTTAGAAAATGATTTTTTTCTGGGATGACCTGCATGTAGACCAATTTGATGCATTGTGCAGCAAATGGTCTGAGCACAGACAGGTTCACCCCCCATTCCTTTGACTTCTGCAGCAATGCTCGAATCACATATTGTCAGGAGTCAGCGCTCCTCTGGTCACTGGTGAGAGCCGTCTCCAGTGTACTGACTGGACTCAATATCCCTACAATCCCAGCACACAGTTTCTGGATGCCTCCCACCTGACTCATCTACTAATCAGCCACAGGGCACTTGAGCACTGCTCAGAGCCACGCTTAGTGTAAAATATTGCTTGTGCCGTTCAGCCCGCATAATGAGCGTTTCATCCTGATTTGATCTCCTGTTTACCGGACCCTGCTTCGTATGACTCTGCTTCTTTGCCGCCTGCCCCAACCTTTGACTGGATTCTGACTCTGATTTAGTTTTGTTGACTTTGCTGTCTGCATCAATAAACCTGCTGCAAGTGGAACCAGCTGTCTGCCTGTTTGTGACACTTATATGTCTGAGGTTTAAAGCCCACCTTTGGATGTGACGCTGAGAATGTATACTTTACTTCTTTAGCCAACCATGGTGAGGCCTGTTCTGGGTTAAACATGTCTTTTTATAATGCTGGATGGTCTTGGCAACTGTGCTACAGCACAGTTTCAGAGCGTTGGCAATCTTCTTGTACTGTATCCTAGGTCAACTTTATAGTAAGCAAACTGTTTTTTTTGGTTGTTTTTTGTTTTTTCAGATCTAAGAGTTGTTGGCCATGAGGTACTATTTTGATCTTCCAGTGACCATGTTGAGAGTGTAAGAGCTTTATTACCAAATTTAACACACCTGCTATCTTTTGACACCTGAGAAATTGTAACACTAATGAGTCACAGGGCACTAGGGAAGAAAATGACTGGTTGTGCTCCCTTTATGCATTTTCACTGAAGGGTGTACTCACGTTTGTTTGGTGTTTGGCTATTGATGCCTGTATTGTGATTTATTTTGATAGAAACAAAAATTACACTGCTATACAAGATGAACACAAAATACTTTTAATTATGTCAAAGAGTCATGTCTGCAGTTTTGTCCCATGAAAAGAGATATATATATAAATAAATATTTGCAAAAATGTGAGGGGTGTCATCACTTTTGTGCTTGTGTTTTTTTACCTTGAACACTATTGAGGAAATCTCTGAACTTAACAACAAGCAGTTCTTCCTTTGGTTGTTTGTTGTTTCCCAGAACTGAGTAGCTGGGCTTCAGAAGGGTATCAACCACATCTGCTGTAAGATCACTGTGAACCTTGGGCATCTCTAAAAGAACTCCAAGAGCAGGGTTTTCTTTCAGAAGTGGTAGAATCTGTAAAAGCGTGTAATTATTTTTATACATTTCTGATAAAATACTACAAACCAGACACCAATGAATGTCAGTCTAGACTTACCTTATAGCATTCCAACCCCTCAGCTAACTGATCTTAGCAGCTTTTTCGTTGTAGTAGCACATTGAAAAGTATAGCATTTTTAAGAAATGCATGTTTGTTGCTCATGGTAACAGGGTTTGGAAGACCTTCAATTTGGTACCTCCATGACTAACAGCATTCTATCGCACGTTCCAGCTCGTCATCAGTTGTTGCTTGATCAATCTTAAAATGTGAGAGGAAGAAAATTTGTGTTGATGAAATGTCATCAATTTGTATTTTAATTGCCAACACCCTCCCCAACCCTGCATGTTAAAAGGAATGATAAAATTCAATACATAGAGTTTAAGCACTTTCATAAGCCTACTCTCTTGAGGGTGTCTCTAAGTTTACAGATGAGACATTCTTTAAATATGTTTTAAAAATGCATTATTTCCATAAGTTACCCTTTCAAAATAACAGAAAACACAATAAAGACGTGTGCAAAAGTTTGGGCACCATATAGAATTTATAGTATACACAACCCTTTTGGAATAGCTGAGACCTGAAAATGACAGATTGTTCACAATCATTGTTTGCAAAGACCAGGTAATTTCAATCTGAAAGATTTTAAATAAAATGAGTCATCTGACCTTGCCCCAACAATCATCATCATCATCAGTTGTATAGCACTTTTCATATGACCCATAACACAAAGTGCTTTACACTAAAATAAAACAAATGTAAAACAAGCACGACCATAAAAATATAACCCCCCCCACACACACACAATGCCCCCAACCCCTTTCACAACTCCCACCCCCTTAAATGGATGGATATAGCATTGGAAAACAGGCTGAGCATGGAGAAATTCGGTTGGTGGACACGCTTATAGTTGGGACCTCTTCCTCTGTGCAAAACCGCAAAGCCAGTCTAATGCAGCATCACAGGTGTGGACCCAGCCCCGCCACAACAAGGTGGCGAGGCAGGTCCCCATCTAGAGCTGCAACAGCAGCTGAACCGGCTGGACCCAGCCGAGGAGACATTGGAATTAAAAATATAAATTTAAATTAAGCATTTGATAAAAGCAACAAACAAACAATAACACATGAAAATAAAAAGTATTAAGATAAGCTATAAATAATCCAGCGTAAAATAATAAAACATGCTAAAAAAAATAGAAGAAAGATAAATTAACATAATAAGAAGTAAAAGTTAATTTAAATAGATAGGTTTCGAGCCTTTTCTTAAAAACCTCTACTTTCTCTGCAGCCCTCAGGTCCTCCAGAAGACCGTTCCATAAACGGGGGACATAGTGCTAAAAAGATGCCTCTCCATAATTTTTGGTTTTCACAGTTGAAATGATTAGTAGACCCGTGCCTGAGGATCTCAGGGTCAGCGAGGGTTCATATTTAACTAAAAGATCAGACAAATACGAAGGCGCAAGACCGTTCAGACATTTAAAAACCATTAAAAGTATCTTAACATCGATCCTGAAGCAGATGGGGAGCCAATGCAGGGATTTTAAAAATCGGGGTGATGTGAGCTCGCCTTCCGGTCTTGGTGAGAACTCATGCAGCTACTGGTGATAAAAGCATGCATCAGTGTCTCCATATTAGCAAGAGAGAGAATTGGGCAGACCCTAGCCAAATTTATAAGATGATTAAAAACCAGTTTTAATTACCTGCTTGATATGAAGGATAAATGTTAGCTTGGAGTCAAAAGATAACGCCCAGGTTTCTAACTGTTTATGAAAAATTTAATGAAAGTTCTTTAAGTTTCAGAAACTGTTTCTCTCTCTTGGCTTCAGGACCAATAACCAAAATATCAGTTTTCTCCTGGTTGAGCTGCAGAAAATTATTTGCCATCCATGATTTTACATCTAAAATACAATTAAAAAGTGCTTCTATTCATCTTGTGTCATCAGGTGACATAGCTATGTACATCTGGGTATCATCAGCATAGCTATGAAAGCTAAAGTGGTGTGCTTCCTGATGACATTCCCCAGAAGAAGAGTGTAGATGTTAAAAAGCAAGGAGCCATGGATGGAACCTTGAGGCACACCACATTCAATTTTGTGGACCCCAGAGAAGTAAGTGTCCATGCTTACCATAAAGTTTCTCTTCGTGAGATAGGAAGTGAACCACTGGATAACAGTCCCTGAAAGGCCAAAACTTTTAAGTCAGTTTAACAGGATCAGGTGATCAACAGTGTCAAAAGCAGCACTTAGATCCAGTAGTACTAATACTGTGATCTGACCTGAATCCAGGGCACATCATTAACGATCTTTAACAGGGCTGTCTCAGTGCTGTGGTTCGTTCTAAAACCAGACTGGTTCATCTCAAATTTGTTATTTTGTAAGAAAAACTCATTTGGCTGAATAAAAGCTTTTATTTTCAAAAATCTTTCTTAAAAAGGGCAATAAGCCTGATGCATTTTGGAAACAAGTTCTGTGGACCGACCAGGTTCAAATTGAACTATTTGGCTGCAATGAGCAAAGGTACGTTTGGAGAAGAAAGGGTCCAGAGTTTCATGAAAAGAACCTCTGTCCAACTGTTAAGCATGGGGGTGGATCAATCATGCTTTGGGCTTGTATTGCAGCCAGCAACACAGGAAAATTTAGAAGGAAGAATGGATTTCACATAATTTCAGCAAATTTTGGACACTAACTTGATGTCATCTGCAAAAAGTTGAAGTTGAAGAAAGGATGGTTTCAACAAATGGATAATGTTCCTAAACACACCTCCAAATCCACACTGTCTTACATTAAGAGGCAGAAACTGAAGGCTATGCAGTGACCTTCCAATCACCTGACCTCAACGTCATTGAAAATGTATGGATAGACCTGAAAAGAGCAGTGTGTAACAGACATCCCAGAAATCTCAAAGAACTGGAAGACTTTAGTAAAGAAGAATGGATGAAGAAACCTCAAACAAGAATTGAGAGACTCTTGGCTGCTTCAAAAAGCCTTTAAAAGCTGTGATACTTGACAAGGGGTCAGTACATGATACTAACTCTGCAGGGTGCCCAAACTTTTGCACACATTATTATTTTGTTTTCTGTTATTTTGAAAGGGTAAATGATTTATATAAAGCCTCATTTTTTTCCACATATTAAAATAATGTTTAATCTGTAAACTAATGCCTTTAGAAGATTTTTCAATCTTTCCTTAGGTTCTTTATGCACAATAATATAAAATTGTACCTGTACCGTTGCCCAAACCTTCGATTTCCACTGTTTCTGGTTCAAAATGGCGCAAATGCTGGGACTAGAAATATAAAAATATTAAGAATTCTTTGAAAGAAAAAAAAAAGAAACCACCTAAAAAGAGCAGAACATGCAGTCTAAAACTGGTACATCATTTACAAAAAATGATTTTAAAAAGTGACAGTATATCAACAAGTAAGTGACTTCAGCAGCTAAGTGTCACAAGTAAATATGTGGCTGTGTTTAGTTATGTTCATATCTAAATAATTTCAACACAACTGGAATGCAAATAGTGTTACATGAACAACATTTACTGTTGTTGTCAAGCTCACCTGTGTCGGCATTTCCATTTCAGCCATGATGTAAAGGCAGGTATTTGAACAAACAGAAGAAACTTCTTTGCCCCCCCAGGGAAAGTTGGGTGTGACATTGGGCTTCATTAATTTTTTGCACCCTTTTATTGGGCTCAAAAACTGAAAAGGGAACACATTATGCTCGGAGATGCCAAATGCTCCTCTGAAGATGGCAGAAATTTCTTCTCTGAGCTGATCTTCAGACCACTCGGTGGTAAAGGAAATTTTTCCAATTAGACCAGCTTGAGCTAACCGACTTCGATTTTCCCCTCTGGGTATAACAAATACTGATTCCCTCGGAGGGAAAGGCAGACAAACAACGTCTTTTGCATATGTTTTCACATTTTTTCTTTGCTGATATCCTGACCGACCTCTTCTGGATTGAAAATATGATGGAAAAGGAACCTTTGAAGGAAAAGAGGACACTAGATTTATTCATAAAAATTAACAAAAACAGATCAAAGTTTCTTGGTCAGCAGTAAGAGCTATTAAAATCCAACATAATTAAGGTATAAACGTACAGAGATCATATAAACATGATTAAGTATAACTAAAAGAAATCTGTGAACAAAAGAAAAAGAAAACATACTAAAGGCACACTTTTTACAACAGAATTGATTGTAATTCCACTCACTGAAAATGAATCATTCATTCAGTTCTTACCAATCTGTGTGATGTGACAGCCCCTGCAGATGTGGCTGAACTTGTAGATGCTATTGGTGGGGGTACTGTGTTAACCTGTGGTGGGTGATAATATCAAAACAGTGATATGGGTATTTTGTTTTGTTTTAAAATTCCGTTATTAAAAAAAAAAAAATAACTGTTAAAAAGAAAAGAAAGGAAAAAAAAACCCAACAGTTTAAATAAATGTCATCATAGAAAACTCCTTTTCTACTCAATGGAAGAAAACAAATTAGTATGAGTTGATAAAGTTGACAAATAGGTATTAATCAAACTAAGCTTAATAGATGGATAATCAATCTATGAAAGTAGGGATCGATCAAATGCATAAAGCCAAAGTCCGCTAGCTTGATGCTAACATAAAATTGAATTTCCCATAGGACTGCTAATGCTAACGCTCGGTCGTACTAAACATACACTGGGACTAAATGAACAGCTTGACAAACAGGCATTAATTTTCAAAAGACTTTTAAGAAGATATTTTTAAAGCAACCATTTGTGAGCTAAAGCACCGTTTTGTCTTGTTTTGGTTTGTCTCAAATCTTCTGGAATAAAGTGAAGTGCTAAAGCGCGAGATTGAAGACGAAGAAAAATACCCCACCCCCACCACCACCTCCACCACACAAAAAAGAAAAGAAAACAAAAAAGGACAGAATTACGGTGTGATAAAGTGCCATGAAAGTACCACAGACACACATAACAGGCGTATTCAGAAATATGTTTTATTATTTATCATTTAGCAACACTGTCATGCCTTAATAACGTTAGCATATTGTTAGCCAAAACCAAATACTAGCTTGAAAGACTAGCTGTTTAGCTAGCTAAAAAAATTGCTTGCAAAAAATAGTATTGTAGAACTTTTTATTTTATTTTTTCTACTTACCAGGTTTGCAGCAGCAGGTGTAGGTGCAAGCACACCTTGCAATGCAGCTCGCACTCCAGAGACAACAGCCCTTTCGATATCCTCAGGTTTCAAAGAGTTTGCCATGACTGACTAAACTTCCCTCTGTGAACTTGGACTGCTCCAAGCGGTGAGGGGCGTGGTCACATTAGCATATATCCCAAACATTTAAAGTCAACATTTATATTTAACATTTAGGCGGAACATTTAGATTTACGTTTACATTTAACATTTAACATTTAGATTTAACATTTTCATTTATCATTTACATTTAATATTTAGCTTTAACATTTACATTTGACATTTAGATATATATTTCATTTTTATTTTTAACATTTACATTTAGATTTATATTTAACATTTACATTTAGATTAAACATTTACATTTAACATTTACAGTTAACATTTACATTTAATCTTCAGATTTATCATTTAGATTTAGCATTTAAATTTACCATTTAACATTTAGATTTAACATTTAGATATATGTTTGACTTTTATTTCTAACATTTACATTTATTTTTATATTTTTATTTAACATTTAGATTTAACATTTAGATATATGTTTGACTTTTATTTTTAACATTTACATTTACTTTTATATTTTTATTTAACATTTAGGTTTAACATTTAGGTTTAACATTTAGGTTTAACATTTAGGTTATGCATTTAGATATGACATTTACATTTAACATTTACAATTATGTTTAGGATTTAGATATGTGTTTAGATATAACATTTACATTTATTATTTATATATAACTTTACATTTGCCATTTACAGTTTACGTATATATTTGCAATCATATTTTATATTTAGAATCAATGTTTAGATTGAAATTTAGCATTTAAAAGTACATATCCTCAAATAACAGATAATGCCTTTATTTGTGATAAATACTGACAAAATGTGATATAAATGCAGCACATATGAAAGAAATGGTTAAATGTGGTAAAGTTGTGAAATCATTTTCATGAGGTGAGTTTTTTACATTTGGCGCCCCATATCTTTCTGCCAGGTAGGAAAAGAGCTCACAAAAAAGACTCATATTTCGTAATAAATGTGTTTTTTGGTGTGCCAAAGGTAATATATTATGAAATACATAGATATAGTTTACTATAAAAGGATTAAGTATAGCATGAATTACAGTAAGTCATTTGAATGTAATTCAGCTCAATAGAATCTTTCCAATTTTTTCTGTGAATTTGTGGGGACTCACGTGGTCCATCAGTTCTCTGACCATACCGTTCCACTGGCCTGAGTTCTCATTTTGCATTCCATATTTTCCATCTTCTACCAGACGAACCTCGTAGGTGAAGCCAAGAATGTTGGCCAACTCTCTCAGCAGATCTATGCAGTAACCTTCAAAGCGGTCGTTGCCAGAAAGAGGTGTGTCAGACTTCTTGAACATCACGTATGGCTCCTCCTGTTAAGCAGAAGAGCGATGGCATGAAAATAAAGATTGAAAAAAATGGAACAAGTCGGACGTCAAATCATTTGGAACAATTGTAATAAAACAGGGTGGTGAGGTGTTTTAAGTGATTTACAAGATCAAATCTTCCCTAGACTGCTTGATGCCCACTACCTATAATCAGGTGTGTTCAGTCAATCAAGATGTGGAATTACTTGAGTCAGCTAATCAGCATAAAGCTGTTCCGGGAGGATTGGAAAACAAGGAAGGTTAAGGCTCTTGAGGATCAGTGTTGGCCAGCCCTGCAATAAAAGATTTTGATCTTGTGGATCACTCAAAACACCTCACCACAGCCTCACCTCAAACATCTAGTTGCCAAATTATAATTACAAATGCTGACCTTCAACTGGAATGTTTCATGTGTTTGGGCTCTTTTATTAATCATAGGTTGGTTTATACCAGGGGTCTCCCCACCTGGCGGCCCACGGGCCTCCAAGACCACATTTTGTGGCCCACACTTTAATGTGATAGTTTAATGATATTGTGGCCTGCCAGTTTTGAGTGAATGGCCTTTTACAGTGTTGTCTGCGGAGCTGACGAACCCGAACAATCACGGTGGGGTATATGGCTGTTTGGAGGCGTGGTATTGGCCGGGATTGAAGCAGGGAAACGTTTAGGGCAGGGTACCTGACACCCCCCTCTCCAAACCTCATTAATGAGTTCCTTACTTTTCTTTCTTATTCGCAGGTCATTTTCTCAATTTGTGCAGCCAGTGCTGAACTTTTTTATCCCTGGCTCCACAGGATGGGAGGAAAGGTTAAGGTTAGAATTATGGTTACAGTTAATATACCAAATGCTTCCCCAGCGCGACTGAATGCAGCAGTCCGCGCGGTTTAAGCCCTGTTTCTACTTCATCATAACTGTAATGAACTTCTGAGTGGTGTTTATACTTTTTAAGCGACGCGATCAACTCCAGTGTTTATTTTTAACATGAAGAACATTGCACAGGTGAAAGACAAAGGAGGAAGTGATGCGTTCATCCACTAAACAGAGGCAGGCAATACAAAGGCAAAAAAAATGTAATAAAAAAGGGCAATTTGCATTCCGAAGTGCTGCAAGATATGAAATATAAAATATATCTTTCCAGTAACTTGTTCTATTTGTCTGCTCTTCGTCTGTGAGTGGTTCGGTTTTTCCAAACTTCTTCAGCAAGTTTTCATTATTTTCAGTGCTTAAAATAAATGTTTCTGGACAGAGTTTCCTCCGTAGTTGGATGATTTAATTGCTGAAATAAATTCAAGTTAAATGACACAATCTGCCCGTGACTGCACTCCATGTGTTGAATTCCAATGGCAGGTCACGTCACCAGCAGTCTTTGGATTCTGCAGAGACTGGAGTGATTTCGCTCCGATGGCCGTGAGACCACTGCAACTCCAGTGATTATAAATCACTTGGAAGTATAAAGCAGTCTTTAACATATGTGGGCAATGCAACAATGTGCATCTTGATGAAGATAATTTTCCATCAGTTTCTGAGTTGGTCACACATAAATATGTGTGAATGACATAAGCCTTTCTCTGATCTCAGGTATGTGTGACTCTTGTTCTGACCACCAATGACCAGCGCCGTTGTTTCACTGACCACAGTTTGAATTCTACTAGAAAAATGTAAGAGTAAATGAATGGCTACTCAAAATAAATTGTGTCCAGGGTTAAAAAGTCTGAAAAGTAACAAGAAAGACAAAATCCAAATTTTGTTTCTCACTGATTTGGCATTGAAAAGAGCAAACTAGAAAAAACAAAACAAAAAAAAACCATTCCGCTCAGATTCAAAATTGGTAGCCTGTATCTATAGTAACATAAATATTTTCGGCCTATGCGATAGGAGTAAAACCATTTCAAACTAGATCTAATGGCCTTGATTTTACTCCTGAAATGGTCTGCAAAACTCTCACATGTAGCATTTGATACTAGCATGGAGGACCTCTTAGAATCCCTACTTGTTAGTGTATCTATTGTGTTAAAAATAAATTTGGGTCACTTTTTTTTTATACTGTATATCTTCCAATAGTAGCCGGGGTGTTAATTTAAAAAAAATATCGACCGACTCAGTGTTTATTAGAGGCCAGTGTCTTTTGGAGAATGGCGTTTATACCATCACAGACAGAATGGTGATGGTTAAAGGGTTCATTTTGCATTAAATTCGATGAACATTTGCGAATTTACTGAAATGGTGAGAACATTTTATTCTGTACTGATTAGCACATGCTGTGAGTGTCAATCTTTGTACCAAAAATCCCCTTTACTTTTATGCCAATCATTTTCTTGGAGACACGAGCACCTTTTCCTTTGCTCAGTAATCCATTTTCAAACCAGTTCTTCCAATTTGTTGCTGCTTTCTCTGATCATCAGGAAACCAGGCTTGTTCCTTTTTCTTTCTTTCTGCAGCCTCTCTGCGGTTTAGGATTCACCCCAGAATTGCTACATGGAGCTAGCAGCTAATGTTTTAGCCTGTTAGCTACACAGAGCTAGTAGCAAATGTTTTTAGCCTGTTAGCTACACAGCACTAGCAGCTGCTGTTTTTAGTATGTTAGCTACACAGAGATAGCAGCTACTATTTTTAGTATGTTAGCAACACAGAGCTAGCAGCTACTGTTTTTAGTATGTTAACTACACTGAGCAAGAAGCTAATGTTTTTAGCCTGTTAGCTACACGGAGCGATGCCTGTGTTTATCTCATTTACTATGCACGAAAGACATGGATGATGTTAAGAGATCAGGTTGATTTATTTTGAAAAGGTCTACAAAAACATCAGTGATCATGCCTTAATGTTTGGGTTCATGAAATCATTTAGAATCTCCCACAAGCTATCGAGAGCTTCTCTCCACTGTGTCTGAACGGCTGCTTCCGCTGTGTTTTCGTCTCTCTCTTAAGGAGTTTGACGACTTTCTTTCACGATTTAACCTGAAGAATAAAATTAGGGTACTTTTTTTGAGGCAATAATCACACTAAAGTTCTAAAGTACTAAAGAAACTAAAGTTCAGGAGGCCGGAGCAGACTACTTTCCCATCCCGTGCTGGCTCTCTGTCTGGCTGCCAGCTCCTCCACAGTAGTCGCATAGCCAGTCTGTGCTTCAGCTCTAAAGTGTACGGCCAAAGATCTCTTGATGTACAGCTAGTTTCGTTTTTCTCCACTTTCTCTCCGCTATCCTGCATCCCAGTTTCATGATTCGTTCATTTGTCATTGGTGCTGTAGCTTTGATTTTCACAGTTTTTGTTTTAAGTGGAACTGCAGCATCAATGGCTGTCCTTAATATGTTGTTTACATTTTTGACCAGAAAGTTACATGATGCAGGTAAAATCTGAGTGGGAATTTGATCTACAACCTAGCAGGTTATGATCAAGTCCAGTTCCCCCTGTTGTGAGTGGATTGTGTGACATGCTGTTTGAAATTCATATATTCAATCAGTCTTCTGATCACCATTGTGATTGATAGTTCAAGAAAAAACCTCTCATTGTCACAAACAGGCAGGCAGGTAACTGGTTCCACTTGCAGCAGGTGTATTGACAGAGACAGGCAGACAGGAGCAAAGCTCAGCTAAAAGTCCATTAAACTAACTCAGTCAGGATCCAGGCACAAAGTTGGAGTAGTGAGTTTAGTCAGTTTTGGTGGAGCACCCATAAATCTGTTACCTCTTTGATCTTGTGGTTTCTGCAGTTTTTCAACATTTTTCTGTGACTTTAAGTTACATTTAATTATATACTTAATGCATCTAACGCAATGCTTTCTGGACTTTTGGGCTAGCCCACTACCTAACTTCTGGTACTCGTAAATAGTTTTCAGATCACGCTCTGAGGCAGGTCCATGTCCACAGTACTTCTCTGTCCGCATAGTGAACCTTTCAAAATCCGCGAGGGCTTTTGAGATCACATGTGGACAGAGAGACACTAAACAGATCTTCTAGATTTTATTTCTCCCACACTGATACCACTTCCCCCATACAGCTCATCAATGACATCCACATGCGTTTCTTACACCTTCCTTCCTACCTCCCTGTGAATGCTTCCTACCCTGCTGTGTTTTTTTACCTAACATCAAAACTAGGTTTGTTTATATACAGTAGGTAGGATAACCTAATAAGGTAGAACATTTGGATAGCTATATCTATCACTTTGTGCTATTGGTAGGATAATATCAAGAGGTGGGACAGATCATCAGAACACCAGCTACATCTCTAACTGTGTGACTGTGGTTCAAAGACCTAATAATGTCAAAAAACATTAGCCACAGCTGAATATTGCATTTGATCTTAAATACAGCCAATTATTGATTTATTTACCAAATTATTTATTTTTAACCAATCCAGGGGTTTAATAAACACAGGAAATAGCTACAGGTAAAAACAGACATTTTAATTCTACTCACATGAGGTTGAATGTGCAGCTTTGGGGGCCCTAGTGGCTTGGGTCCCCTAGGCAATTGCAAAGATCACATGTAGCAAGAAAGAGGCCCGGTTCGTCTTGAGCTTTATTCTGGAGAATGAGCTTGATCTTGCCATCACTAAATGAAACCATGTACTATATCAAATCTAAGGTCTCTAGATTCAGGTGACCAGAGATCCCAATCATACAGGGTTGAGGTGATAAGCTGTGCATTTATGCATTTGCACGTCCGTCCGTGTTTGCATGCATTTGTTTGAATGCATGCCTTTAGTTGTATGTTTGTGGCTGTATCTGTGTTTGTGCATGTGTGTAAATTAGTATTTTCTATTTGTGTGTGAATGCATTTTTCTCAGCAGTACTCAGATTCTAGTCTCCTTGTGTTATGCGGGGAGAAGAAGAACAGGATCCATGAGCAGAGTAAGGATGAGTTGATTTATTGCAAGAGGAAGGCCGGAGTTTGGAGACTGGAGTCTGGAGAGGAGGGTAGAGGAAGGAGCGCAGCTGGCGGGGTGTGGTGGAGTCGCAGGTTGACTCAGAGTCGAAGAACCAGGGTAAACCAGAACAGGAGGACGGACAGCACTTGTTGGTCGGGGTAACGATCTGGCGCTGACAGGAGGTCCCCTTGCAGCTTAAGTAGAGTGGATGATGAGATCTGGAACAGGTGTGCCTTGCAGCCGAACCACGCCTCCTGACATCACAACACCTTGCAAGAAGCTGGCTGCATACCCAGTCTCCTCTTTCTCTCTCATCATATGATAAGAGATACTGATGAACGCACACAAAACAGGGACAGGCTTTTAGTTCACATGAGCAGCTATGGAGATTACTAGTGTCTTTTTTTATTCTAATTCCCCTCTGCTGCTGCTTCTTTAGCAGCTGAGGGCGCTTCCTTTCATCCATCTGTCTCTGTTCGCCTAAACTTGTATTCTTGCATTGTGTACCCCTCTTCTACCACTCCCTCATCTCTCCATCAAATAAATCTGCTAAAAAAATTCTTAAGCAGGTGTTGTTTATGGTTCAACTGTCATGGATGTCACCAAAATGACAAAAAAGTCCCACAAGATTTCTAACAGCTCTGACGTCTTTAGCTGCAGACTTAACAGTTTAACTTAACAACAGGCAATGAGCCCTTCCTGTGAAGGTGATAACTAACAGAAGCAAACAACACAGGTCATTTTAGTTAGCAATCCGTTTTCTTGCACAAAATGCTTTGAACTGCACAGCAGATTTCGACAATCCTATTTTTTCACATGATTAACTTCAAATTCATTTGAAATTCAAATTACCTCTACCCTTTGATGGATGGATGGATGGATGGATGGATGGATGGATGGATACCCCATCCACTCTTCAGCGTCTGGTCCACCTCTCTCTTTGCCAGATAAGTTTACAGGGAAACCCAAGCAATAGAACAGTTTCCTCATGCAGTGCCAGCTGTTTTTCCACCATCAAGCTCATCTGTACTCCATGGTGGACTTAAGGACAAAGGACTTAACGCGGAACTCTGACATGAGTTAGCCTGTCGGGACAAGAGAATGGACCTAGATCAGTTGATTACTGTTACCATCCTCCTGGACAATCTGCTACGGACCTTGAAGCCTTGAGACTCTAAAGCTGAGTTGTTGACTTTCACATCGGCATGCTAACACCACAAACACGTCGCTTCCGGAGAACCTGTGCAGCTGGGTTCCCCATGTCTGACATCAGAAAAGAAGCAGACGCATACGCAAGAAACTGTGACTCTACTGCGGTCGTTCCTGCCACCTGCAAATTTTCTGCCCTGATCGTCCACCCAGACTATCTCGATGGTCGGTGAGTTACACTTTCCTTACTTTTGAAGTACCGATCACTCGACGGATAGCAAATAGGCTCATTATGACCAATGCCATGATAGTTTCTAATGCTGCAGGAAATTTAATAGATTTGGCTTTTGCCCACAGTAATTCTATTCCCCTGCTTCCCTGCAAATTGCGGGTGGCAGTTTCCACCCTAAATGGGCAACTATTGGGCTCCAGACAGATAAAGCACCTGTGTTCAGATCTGCAGCTTAATCATTCTGTGGGGTTTTGGACTTTGCTTAATTGTTGGAGTTGTGTTTTGGTTTCCACTTCCTGTTTTATTTTGTTGTTGGTTGTACTTCCTGTGTGCTCTCCTTAGTGTGTGTTCTCTCCTTCCTTGATTGGCACACCTGTTTCCACTTACCTCATCCCTTCCTCCTAGTTATAAGTCTTCGTCTCCCCTGCACTAGTTGTCGGGTGGTTTTTGTTGCTTCTTGGACTTGTGGAAGATATTTCGAGTGAGTGTTTCAATAAATGAGAGACTTTTGTATTCTTGAGTTCTGTCTGCTTCTGTGTCCGCACGTCAACCCTGACATTACCACCCGACCAGTAACATGGACACAGCAGACACGGAGGCGTTTACGGGCACTACTCCGTCAGCAGGAGGAGCAGATGTCTTGTCTTCGCCAAGGTTTACTGGAGATGTCAAGCCGTCACGAGCGACAAGTTGCCGCGTTGGGAGAGCGTTTTGAGCAAACTGGCAGAGCGGGTCCAACATCCACCGTCTGTCCCTTCGCCACGCCCATCGCTTCCCACGCCGGTCCAGGGGACCTTGGATTGGAGTCCCTGCCGCCCCCGACTGCACAGCTGGCCCGCCCAGAAAGGTTTTCCGGAGACTCCGGGGACTGCCGGGCCTTCATTACCCAGTGTGAGCTCCACTTCCAGTTGCAGGCGCCTCATTATCCTACAGAACAAGCCAAGGTGGCCTTCATTATTTCCCACCCTCACCGGCAGAGCTGGAGAGAGACATTAAGGCTGCCCAGGTTCAGGAGCCGGACCCTGGAGGAGGTCCTCCTAATAGACTGTTCGTCCCTAGCTCCCTCAGGTCCCAGGTCCTCCAGTGGGCTCATGCCACGCGACTCACCTGCCACCCAGGAATCCGCAGGACTGGATTCTTTCTGCGTCGCCGCTTCTGGTGGCCTAGTTTGACCAAGGACGTCCGGGACTATGTTTCAGGTTGTCTGGTTTGTGCTCAGAATAAGGCCAGTACGCACCCCGCCTGCTGGACTATTACACCCACTGCCCATCCCGGGTCGGCCTTGGTCACAACATTTGCCCTGGACTTTGTGACTGGGCCTACCTCCTTCTGCCGGGAGGACCGTGATTCTGACTATTGTGGACCGGTTTTCTAAGGCCGCTCATTTTGTGGCTCTGACCAAACTCCCCCTCTGCTGCAGAGACTGCAAGACTGGTCATTAAACATGTCTTCAGGCTGCATGGGATTCCCACAGACATGGTGTCGGATCGTGGTCCTCAATTCATCTCTCAAGTCTGGAAGGCGTTCTGTGGTGCTTTCGGGACTACTGCCAGCCTGTCTTCTGGTTTTCATCCACAGACTAATGGTCAGGCGGAGCGGACTAACCAGGACTTGGAGGCCGCTCTCCGGTGCATCTGTTCTCGACGCCAGACCTCCTGGAGCTCCGTGTTGCCATGGGTGGAGTATGCGCACAACTCCCTCACCTCATCTGCTTCTGGCATGTCCCCGTTTGAGTGCTCTCTGGGGTACCAGCCCCCCCTGTTTCCCGAGCAGGAGACGGAGGTGGCCGTTCCGTCGGTTCAGCACCTATACCGCCGCTGTCGGCGTGTTTGGCGGGAGGCTCGGGCGGCCCTGTTGCGTTCAGGGTCTACCAACAAGAGGCTGGCGGATCGTCGACGCACTCCAAGCCACCCCCCTTACCTACCGGGCCAATTCGTCATGCTGTCTACTTCCCACATCAAGCTTCGGACGGAATCCAGGAAGCTGTCCCCCAAGTACATCGGTCCTTTCGAGATCCTGAAGATCATCAACCCCTGTGGCGGTCAGGCTGCGCTTGCCCAGGTCCTTGCGCATCCATCCGGTCTTCCACGTCTCTCAGCTGAAGCCGCATGTTACGAGTCCCCTGCAGCGGCCTTCCTCTCCGCCACCACCTCCCCGCATCATTGATGGCCAGCCGGCCTACACTGTCCGTCGCCTGCTGGACGTTCGGCGACGGGGACGTGGTCTCCAGTATCTGGTGGACTGGCAGGGGTACGGGCCTGAGGAGAGGTCCTGGGAGCCTGCATCGCGGATTCTGGATCCTGGGCTCATCAGGGACTTCAATCGGCGGCACCGGGACAGGCTTCCCTCTGCGCCAGGCGGCGCGCCTTGAGGGGGGGGTACTGTGGGGTTTTGGACTTTGCTTAATTGTTGGAGTTGTGTTTTGGTTTCCACTTCCTGTTTTATTTTGTTGTTGGTTGTACTTCCTGTGTGCTCTCCTTAGTGTGTGTTCTCTCCTTCCTTGATTGGCACACCTGTTTCCACTTACCTCATCCCTTCCTCCTAGTTATAAGTCTTCGTCTCCCCTGCACTAGTTGTCGGGTGGTTTTTGTTGCTTCTTGGACTTGTGGAAGATATTTCGAGTGAGTGTTTCAATAAATGAGAGACTTTTGTATTCTTGAGTTCTGTCTGCTTCTGTGTCCGCACGTCAACCCTGACACATTCGCTTTTTTGCTATTGACTCTCCTCGCTGTGCCATCATACTGAGGTTGCTCTGGCTCAAGACTCATGATCCCACCATCGTCTGGTCATCTAAAGAACTCACCTTCAATTCTCGATCCTGCTGTGATCACCACCAAGCACCGCTGACCAGAAGTGCAGAGCAGCCACAATACCACCTGGCAGCCACCACAGAAAATTGCCCTCTCCTACCTCTACCTAAACTGCCCACCGCTCTAGAGACAGCAGAGTGACTCATGAAGCACGTCTTCCATCATTATGGTCAAGACATCGTCTCAGACTGAGGTCCCCAGTTTTCATGTATGGTGGGAGATGTGCAAGGGGTTGGGAATTAACGTCAGCCTAAACTCTTGCTGTTATCCCCAATCCAAAGGCCCGGTGAAGCATCTAAATCAGGAGATCACCTGGTTCTTCAGGTTGTACTGCAGTCAGCACCAGGAGGATTGGAGCTGGTTCCTGATCTGGGCCAAATATGCCCAGAATTCATTGAAAAAAGCAGCCACAGGACTGACACCATTCTGTGTGTGCTGGGAGTCCATTCTTTCTCTGGTATGGGGAGCCCACTGAGCTGTCTGCTATTGATAACGGCTCATATTCAACTTCAACATGCAGTCCGGCGATCCCAAGATCAAGGTGACCAGTATCATCATGAAGGGCCCAGTCTGGTGCCTGGTCAATGGCTCAGGTTGTCTACCCAGGATCTCCGGCTGAGTCTAACCTGCAGGAAACTCAGCCCCAGGTCCCTTTCAAATAATCAGACCAATCACTCCAGTTTCTTTTCGCCTTTGTCTGCCTCTTGAGTACAAAATCTCACCCACCTTTCACATTTCCCTGCTGAAACCGGCACCCAGCAACAAGGAAACACTGTCTGACATCACCATGCCTCCTCTCATGGTGGATGGAGAGCAGGTCTATCAAGTCAACATCATTTTGGACTCCCAGAATAATGTACCTGGTGGACTGGGAGGGGTTCAGTCCTGGAGAACGGTCCCGGGTCGATTTTGAGGACAACCTCGATCCTCTCTATTGGTCGGCTTTCATCTGGACCATCCAGACAGACCGGATCCTCGACTCCATGGCCGTCCTCGGCATCAAAGTTCATCTCGTTTCCGGAGCAGCTCACAGGGGGAGGGGGGACTTTGTCACAGTTCAGCCCACTACTCAAGCCTCCGACTGCCAGAGAGAGTTCTTGCCGGAGTACTGACTCCTCAGCTTTCTCACTTCAAATCCTGTCGGCCACCACCACTGTCTCCTTCCTCACAGCTGTTCGTCACTATAATCATGGGCCTATCTATCCCATCCAGTCTTCTTATGTATATGGATCCACACATCTCTGACTCTTCATCACAACCAGACAGAAAGGTGAGGCGTAAAGTTGTGGAGAAATTTAAAGCAGAGTTAGACTATGAAAATATTTCCCAAGCTTTGAACATCCCAACAAACCACAATAGAGTCCATCATCCACAAATGGAAAGAGAATAGCACGCCAGCAAACCTATCTAGACATGGTCGTCCACCTAAACTAACAGGCCAAACAAGGAGAGCTCTGATCAGAGATGCAGCCAGGAGGCCCATGATGACTCTGGATGAACTGCAGCTCAAGTGGGGGAATCTGTCTATAGAACAACCATCAGTCGAGAACTGTACACATCTGGACTTTATGGAAGAGTGGCAAGAAGAAAACCATTGTTAAAAGAAAAACACAAGAAGTCCTGTTTGCAGTTTGCTATAATCCATGTGAGTAACCCAGCAAACGTGTGGAAGAAGGAGCTCTGGTCAGATGAGACCAAAATGGAACTTTTTGGTCTAAATGCAAAGCGCTGTGTGTGGAGGAAATCTAACACATCACTCTGAACACACCACACCCACTGTCAAACATGGTGGTGGCAGGATCATGCTCTGGAGCTGCTTCTCTTCAGCAGGAACAGGGAATCTGGTTAGAGTTGATGGGAAGATGGATGGAGCCAAATCCAGAGTAATATTGGAGGAAAACCTGTTGAAGTCTGAACAACACTTGAGACTGGAGCAGAGATTCACCTTCCAACAGGACAACCACCCTAAACATGAAGACAAAGCTACAATGGAATGGTAAAAATGAAACAGATTTATGTGTTGGAATGATCCAGTCAGTCCAGACCTAAATCCAATCCAGAATCTGTGGAGAAATCTGAAAACTTATTTTTATTTTTTATTTTTAAATTTAACTCTTGTATAATTTTCTTTCCATGTCACAAGTGTGGGCCACTTTGTGTTGGTCTTTCACATAAAATTCCAATAAAATATATTTACATTTGATGCCTAGTTATCCTGTGTTTGACTTTTTTTATGGATATAAACCTCTGTTGATCGATTGTGTTACATATTTATCATTCTTGCCAGACTGTTTGAAATAAATCATTTCAAATCAAATAAAAAAACACTGCAAATATTAGGTGGTTGTTGAGCAATCTTTACTTTAAAAACAGAAATTCGAAATGTGTATTTCGGGCCATCATAAGTCTTGGGTTTCCCTCAATGGACAATCACCGCAGTGGTTAATTGATGAACTGAGCAATAGAGGTCGAAGAAATGGCAAGATCAGAGAATGGATGTATGAAGACATGGAGGTTTATTTATGGCTAGACTTTCTCTTTTTCCTGACACGCAAACTCCATCCCCACACCCTCATAAATTCTGCAGTGAGGCTGCAGATGGTTGATGGTGAATCTTTAATTAAAAAAGCTCTGTAAAAAAAAAAACTAAATTAAACCACAAGCGGCATTGGATGGCCCACAGGCTCACCCACCCTCAACCCCTGCCTCTATATCCCACTGCCCTTGCCGCACACATCTAAATTCCACCGCCGCCCTCACCACCATTGACACAACCCCACTTGAGAAGCAGTCACAACACACTCCTGTTTCACCCCCTTCTCTTTTTGTGAGGCCGGTCTGAGCTGTATGTGAGAAATTGATGTTAAAAGCACTTTTTTAGCTTTTCTGTTGGTTTAACTCCATAGCAACCATTTTATGTTTTGGTCGCTGGTGATGTCAAACAAATTGACGTCAGTTTCATAAGAATCTCCAAAACTAAAATTTTGGATTTCCTTAGCAACAAAGTCCACCTTTGACCTGACCTCACTTGCTGAGTGACCGATACGCACAGTTGACTCCTCCCTTTTACTTTCTGATCTGAGCACTTGAATTTCCTTAGCAACAAAGGTTATAGATCAACATATTCAATTCACAAGATTCCATCAAAAAATGTGCAAGTAATAGGAGTACCCTACATTTGCGAGCTCGCCACATGCACGCCACTCAAAACTTATAACTTCTAATTCCAACATTTTTCTAGCAATGGCTTCCCAATGATGCGCAAGAGACTGTAAAGGTGTTTTCTTTTTTGTAATTCAATATGGCTGCCTCTTCCCGACGTCAAAGATCAACAAAACTCCAGCAGTCGTAGAAGACTTAAGCTAGTGGCATGTGGGGGAAATTTCAGTAAAATCAGCTAAACAAAAAGTTAATTTTCATGTACTTGAAAACCGCCAAATCTTACATTTTGAAAAAAATTGGCCTCCAAGCCATAGGACGTGTGGCCATCCCAAAATAATTTCAAACTTTTCCTTTGGAAATGGTTTTGTTAGTGGATTTCAAAATGTTTGTTTTTGCTGAGTGCTGGTGCTGATTCAGAAGGTATTTACATTTTTTTTTTTTTTTACCGCGCCTATACTTTTAACATTATTACTCCATGTTCTATTGTCTTGTTCAGCTTGAGCTACCAAACTCATGGATACCCTTTTTACGATTATCCAATAAAATGTGTGAGCTAGCTAAGATTATACCATTATACCATAACATCATTACCGTTTCTGAAACTTGGTTTAGCTGCAACAAGGGCGCCGACTTTGAATTAAAAAAACTATTATCCTAATTATGTGAACAGAACAAAAAAGGTGGAGGAGTAGCAATTTATGTGCAAAAAACATAAAGTTTACAGTAATTGATCAAATGTCACTTGCAGTGGATGGAATACTGAAATGTATTACAACTGAAATCTGTAATGAATCATAGAAAAATGTCATAAGCTGTATACACAGGTCAAGTGTTAGTGACTGGATGGAAAAAGTGCCTCACTGTCAAAATAAAATATTGAAGGACGTGTTTTTATTCAAGTATCTTTCTCATTCCACACCCCAACATTCCAACCCCCTCGGCCGCGGTCAAATCCTCATGGTTTTGACCGGTACGTAGACACAAAAAGGATGGGGACCACTGGTCTAATCTCACTTAGCGCTGCACTCCTAGTGTTAAGCAACAGGACACAGCTCCATGGGATCCTTCCACCTGCCAGCGGCCTTCACCTTTCTCAACTCTCAAACAAAGATCCCTGGATGAAGAAGTGGTTGTTTAAACGTTCAGAAGGACTTCTGAATCAACTCAAAAGCCTCCTGTACTGATTCTCTCAAACAGCTTTGCATGTCTGGTTACGCATTCTCTGGTTCCTTCTGCAACAGTCACAGTGGCACAGACTCCTCTGAACCTGATTTATCATTGATTTCCCCCCTTTTTGGAGAGATGCCACGGAGATCCCGTGGAAGACGGAAGTATTGTGGAAGGCAGCAACCTAGTCAGAGTCCTGAGGAACACAGCTAAAGCCTCATGCAGTCTTGCAGAACAGTGCTGGTTGGAGCTCCCTGCGGCCTCCCAGTCAGCAATGTCTTCCTTCCGCTGTCGGATCCTGAAGGAGGCTGTCTGCTTCCACTCCAGGAGTGCAGCGCCTCGCTGCTGCCGCAGACTGGCCACTGGCTGCAAGATGAGGCCACCACCGTTGTCATACAGGTACACACCGCTGTTGCCTCACCTGTCAGAACAGTACCTGCACCTGCATCTGCTCCTCTCTTGTTTGTCCCAACAACAGTAATAATTGTCAACTCCATGATAAGGAAGGTCCCGTTCTTTAATGCGGTAACGCACTGTTTTCCGGGAGCCACGGTTCTGAACATCCTGGAGAAACTCCCAGAACTGTTGCGCTCTTTCCCTTCCTCTGTTAGGAGACTGATTTTACACGTTGGTTTTAATGATACGTCTTATAGACAGCCTGAAACAACAAAAAAGGTGTTCACCAAACTTTTATGTTTTTTAAAGTCATGTCCATTGACTGTTCTTATTTCAGGTCCCCTCCCCTCCTTCATTTAATTCTACCATTAATTCAGCTTCCTTTCCGAGACCCATTGCCTCCTCAGTTGATCCATTATTACAGTCAGGTCTTCTTTGAGGAGACCTTTTGGTAGAAAACCCAACTTCTACTGCCTTTGCCAACTAAAGGAAGTACAAAAGACTCAGGAAGGAGTTTCAACAACCAACACTCCACCACCCTCTTTTAACATGGCACTTTTTACCATTCAATTTTTGTGTGATCAGACTTTTATTATACATGATTTTATCCTAGACTATAACATTGATGTTCTGTTTTGAACGGAAACTTGGCTGAGCACGGATGCATCCACTGTTCTCACAGAGGCCTCCCCAGCTAATTTTTGTTTTGTTTTTTCTACAAGAAAGGGAAAAATTGTGTTGGTACTGCATTTATAGTATCCAACTCCTTTGCAATAAAGCAAATTACCTTAGATCAGTACCACAGCTCACTAAAGACTGAAGTTGTGGCACAGGTTCATCAGGAGCATACTCAACAGGGGATTGAGAGGACCTTGTCTATCTTAAGATCACACTGTTATTGGCCAGCCATGGCATCAGAAGTCACCCAGTGTTGTCGCATATTTGAGTGATGTCAAATGGGATAAGAAGCCCCCCACCCTACTCTCAGTCTAATGGGACACCTGATGGCATCATGGCCTAATGAGATTTTGGCCATTGATTACGCCCTCCTGAAACCAGTGAGGAATTGAGTTGAGAATGTTTTGGTTATGACTAATGTTTTCAGCAAATACACCTTAGCAATTCCAACTCAAGACCAGCGTGCCTCCACAGTTGCACTCCAAGTACTGGTGCAGGAGTGGTTTTCAGAGTTTGGTGTTCCAGCTCGCATCCACCCTGACCAAGGTTGTAGTTTTGGGAGTACACTCATTGCTCACTTCTGTGGCCTCTATTGTATACAAAAGTCCCCCACCACTCAATACAATCCTGCTAGTAATGGCCAGGTAGAACTATTTAAAAAAACACTGCAGAACCTACTGAGTACTCTGCTAGTGTCTAGAGAGATTGGCATGCATGTCTGCCACAGGTGTTGTATTATTATAATACTATCCCAAATCAGTCAGCAGGGGAATCTCTCTTTTTCCTCATGTTTTGGCAGGAACCAAGGCCTCCACTTGATTTCCTTTTAGGAGGGGTAAATGATATTGATGGAGGTAGTGTTCATGAATGGATTCAAGAACACCAGGCTCGGCTGCAGGTTGCTTATCAGGCAGTCCAGGAGAGCCTGAAAGCTTCTGCATTCTGAAGGAAGTGTAATCACGACCAGAATGCCAAGGACTCCCCACTGTCAGAAGGTCAGCAAGTCCTGGTCAGAGACTTTAGTGCCAATAGCTGTCACAAAATTCAGGATTTGTGGAAGTCTGTGATACACAGGTTTTAAAAGTGCCATGTGCAGGTGGGTCGGTGTACACAACTGCCCAGTAAATGATCTGGCTCAAACTAAGCAAGACTACCGCTCACAGTTGAAGGCGTGGTTAGGTGAGCCTCTGGAGAATGACTGTCCCGGCAAACATGTAACCTCTGATCAGTCTCTTTCAGATAAGGAACTGGTCAACTGCATTGACTTAGTGATTTTGAGAAAGCCCCATCCATCCGCCTCTGAAATGGCAGTTGTTTCACCACTGGTGGTCTCTGGGATCCCCTGGCTGGCGTTGCTTCTGTTGTCTTACACGATTGTTGATGGGTCTGCAACTGCACAACAGAGTAGAGCTTCTGATCTATTTCGTCACCCATCCATTCTGCTGCACCAGAACATGTGGATCACAGGTCAAACCGTTCCACTGCTGGTCACGAGCAAACGACCTCAATCCCAGTCAAATCAGGAAATATCAAATATCTAGGTATTTATTTCTCCCCAAAACTATCAGAGCTGGTGCCACTAAACTACACCCCATTACTGAAAAGTATCCAGGAAGATCTAACCTGCTGGGTCAACCTGCCTCTGTCACTCATGGGTAAGATAGCCACAGTAAAAAACAGAAAATTTTTACCTAAAGTTAATTATCTGTTCTCAGTGATTCCCACACAACCACCACTAAAATGGTTCAAAACATTAGACTCAGCCATATCCAGCTTCTTATGGAACAATAAACCTGCAAGAATTAGTTTAAAAAGTTTACAATCTGGAAAAAGCTGTGGAGGCTTAGAATTACCTAACTTCCACAACTACTTTCTTGCCAACAGATTGCAATACATCTTAAGATGGTTAAAAAACAATCCAGAAACAAACCCATGGATGTATCTGGAACAGGCATTTTGTGGAAAGATTAACTTGTTAGATCGACCATTTATCAGCCCACCTCCAGTATGGGAACCTTGAGTCTTCCTCAGGCCCGCTGGTACCTGACCAGGTAGCTACAGGGGCGGTGCTTGGGGGGGAGGCTAGGACTTGCACCTGGGGGCTGGCCCCCCCTCTCTTTGTGGGGGGTGGGGGGTGTTTGGCCTAGGAGGGTAGGCTTTCGGGGGGTCGGACCCCTGCCCTGGGGAGACTTGGGCTTAGTGGGGGGGGGGGGGGGGGGAGTCAGTTTGGTAGCTGTCCCCGACCTCCCCTTCTTCCTCATATGACCTCATAGGTTGGAGGGGGGGGCAAGCTTGCGGAATACCTCGAGGGGCCGAGCCACTTGGGAGTTGTACCCCCCTCCCGTGGTCTCTGCACAGTTTCGCCTCCTTCTCTTGGTTTTAAATGCACCTTAGACACGTAGGATCCTTGGTGGGGGGTGCTAGGACATTACTGCCAGCAAGCAGGAGATGTCCTCCCAGTGCTCTACCCTCCAATTTTAACTGCACCGTAGACATTTAGGGCTCCTTGGTGAGAGGGTGATTGGACATCACTGTAAGCAATCAGGAGATGTCCTCGTTGCCCTGCTCACCAATTTTAACTGCAACCTTTATTACACACACCCTTCAACCACAAGAAACACACCTCAACACACACACATTACATAAGGAACTACTGATCTTCTGTCCCCTACCCCATCCCCGGTGGAGGGAACGGGGCCTTCAGCAGCGGCGGCCTTGTCTCTTGGTTGTCGACCCCCTGGGCCCGGCGGCCCCCTCCCCACGCAGGTAGAGGGATCCCTTAGTCTTCTAGCAAGTCCATGAGCGGGACATCATATTCCATCTGAGCCTGGAGAGTGTCTATGTCCTTGTGGCGCTGGTTCTGGTCCTTTCTAAGTAACGGCTTCTGGCCCCTTCTAAGTGACAACTTTAGGAGAGCCTAGTCAGGCTATGTACTCCTTTGGGGACCCTCACTTCTCTTGGTCATCCCTGCTCTAGGTGCGGGTAGCTGACCCCCGCCGTGCTCTCTTCTGGATCTCCGCAGCTGCCTGGAGCTTTGGAGCAGGTCTCCCTTGGGGGGCCCTGGCTCGTATTCGGGGCTGGGGTGGGGGGATGCTCAGAACTCCTGGGTGGTGGCTGGTGGCTTGTCTGGGGTGGTGGGGCTCTTGGGGGTGGGGCCCCAGGTTGGGCCACCTGGCGCGGTGGGAGGGCTACTCTCCTGGCTGGGCTGGGCGTTGCGCTCTGCGATTCCATACCTCACTGTGCTTGCTATTGGGGGCCCGTGTGGCAGTCCTGCGGGCCCTGGTCTGGGTGCTTGGTCGGGCTGCCTGGCGGGTGGCTGTCCTCTGTTGACCCCACAGTATGGCTGTGGGGGCCGGCCCTGGTTGGCGCTGCTGCCTTGGCGGGGGTCTTGGTGTGGGGATGTCTGGGAGGTCATCCACTTCAGCTTAACATAACGTTCACCTTAGCACAGGCATCAGCTCACCTTTGCACCCTCAAATAGTGCGCGTGTTAGAATGTAATGCTTTACATGTGTTGGTTGGTATGCACAAATGTTCATGTGAACTGGATGTGGACAAGTTTGTGAACACTCTTGGAACCAGCAGGTATGTATGTAACAGCTGAGTGTGTGGACAGGCCCCGCCCCTTTTAGACCAACACTTACTATTGTAATGGGTATAAGCTCCAGCATTTTGTTGCCTGTAAATTTACAACTCTACCTTCCCTCTCCAGTAGTCATCCTCTAACATCTATAAATCACCCTCTCCTCTCTCTTTTTCCCCCCTTTCTTTTTCCGTCCGGTCCAACAAAAAGAACACAAACAAATTTAATGTGAATAAAGTTTCGTTTAAATTACAAAAGGGGCTTTTACCAACATTCATTGTTCCCGTGTTACAGTGTTCCCAATGATTTATAACCCCAATTTCAAGAGTAAAATCTGTCTAATACAAGAGGCTCTTAGCTCATATCTGTTTGCTCAGCTGTTGGACAGGACAAGTTTAAAAAAAAAAAAAACAACAAAAAAAAAGATGATCTACAACCATTTTTTAATTTAGTTACTGCCTGGTTTAGACCTTGGGATTAGGCATGTCATTGTGACAATGATAAAAACGAGTGAAGAATATGGTAAGTAGGACAAACCTGCTAATCCTCAGGCTGTGCATGGGACACACTTATAGATCAAGAGATCATGCTTTAAAAACCGTCCTCCTTTGCTTTTGGATATGAACGCTTTCAGTTGCTGCACAGAGTCATTAGGAAGCCGAGTGTGAGTGTGTAGGTAAGCCAGGTAAGCCGGTTGGTAAGCCAGGCTTTGCTCATGCTCAGATTTCAACCTGTGTGGGACCTTACGAGTAGGCTTGTTAACAGTTCCCTATATATGGCCAGGCAGTTGGTTTTGGGTGCATCTGCAGTACGGCATCGGTAGTTGGCAAGCGTTTTGGATCTTGCTGAACTTTCCATTGGCTTATTGAAGGTTGTGTTAATGCCATTTTAACAAACTCTTAATCAATTATTTTTTAAAACTAACCACAACCTCTGCCTCTGTTGAAAGTAAGACCTATTTGTGCTTTTGTTTTTTATTCTTTCCTGGGGCCGAACAGCTCCAGGTGACGTTGTTTATTAACCTTTACAACTTATCAAATCAAATGAACTTTATTTAAATAGCACTTTTCCTATGAAGCATAACGCGAAGTGCTTTACATTTAAACAAAACAGATTAAAAAACAAGCACAACCAACATTACGTAATTTAATTTAATGGGAGTTCATCTGTATTCATCTGAAACACAAACGAAGTTGTGAATGTAGCCGTTATGAGCATAGCAGCAGCTTCACAGCAGAACAAATACAAAAAAAGGAAACAATAAAGCTGCTATGACGCAGAATCTTGATAGCAGTCTGGGTCTGTTGATGTATTACACTCTTAGAAAGCTCAAATATTATAATTGACTGATAGCAATGTTCTGAGCAATGTTTTTATTTCTTCAGCAATAGGTTAAAAAGACTGAAATACAGTCTTGTATAATGGTTGGTAGTGTGTTATTTTGAAGCTTTTAACAATGCATGACATAATCAAACCTAGTCCTTCCAAATATGCCTGAATGATGTTGGAACTTCAAAAAAAGTTGTTGTAGAACAGATTGTTTAGTGATTTCTCTACTGTAATGTCTGAACAAGCACACCGTGACCAGTGATTCAGGAGTCTCTGGTAGCTCTTTAACTGTAGCTTAATTGGCACTCGGTATTAGTTCATTACATTTGGCTGCCTTCTAGTCCGTCCTCTTGTGTCCTCTTCCTGGATGTTAACCACTATTTCTCAACTTTTTTTGCTTTAAGGTTACACTGTAGGAAATGGGGATTGATTAGTTTTAAATACACACACACTTATAAACAACTCACCTTTAATTTAAGTCAACTGTAACTCTTGTTACTTCTTTAAAACAGCTTTGACTAGGGAGTAGTTAAAGGGTTATTGCCTCCCTCAATTCAGTTTAGTTTTTAATACACCTTTTTTTATTTTGTTGTGGCTTTTACCGTTTTAGCGCTTTGTTGAAAAGAGACATTTTCTAAACTTATGTGCAGTTCTGTTTTTTTTTATTATGTCTATAATTATATATCATATATGTTATGATTATATATAATTATATAACAGTTTATTTTTTTATTTTATTTTAGGCATATAAGGTGAGCAAGTAAGAGTAAATACACCATATTTACACGAGTTTTACAAAACTCGTCCATTAGATTTCCAGATGGAAAAGTGTGATTCATGACTTCAGAGGAGGCGTCTCCACTGCTCTAGAGTTCAGTTGCGGCGTGCTTTACATCCCTGCATCTGATGCTTTACTTTGCACTTGCTGATGTGTCTTTTTATGCAGCTGCTCGGGCATGGAAACCCGTTCCATGAAGCTCTCTGTGTACTGTGCTTAAGCTAATCTGAAGGTCACATGAAGCTTTGAGCTCTGTAGCAATCTGTACAGAAAGTCAGCGACCTCTTTGCACTAAGCGCTTCAGCATCTGCAGACCACTCTCTGTCATGTTATATGGTCTACCACTTGGTGGCCGAGTTGCTGTTGTTCCCAAACTCTTCCATTTTGATATGATTGAACTGACAGTTGAATGGAATATTTAGGAGCGAGGACATTTCATGATTGGATTTGTTGCACATGACAGTTCCGCGCTGGAATTCCCAGAGTTCCTGAGAGCAGCCCATTCTTTCATGAATGTTTTTGAAAACATCCCTGAGTGCTTGATTTTATACACTTGTGACCAGGGCAAGAGATCAGGACACCTGATTCAGATCATTTGAAAGGGCGAGTGAATTTTTGTGGTTATATAGAATATATAACTATGGTAGGGAAATCACAACAAATAAAGGCTAAGCATTTTTTTTTAAACTTGTGTTTGCACATTAGCACAGTATTTGAAAAGTTTAAGTGTGGTTTTGTTGTTGTTCATAGCTTCTTTATTAGCACAGGGCTGAAAGCTTGTCTTCTGCCATTTCACTGCTTCACACACAACAATATCTGCCGCCTCAGCCTTTAGCCTGAAGGTACTTCATTTCCTGCGCAACATTAACATATTAATTTCCGAAGTAGATAAACTGTTTATAGACCAAGATCTCAACAGTAATTACAACTTGTTTTATTGTATATAATCTCTGAGAAAATGATGAGAAGCTGACTGAAAGTGTACATTAATCAAGTCTAACAAGCCCATTTACTGTCAACCCTCCCCTTTTCCCTGCTGCTTGCAGCAATTACATATTTCCCCATGACTTAGTCCTGATATGGCAATTACAGCTGCAGAGTCTGTGCTAATAACGGCAATACAATCACTTCACAGCATGTGCAAAAGGAAAGAGGCCCCCAATAAATGTGAAACCAAAATGTATTTTATCTTATTTTTATGCTGACTTCTTTATTAACATCTCCCTCACTGTCTTTAATTCTCAAAATCCATGTCTTAGCATGCACGTGACTTAAGAACTGTGAAAATGTGCAAATATGCAAGCAAGGAGGTATGTCCATTATGTGGTGTAGGTTAAGGTATTGAGCACAAGTCACAGCCAATAGTCAACTTGAATACAGCAATTGTTGTGCCCTGGAGGCGTTCCTTCTCCCTGGTCAAGCACCACACCTGTTCCTGATCATCACCACCTGTTCATCATCACCATGGTTTTTTAAGCAGCGTCAAACCTTCAGCCACTGTCAGATCGTTATGCCGCTTGTGTGTCAGTCTGCCTGCCACTACGTCATCTCGCCTGCCAGCCTGCCAACCAACCAGCCTGCCAACCAACCAGCCTGCCAGCCAACCAGCCAGCCTGCCAGCCAACCAGCCAGCCTGCCAACCAACCAACCAGCCTGCCAACCAACCAGCCTGCCAGCCAACCAGCCTGCCAGCCAACCAGCCAGCCAGCCAGCCAACCAGCCAGCCAGCCAACCAGCCAGCCTGCCAACCAGCCAGCCTGCCAACCAGCCAGCCTGCCAACCAGCCAGCCTGCCAACCAGCCAGCCTGTCAGCCCCGCTCTGTCAGCTCAGCCCGCCAGCCTGTCAGCCCCGCTCCGACAGCTAAGCTTTCCTGCCTGCCTACCTGCCCACCCTGTCATCCTGCTCCACTATTCACCTATTCAATAAATATTCCTTCTCATCCTTTAAGACGTGTCTGCTCTTGGGTTCCACCCACCTCCTTGGTCACAACAGCAATGGCACGCAGATGTGAGATGGGTGACAAAAAATATGTCATCTGCTTCTGTGTGCAGCAAAGAAACTCTATATTCAGTCACACAATAAATGAACTGCCAAATTGCAAAACAGCCCACAAGTGTACAGTTTGCTGAAGCATCTCATATGAGTTGGAGATTGGCGTGCTCAAGATTCCCCAAGGGTTGGTCCCTTGTCTGGGATCGGAGGGATTTTCAAGTGGGGTGGGCCTCGTGCTAGACTCTGGATACAGTGGGGGGAGTGTTCTCTGGCTGGAATAAAGGTTGGGCTCTTAGCACTCTTGTACCCCTCTGATCTTTAATGCTAAGGGCTCTTGCAGTGGTGCTTACTACTCTAATCTGGGTGACTGGTTGCCTGGGGGGGGAGGGAGAGATTCCCTTCAACTGCTCCTCCATAAACAGCAGGTGTGATGTGGGGGGTTAGTGGAAGTTCTCTCACTTTTATTTTACTTTTTACATTTCATAACATCATCATCCACAGTAGAATACAGACAAACAACTGTTATGGTTTGTTTTTTTTTTTCTTTCCTTGTGGATGCTAATTTTGTCCTTTTGTTTTGTTTCTACAGAGCAGTGTGTGGCAGGGGGCGTGGCATCTCTCATACTGGGGCTGTCTCCTTTCACCTGCTCCTCATCATCATTTCCCCCTCTATATAAGCATGTTCTTGGTTTTTTCTCCCTGCTGGATTATTCATTATGTTTGTGGTTTGAATAAATAGTTTCTTCAACCCCTCTGGCTCTGCTTTTGGGATCTGCTTCCGTACCTTGTCAGAATAATCCAGCCATATTGGATCCCGCAGAGTTAGAAAAAGTTTAACATGCCATCTCATCCCAGGGGGCTCTTGTTGGACAGCATGACCGGGCTCTCCAAGAGATCATGACTACTCTCCAACATCTCTCCACCAGAGTAGATCGACTCAGCCGTCATCTGGATGACGTCTCCTCCCTGCTCACCTCATCAAAACATCTAGACCAAGCTCAAGCTGTGGGGATGGATCCAGCTCCTAGTTCTGCTCCTCCGGTCCCTGCTTCTCAACCCCGCGAGGCCTTCATCCCCACTCCCAACAGGTACTCAGGAGAGATAGGGTTATGTAAGCAGTTTATTTATCAGTGTAAGCTCTTGTTCCACCAGCAGCCTCTTTCGTATTCTTCCAATAGATCTAAGATTGCTTATGTTATGAGTTTACAGTCGGGGAAAGCCTCAGCCTGGGCTGTGGCGTTATCTGGCGCTAATTCTCCACTCTGTGATTCTCTGGCTTTATTTACTGCAGAAATACTGCGGGTTTTGACCATACCCTGCAGGGTTAAGTGACTGGTAACCGCCTGCTCTCTTTATGCTAGGGATCTGATCTGGTTTCGGATTATTCAATTAATTTCCGGATTTTGGCTGCTGAGTGTGGGTGGGATGAAAAGGCGCTCATGGGTGTATTTTACCGCTGTCTTAGAGAAGACATCAAAGATGAACTAGCAGCTCGCAACGAAATGTCTAATCTGGGGGAGTTAATTTCCCTCTCCATAATACTGGACAATCGCCTTCGTGAGAGACTCAGGGAAAGAGCAGTCAGGCCCTCTCTCCCAGCCGGCTCCTCCCCATTCAAGTTCCACCATCAGCCAGCGATGCCTCTGGCTGCCACTCAGCGGGACACCACGCCCACTCCAGCACCAACCCACCCACTCAGCAGTGAGGAACCCATGCAGCTCGGCAGGATGAGACTCACTCCAGAGAAACGCCAATGCCGCTTCTACCAGGGGCTCTGCATCTACTGTGGCCAGTCCAGCCATCTCCGGCGTGACTGCCCTGCACAGCCAGAAGACCAGGCTCATCAGGCTCAGGGGGGTCACTGGTGAGCCGCACTCCTGTTGATCCCTCCTCCAGGCGCCCCTTTCTGGTAGGTACCGTGTCCTTTGACTCTACCACAGTAGATATCTAGGCATTAATGGACTCAAGTGCTGATGACAATTTCATCGATGCTCAGTTTGTAAACCAGCCCTAAGGTTTTTGCTTTGGACGGTAGACTGTTGGCCTGTGTAACTCACTGTGTCCCTGCTGGTTTCTGGCAACCACCGTGAGTCAATAAGGTTTAACATTGTTCCCTCTCCCTCCTCCCTACTCGTGTTGGGTCTACCTTGGCTTTCATTACATAATCCACATAAAACCAGTTCTAGACGTCTATAGAACCAACAAACTATGTCCACTATTTTGATCACCTCACTTCAGTGTCAATTTTAGTTAAACTTTTAAATGTTAGATTTTTAGACATATGGACGTGCAGATCCTGTCTACTATGTGTCCGTTTGGTTTAAACCACTTCTGAATATCCATAGAATGTGTATAGTTTCCCACTATTTTGACATCTAAAAATGACCAGAGCGATTTATGCGTCTGTCTGTGTTTGATTGTCTAAGACAGGACTTGCATTTGGCACTCGCGCATTTAAGTTTCCCCATTCTGTTAACAAATAGTCTTGGGCCTTCTCTGGGTGAATGGCAGTATGCAAATATTTACCACAAAGTTGAAGGTAAGTTTTTTCATGTTAATGCCATCTTTGTTAGGTTTTATAAGGTTGTTTTCTTAATTAAACCTGCTTTGGCTGTTATTTCCCATCAGATAACACCACAGTGCTTAAACTGTTTATATATGTGGACAAATTTGATGGTACTCGTCCGTTAATGAAAGAAACACTCCCAATTGTCGCAAAATAACTTGAATCTGACAAAAGTAATAAATAAAAATTCTATGAAATTTAAGCAATGAAAGTCAGACATTGCTTTTTTTAACATGCTTCAACAGAATTATTTACAAAAACAAAATCATTGAACAGGCCTAGACAAAAATTATGGCACCCCTAGAAAATAATGTGACCAAAGCGAGATGTTCATCCTTGGGCCTATAGGTAAATACTGTTCTGTTTGGTGACATGGTGTGTACCACACTCAACATGGACCACAGGAAGCGAAGGAAAGACTTGTCTCAAAATTAGAAAGAAATTATAGACAAGTATGTTGAAGGAAAAGGCTTTAAGATTTTCTCCAGCTTGATGTTCCTGTGACTACAGTGGCACAGAATATTCAGAAATGTAAAATTCAAGGGACTGAGGCCAACCTACCTGGCTGCAATAGGAAAATTTATGAAAAATCAAGGAAGATTTCAGGTTTTGCTTCAAGGACCCAAAATATGACTAACTCAGGCATGCAACAAAACAAGGTTTATTAAAGCTTTGACGCAGAGGATCCCTCCAGGCTCTGGTGATAAACGGCCAAAGTACGGACAGGAGAGGGTTGATGATGGCTAATGACTTGAAGGGGAAGCATAAAACAGCAGAGAGGCTTGGGAAGAGGAAAGCAGACTTCAGGAAAGGAGAGGAGCAGAGTCCTCTGTACAGTAAAGGAAGGTGTGGTTCCAGGCACAGAAGTAAGTGAGGCACTCAAAGGGGTGTGACAAAACTCAGGATCCTGGGGCTTAGTCACTAATTCTTGATTTTGACTCCACAGTCTAAATCAAACTCACCAGGGATCTCTGGGAGGGTTCTAAAAATTTAAAGATGCAGGAACTTGCGAGGCTCGAGGTGGAATGGAGCTGGCAAAGGCAGCAGCTGGAAGTAAGAAGTCTAGAGCTAAGGCGGCTGGACCATAGGCTAAGCAGGCTAGCAGGAAGCTGACTACGAGCATGTAGTGTAGAGTGAAGGGCAGAGGCAGAGATATACAGGAGTAGGCACAGGTGGAGGGAATCAGATCATTAGCAGCAGGCTGGCTGCTGGATACAAACTGGACCAAAGAGTCCAGAAAAACCTCTAAAGAGATGAAAGGTGAACTTTAAGCTCAAGGAACATCAGTGTCAGATTGCACCATCCGTCGTTTGACACTAAGTGGACTTAAAGGGAGATGACCAAGGAGGACACCATTGTTAAAAGCAAATCAAATAAAAAGCCAGACTGGAATTTGCAAAACTACATGTTGACAAGCCACAAAGCTACTGATTCTCATTTTTTTCAACAGATGAAACAAAAATAGAATTTTATGGAAAGGCATATCAGCTCCATGTTCACAGACAGAAAAACGAAGCATATCAAGAACACATTTCCTACTGTGAAACATGGAGGAGGATCTGTTCTATTTTAAGCAGCTTTGCTGGCACAGGGTGTCTTGAATGTGTGCAGGGTACAATAAAATCTCAAGACTATCAAAGGATTCTAGAAAGAAATGTACTGGCCTGTGTCAGAAAGTTTGGTCTCAGTCGCAGGTCATGGATCTTGCAACAGGACAATGACCCAAAACACACAGCCAAAAACACCCAAGAATGGATCAGAGGAAAACATTGGACTAATCTAAAGTGGCCTTAAGAGCCCTGACCTATATCAACTGGAGCAGTTTGCTCATGAGCAGTGGCCAAAATATCTCTTAATAGGTGCAGAAGTCTCATTGACAGTTAAAGGAACCTTTTGATTGCAAGCATTGCCTCAAAAACTCATGCAACAAAATATTAAATTAGGGGCACCTTCTTTTGTCCAGGCCTGTTTAATGATTTTAATTTTGTAAATAATTATGTTAAGTATGGTTGAAAAGCAATGTCTAATTTTCATCGTCCTGTTTCATAATTTTTTTTTATTTTTTATTACTTTTGTTAGATTCAAGTTATTTCTGGAGCATAAACCTAACCTTAGCCTGCCCCTGCTTGAGTGGCAGCTGAATTCTCTGTGAGGGATCTGACTTTCTCAGCTTGCCCTGCTGTTGGTCTTGTCCGTTAAGCCATTGACGAAAAGCCTGGTTTTCCTTCTCTGTTTTGCTCTCCATTTTTATTAATAGTTTCTTTTGTTTATGACCGACCCTTGTTTATTTTATTTCTGGTTGTGCCTTAGGTATGTCCATTGGTTTAAGTCCCACGTCAGGTTCAGTGGGTTGTTGTTTGTTCACATTACTTTTAGTCTGCTGATTTATAGTCTGTTAATTGCCTATATAGTGCCTGTGATTTTCAGTTTGTTTTTTAAGTTAAGTTTTACACTATGTTGTTCTTGTTTTGTTGTCTTGTTTTACTCACACCTGTTCTTGTAATAAACGGCTGTCCAGACACTCTTCAAAATCCCTGTGGGTTTACTTTTTTTTAATGTTACCTATTTCTTGCTCCTCGCCAAGGATGGACGTAACACTGAGCCAATGGCTGAACTGTTTACAGCCTTCTCAGCCAATCAAAATAAAATCCCTGCCTTTAAATTCAATGAAGTTTGTTTTTTCAGACTGTGTTCCACTTTCGTCATGTTTGCATCCGACGGTGATCCCTTGCTAATCAAGTTTTCATCCTGGCTTTCTAGCAGTAGTCTCTGATTCTTCACCAGCTTCTTCCTTCAGGCTGAGCTGTCGTTTTTTAACGCTTCACTGGCCTGACTAGACGAACCTCTACTGCTTGCTCGGCGACCGTCATCCTGCTTTGGCCTTGCTGATACTTAAGTTTGAGAGCTCACTACCCTCGTTGGCTCTCGGCTACTACCCCTCTCTGGCTGCGGTCTCCGGTGTCCCGGCTGCCGAAACTCAACCCGGGCCTGTGCTTCATGGTCGGACGCATACAGCAAGTCCTGTGCCAAAGCCCTCTACTGCAAGCGCTGCTCCTACTTCTGCCTCCTCTTGCGCCGCCTTCTCTTCCAGGTGTGTTTGTGTTTCTGCTTCCTCTCTCCTTCTTCGTGTTTGTCGATTGCTGCTTTCGCCTCTTGGAGAGTACTGCTTTCCCTGTGGCACACGTCAGCCACATTGCTCACCTGGTCCTCTGCTTTCCCTGGCATTTGTGGTTTCTGCTTCCAACGTCGGCTCGCCCATACTCTCCCAAAGGCTGCAACCGTTGTCTTCTGCTTCACTCCCGGTTTCTCACGATAATGACAATCTCTTGGTTTCTCTGCAGTTGACTTAGCCTAATGCAATTGGAGTGTGTCAGCTGGCCCCTCTTTCGCTGCTGTGTTCAGATCTGCTGGGCACGTTGAGCATATTCGTCAGAATTTGCGGTCTTCTATTGCAGTTTCTCGGGTGATGTCTGCGTACCTGGCTGCTGAGTGTTGCATGGGCTAGACTATTTAATTGGGCCTTTTGCTACTCTCTCTTTTCCGTTTCGTGTGGGTCTTTTTGGCATCCCCACCAGGAGGTGCTCTGGAAAAAGCGACTGATTTTGACTTAGCTCCTCACTCTGGCCTCGTTCCCAGCATTAACAGCCTTTATTCAGCGTTCCTTTCTCCCTGCATTATGCCTCGGAGGGAAACGCCATCGGCTGATACAGCTCGCTGATGTGGTGCCTGGCTCTCAACGGCAGATGTAATTGATGCGTTCAAGTTCATTCTCATTCATTTCTCTCGGTGGCCTCTGTTCAGTGCCATGTGCACTCCTGGTTCAATGTTGCTGCAGAAGTAGCCCAGCTATGTTTAGTTTGTTGTCTGATGCATGTGTTGATTTGGCTCAAATGCATTAAACTTCCCAATGTTTTACACCTGTTGGATGATTTCCGTCTGGTTGATCCTCCAGTTGGTAGTTCTGGTCCTTCCCATGCTAAGCTTTTTTGGGAGTTCCTTTATCTGCTGAAATAGGCATCGTTTTTTTATATGGTGAGAGCCTTCCTCCCTCCTGTTAAGCTGCATTTTGGGATGTCATGAAGGAATTCATGCATCAGCATCAGCTGTTGGGTCGTCCTCAGTTCCTTATTGATTGGACTTGGTTTCTCTGGATGCCGGTTGCTGAGTGTTACGTCCTCCTGCTGCTGGCTGTCATTCTGCTCACCTGGCAGGTGAAGCAAATTGTCTTGTTTAGCTGGTTTGTGTCTCTTTTTTTCCTCAACAGTCTTATACTGTTGGGTTTTGTTATTTTAATTTGGGTTTGGGACCTTGGTAGTCTTAGTTTGCGGGCTTTGTTTCTGTTACAGGTAGTTTTGGTTAGGCAGCCCTTAGCAGGGAGCTGCTGACTCCGACGGTCAGTATGGCTGGACCAGCTGTCTCCCTGAACTTTTGTTATATTTGACCAAGGTTCCAATTCCCTTTGGTTTGTCATTTTGTTTTAAAAAAACAGCAAGCTAATTATTTTCCCTTTCTTTTTTTTTTTAGGGAACAGTGTCTTTTACATTTAATAAAATGTGTTCTTTTTTAGTTCTTGTGCCCACTTTTCTTTATGTTATGGCCACTTTCTGTCTACCCCTAGAACTGAGCCATATTGGGGTCGTAACACTGTATGGCTTTTTGGTCAAGTTGTTGTGCAATTGGATGGTGTTCTCTTTCTATGATGTGTTTTCTTCTGGCTCTGAGTTTTTTCCTGATGCTGCTTCCTCTGTCAGTTTTGGGGTATTTTATCCAGGCATCAGTTGCACACAAATCTATTGCGCTTCCCATTTTACACTCCATGATCTCAAGTCTTTGCAAAAGCATGTTTGGCTCTGTCATATAACCTCAAAGTGTATTTCTGTCAGCATTCTATGGCTTTCTGAGATGTGGGGAATTAACCTGTAAATATTTTTTTGATCCAAACTCAGACGTCTGTTTTTCTTATAACTTGTCACCCGCATTTTATAATTTGTTTTTAAAACTCTCAAAGCTCAAAGTATGCTTTGTCATAGCATAAACCAATTCCAGTTTTTACCCATTAAAGTTCTTATTCTATTTCATGCCATGTTTTCATAAACGCCCTATACCTCTATCACTTTGATTTTTCACTTCTCTTAATTCTCATTTAACTGTCTCTGTCAGGAGGAAAAGCTCTGTCTCCCCCTCTGGTCACCAGTGAGAACCATCACCTGAGTACAGACTGCCGTCATCTCCACACCTGGTCTTCATCATATCATTAGTCCAAGCACAGCTCAGACAAACACTCATACTGAGGACTCTAACCTGTCCAGATCACCTGCTACTTGACCCTGCTTTGTTCCCGACTTTGCTCCTTTGCCACCTGCCCTGCCTAATCCTCGACTCTGTTTTAGCTCTGTGGACTTGTATTAAACCTGCTGCAAGTGGAACCAGCTGTCTGCTCGTTCTTATGACGGTCTTGATTTGTAAAAATATGAATGTTGTTCTAGCATCAATCGGCCTAAATAAAGAAAACTACTCTGCCCACTCTTTTGCATCGACACAGCTGCTACAGCAGCCATTCAAGGCATCACCTCAGCCTGCCTTAAACAACTGGGTCCCTGCTCCTCGGCTGTGTACATATCAGACAGCCATCCAGACTTTATACAATCATTAAAGCTCAAAAATCCCTCAAGCCTTAACATTCCTGGCAAGTCACATGTAGCTGATGGTGGTTATTTCAAATGTAAATGGAAGGTCATGACTCTTATGAAACTCCAATCGTGGGTGTTTGAGTTGCCGTTCAATTTCATCATTTGCTCAAGCTCCAAACAGGGGTGCATTCGGTTGCCTACAAGTTGCAGCGCTCAAGCCCAATCGCAGGTGAATTCTGGTCTAACAGGTGTTAGTTGTATAGGTGTTAGGTGATAGTTACCGCGCACCTTTAAAACGCATAAACACCTCGGTGCGGGTGCTGCGTCATGAGGCAGCCAGAGGGTGGGGGCTGGGTGTCTGTGGCATTCAGCCAGTGTAGCATGGATCACATTTTGGCTCATTACATTTTGTTGAAACTTTTGGAATATACCAAGGAACATTATGATGAGGAATCTGAACCACATTTTGGGATGAATCCTAAACATATTAGAGAATGGTGCAAGCAGATGAATAAAGGAGCAAATAAGGCTGCAGAAAGAAAAGGATCAAACTGAGTTGGATCAATCCCTTGATTCTCCTGAACTTCACTTATTGTCTTACCACACTGGATCTCTTTCGGGGCAGCAAGATTTCAGAAACCGTCCAGTCTGCTGCTGTTGGACTAAGGCGGTACACTTTAGAGCTGGAGCTCGCTATGCCGCAACTGGGGAGGAGCTGGCAGCTCCGTGTAACTAACGGCTAAAAACATTAGCTGGTCGCTCCATGTAGCTAACATGCTAAAAACATTAGCTGCTAGCTTTGTGTAGCTAACGGCTAAAAACATTAGCTGGTCGCTCCATGTAGCTAACATGCTAAAAACATTAGCTGCTAGCTTCGTATAGCTAACGGCTAAAAACATTAGCTGGTCGCTCCATGTAGCTAACATGCTAAAAACATTAGCTGCTAGCTTCATGTAGCTAACGGCTAAAAACATTAGCTGCTAGCTCCATGTAGTTAACAGGCTAAAAGCATTGGCTGCTAGCTCTGTGTAGCTTGGCTGCTAGCTCGTGTAGCTAACAGGCTAAAACATTAGCTGCAAACTCCGTGTAGCCAACAAGCAAAAAACATTGGCTGCTAGCTCCGTGTAGCCAACAGGCTAAAACATTAGCTGGTCGCTCAATGTAGCTAACATGCTAAAACATTAGCTGCTAGCTTCGTGTAGCTAACGGCTAAAAACATTAGCTGCTAGCTCCTTGTAGTATCAATTCTGGGGTGAATCCTAAACAGCAGAGAGGCCGCAGAAAGAAAGAAAAATAGCAAGAGCACCTGCTGAACCCGAACCTGCTCAAAAGAATCCCCTCCTGAACCAGCAGATGATTACAAAATCATTATGTGCAGAGTTTCAGCTTGTTTGATCTGTCTAAATGTAACTGTGTAAACACATTGAATAGATAACAATGCAGCTGTTTTCTAAATGGATTTCTTTTTTTCTAAACTAGATGATGAAATCAGGAGCAGTGAATGGACAGATGAGGAGCAGCAGTGATGAGACGCATCATGAACATCACAACCACTAGTGCTGAAGCTGCAGGAGTGAAACCAGCAGCTGCGCCTGTCGGTTAAACAGCAGTTTGAGAAGAAGTACCACTGAGGTCCAGCCAAAGTCATTCCTGCTCAGAACGTCCGCAGAGATGCTCTGACCAGTGGTGGTCCTTGAGCGTCAACACACAAGATTCTCACAATGAAAGAGCCTAACTCAAATGAGAGAGCAACATTCATATGTGCCCACACAAAAACAGCAACTGTTTTACTACATTCCTGGTGTTAAGGGGTTAATCCCTTACAAATGATTTACGAATGGTTTGTAAAGATGAACCCCTACTTGATCAGGCTTTAGATATGGGGGCTGCAAAACACTCAATACATTGTTTATAAAGAGACAATTAGTACATTCATTGTTAATTTACAAACCATTTGTAGAATATTAAAAATGTTAACGTATATTTTACAAAGGATTAACAAATGCTATTAAATGTCTTCATGAGCAGTTTGAATAAACATGTAAGTCATTTGTAAGACGCCTACAAATTTAATAGCTGTCTTTATAAGCAGCTTAATACCACCTTACTAATGCTTGTTAATGTCTTAAGTAGTTTATAAAGTTTATTAATTATAAAGCGTTACCGGTATTTGCAATGTCCATCATGGGAGATAACCTAAGCCAGAATTTTACAGGATTTAGCATGACTGGAGGATGTCAGAGGTGTGAAAGGGCTTCAATGATGAATGTTGTAACCATTGGCTCTCACAGCAAGTAATTTAAGTGTCCTTGAGTAAATTTGACTCCAGCACCCTGTTGTTTTGACTAATTTTCAGTTCCACATAACCACAGTTAAGAGAATTGTGCTGAGGCCTGCTTACACATGTGGTCATGATTCTAGGAGAAGTCGTGCATGGATGGATTGATTGGTGCGAGTGGACCTTAATAAAATTTTAAAACCCCTTGTCAAAAATAAAGCATAAAAAGCTGAAGTGTTCAAGGAAGAAAAATGAAAATATGGCAAGAATATAAAACAACATATGAGAAGCTGTAGAAACAGGGAGAGTCATAAAAAAGTCTTACCAGTATGGTGGAGACAATCAGCGACCGATTGGAGAGAGAGTCGGAAACATTGATTGTCTTCCCCTTCTGGTTGTCAGTCATGTTCAGGCCACTTGATGGGTCCCAAATACCAATCTGTAAAATATGAAAAATATAGTTATAACATTAAGTTTACCAGAGAAACATACCACAAGTCTTAATAAAATCCTGCAGCACCCCTATCCTCCAACAACAGTTCTGGGTAACAAAAGACACAAACTCCTCTGGGCACCTCAATTTGAGCACCGGGGATAGCTTTTCACCCCAATTTTTAGATTGGGGTGATGTGAGCTCGCCTTCTGATCTTGGTCAGAACTCTTGCATTAAAATTCTGGAGAAGCTGAAGGTTCATAATGTTATTAATTGGAAGACCAGCTAGCAGGGTGTTACAATAATAAAGTTTATTGATGATAAAAAAATGCATTAGCGTCCCCACATTAACAAGAGAGAGAATTGGGCGGACCCTAGCCAAATTTTTAATATGATGAAAACCAGTTTTAATAACCCGCTTAATATGAGGGATAAAAGTCAGCTTAGAGGCAGAAATAATGCCTAGGAGTTAACTTTCTGAATAACTTAATGAAAGTTCACTTAGTTTCAGAAACTGTTTTTTCTCTCTTGGCTTCTGGACCAAAACTAAAATTTCAGTTTTTTTCCTGATTCAGCAGCAAAAAATGTTTTGCCATTCATAATTTCACATGGTCAATAAGTGCTTCTATTGGTCTTGTGTCATCAGGAGACATAGCTAGTCTGGGTGTCATCAGCATATGTCATCAGCTATAAAAGCTGATGTTGTGCTTCCTGATGACATTCCCCAAAGGAAGCACACACATGTTGAAAAGCACACCATATTTAATTTCATGCACCCCAGAAAAGTGTTTGTCCATGCTTACCATAAAGTTTCTCTTCATGAGGTAGTAATTGAACCACTTAAGAACAGTCCCTGAAAGGCCAAGGTTTTTAAGTCTGTTTAAGAGGATCAGGTGATCAACAGTGTTAAAAGCAGCACTTAGATCTAATAGAACTAATACTGAGATCTGACCTAAATCCAAGATACATCTAACATCTTTAACAATCTTTAACAGGCATGTCACAGTACTGTGGTTCATTACTGGTTTATCTTTAGGATGTTATTTTGAAGGGGAAACTCATTTACCTGAAAAAGGCTTGCTTAAAAAGGGAAAGTTGGACACTGGTCTGTAGTTATTAAAAACTGTAGAATCTGATTTGTTTTCTTCAGGAACTGTTTCACCACTGCAGGTTCAAAGGCAGTAGGAAACATACCCATCTGTAGAGAGCAGTTCATGACATTTAAAATCTCACTCTCAAAAGATCAGTAAAATCATTGAATCAGTGATGTGGGGATGGAATCTAAAAAACAGATCATTGCATAGAGGTCAGACCAAGCCATAATAAAAGGACTTTTCTATTCATTTATAATGCTAGATCGTACAGATGTCCTCACACAATGAGGCAGTAGTAAGGCTGTATTGTGTTTTTATTCACGTCAGAGTTGATCAAAGATTCTATTATGGTGAAGAGGACTCTTGGATTATTTTTGTTTTAAGATATAATGTTCATGAAGTATGAGTTCCTGGTCTGTTTTATAGTCTGGTTGTAAAATTTTTATTGGTTCTGGTATAGTTGATAGTTAAGCTTGTGTTTTCTCCAACAACTTTCAGTGGCTCCGGTTTATCTCTTCAGTTGTTGAATTTCCTCAGTGCTTCAAGGAGGTGTGGGTTTGATTATTATCTTATTAGATTTTAGTGGAGCAACAGAGTTGAGACTGGATCTTAATTTACTGTTAAAACTTTCTACCAGTAAATCACAAGGGGCTTTTAAGATAATTGGAGAGTTTGAGCAAATAGATTAAATCAAATTTTCAAACACTTCAGGAGTCAAGTATCGTTTCTTCACAGTTCTCACTGAGGCCTGTCATTTTATAAAACCAGTTATGTTAAAAAGTACACAGTACTGATCAGAAACAGCCAGGTCCACAACAGTGGACACACTAGCAGGTAAACCATGACGGCCTCACACCTGCAGCAACTCCTCCAGCTTCCTGGTCATCTTCAATAGCCACTGGAGACTGCTTACCTAACACTTCATCAGCTCAACAAGTTTAACAGACAAATTTAACAGAGACCCAGAGCACTGCGTTGGTTTCCTTCTCCAGTGCAATACGTTTCTGTGTCAGCAACCAAGTGTCTATCCCACAGAGGAGTGACTCTGGTGTGCTCGATGTTGTCTGGAGAAGTGCGAGAATGGATAACACTGGACTGGAGGAACACTGCATTCCATTCTTGTACAGCGTTCACACAGAGGTTAGATGGCAAAGACCGTGGGAAGCAGTTTTACAACATCAGCAAAGGGGACAAACCACAGCCTCCAACTCACTCACCACAGAGCTGCAGCGCGTCCTGGCATGTTGCGACGAGGGTTTGACTTTGGACCAGCTCGTCACTCTCACCATTAAACTGGACAATCCACTGAAGACTTAGTGGCCACGTAACCAAACCTCAGCGATGACTGCGTCCGCCTTGCAATTTCTCCCAGAGGTCTATGGTTTCAACCAAGAGCCCATTCAACCGGCCAATATAAAGAAATCAATTTAAAACTGGGTTATTTTGGCTCAGATGCAGCCATACCTGAAGAACCTGTCCTCACACTCTCCAGTGAGTGTGAGGACAGGTTTTCTTGTGTGAGAAGCTATGGAGAGAAAACACGTCAAATGTAAATGCCGAAAGCTCTTCTGAAATTGTAATAAACATCCCAGTACTCTGCATTAAAGGATTTTTTTCGGGATTCCCGCAAGTCACAGGATTCCTGCCGGGTCCCCGTGGGATGGGAATAATCTCTGCCATTCATCACGGCACAAAGACGGGACGGGTTCTTACGGGAGTGGGAGTCAACCAATCAGTCACGAGTGAAACAGTTTTTTTTGGGTTTCCCTTCAGAGTGAACGACAACCGTGGCTCCTTCCTTTGAGCAATAAGAAAAATCACCCGTCTTACTTTTTTCTCTTCAATCCGCACGTGATACATCAATTTGTACGTGCTTTCGCCTACAGTTTGCACGAGTGGGGTAATGTTTGCTCTATGGTAAAAAAAAAAGGGGTCAATAATCTTGCGTTGAGCGGAGGCGTGTGCCGGGTGGTAGATTACATGCACAGCAGCACATGAACGAGTATGATCAACGTACAACAACAATAAACTACAGCAACGCAGAGACTTAAAGAAAATGAGTGACATCAGGAAAAGAATCCAAATGAAAAATCATTTCATTTTATTGATAACACAAAGGAAGAGTGTAGAGTTTGCAGGAAAGTTATTTCATCTAAAACAGGCTCCACAACCAACCTGTACAGACACCTGAGAACTGAGAGAACCTTCTTTAAAACTGGATTTCTAAATGCAAACTCTTTTCTTTCTGGTCTTTCTTTCTGGTTTTGCACATTTTAATTTGTATTTTGTGTTGTGGTTGGAGTGTTTTCTGTTTTGCTTCAAATTTGTTCAAAAGGAACTACTAATAATCAGTATCGGTATCAGTCGATCTCTAGTGTTAAGGGTGGGGCCTGTCCACACACACACTCAAATGTGACAAAATTACCTGTTGACTCCAAAAACCTTCACATATAAACATTTCAACATGTACACAGTAAAACTACATCTCATACCGACATACTCATGCACACAAAACAACACATGTAAAGCTTTTCATCCTGTCGCACAGTATTTGTGCAACGGTGAGCTGGGACCTATGTTCAGATATGCGTTTATGTACAACTGAGGTGAATGATGGAAAGTAAAAAGAGGGAGAGTGAATGTCACCTCTACACCAAGATGACCACAGAGACCTCAGACGAGCATCCCACCACCACCCAGGAGTTCCTTGTATCCCCAGACTCCAGTCCCAGGCATCAGCCAGGGCCCCCCAACGGAAACCCACCCCACACTCCAGGGACCACAGCCCCACCCTACAGCTAGACACCCAGATATTGTCGGAACACAGACACTGATGACAAGCATTTTCTGGTGGCCCACACTACAGGTGGACGTAGCACAGTACGTGAGCCGTTGTGCATCCTGCCAAATAGCCAAATCCCCCTGACAGCGTCCGGCAGGCCTACTGCAGTCTCTGCCCATACCATGGCATTCCTGGTCACATGTTGTATGTAGACTTCACCTCGCAAGTGTAGCGAGAGATGTTCAGGAGACTGGGTATTAATGTGAACCTCACTCCAGCAACCATCCCCAGTACAATGGCCTGGTGGAACATCTTAATCAGGAGATCACGGGGTACCGTCAGACCTATTGTAAAAACCAGCAGGAGGATTGGAGATTTTTCCTGGTCTGTCCTGAATACTGAATGATGGCGGCCAAGGAGCTCTCACCTTCCAGTGTGATCAATCAATCAGGCGATCAATCTCCGTTCTTCCCCTGGTTCCTCTGTTCTATCCTCTGCGGAGCTGCCGGCAATTGATGATTGATTCCTCTGTTGTGAAGAGACTTAAAAAGACGCTCAGGGTCAACTATAGCGAACCGTCCGCAGGTTTCAAAAACAGGCTGATCTGTGTCGCTAGGAAGGTCCAAGCCGTCGTGGTTCTGACTCCCACCACGTGGAACCAGCCGTCTGCCCGTTTTTGACTACTTCCATCCATCTATTTTCTTAACTGCCTGTATCCCTTCTGGGTGATGGGGTTGCCAAAACGTGCTTCAGCTACTGTTGGACGAAGGTGCGTACACCCTGGACAGGTCGCCAGCCTGTCGCAAGGCCCATGGGGATGGAGTAAGCATGCTCGCAACAACAAGCTTCGGCAGGGGAGGCAGCCTGTTTGGGTCACCTGAACGTTATATTTTTCCTATTTTCATCAAGACAAATATTTAAAAAGGTTCTCGAATAACATGATTGTTTGTATTTGTTCCTTCTCGGACTAATGCGGGACAGCAAGTCAGCAAATTGGGTCACAAAGACACAGAGAAAACACAGAAAAAGCTTAAAAGGTTTATATTTTATATATATATTTATTTATATTTTGTTTTATATATTTTCTTAATCATCTTAGAGTAAACTATATCCATATATATATATATATATATATATATATATATATATATATATATATAATATTTTATTACCTTTAGCAATTACCACACTATAGAACAATATTTTATGAAATATGATTTTTTTTTTGAATTATTTTACAACGCCTTGATCTCTAAGACGCCTTTCGCTCCTTGTCCATTTTGTGATGTCATCCTAGACCCGGCCTAGCCAGTGTGTCTGTGTTTCTCCCATCAAAAACAAACATCTGGGGCAGCCATGGTGCAGTGCGGTTGACCTCTGATTGGAAGACTGCAGGTTTGATTCCCACCTTTCCTGTCCATTTGTTGAAGTATCCTTGGGCAAGACACTGAACCCCACATTGCTCCTGGTGGAAGGTTGGTGCCCGTGCTTAGCAGCTTAGCTACCATTAATGTGTGAATGGTTAATGGTACTGTGACTGTTAAGTGCTTGGGGCCTTCAAGGAAGAATAGGCCTTTGACATTCACATTTTTGCAAAGATTGATATGCATATTCTGCATATGAAATGAAAGTGTAGCTCAGCAGAGAAAGTGTGTGCATGTGTTAGGCTGGGGGTGCTGGTTGTGCAGACTCTTTTTGGAGGGGGCTATTCCTCACTTTCATATGTCACATAAATGTGACATGTCACAATGTGAGCACTTACTTGTTTTTGTCAATTGTGAGAGGCTGGTGCTCAGAGTCCAGGTTTATAGAGGAAGGCTCAGATATTTAAATACCCCTTTGAGGTTGTTTTTTGTAAGGAACAAACATAATACACTTAAAAACTCAAAAAGTTGATTTTGCAATCTTAAAGGCCCTTTAAGATGGAACCTAGCTGGCTTGTGGGACTTCTGAATCACCTAATAGGTACCAGCAGCCTAGGCTATTGTGGAGACAAAAACTCAACTCTGGCAGGAGTTCAGTGAGGTCATGCAAAAGAATTATCGTTATTTTTGAAGAGATTCTGACAAACCATTCAGTGCCTCATTAAGAGGCTGTGGACTCCGGGGTGGGGCTGTCCTTCATCTGAGCTGAAGTGAAAGATAGTCCAACAGTTGCACAAGGGCACAACTATAGGCAAAAATGAAGTCCACCTCGAGTTCCTCAAGTTTCTGGATGCTGTGAAGCTGTCTTGGCTGACAAGTCTCTGCAGCATTGCGTGGAAGTTGATAAAAGTATGACAAGATTAGCAGACTGGTGTTGGTTCCCTTTTCAGAACCCAATACAGAGGAATCACACTCTTCTGCCTCCCCAGGACAGTTTATTCCAGAGTACTGGAGAAGAGAGTTTGACTGGTAGTGGAATATAAGATTAAGGAACAACTGCAGATTGTGTCCCGGCCAAGGAAAGGTGGAGCTCTACATCCTTCAAGGGGAGCAAGGGAGTTCTTGGGAGTTGCTCATCCAGACCTATCTCTAAGGTGAGATAGGGTGAAGAGCTTGGCCGCCCCAAAAAGTTACATCCAGTATGTAATTTAGGGCTGAATATTATATAACCAACTGAATATTTTATTTATTTCTTAAGTGACCATGGTATAAGCGGGATAATGCCCTTGTAAGTGTGCATTATGATAAATTAACACACGATGAGGAAGCCTGACTTGAAACGCTTCATCAACTGGTCGTTGGGCATCATCCCTTATGTAATCAATTAGGCTAAGTCTTGATACTTGCTGGTTCTTGTGATGCATCTTTAGACAACCTAAAGTGTAAGCTTGCAATAGATAAATATATCAAAAATAATAATAGAAATACTTGTGTTTAAAGTAATCCTGTGTTTGGTCTGCATATTCATTTTGTTTTAATGTTTTAGGGGGAAAGGCTTTTAAAAGTGGTTTAAAACTTAAAAATGAACATTTGCACATGTTTTGTGGTATCTAACCTTCTCTAGTCCCTCTTCCTTTAGACTGATGACATCCAGATCAAAGTCAGTTCTCAGGCCATTGGACTTGTTGAAAGAGATTCTGCCTGTAAGACCATCCCAGTGAGCCTGCAAACAGAAGCACATAAAATATCTCACCAGCTCCATCAAGACTGCAATACTGAATTATCTTTTTGAAATAAAAAAATATGTATATTCTTTATATGTTTTATAAGAACCGTTTAGGATAGTTTTTTTTTCCTTTCTTTGTTTGTGGTCAGGGAGTGGACATAGCCCAGGAACCTCCCTACTTTGTTGCTGAGCATTAGCATATTACTGTACGTGTTCACAATCAAATTAACATATGCATTACATGAAGTAAAAATATATTCCATGGCCTTAGCAAGAGAACTTCCTTTAAACAGGAATTTGTTGCAATATAGTTATCCAGTTTAGGAAGGAACCTTATGCAATCAGTGACAACATCTAGGTAATATTTCATGAGTCATTTGCCAGACCTGACCACATAGACTATTTTGCCTCATTTCCACTAAGCAGTCCTGTACATTCCAGTCTGGTATTTTGAGCATTTCCATTGTAAACTGAGCCATTAAACAGTACCAAACCGTACCTCTTGGGGACCCCCATTGGTTCTAGGTCCATGGAAAGGTGAAACGGAACAGTTGGGGCACCCATCGATTGGCAGAAAGTAATGATGACTCATAGAAAGCGCCAATATAATGTTCAAAAGCTAGCGCTCATAAAGTAACTTTTTTTTTCCCTTTTTAAGGTGATATTTCTGTTAGCCACCTGCAATCATCTTTTTAACATTAAATTCCTGTTACGCACGCTGTGCCAGAAGTTAATAAATAAAAAGACGAGCTGCTGGATGACCTCCATTTTTGTTGCTTCTCTTATCAATGCACAGCACTGATGCAAACACACTAGCGGTCTACACCACGCATGCGCCATGAAAATAAACCTCTCAGTGGAACCTAGGATTAACTGAGTGGAAACACTCACCAGAAATAACTGGACCATGCTGTACCACTCCTTACTGGATTGTACTGAACTGGACCGCTCAGTGAAAATGAGGCTTTTCAGTCTCTTATGGCACAGGGACAATGACTTCTCAAAGGAAATGCCTGACTACTGTATGCACGTACATGGTAAATGGTGGATACTTAGAGCTTTCCTTCCTTCTTTGAAGGTCCAAATTGATTTAAAGTCCCAGTCTCATCCACCAATGCAGACATTTATTCACACACTGATGCTGGTTCGACTGCCTTACACTGGCGCCAATCTGTAACCACCAGGAGCAATGTGGGCTTCCCCAAGGACACTTCGACATGTGGGCAGGCAAGGCAAGAAGCAGACCTGCTCTATCTTTGCACCACAGCCATATTTTTGGTAGCTATCTATTGCTTGTGGAGATCTGTATAAAAAAGAAAACCAAAATTTGCGACTGGCAACACTTTGTTGAGAGATAATAATATGTGGATAAGGGGTTGATCTCTTTATCCACAAAGTCCAGAGCAATAACTTTGTTCAAGGGCACATGTGCATCCCTTGTTAAATCTAATGTTAAGCTTTAAAAAAATCACATTAGGGTTTTGGTCATGCAAACCTTAAAACCCAATAAGGTATCCAAATATATTGAATAGTTAAGCCTTACTTCCAGGTGAGTGAACTCATTAGCTGCCAGCTGCTCTCTGTGACAAGCTTGTTTGTTTTAACATTTTGTCTTGAACAAAATGTCCTTTCAGACATCACTGTTCCACCCCAAATCGCAGGGGATCTCACCATGTTTTACAACTGGATAAATACAATTGGGTCTCCGTGCTCAACTTCCAAACTAACTCAATCAAGACAACATCCGAAAAGTGGATCACAGTGCGTTTTTGTGACCTAGTCAGCTATAATTTTATGTATGTTTTATTCTATTTTGCATTCCATCCTCTTATAAAGACTCTGGGCTTAAGCATCGCTCCCACACACCTTGACTGGTTCTAGTACTATCTCTTAAACCCCCAGTTGAACACACAGTTACTTCATTTGAAACATTTTACCATTTACCTTTTTTTTTTTTTTTACCTTTTTATCAGATGTATTCCACTAGGTTTCATTCAGGAGTCTTGTTCTTTGTCTTTGTATTATTTATCTTCCCTCCCATTATGTTTACTTTCAATGTTTTTGAGTCAACATCATTTGCCTACATGGAAATTACAAGAATGTGCAACTGCTTTCGGATTTATCAAGTTTGCTCTCACACAACCAATTTATCTCATCAATAAAAGAGAGGCTTGTATAAATCTAATGAGCCCCAGACACCTGAAGATCTGAAAGCAGCCAACAAACAAATACTTTAGTCTGCTTGAAGGAACACTTCCTGGGGAAAAGTATGTGGGGTTTACCCATATAAATACTTTGAGTTTTATTGGGTTGTCCGGGGTTGTAGAGAGGAGCAGCTGCATTTTAAGAGGAGCGCTGGCTTGTCTTGCAGGCAAGGAAGCCCAGTCCTCTCACTGGCCACTTCCTCCGGCTCATTATGGGGGGATCCCAAGGCATTCCCAGGCCAGCTGAGAGATGCAGTCTTGCATATCCTCCCCAGGGAGGCACTCGGACTAGATGCCCAAGCCACCTCAACTGGCTCCTCTCAATGTGGAGGAGCAGTGCCGGTCTTCATCCTCTGCATTCTCAAGAGGAGGCATGCCAGCAGGATTGAGGAGATCCTTGAAGTACTGCTTCCACCGTCTGACAATGTCACCAGTGAAATTAAACTCTTTCCCATCTGCACGATTCGCTAAGAATCTCTGTAGGCATTTCTCCATGGCCTGACCAATAACCTTCCAGGACCCAGTTTTTGCCTCCTCAACAGCCCAAGCTTGCTTAGACTTCCTGCACCTGTCAGCTGCCCCTTGAGTCCTAAAAGCCAGCCAGGCTTGGTAGGACTCCTTCTTCAGCTCAACAACATCTCTTATTTCTGGTGTCCAGCACCAGGTTCTGGGATTGCCACCATAACAGGCACCAGAGACCTTGCAACCACAGCCCCAAAGAGCAGCAGCAACAACAGAAGTGGAGTACATGGTCCACTGGCTCTTAGAGTCCTCAGCTTCCCTCTGCACCCATTGAAAGTTCTCCTGGATGTGGAAGTTGAAGACCTCCCAGATTTAGGGGTCCATCCATCCATCTTCTTCCGCTTATCCGGGACCAGGTCGCGGGGGCAGCAGTCTAAGCAAAGATGCCCAGACTTCCCGGTCCCCGGCCACTTCCTCCAGCTCCTCTGGGGGGACTTTCCCAGGGAGGCTGAGGAGTGTGATTCCCCGGTAATTGGAACTCACCCTCCGGTCCCCCTTCTTGAAAAGGGGGACCACCACTCCTGTCTGCCAGTCCAGTGGTACTGTTCCCGACTGCCATGCAATGCTGCAGAGACGTGTCAGCCAAGACACTCCCACAGCATCCAGAGACTTGAGGCACTCAGGGCGGACCTCGTCCACCCCTGGTGCCTTGCCACAGAGGAGCTTGTTGACAACATCGGTGACTTTAGCTTGGGTAATGGACAGCCCCACCCCAAAGCTCTCAGCCTCTGCTTCCTCAAGAGAAGACGTGTCAGCAGGATTGAGGAGATTCTCGAAGTATTCCTTCCACTGCCCGACAATGTCCCCAGTTGAAGTCAGCAGCTCCCCACCTGCACTGAAAACTGTGCCTGCAGAAAACTGCTTCCCCCTCCTGAGGCGCCGGACGGTTTGCCAGAACCTCTTTGAGGCCAACCGATAGTCCTTCTCCATGGCCTCACCGAACTCCTCCCAGGACCGAGTTTTTGCCTCTACTACAGCCTGAGCCACAGCTCGCTTAGACTGCAGATACCTGTCAGCTGCCTCTGGAGTTCCACAAGCCAGCCAGACCTGATAGGACTCCTTCTTCAACTTGACGGCATCCCTTACTTCCGGTGTCCACCAACGGGTTCGGGGGTTGCCGCCACGACAGGCACCAGAGACCTCAGCAGAGACAATGGAGGTGGAGAACATGGTCCATTCAGACTCAATGTTACCAGCCTCCCTCGGTACCTGTTTGAAGCTCTCCCGGATGTGGGAGTTAAAGACTTCCCTGACGGAGGGCTCAGCCAAACGTTCCCAGCAGACCCTCACAGTACGTTTGGGTCTACCAAGTCTTTCCGGCCTCCTTCCCCGCCAACGAATCCAACTCACCACCAGGTAGTGATCAGTGGACAGCTCTGCCCCTCTCTTTACCCGAGTGTCCAAAACACACAGCCGAAGGTTGCCTGAAACGACTACAAAGTCGATCATTGATCTCCTGCCGAGGGTGTCCTGATGCCACGTGTTGGACACCCCTGTGCTCATACATGGTGTTTGTTATGGACAAACTATGACGAGCACAGAAGTCCAACAACAGAACACCGCTCGGGTTCAGATCAGGGAAGCCGTTCCTACCAATCACGCCCCACCAGGTGCTACTGTCGTTGCCCACGTGGGCATTGAAGTAGCCCAGGAGGACAATGGAGTCCCCCGTCGGGGCACTTTCCAGTACCCCTCCGAGAGACACCAAGAAAGCTGGGTACTCCGAACTGCTGTTCGGCCCGTAAGCTGAAACTACAGTCAGAGACCTGCTCCCCACCCGAAAGCGGAGGGACGCAACTCTCTCGTCCACCGGGATGAACTCCAACACTTGGCGGCTAAGCTGGGGGCTCACGAGTAAGCCCACCCCAGCCCGCCGCCTCTCACCACGTGCAACTCCAGAATGGTAGAGAGTCCAACCCCTCTCGAGTGACTGAGTTTCAGAGCCCAGACTGTGCGTAGAGTTGAGCCCAACTATGTCTAGCCGGTACCTCTCAACCTCTCGCACAAGCTCAGGCTCCTTCCCTCCCAGAGAGGTGACGTTCCATGTCCCAAAAGCCAAGTTCCATGACCGGGGTTTAGGCCGCCAAGGCACTCGCCCTCGACTGCCACCCAAACCACATTGCACCGGCCCCTTCTGAGCTCTCCTGCAGGTGGTGGGCCCACTGGGGAGTGATCCCACGTCAACCGTTCGGGTTTTACCCGACCGGGGCCCGTGAGAGGAGCCCCGGCCACCAGGCCTGGGTCCAAGGTGAGGCCCCGGTAACGCCAATCCGGGCGACGTAACTGGATCAGTGATGTGCTTTCTCATAAAGGAGTTTGTGAACCGCTCTTTGTCTGACTCGTCACCCAGGACCTGTCTGCCATGGGAGACCCTAGCAGGAGCCGAAGCACCAGATAGCATAGCTCCTGGGATCCCTCGAGCACTCAAACCCCTCCACCACGATAAGGTGGCGGTTCATGGAGGGGGTTAGCTGTCATTATCCACATGGGTACTGAAGTCCCCTAGGAGGACAATAGAGCACCCTGTTGGGGAACTTTTCAGTACAGCGTTGAGAGACAACATGAAGGCCAGGTAGTCCAAACTGCTGTTTGACCTGTAGGACACAATTACCATCTCTTGCTTGACTGCTACCCAAAACACATTGTATCAGTCCCTTTTGAGCTCGCCTGCAGGTGGTGTGCTCACAGAACAGTGATTCCACATTGTTTCTTTGAGCTGGGCCGAACAGGGGCTCGTGGGAAGTGCCCTGTCCACCAGGCGGTCACTTACAAGCTCCAACCCATGGCCTGTGTCCACAATGGAGCCCCAGTGCCGTCAGTCCGGACAACAGTAAAGGATCTTATGTTTGTTGTTCATAAGGGGATCCTGAACCACACTTGTCTGCCTTGGGAGACCCTACTGGGGGGAAAAGCCCTGGAAAGCTCCTGGGATCACTTAAGCTCTCAAACCCTTCCACCACATTAAGGTGGTGATTCATGGAAGGGACAAATTCAGCCCAGAACAAATTACAAATTATGCTCTGATTGTCTAACTTCACTTCTAACAACCAGGCTACGCAGAAGGGTCGCCAAAGGAGTATGTAACTTTCACTTGAACAGCACAAACAGGTTCCCTGTATATGTATAAATATGAACATTATCGCTTAACTGACTCACAGGGTTGTCTTAGCTCCTACAATTTCATGTGGGCCACCTACATGCCCTGTACAGATGTGCCCATTGTTCATTCATAGACAGCCTAGATCCATGTGTAAGGGCAGTTGTGACAGGGGCAAAAGCCAAGCGATTCACATGCATGACTTCTACATTACACCTCATAATAACTGGATACATGGATGCGAAAAATTCCATGTATGCAGTTCGAGGACAAGCAAAGGAACTTTCATCTGATAGGGGCACAAAATTCATTGCAGCCAGTGCCGAACTAGGCATGATGCTTCCAAACAATAACAAACCCAACACCTTCAAGTACCTCTATGGCCAGGGCTCTTCATAAGATTATAATCTTCAACACTCTTCCAATATGTGAGTAAAGGATGGGTTTGTAATGACATGCAAAATAGTAGACAATGTTTCTGTAGAATAAACACATCCAACTGATAAATTAAGTACTTGCTCTTGACCCAAAAGCATTATGGGCTTCTTTCATCAGGAGATTTTACTGTCTAAAATCAACTCTAATAACTAGTATAGGCAGATCCAGGCTCTTGTAAAAGACGTCTGGAGCAGCTAGAGAAATGAATATCTCAAAACATTTTACTCAGAGAATAAGTGGCAAAAAACTCCTTGCAATCTTCAACCGGGTTACATTGTTTTGCCAAAGCAAGGTCAGGCACCAAAAAATGAATAGACAGTCGCCATAATCGCATCAACCTTTCCAAGTGGTGATAGGAGAGTCAGGAAGCTTAAAAAGAGGACATTATCTCAAGGCATCTTAATTACTTATCTAGGTCTTCTACCCTCCCTAGGTAATATTATTCTTCATTAACTTCAAATTACAAGTGATTATTCCGTTAGCATTGGTTTGTTTGAATTATTTTTGTTTTTGGTGGGATAGTCTGCGACTGCATTACACTGTGGGTAACAAGGGAACGTTTTGGGAGAAGTGTTAAAAGTGTATACTCTCCAAGCTGTTTCTGGTGTGTTGTCTACTTTTACTTAGACCTTCAAAACCAATGGATGTAATTTTAGCTAATTCAAAATAAAATATATAATATTTAGATGTTTCAGGGGGCCTGTTTTAGATGGCTCTTTCTAAATATGTTTGTAACTAGGAACTAGACCTAACCCATGCATCATACTACGTTGTTGCTGTGTATTAGCATAATAATATACATTGCTCCAAAGACGCGCTCTAATTAGCTAAATCTCTGGTGCCACCAGGAATCTTTCTTTTAAAGCCTGAGTGGGACTTTGTGGGGTATGATCAAACACTAATTCAGCAGACTTGAATCTGAGTGTCTCTTTCCCAGTCATATGCTGCAAACATAATGAAAAAACACGTGCTTAAAGTATCGATGGTTCTCTGTGTGGCTTGTTGCACAGAGACCTGTGTGAGGGCAGCGTGGACTTTCCAGAGGGCTTTAAGACACAGTTTTAGGCTTTGCATACACACTAAATAAATTCACAGATGAATGTGTTTTGTTTTCCCGTTTTTACACATTGACTATCTCCTACTGATTGCCATGTTGTCCAAATGATACTGCAAGAGTATATGGTCTGTTTGGGGTTGTTGTGTGCACTGAGGAGGTAGGAGATGAACAAATATCTACCTCCTTGATGAGGGCCATGAAGCGGTTTCCAAAGCGCCACGGCTTGTGCCGGTTGCACTGTAATGAGCTGACAGTGATCTGCTGAGACTGCTGCACAGCCACGGCCACCACGTGCACAGCATCGTACATGAGCGCAGCATCCGTCTGCAAGCCAAATACAATGGGGTAAAGCAAATGGTTAATGTGGAGAACCAATCAGCACAGTCAAGCAATATGGATCTTCACACAATTAAAAAAATGTTAATGTTTTGCTTGAAAACCTGCAACATATTAAGGCTCAGATTCTGAGAAATTCATCTTTCATATTGTGAACAATATCAGAAATATTTGATGTTATTCTTTGTATTTGGGCTTGTAGGAGAAGTTAAAAAAAAAGGCGCTGGAGCATCAACAATGTTTTACTTGAGAAGAAAAACATCCAAACAAAGGTGGTATAAGAATGAATCTATTGCATGTTGGTTAAAAATTAACAATATCATTGTTGGTAGAAATGTTGTTCCCAAACAACATTTTCTCAAAGTGCTACACACAAAACCAACAACAACAACAAAAAATGAAGCTTGTTTAATTACAACTCTTCTAATGTAATTTTATCCACATCATTCCAAATAGGTCACATTGTCCTAATCATATATTAAATGCTAAAAAAAGTGACTAATCCTATTCGGCTTTGAACCTAAAAACTTTCTGGAATTGCACTTCAGATTTCAGTGGGTTTCTGTTTTGTATCATAAAGCCTTTTGACATTGGTACTTTAATAAAAAACACTGTTTATATATCAGACTGACTGGTTTAGTGGTTTGAACCAAAAGAAGTCTGCAGATTCCAAATTCATTGATTTGGTTATTTCAAGCATAAATTGGACAGTACACAAAAAAATAAACACAAATAATTATCAAACTCATTACTGAGACAATGAAATGCATTGATCTGAGAGAAAAGATAAAAAAAAAAACAATAACAAACAAACAAGCAAAAACAACGCACTGAAGTCACATTTGTAACATTCGTTTAGTATAATGATGAATAATTTAACTCTAGTAGAGCTTGATTGATTGCTTGAAAAGGAGTGGGAAGAAGCGAACTTCTATAATCCCACCCCTACATAGTTACTTCATTTCATGGTGTTGCATCGTTTTCATAATCCGGTTCTGATCAGAAACCTTATTGATTCACACTTTAGGTAATCAATATGTAATAAACATTGATTATCATTAGAACACTAATTACATTGATCTAGTAATCATTGCTACATATTTCAGATCAAGTAAAAAAATTTCGGTAGTTCATCAATAGATTGTGATTACCTTTCAAGTAACATTTTAGTGATCATTATTGCACATTACACAATTTAATAATCATAGGTAGTGATTTAAAAAAAAAAGAAGAAAAAAAATCTTTTCTCTTTTTAATTTTTTTTTTCTTTGATTATTTCAGCACATTCAAGTTCACATGTCCACATATTTGAAATTATTCAAACACCAGTTGATCTTTAACTCTTCTTATCTTCATATTGTGAGATTAGAGTTTCTTTGTACATTTTCTTGAATTTTTGGATGTTTGAACATTGTTTGAGCTCATTACTTAACCCGTTCCAAAGTTTAGAGCCGCATTCAGACACACAGAAACTTTTTTTTGTGGTTCTTATCAGTTTGATCTTGAAGTTCCTACATCCCCTCAGTTTAAAGCCTCCTTGTTTTCTAAGAACTGTTTTTGGATATTCAACAATAATGTTTTTCCACTGGCTCTATATAGAATTTCTGCAAAAATCAACAAGTTCATACAGTTTTAAAAGTCTGGATTGATAAAATAAATTTTTTCTCTTGACCTTTGTTTTAAGAATTTTTTATAGAGGTTATTTTTCTTTTTACAAGCATTTTGTAGACCAGTTGTTAACCGAGGACATTTTTGTAAATTTGTTCTTGAATTGATGAATTGGACAGTTTTTGTTATAGAGTGAGCTAAATATTTCTAAAAAAAACATTCCTAAGCGGTGTCCACATCTTTCTCTCTGTACACAGAGTTCCAGTTCTGTCTGGATAAGTCATTATTAAAGGAGGTCATTGTTTTTTTATTTCTTAACCTTTTGTAAACTGGTTCTTTCATTATTTTCTTTGTTGCCACGTTGATATCAAATAGTGTGAAAACTGGTAAATGATCAGTTATGTCGCATATCAGGAATCCACTCATATGAGTGTTTTCTATATTATTAGTAAATATATTATCAATAAGAGCAGAACTGTGAGCAGTAATTCTGCTGGTCTTGTTACGGTTGGATAGAAACTCATACTGTACATTCTGCTGATAAAGTCATCTGCTGCTTTATGTTTGCTGGGGTTTATCAGATCTATATTCAGATCTCCACAAATAAAGAAAGTTTTGTTATGTTGAGAGTGAAACAGTTTTTCCATCCAGTCACTGAACACTTCTAGGCTTGACCCTGGTGACCTTTATATACAGCTTATAATGACATTCTTCCCTGATTCATTACAGATTCCCATTGTAATACATTCCAGTATTCCATCCACTGCAACTGACATTTGATCAATTACTGTAAACCTCATATTTTTCTGCACAAAGATTGCAACTCCTTCTCCTTTTTTATTTACTCTGTTCACATAATGAAGTTCATAGTTTTCCAATTCAAAATCAGTGTCTTTGTTGTCACTGAACCAAGATTCTGATACAGTTCTGATGTTAAAGGAACATCCCAGATTCTGTAGATAGTCCTTGATGTCTCCAAAGTTAGTGTCCATGCTTCTGCTGTTAAAGTGGATGATTGACAGTTTTCCTTCAGGGTTAACAGAGTTTTTAAAGTCATCTATGCTGTAATATTTGCAGTCCAGATTAACAGTGGAAAAGAACTGATCAGGGTTTCCATGTGGTTTGTGTCCAGAGAAATTCCTTTGGACTTTAGGAAATCTTCCAGCTGTTTCTCCACAGAGCTGATCTCCGGCTCGTCAGAGTCATCACCGTTCCCTGCGGTCACTGCATGCGCATATGACCGGGGTTTGATCTTCAATCCGGTGATTATCACATCATTAATCCTGGAATTCTGCTCCTGGTCATCCATTCGTTTTTCCATGTTATCCATTCGGTTGACAGTGTGTTCATGCTGAGCTCGGAGCTGTCTCCCCTCCTCCAGTGCGCTCAAGATCTGCTCTTGCTGGATCTTTATGGATCTTATTTCTTCCACTTTTTTCTCAGTAAATAGATTTTCGAAGTGCAGCTGCTCTACGCCTCAGTGGCATCGTGTTGTCCATTCCAGGTTAAGAAAACAAAAAAACTATTTTTGCTGTCTTCTTCTTGTATTATTGGAATGTGACATTTTATATTTATTTTTTTTATGGTGTCACTGATCCCTTCCTCAACTTTTGCCTCTTTGGTCCATTCCCCTCTCTGCTCTCACGTGAGATTGTAAAACTCGCAATTAACTGGCCAATCCATTCTTTTAAATGCTAAATAACTACTGTGAAGATCACAGTTAAATTTAAGTGGCCCCACCACTCTGGAACTCCCTTTCTCTCCTTTTATCTTGAAAGTTGCTATTAAAATAACGTTTTTTATCATTATTATTATTATTATTATTGGTTCTGCTGGGCACCTGGGCAGCAGAAATCGCTTGTTCTGCCGGAGCCTGGGCAGCGGAGCTTGCTAAGCTGTCCACCAGGAGGCTGGCTAGCATACTGTCATACCTGTTCAGTAACTGGGACAGTCTCCGGCAACCCTGCGGCCCCAACGGGTTAAGAAAATGGATTGAAGTTTAGGATGAAAATCCAGGCATCGTGCGGCCTGATTGAATTCATTTTTCTACCCTGTGATCTAGTTGCTGTGAATGTGAAAGACTCCCTTGGGTCATTCACATATCCAGCCGCAAACGTATCTCCTGGGCAAGTGATGTCTGCTCTCCCACTTCTCATGGTGGAGAAACTTTGATCAATCACATTTGAAGCCCCACAGATCAGATCCATATTTCTTGAAGTGAGAATAACAGAAAGGGATAACAGAACACGAGACAAGACAAAAAGCTTTGGTCAAGAAGATAGATAAGGGAGCTCAGAAAAAAGGCGAGTGCCAGAAGTGGAAGTGATCTTTTCTTTCAAGGATCAGTGAATGATCCTTCACTCACCCATTGAGGGAAGGAACACTCAAAGGGTGCAGTCCCATCTCACTGTTGGCCAGTAACCTGTCTCTCCATGTCATGTCAGGCATCATTGCAACCAACATAAATATGCACATGGATTTAAACATGAGAAACATACAGAAGGGCATTGGTAGATATTGCAAAGAAGCCAAACACCAACTCCTGGTTCACAGAACAATCGCTCGAGACTGCAGGACATGACACACCAGCCTGTGTAATCCTTTGTAGGAAACTCAATGAAGTTGTGGAAAATCACCCTTGAAACAAATGGTATGGAACAGGTAACTGTTGTGCGATGAGCAGGAAGGGGAGGATCCACGCGCAGGACACACTTTAAGTTGTAATTTACTTTAATAAGGGGTAAGGTGATGAATGTTGATGGGGAAAGTCCAGTATGGATTGGTCTTGCGTCGGGAGCGGAGTTGGATGAGTTCGGGGAGGCAGCAGGGGTAGTGGAGAGAAGGCGGGAGCCACTGGCAAACAAACACACAAGTTAGTAAGGCAAATCTATGACAAGAGTGAGTCCTAAGACACGTCTTGGGAGCCAGCACGTTACCGTCTTGGGCAAGCTAACAGTCTGGCGCCGGAACTGGGATCTCCACCATCCTTTATACATCTGCTGGAGACCCAGGTGCAGGCAATCATGGAGGCCATACTTGGTGGCTGATTGAGCACAGGTGGGTGCTGTCATGGCATCTGACGACCCACAACAGGTAACAAGGAAAGCAGCAGCAGTCAAATCCCTCCAACGAGCAAGGCAAGTCCTGAGAAGCCAGTTCAATGGCAAGAACCAGACCCGGGCAATAAACAGCTATGCACTGGCAGTCATCAGATACACTGCAGAATTAATAAGGTAGCCAAAAGAAAAGATACAGATAATGGATGTTAAGACATGAAAGCTCCTTGGCATGCATTACAAGTTTGATAGATAGCGATAGTGATAGCAATAGAGGCTCAGACCTTCCACACCAGTCAAGACCCAAGGTGTAGGTCAAAATGGGAAACAACTCCAAACGTGGTAGAGAATGAAAGAGCAAAGATCCAGGACTTCCAGATACAGACGGACAGGATGGTAATGGTGAACCAATCAGACATTCTAGTGGTGGATAAAGAACAAAGGAAAGCTGTTGTGGTGGATGTGGCAGTACCTTGATGGCCATCAAGAAGAAGGAACATGAGAAACTGGAGAAATACCAGAGACACAGACAAGAACTGGAGAAAGCTTAGAAGGTGAAGGTGACAGTGGTGCCTGTGGTAATTGGAGCACTCGGGGCTGTAACCAGAGCAGCTCCCATACCAGACTGTGATGCAGTTGGTCAAGATGCTCTTGATTGTGCATCGGTAGAAGTTCACCAGGATACTTGTAGGCAGGTGGTTCTTCCTCAGGGTCCTCAGGAAGAAGAAGCGTTGGTAAGCCTTCTTTATTAGCTTGGAGCATCCAGTAGTCCAGGTGAGATCCTCATATGACTATGAAAAACTTCACATTAGATGAACATTGTCTCTCGATAGTAGTAGAGTCCAGGCACCAGGCTTTGTTGATGTAGATGCACAAACCTCCACCTCTGGTCTTACAGGAGTCATCTGATTTCCTGTCTGCTCGGTGTACGTGATGCTCTGCTAGCTCAATAGCATTATCTGGGTGGCTGTCGTTTTAACTTCAAACTTTATTTATTTGTACAGCACCTTTCCTTCATTTGAAATCCCAAGGCGCTTTACATAAAAATAAATAACATAAAAAATAGATATAATAATAATAATAATAAAAATAAGACAATAATAAGAAATACAATTACAATTGCAATCTTTTTTCCCTCCCCCAGCCCCCACAATACATGAAACCCCCCACAGCGAAAATGAACAGAGACTATAAACTGCAGCTCTAAGGAAAAATGTTTTGCGATGTTTCTGTGAGAAACATGATGTTTGAGTCCATAATCCGTCAGTTGGTGATGGTCAAGAGCCATATTTCATCCATTTTGTTCACTGGAGAATGAACATTGGCAAGAAAATGTTGGGTAAAGGGAGCCGGTGCGGTGTTTTAGCTTAGCTCGTAGCCCTCCGCATCTACCCCGCCTTTGTTTATGTTCTCTGCCCCTTCTGCGTGCACTTCTGGCCCAGCCGGGAAGAGTCAGCATCCTCCCATGTTCTGGAGATCTCCGGAATGAGCTGAAGATCGGCAGTGAAAAAGTAGAGGTGAAGTGTCCATAGGTCTATGAGCTTCTGTTTGCTGTAGGTCAGCAACGCAGAGCAATTCGGGCTAAATAATCCTGTCAGAAGTAGATAGAAAACCTCTAAATAGCAGATTCTGGAGAGACGCTGAGCCTTGCGTTGTTCACGTGCCGCCATCTTGGTCATCAAGATTTCATTATAGGTAGTGAGCCACATTTTCTTCATGAATAAAAGAGAAATTTATAAATCACACTTCTTGTATTTTTTTTATTTACTGGCACTAAAATCACAGCTATAGTATGTCCTGTACATAAGAAGGAGAATGCATTCAAGGAATTTGGTCCGCAGCTGTTGCCATAGAGATGCCTGTCACCCGGTTTCATTTAATTTTCTCAAATGTCAGTCACATTACATGATTTATAATTCAGCACAACATTAAAACAGCAGTAGATACCTTATACCCACAACAAAATTTAAAAAAGTATTTCAGTAATATTCAGAACTACAAATGCCTTTGAGTCTATGCTCTGTGAAGGCCTCACTGAGTTGATGTAGACTTGGGAACTGATGCTGTCTTTATGACTGGCAAGGACAGCCTTTGATTTTCACATTTTTAAACTGTCTGACACAACTGTGTGTATTTTAGTGGGAAGGACTTGAGTGTGACTGCCAGCTCCATGACAGTGCCGAGGGCAGAAGCTGCAGCTCTGCAATTTTCATGCTGCTAACTATTCTTCCTGCAATAAACCACAGAGGTGCCCAGGGACCTCATAACAGCAATGTGACATTGTGTCAGTCACTTCAAGTATGATGCCAGTCAGCAAGAGAAGTCAGCGGGATAAAAGTCATGTTTAATTTTACTTGCTCACAGCTGAGAGAATGGAAAACATCAATGATGACATTTATTGATGTTTATTGACATTTTTTTAAAAAACATTTCAACTAAAACTGAGTCAGTTTCATGTGTTTCACAAATAAGGAATGCGCTTGATTAAAACCAGTGTGCAGTTGCATTTGGTGGAGTGTAATGAGAGGATGGTGGGAGCTTACTGAAAGAGCTTTGGCAGCCAAGAGATTTGTTTTTTCCGCTAAAACTGCGCATTAGAAATAAACTGGGTGAGGCCCGCAGCACGCGTGCTTTGCCTAAGTGTGTGTGCCTCAAGGTAGAGGGCGCTGATGAGCCCAAAGAATGGTACTCTGCAGCTAAAGAATAAGACAATTGGCGGTAGCAAGTCAAGCACAGCCATTCAGTTATTCTTTAATGTTTAGCATAATTTTCTAAAGGGAGGATTACATCTCTAAGCTCAGGAATTTGTTTAGACCAGTGTATTTACTCATGAGTAAATGTAATGAGTAACAGTAATTGTCCATTCAAATGTAGTGGAATAAATAGTACAAATATTCAGTCAGAAATGTAGTTGAGTAGAGAGTAAAAGTTGCTTATATTTTTGATGCTCAGTATAAGTACCAATTAGCAAAAAAGGTCAATTTAGTCCATTGGCAGTGAATTCCATTGAGACAGAGAGACTGAAACTGAAGAAAGAAAAGGATGACTTCTACAAACAGGTTATCCATGTTTTTACAAAAGGAGCAGCGCATGGACTACATTTTTAAGTAAAAGCAAGTCAATAACACTGTTGGTGCTTTTTTCCTCTGATACAGTTTGTAAACCAGAACAAAAATGTTAAGATGAAATTTTAAACAACACACTGTTGGTGAATGACTGTTGGTTTCATGTTTATAAATCTGACTGATGACGTCAGTGCCTCACCAGCCGTAAACCTCACTGCATGTTACTGACATACACATATGAGGTAAGATAGCTGTTAAGAAACATATTCATAAAGACAAAATTGTGTTCATAAATGCAAATTTGTGCACAAACTTATATTTTGTGCACAACTTTGCACGAAAAAATATGAATACAACATTTAGTTTTATGTCATCTGACTGTCAGCAGCAGTAACAAGAAAAAAAAAAACATTAAAAAAATAATTTAAAAAATTGAAGACGACAGTAGGATCAGAATACCTAACTTTCTGTTTATGATTTCTCTTTCTGTCTTTTCTTTTTAATTATCACTACATCAGGTTGCCAGTTAGCATACTTTAGCTGTGAGTTAGATTAGCTGCTGTTGTTAGCTCCATCCATTTTCAAAATGCAGTTTTACAAGCCTGTGATATGTGAGCCTTAAATGATAAATCCTGGTCAAATAAAACCCACAGGTTTCTAACTGTGGGATTGGAGGCTATATTTACACCATCCAGGGAGACCATCTGACCGGATAGAGCATCTCTCAGGTATTCAGGACCTGGTTTAATGAGCTCAGTTTTTTCTGCGTTTAGGAGGAGGTAATTAGCTGTCATCCAAGCTCCTCTACAAGGAGAGAGGAGCAAAAAAAGAGCCAGTCCCAAGGGGGGAGCACAGCCCTCCACCCTAAAGCACCGCCCTAGTAACAGCTTTGGTCAGACACACATTGAACCAAGGCTGTTTAACCAGTCAGGGCTGCATATGATTGTCTCAGTGCAGACTCACAAGCCCTCTGAGGTCCCATCGTAATAGTGGACACACACACACACACACACACACACACACACACACACACACACACACACACACACACACACACACACACACCCCATCTCCCAACCAGGCTCCCCCAATGTAGAGAATTTTGAAAATGCCCAGTGTACAGGGACATGAGTCAGAACCACAGGGAGTCAGACACTCTTAGGCCCAGATGTGATGTGATTCCCAGCTCATGACCTAGCCAGAGAACTCTAGTATCCCCTTCCCTGCCTGGAGAGAGGGCCGCAAGACCCAGAAAGCAAGGAACAAGGCCACCGCTGCTAAGGGCTTGGTTCCCCCCACAAAGAGTGGGGTAGGGGACAGAAGATCATTGGCCCCACCTGTCTTGTGTAGCATGTGTGTGTTGGAGCGTACATTGTTGTGGGGTAAAGGGTGTGTGTAATAAAAGGGACATAAAAATCAACCTCCAACAAGGGACCCAATATGTCTAAGATGCTGTCAAAACCAAAGTGCAGGAGCTGAGGCCATGAGGTAACCAGTCGGAGGGGGACCACTGCCAAGCAGCCTCACCCCCAAGGTGCATTCATTCAATCAATCAATCTTTATTTATATAGCACTTTTCACATAAAACATAACACAAAGTGCTTTACAAAAAATGCAAATAAATAAAACAAAAATGATACTAAATAAGAAAATAAAAAACAAATAATAATTAAAAAATAAGCACAAATTAACATAAAGTCCCCTCCCCCAGATCCGTATACGACCCCCCACTCCTTTCAGACCTCCCACCCCCTAACTGATGGAGATTGGCAAAGAGAAACAGGCTGAGCAAGACAGTTTGTTTTTAGAAACACAAATAGTTGGGACCTCTCTCTGTGAATAGCTGCACAGCCAACCAAACGCAGCGACACAAGCAGGGACCCGCCTCACCACAGCTAGGCAGCGATACAGTTCCCCATCCAGAGCCGCCGCGGCTGAACGGCAGCCGACCCAGAGAGAGAGAACCCAACTGAGGAAGCACCGGAAACAAAATTAAATTAAATAAAAAAGTAAACATATTGATAAAAGCAAAAAAACCAACAATAAAACATTGTAATGAAGAATTTAAAATAAATTATTAATTTCTTGTAAATTGATAAAACGTTATAAAATAGTTAATAGATAAATAGGTAAAAAGAATACAAAGTAGAAATTATATGAAAGCCAGGTTACAAAGATGGGTCTTGAGCCTTTTCTTAAAAACATCTACGCTCTCTGCAGCTCTTAGATCCTCTGGCAGACCGTTCCACAAACGAGGGCCATAATACTGTTTTGGTTTTTACAGCTGGAATGGTTTAAGACCAGTACCGGAGGATCTCAGGGTTCGCAAGGGTTCATATTTAACTAAAAGGTCAAATAGATAAGAAGGCGCAAGACCGTTAAGAAATTTAAAAACCATTAAAAGTATCTTAGAATCAATCCTGAAGCTTATGGGGGGCCAATGCAGGGATTTTAAAATTGGAGTGATATGGGCCTGTCGCCTGGTCTTGGTAAGAAGTCTTGCAGCAGAATTTTGGAGAAGCTGAAGATTCTTAATGTTAGTTTTTGGAAGACCAGCTAGAAGGGCATTACAACAATTAGTTCTACTTGTGATAAAAGCATGCATCAGCATCTCCATATTAGCGAGAGAGAGTAGTGGGCGGACTCTAGCCAAGTTTCTAAGATGATAAAAACACGTTTTAACCACCTCAAAAATAACGCCAAGGTTTTTTACTGTTTCTGAATAACCTAATGAAAGTTCTTTTAACTTCAAAAACTGTTTCTCTCTCTTAGCTTAAGGACCAATTATTAAAATTTGAGTTTTCTCCCTGGTTGAGCTGCAGAAAATTATTTGCCATCCATGATTTTTCATCGAACATACGGTTTTGTGCTACTTTTGGCCTTGTGTCATCAGGAGACATAGCTATGTACACCTGGGTATCATCAGCATAGCTATGAAAGCTGATGTTGTGCCTCCTGATGACATTCTCTAGACGAAGCATGTAGATGTTAAAAATTAAGGGGCCAAGTATGGAGCCTTGAGGCACACCACATTTAATTTCATGGACCTTAGAAAAGTATGTGACCATGTTTACCATCAAGTATCTCATTATGAGATAGGATTTGAACCACCTGAGAACCGTCTGTTTAACAGGATCAGGTGATCAACAGTATCAAAAGCAGCACTTAGATCTAGTAGGACTAATACTGAGATCTGACCTGAATCCAAGGCACACCTGACATCGTTAACTATCTTTAACAGGGCTGTCTCAGTACTGTGGTTTGTTCTAAATCCAGACTGGTTTATCTCAAAAATGTTGTTTTGTAAGAGAAACTCATTCAGTTGAATAAAAACAAGTTTTTCTAAAACCTTGCTTAAAAATGGCAAGTTAGACATGGGTCTGTAGTTATTAAAAACTGAGGGGTCTAACTTGTTTTTTTAAAGTAGCGGTTTCACAACAGCAGTTTTAAAGGCACTCCTGACGTGGTCAACATCCTCCTCACACAATGACGTGGTAGCTGGCATTGTGTTTATATTTATGTCGGGGTTGATCAAAGATTCAATTGCGGAGAAGAGGATTCACTGATTGATTATATAGTTTTAGTTGATTTTGGTATAATTGATAGTTTATTTCAAGTTTCTATTTTCACCAATGTCTTTCAGCAGATCTACATTTTCTCTTCAATTGTTTCATTCCTTCAGTTCTCCAAGGGGGTTTGGGTTTAATTCTTATCGTTTTAGATTTAAGTGGAGCAACTGAATCGAGACTGGATTTTAATTTGCTGTTAAAACATTCTACGATTAGGTGACAGGGGGCTGGTAAGAGAAGTGGAGTGTTAGTACAAAAAGTTGAAATACATTTTCTGACCACTTCAGGAGTTAAGTAGCACTTCTTCGTCGTTCTCACAGAGGTCTGTTGTTTTATAAAACCAGTGATGTTAAAAATCACACAGTAATGATCAGAAACAGCCAGATCCACAACAGTGGACACACTTGGTAAACCATGACTGATGACCAGGTAAAGAGTGTGCCCCCTGTGGTGAGTCGGCTACATGACATGTTGTTGAAAATCCAGATAAGCAAATAAGTCCATAAACTGAGTAGCACAATGGTCAGACTCCCTGTCTACATGCAGGTTAAAATCACCAGTTATTAAAATCATGATAAAGGAAATTTGGACAGATTCAAGGAACTCAGAAAACTCCTCAATAAAACCAGTGTGTGATTTTGGTGGTCTGTATACTGTGATGCATAAAACTGGAGGGCTGTTAAAAACAAAGGCTTGATGTTCAAAGCTGGGGTACTGATCTAAAGAAAGTTGCTTTACTGCAAAGGAGTTGGATATAATAGATGCAGTACCACCACCCTTTCTGCCCTCCCTGGTTGAAAAAACAAAACTAAAATTAGATGGGGAGGCCTCTGTGAGAACAGTGGATGCGTCTGTGCTCAGCCATGTTTCAGTTAAAAAGAGAGCATCAATGTTATAATCTAAAATAAATTCATTTATAATAAAAGTCTTGTTCGACAAGGACCGAGTATTAAAAGGTGCCATGTTAAAAGAGGGCGGTGGATTGTTTATTGTTGAAACTGCTTCCTCCTGCTTTGGTTCTTCCTTTAGTGGGTAAAGGCAGCGCATGTTTGGTTTCTTCCCAACACGTCCTCTCATGGAGGACCGCTCTGTAATAATGGTCGCAATTGTATAGAGTAACAGAATGAAAGGTTGGGCAGTTATTTGTTGGAGATTGTGAGAGGAAGGTACAGAATCCAGTCAGTCACTTCCACACACGGATGTTTGTGCAAATGAAGAAATGGTTTGGACTGGTGTGGTCATTATGAGGGCAGGTGATGTCTGGACAGATTGTCTGATGTTGGCAGCTAAGACATTACTGCCCAGTGGACTAGGGTGGATTCCATCAGTTTTGTAAAAAGAGTTTCTGTTCCAGAACAGATTAAAATTGTCAATAAAGACAAATCTGTTCTGGCTGGAAGCAGAATGGAGCCAGGAGCTCAGACTCAGCAGCCTGCTGAACCAGCCCTGGCCGCGGGAGAGAGAGGGGGGGTGGTCCAGAGATAAAAACAGTCAATGAATAGGACTTTCAAAAATTAAAAAGTTCAATAAAAGTCTTTTTCGTCGTTCCAGACTCTCGATAGGATGTGTCGTTAAAACTCTCATGTCAAATCAGTCTCCTGACTGAAGAAGGAAAAGAGTCCAGCAGTTCTGGGAGTTTTTCCAGAATGTCCAGAACCGTGGCTCCAGGAAAACAGTGAGTTACCGCGTTAAAGAAGCGGATCTTCCTTATTATAGAGTCCCCAATTTTTGACATTGTTGGTGCAAACAGGGGAGGAGGGGACGTGGACGCTGACAGATGAAGTTGCAGCAGAGTGTACCTGCAGGGCAGTGGAGATAGCCTCACCTTGGAGCCGGTGGTCGCTGGTGGTCGACCTGTGATGATGGCGAGGCGCGGTCACAGCGGGAGTGGAAGCGGGCGGCCTCCTTCAGTATCTGGAGGCAAGAAGACGTTGCCGACCGGGAGGATGCAGGGGCTTCCAACCAGTGACACTCCTCTGATACAGAATGAGGTTTTAGCGGTAATCCTCGGAACCCGATCTGGGTTGCTGCCAGCCGCGGTCCTTCCATGTTCCTCCAGAATTTCAGTGGCATCTCTCCGAAGAGCAGGGAACTTGACGACGGAGCCCAGATCAGGAGTAGACTGAGCCGCTGTCGAAGGAGTTGGACGATCCACAGCCAGGCTAGAGAAGTGGTTTGAGAGACTCAGTGTGGGAGGGTTTTTAGTCTCATCAAAAGTCCTTCTGTTCATCCGGACAACCACTTCTTCATCCTCGGATCTTTGTTTTGGGTGTTGAAAACGAAGATGGCCGTGGACAGGTGGAAGAGTCCCATGGAGCTTTGTCCTGAAGCACGGCGCTAAGTGAGGTTAGCCGTTTGGACTGGGCGAAGGAGACTTCCATGAACTTGGAAAGAAGAGCGACCTTCATTTCCAGCTCACCTTTCAGAGGACGAATATCTTCTTTAAGGTCAGTAATGACTTCAACAGCCTTACATCGAGCTTTACATTTTGTCCCAAATTTTGTCTCCTAATTTTGTAGATTGCAGATTGATCCTCTCCCTAACACTTTTATGAGTTGTTGTATTAGGAAGGAGGGTGGTTTGTGAACAACTGTCCTCAAGCCGATAAGAAGAGCCAACCCACAGGCCCACACACTACACAATGAGAGAGAAGCCAAGAGAAAGTCAGTCTCAGGGGCAAGCCCAGGCTTCCACCATGATCTGATCTGCCAAACCTCTCAGATCCCGGTTTGCGACTTTCTTTGGTGCCCGATTATATTTGTTTTTAAATTATTTCTATAGATTTGTTTATTTTTTTCTTAAAATTTTGATTTTAATCCATGTTAAAGGGTTTTTTTTGTCTTAGGATTGTTTTCATGGAAATTAGTTTTTCCTTGAATTAATTCAGTTTTAAAGATTGTTGTTTGACTGACTATAATAGACAAAACTTTGGCTAAATGAAATTTGTTAACCTTCACAAAGTTTTATTTAAGTACCACTGATTTATGCCTTTTCTCTGTCCATTTAATATCTTATGTGACGTTCAAACCATTGCGCTGGACTCCTCTCTTTCAACACCCAATTTATTGCTCGACGCTTGTCCAAAATTGTGTTCATAAACTTGGTGCTCTCACTGTGTGTGGGAAGAGCTACTGTTAAACATTTTAGCCTCATTACTTCAATGTATGAAGAAAGAAATATTTTTGAAAGGTCAGGCACAAATATTCAGAAGAGCTCTACAAAAACATCAGTTATTATGTCTCCATGTCTGGGTTCATGAGATCATTCAGGGACTTAATACAGTGAGGTTCACCATTTATTGCAGGAGATGAATAACTGCACTTTCAGCGGCACTTGTTGACACAGTTGTCTCAATGGGCTTCACAACGGTAATTGTAAAAAATGTTTGTCTCTATGTGACCCGATTTGATCACTTTGTGTTCGGAATTAGTCCAAGAAGGAAAAAAATAAAATAAAAATTACAATTCGAGGACAATTTTTACTCTTGTCTTGATACAAATAAGAAAAAAAATCATAAAGTTCATGAGAAGAAAGACCAGCTTGTGGCTCAACACCCAAAATGAGCAGCTGACAGAACGCTACCACGCACGCGTTGTTTGAAAATTTATTAATCAGAATTTATTCAATATTTTAAATAGCAAAAAACATATATTTATATATATGTATATACATACATATATATATATATATATATATATATATCATTGTTTGGGAACTCAAGGTCTTGAAATACCAGCAAGTTTAGTGGTTCTTTTTGTGCTACAACCCTTTGAAAACATCCTGTCCATCACTGAAAAAAATAGCAGAGAGTAGCCAGCTGCAATTATTTTAAATGGTTCATAGGTTTTCTAGAAGTTTCTCAGAAAGAAGAAAAGAAACATCAAGGTGGTGGGTAAGGTTATAGTTGGGATGCCATGTTTATGCTTTATCTACCAGTAGTGCAGAATGGCTGCTGCCAGTTACGCAAGAAGTACAAGTCACGCTGCTCTGGCTCTTTTGATTAAAACATAAACACCTTGAGAAATGACAGTGTGCTTAAGAGCAAGCCATGGAACAGAGATTAAGTGAAGGGAGTGTGAGAGGGAGGTTTTCAAACTGGTCACTGTTCACTCTTTTCTTCATAGCGTGATGGGTTTTACTAGCCCTCCTTTTGACGATTAGGAAGGATTAAAAATTGAGTATGGTTTCTCTTATTTTGCTGCATGGTGAGAAAACCCCAGTTCAAGTCTCAGCTGTGACCCTTCTGCGTGAAGTTTACATGTTCTTTCTAGGCATGTGTGGGTTTTCGTCAGGGACTGCAGCTTCCTCCAACAGTCTAAAAACATGCTAAACAGGTTCACTGGTTCCTCTAAATTGCCACTTGATTGTAGCCCTCCAACAAACTGGCGACCTGTCCACAGTAGGTATCATTAATATTTTAGCTGTACTACTCCTCTTATCAATACTGTTTATTGATCTGGTATGCTTATTGATAATTTCTGTGTGAAACGACGAATAAAAATCTATGCACATGAAAAACTTTTATTTTAGAACAAATGAAAAGACTATGTGAACTTAACTTCATTTGTAATATTAAAATACAATTTTCAATAAATGCTAATGTGTCTGTAAAAATATCATGCATTTTAGGTAACCACTTAATAAACAGTGGGATGTGAGAACGGAAATGCTGAGTATATCAATTAGCCTCCTCACTTTAAACAATAAGACTGGAAATAAAAATGTTTGCTAAATATTATTGATGAAGAATATGAACTTTCAGCCTATTAATATATGATCATTTTTTTTTACATTTTACATTGTTTTCCCCTCCTTTTTTTTAAAATAAAAGCCATCCATTTTTCATGGATGGAAATTAAAAGCATCTGTCACTATTATGCTGTTTAATCCTGTGACTAAAACAGAATGAAATTGCAAAATTGTTCTTGCAAAAGACAATGACCTTTATGTCGCCTGTGCAACACTTGAACTGCATTACAAACTTACTCTCACAACGTCATGTAACTTTGGAGAGTATGTATGAATCTCAATCTTTATTATTATATTTTGCATTTTAGGAAGTCTAGCCCAAACAAAGCATTGATTTAGCTTGTTATTCATTAACATTTCTTAAATCAAAGACACAAAGGTTATCCGGCAGCAAACTAAACAAAGAAAACAAACAATGGAAAAAAAAAAATTCTGTCCATTTAGAAAAAGTGTCAACAAAATTTGTTTACCCTCTGATTTATTTTGTTAAATGAAATCCATAAAAATATTTTGGAAAGGGTAGGCTGCTTTGGGAAATTCTACTCTTTTAGGACACATTACTCCCTGCGAGTTATGCTTAGCACAAATCAAACAACTTCCACCAAAACAAAGCAAAAAAAAAAGGGTAATTTTCATATTCATATTTTGTAATCATATACATATGTTGTATATTTCTGGTAGAGTCCCCCTGATTGAGACATGTAATTTACAATGGTTCAATATTGCAGCCTATTTGTAAAAGCTTTTTAGTTCATGTTTTTTTTCTTTTTTCCATAGTTGTTTTTCGTTTACATGTTTTTTGCTTACTGGTTCCTACAGGTGTCAAACATAATTCATAAATGTGATCAGATACAAAATGTGGCATTGGTTTTTTTAATGTATTGTTTTGACTTTTAAGACAGCAAGAAAGAAAATGTGAAAGAGAAAGTAAAAACTTGAAACTTTGCCCTTTTTTTAGGACAAAGAACCTTTTGTTTTTTATCATTTATTTTTTAAAAAATTTTGTTTTTTGTAATGTTTTCTGTAATGCAGGCCTGAAGTTGTCTCGGTTTGCTGTTATAAATGTGTTTTAATGTTAACAAAAAAATAGATTACTAAAATGAAACCAAATCATACTGATTAGAATTTAATATGAAAAACATTTTCAAAAGTGGATCCATTTGAAATTTTAATTAGCTACCCCTGGTGTAGGCTGTGTAGAGAGGCACCTGAAACAATCCAGCACATTACTGCAGGGTGTAAGATGCTCGCCAGAAAAGCATACATGGAGCACCACGACCAAGTGGATGGAAAAGTGTACAGAAACCTATGTGCAGAATATGGACTGGAAACCCAAAAGTCAAAATGGGAAACAATTCCGTAAGTGGTAGAGAATGAGAGAGCAAAGATCCTGTAGGGCTTCCAGATACATACTGACAGGATGGTAATGGGGAACCAACCAGACATTTTAGTGGTGATAAAGCACTGAGCAAAACTGTTGTGGTGGATGTAACAGTACCAAGCGGTGGCAACATCAAGAAGAAGGAACATGTTAAAATGGAGAAATACCAGGGACTCAGAGAAGAACTGGAGAAAGCTTGGAAGGCGAAGGTGACAGTGGTGCCCGTGGTAATTGGAGCACTCCCAAACTGGAGGAGTGGCTACAGCAGAACCCTGGAAAGACTTCAGACATCTCCCATCAGTAAAGGGCAGCACTAGTAACAGCTAAGATACTGCATAGGACCCTTAAGCTCCCAGGCCTGCGGTATAGGTAGGCTGAGGTACCACCCGCGGAGGGTGAGAGGGGTTTTTATATATATATATATATATGTGTGTGTGTGTGTGTGTGTGTGTGTTATGAATGTTTCTTTTCACAACCCCCTTTAGGAGAAGAACAAACATAGATCTTGTTACGCCGCCTGGATTGGCGTTACTGGGGCCCCACCCTGGAGCAAGGCCTGGGGTAGGGGCTCACAGGCAAACACCTGGTGGCCAGGGCGCCTCTCACAGGCCCTGGTAGGGTAAAGCCCAAAGGATTGACATGGGTGCAATGTCGATTGGGTGGCAGTCGAGGGGGAGTACCTTGGCGGAATAATCCCCGGTCAAGGAATTTGGTTTTTGGGACATGGAACATCACCTCTCTGGGAGGGAAGGAGCCTGAGCTTGTGCAGGAGGTTGAGAGGAACCAGCTAGATATAGTTGGGCTCACCTCTACGCACAGTCTTGGCTCTGAAACTCAGTCCTTCAAGACGGGTTGAGGCTATCTACCATTCTGGAGTTGGACATGGTGAGAGATGGCGAGCTGGGCTTCCTCATGAGCTCCCTCCGCCTTCGGGTGGGGAACAGGTCTCTGACTGTGGTTTCGGCTTACGGGCCAAACAGCAGTTCAGAGTACCTGACTTTCTTGGTGTCTCTTGAAGAGGTACTGGGAAGGGACTCTATCATCCTCCTGGGGGTTTTCAATGCCCATGTGGACAACGACAGGGAGGACGACGACCTGGAGGGGTGTGATTGGTAAGAGCCACTCTTCTGATCTGAACCCGAGCAGTGTTTTGTTGTTGGACTTCTGTGCTCATCATAGTCTGTCCATAGCAAACACCATGGTTGAGCACAAGGGTGTCTATCAGTACACGTGGCATCAGGACTCCCTCGACAGGAGATCTATGATCGACTTTATAGTTGTTTCAGGCGACCTTCAGCCATGTGGAAGGTTGGCGCCAGTGTTCGGCAGCGGAGCCACCATCAGTGTGTGAATGTGTGTGTGAATGGGTGAGTGGGTCTGTGACTGTAAAGTGCTTTGCGCCTTCAATGAAGGTAGAAAAGCGCTATATAAGTATACGCCATTTTACCATGTGTCTTGGACACTCAGGTAAAGAGAGGGGCAGAGCTGTCCACTAATCACTACCTGGTGGTGAGTTGGATTCATTGGTGGGAAAGGAGGCTGGAATGACTTGGCAGATTCAAACGTGCTTTAAGGGTCTGCTGGGAACGTCTGGCTGAGCTCTCTGTCAGGGAAGTCTTTAAGTCTCACATCTGGGAGAGCTTCAAACAGGTACCAGAGGAGGCTGGTGACATTGAGTCTGACTGGACCATGTTCTCCATCTCCATTGTTTCTGCTGCTGTTCGGAGCTGTGGTCGCAAGGTCTCTGGTGCCTGTTGTGGCGGCAACCCCAAACCCAGTGGTGGACACCAAAGGTAAGGGATGCCATCAAGCTGAAGGAGTCCCATCAGGTCTGGCTGGCTTGTGGGACTCCAGAGGTAAATTCAAAAGTAGACAAAAACAAAGTTTTAGGCCCTAGATTTCAGAGGGTTAAAACAGCCAAATGGTTAAATCCTCATCAGGCTCAATGGTCTCTGTTCTCTCATTTTCGCTTTCAGATCATCTACCGACCCAGATCCAATAATGGAAAGGCTAACGCGCTCTCTCGCCAACACGAGACCTGAATAGGTGAACCTGCAATACCAAAGAGACCATAATTCCTTCTCCCTTGATTCTGGCTCTGGTGCAATGAGATATTATGACAAAGCTGGTAGAGAGTCACACCGCCAACCTGCCTCCGCTGTCTTGTCCGGCCCGTCGAGTCAATGGTACATTACATACACTACTTTAAAAAATGTTTTTTTAAAAACTTGCTGCAGATTTATAAATGAAAAAAAAAACAAGGGGAACAAAAGGGGAAATACATAAAAAGACATAAAAGACATATTTTTCTGTTTTATGTCCAATCACAGGTTTCACTTCAGCTCCTGACTTATCCAGAATCACAAAAGCATGTGCTTTGTCTCAATAGTCTTTTCTTTTGTCATTCCAAAGTAAATACTTTGACATTGTTCTTGTAGCCTTAAGTTGCATCTACCCCTTCTGTGTAAAACAATATTTGCAACCATTTGTGCCTAAAGTCATTTTAGTTACCACCTGACCTACAAAAATGCAAAAACATGGTCTCAAAATTGCAATTCTTGTATTTCTTTTGTTTATTAAATCCCATTGTTTGTTCCATCCAATGGTGTATTATTTCATTTTTTTGTGAACAAATGTCTGATGCTCTGTCAAAACAATGGCAAAGTTGATTCAAAATATGAATTGCATAAATCTATTTTCTCCTTGTTGTTTTTGTTAATTTGGTTATTTATACTGTGGTTAGTTTATCTATAAACTTGAGGTGCTACTTTGAAATTTGGGAAGTCCCAGTTAATGTTATAGGATTTAGATACGGTTGTTTCTGCTTTGGGTTTGGTATTGCAGTCTCAAATGCTACAATCTAAAATCTTTTGTTATCCATTTGCAGGGCCTACAATCAGCATCTGAGAATGTTTTAATGCTTAAACCACTTAACACAAACTAGAAGAGCTTCGCAAGCAGCTTTTACAATTAAGTACCTGCTTCGCTTTCGCAAAAGTACTTGCTACACAGCTCACGCAATGAAGAAATGCTTCACTTGCAAAAAGAAAAGGCTTAAAATTGGTTTTCTAGTTCTTTTTCTACCTTCTTGTGTTAGAATAATGTGGCTTGATCTGAAATTGTGCAGTGTGCTATTTTGTTGATCCAGGAGGCCTGTTGCTGGGAGACCGGTTGCTGGGAGAATGCTGGACAAGACACAACAAAGATAACAGGCTGAGTTGAAAAGCTGAAACTAAATTGTATCCCCAGGTGCAGCTCAATTCCCCCTCTTTCAGAGCTGCATTTGCATTTCAACTAGGGAACACTCAGTTTTTAATAAACTGCAAGGGTTCGGAAGGAAGGGTCAAGAGTGGTTGGTGTGCTCCCTTCTGTTTCTCTTTGCAAGTGATTGAAAATAACTGTCTGTCTTTTTTACTGTAGGATATGAATGTTTATGGTTGCCTGAACCTAACACATAGCAAACACCCTGAAGGTGCACACATTTGTCCACTCATCCCTCGCACTCCTCCAACAAAGCCTTATTGGCTTGCTCACCCAGTCCGCAGATACATGCGTTTCCCATTCAGTGCACACATTTGAGTCCAGAAACACAACAGGATCCCAGAACAGTAACAGAGCAGCAACACAGAACACAATCACAATTTAATACACCATGTCCATGTCCTTCATAAATATGTAATTCAATTATTAAGTATGAATAGAAAAGCATAAACAGTTTTGGACTAGGCTACTGTAAAGAAGTAACATAGGTAACCCTTAGGAGTTGACAGAAATTCCAGAGTCTAAATCACATGAACAATTTTAGGACCACTGGTTATCAATTTTGACTAAGTTTAAATTAAGGGCTTCAAACTGTGTTCTAAATGTAGTATTATTTGTGTTGTTTTACCATCACATCTTAAACCAATCTTTTTCTGTACAATTAGCTGCAGTTTTAGGACCTGGTGCACATTCATCAGACATTGGTTGCATTTTCAAGTAACAGACAGTATTTACCTTTGTTTTGCAAAAATGTTTTGTTTACAAAAATGTAGCATATTTTTAAGGTGCTTTTTACATTTTATAATGAACTGAAAAAATGCTTCAGAATTTTCTTATTTGTACAGGAAAAAATACTTTTTATGCAAAAGTTAGGTTCATTTAACCTTGCTGCTGTGAATAAGAACATCACAGTAAGATATTTGTTGACATTTATCTCACACACACTCACGCTTTTGTTTTTTTTGTTTTTTTGAGACCTTGTGATAAACCTGGAAGGTAAAAGGTTTTTCATCATCAGGAGCAACATCATTAAAGGTCTGACATTTCACTTTTTCTCTCCATTAGCTTCATTTGTGTGGCAGGATTAACACTGCAGCCGCTCGATTGAGAATGCAGCTTGGCATGGTTATCTGTTATTTCAGTTACGGTCATTTTAGTCCTTTTTGGACTAGTCATACTAAGATGTCAGGCCATAGAACTAGGAGCCGCTCTGCTGCTACCAGCCTCTCATCAGCTAAACTTGGCCCTGATGTTCCCCTCTCATTTCCCTTCAGCTTTCACTCCTAATTCCAGATGATCTGTCAGCACACTGCCTTGGAGGTTCAGAGGCAAATTCAGGCCAGAAACTTTGCATGAATACATCTGAACACCATGCAGAGCAGAAACAATGAACAGACCTGAGTGGCAGGATGTAGACTAAGAACAAACTAATGATCTAAAACATAAATATTTGTTCATTAAAAAAAACCAAAGAGAAAAAAAAACTTTAAAAGGACAGTTCAAATGAACATTAGTTTATGCCATAAAATAAAGATTTCTGTCAGGAATGTAAATAGTAGATTTTTTTAATTTGAATGCTACATGATTCATTTATTGCAGCTTTAAATGTTATACTCAGAGAATGGAAGTCAAGGAAACTTGACCCTGTAGGAGTTTTGTTAATGGCATCTTGTCTGAACTAAGTCTATTTCTATGCTTGCTTTCGAAATGCTTTGAGTGTGTGCAGCAGTACGGACATTACTCTGGACCTCACAAGTATAGATGTTTAAGTAAAACCATTTTGAATCAAGGGTTAAGGCTGGGGTGAGTCTTTCTGATAGTTAACATCAGATTTGGAAGAGGCTCTATAGACTTCACCTTAAAGAACAGTGGGCGGCCAGAACCAAGTTAGAGCCCAGAATCTGTTTCAGGTGTCTATGAATCGCCTGCCAGATACTTGTCGGATGGCTTTCTGAGGGCCAGCTTCGGGTTGGAAAAACTGAAAATGTTGCTGAGGATTAAGCCATTTGCTAAATTGAAGAATGAAAAAGGAACCATTTCACTTGATTTCAGTCTTTCAAGGATTTGTGTGATGATCTGGGCCCAGAAGGAAGACGAGGTATTCATGTTGATGCATGAATACTAGACCACAAATGAAAAACCAATCTCCCTTGTGTTGTTGCTTTTATGTTATAGTTAAGTAAAAATTAATAATTTCTAGATTTTACACTATTATTGGTGCTGGCTCTCAGGCATTATTGAATTTTAGTGACAAAAAGTGGTCTTCTAATACAACAGTTACTTGCAGCTTCATACAAAAACATAACCTACATACAGTATGGGTCTTAAAGAGACACGTTTAGCTAAAGTCCTTTTATAATGTGAGATGAAAAGCAAAGATAAAAAGAAATAAAAGAGTGAATCATTACACAACGGACTGACTCTAGGCTCTTGTTTATTTCTGCAACACTACTTGAGGCAACAGCTTCAGATGGGTCCTCACTTAATATAAATCAAGTGCTTTCTTTCTGAAATCCTTCCCATGGCAACTACTTCAAGCTGTTGCTCTGTCAGTGGCGCCTTGTCTGCATACAGCATGATCAAATTAAAACGCCTTTGCAATGAGAGGATAAAGTGAAGTGGAAAGAGTGAACACCATCTACATGAGAGAAAAGGAGTCAGACAATGCCTTACCATTTACTGTGTGGAATTATGTCACAATAATGTGCTTCAATAGGAGAGGAAATTGACTGTGTGAAAAAAATCATTACTGTGGCTGACTTTTGTAATGACAATATGTGCCTCTACACATCCCATCAGCGTACATGCCCTAAAATGATGCCAGGAAATGAGTCCTGAAGATGACTGCTGGCTTCCAATGAGACTGACAGAGATAGCAACCAGCCTCCAGAATTGCGTGGCCTCCATGATTGCCTCCAGCCATTAACACACTAAACAAGGCACTGTATCAGAACTCCTGACAAAATCCACTTAGAAAGCAGCTTTTGGGATTGAAGTCAGGTCATCGAAAACAGATCATTACTAACTGCAATGAAAACAGATGTCAAAGCTCAGACCACATTCCAGCAGGGCACCATGTTTCTGTGAACATGGGCAAAACCAGGAAAAGGAATACAATCAAAAGTGCATGTTAAGATAACGTTCATGGAAAAATCTCATCATGCATTCAGTAATTTTAAACATAACCTAATTTAATGTTGTTAAATTGGGTAACATTCAAATGAACCCTACATTTTCCCCAGTTCTTTGTTCCTAATTCCAAGAACCATAAAAGTATGGGGTAATTTGGCAAATGGGGGTTTTATTTTATAATGCTTTTATACCTTGATCAAGTCCCAAGGTGGTTTACTGTCAAAGGTCCCAATCACCCATGCAAACACACATTCACACACTCTACTGCCATACAAGGCAGTGACCACAAGGAGAATAGTCTTGTCCAGGGACAAACAAAACTGTGACTTTCTTGTCAGAGGCTTATGGAGTAAGAAATCTGTCAAAAAGATAAAAATATGCATGAAGACGGAATTGTGCACATATTATGTACATCAAGAGGGTCTGGTTTGGCACCTGGATGGGGCCGCATGGTCTCCAGGGCTTGGGGGTGTGTGGATGGCGCAAAATTGTGGGGGTCTGGTTTGGCTTGGGGGGGTGGTCTTTTTGCTTGTCTTTGCTTGTTTTGCTTGTCTTTTTGCGAGTCTGCCTGAGTCAGATGGGCTGCCCATCTGCAACTGGGAGATCACTCTTTCTCTGTCCCTGGGACGGGTGGGGAAACCCTCTTAAAGTCCAGGGGGAGAGGTTGTTTGAAGTGGGGGGGTCTACTATCGGTATGGGATGTTGGAGGTTTGGGTGGTTGCTGTCTCCACTGAGGCTATTGCTGGGGGCCTTGGCTAGCTGAGTTGCCTCGGTCACGCCAGTGCCTGACCACAGTTCTCACAGGGGCAGCATTTGGGGGCGAGCGCCAGGACTTGCCACTGGGACTGACTCCCTCCTGGCTCCTCTCTCTCTCTGTGTGTAGCCTAGTGCAGTCATCTCTACATGCGATGGGGCCCCTGTGCTGGGGGGACAATTGTTTCACCAATTGGAGGTTAGTTTGGCAGCTGTCCCCAACCTACCCTCCTTACTCATATGATCACTTATTAGGTTGAAAGGGGGTGGGTGTCAGCTTGCAATGCACCTCGGGGGTGGAGCTACTTGACAGTGGTCCCTGCTCTCATGGTTGACCCTTGAATTTGGCCACTTTTCTCGGTTTTAAGTGCACCTTAGGCATGTAAGAGCCAGGGGGTTGGACATCACTGCCAGCAAGCAGGAGATGCCCTTTCAGTGCCCTTTTAACTGCACCATATGCATTTAGAGCCCCTTGGTGAGAGGACCCGTCTGCGTACCTCTTTGATGCTTCGGGTGTCCCCAACTTGCTGTTTTTTGATGCGCGGCTGTATGTTTTTTAACATGCCGGCTGTTCCAATTAAATCAGGGGTCCAGTTGTTTCGTCGGACGCAGTACCAAACATGGACCGAACCGTGCCTGGATACACCCAGTAACTGTACCGTCTGGAACCGGAACCAGTACTTTGTCCAAAGCCGGTTATGGTTGGGGTACCTGTGTGGTCTAGTACTGGACCGATACTCATTAAGAACTCTTCCTCCTTTTTCTTTCTTTTCCTTTTTTTTACATTCAATTAGCTACCTGAGCAAAATATAAATACTCACCTGAACACAGGTGTCAGCTCACCTTTGCACAAATAGTATGTGGGACAAAATGAAATGCTTAACATGTGTTGGCTTTTTTGTACCTACGGTGATGATCAGAATCAGACTTGATGATCAGACTGCTTTGCTGCTGCAGTTGAGGTCAGCAACGCTTTGTTGTTTTACCTTGACAGACTGCACCACCAATCAAATAGTTCGCATTTTGTGATAAAGCGATACAAACCACAAAAATAACAAGAATAAAGTACTAAAAATTGACTGAATATTAATTTTCTTTGTAAGTGACCATGATATAAGTGGGATTGTGCCCAACGAAGTGGGTTTTTTCAGAAATTGACGCTTGCCATGGAAGCCTAAACCGTTCGATGCGGAGGTTGTGGAAGATGGTCTTCTGATGTGTAATTCATCTGCTTAATGAATATTAACACATTAGTTTTTTTTAAATAATCACATGCCTTTACACATTAACGTTGACAGCCCAACAAATTTCTCCTGTTAGATTACTGCCAAAATTACATCATAAGTTTGTAGGCATTTATATTGACTCACAAAAACTTGATTAAACAAAGTCTGCACAACATCAGGAAAAAAAGACGCCCCTGCAATGGCAACATTCAGGCACTGATGGAGAGTTTACACTTTTTTTTTTGCATTAACTTAAAGATATGAAAATGTAGATCATTAATCTAAAGACATAATATTGACACAAACAGTGTGATGTCATAAGCAAAAAACAACTTAGATTATTTACAGCAATTCAATAGAATAAAACAAATACACTACATTTGAGTCTGTGTCGATGAAGCAAAAACGAACACCTCCTGCCACATGCCAGAAAACAGAGAAAAAGGAAAATTGGCTATTCTGATTCTACTGACTTTTTAAAAAAATGTTAATTGTCACTACGGTCAGTTGCCAGTTTGCAGTCGATCAAAGCCGACTTTGCTGCCGATTTCCTGTTCTACCACACCCCAAAGACATGTCATAAACTATTCATCCTTGCATTCATTTTCTGAACTTGCTGAATCCCACCACCTTTACAAGGGTAAAGGTGGTGTTCACCCAACATTAGCTGTGTTGGCACCAGTTTGATGCAGGGTCACAAAATTACATGCACGGTTAGAGAGAATTTGATCATCATCAAACTGAAGTAAGTCCTCGAACTGTGGTCAGGACCCCATGGAAAAAACATACATTCAAACTCAACACATAATTGGACCCAGCCAGGATTTGGAATTTTCTTCTTGCTGCGAGGTGAGTGCTAAATAATCTACAGCCTGTATGAACTCTTTGGAGTAAATAGGATTTACACAATGGGAGTAGGGTATGCTTTTTTTTTTTTTTTTTTTTTTTGCTTTTATGAGAAGCACTCTGAGCTGACTTTAGTTGTATATTGGCACTGTTTTTTAAAAATTAACTGAATTAAACTCAATAAAACTTGTTGCAAAAAGTCTTAAATGAGGTAAACCGGATGCCAGAGTTAACAACACCAATCCTGAATCTAAATACATCTGTCACTCCCATTGCAATAAACGACTTGTGCTTTTATGACACAGTGTCTTTAAGGGGGGAAAGGAGCATTCAGGAAAATTAACTTTAACCTTTGAATCATAGATAAGATGGAAATCGCACTTCTTTTACTTGTTACTGAATTTAATTTAGACTACAATACATGTATTTGCTAAAACAAACTAGTGTACCTTTTCTATTTGCAGAGCTTGAAACCTGTAACTTGTAAAGAAAGTGTAAATGTGGGTGACTTTCAGAAAAGGAATTTCTTTTCATTGTCAGCACAGCTTTTTAGCAGAATGAGGCTTTCTTTAAAGTCAAAGCTGCATTTCATCACACGACCTCCACTTCCTCCACATGTAATTAGAGGGTCTTTTAATTAGAGCCCAGATAAATGATTGCCTGCTGTCCATCATGTCTGCAGGACACTGCCTCTTTGCAGCTGAAAATGAACAGTGTGGTCTGACTATGAAGCTAGACGTAACCTAGGGAATATGTTTTCTTTTAAGGAAAAGGGAAGAAGTGTTTGGTTTTAGCTCTTATAGTTAGATGTTTTCATTTTAGTAGCAATCAATAACCAGGTACCCCAACCATAACCTGGTATCGGACACAGACCAGGCTAGGGTACCAGTACTGGACGCGTCCCAAGGTTCAGTCTGCGTTTCGTACAGTGTCCGACAAAATTACTGGACCCCTGATTTAATTGGAAGAGGAGGCGCATGAAAAAAAACGAAAAGCTGGAGCATCAAAAAACAATGAGTTGGGGGCACCCAAGGCATCAAAGAGTGACTTTGTAAGGAAGGCGCGGAGGCGTGTGGATCCATAAGCAACAGTTTTAATGAGCATAAGGAGAAGGCAGAGGCAACGTCGTAACTCAGGCAGGGTCGGAACACAGGAGAAGGCAGGAGGTGAGGAAACAGGCAAAGGTCAGCAATCAAGGCAGGGAAACAAAGAACGCTTAGGCTGTACAGCAAGGAAGCAGATACAAGACTACGCAAGGATGTGTAAATACAGCGAAGCTTATAAGGACAGTGCTTGAAGACATAACAAGAGACACCTGGGTTAACCATGGACCGGAAGCAGTGTGTTCTGACCAGCACTCAATACTCCAGTGAGTGTTCCCTCTGTGGGTTGGAGGAGGGAGTATCTGGGCGAATCCTGACAGATGCAGAGGGCTCTTACCCATGTGTCATTATGTGATGACTTGAGAGTGAGAACGTGTTGCTACAGACGCTACCAGAGCTAGCAAGTTAGCCCAAGGTGGTGCTTCAGAGCCCCATATGCCACCTCATGAACATTTTTCATGAGGTGGCATATGGGGTGGTGTCTCACGATGATTCCGAGCACTGTAGGACATCCATTGCCCAGTGCGAGATTTTGTCTTACACCCATCTATGTTTCCTTCTTTCGCTGTGTCGCTGCTCTCAGCTGGAAAACTGGGGAACTGCCGAATGGAAGCCCCAGTGCCACAACTTGTCCTTTTTCAAGCGGTTTGCTGCCGCTCTCAGACATGTGCAACAAATTATTTGGCGATTATGCCATGGCCTTCCATACACTCTCTGCTGATTGAAACTGGGACGAGAGGGCGCTGTATAATGTTTTCTTCCAAGGACTCACCAACCCCCTCAAAGGCAGCCCAAGACCTCCCCACATCTATCAACGACCTGGTGGAACTGGCCGCCTACGTCAACCAAAGAATTAGGAAGAGACTAAGAGAGAGGTGTGAGATGGCCACCTACATCTCACGTCTCTCAGCCTTTTTCTAATATAGATGTTGTCTCGGTCGCTAGCAGAGAAGATGATCTGGGGTAGGTCCAGGATGTGTTTGTGCTTCTAATGTGGAGCTCCAGGACATCCAGTGGCCACCTGTCCAATAAAAGAGCAAGCTCAACATCAGTAAGGAGAACATGTTTGAACTGAAACCAGATAACCTCCTCAAGCGTCAGGCACATGCACTTCTGCTGTGTTTCACATGAGATCAGGTCCTGTCGAGATAAAGGCATTAGTTGATTCAGGTTCTGACTTGTTATATCATAGATTGTAACGGTCTCAAACTGTTTTGTAGTTTGTAATATTTTATTTGTATTTTTTTCTTTTTGTAAATTTGTTTTACATTTAATTTTGTCTCTTTGCTGACCCCTTGTGGTGAACAAAAATAGGACTGTGCATGCGCTGTTCATGTGTTGGGATAATGAGCCTCGTGGAACAGCAATAGCGTTACAAGAAAAGAAAGTGAAAAACAAGCTGGAAGCAGACGAAAGAAGCGCAACGCAAAAACTGAAAATACAAAAGCAACTCCTTAAAAGTGGATCAAAAGGCACACAAATATATTATTTTATTGTTTTGTGAAATTGTAAATCTTTATGTAAATGTATATTCTAAAGAGTGTAATTTGTCTTTCTTTCGTCAGTTTTTCACAGTGATTTGTTTGGTTTATGAAAATAAACTACAAAAAGATCAGCAGTCGAGGCGTGGCTTTTTCTGACCAGATTGAAGAACGAAATGAGCAGCTATATAGATTGCAGATTGGCTTCTAAGATGAACATCAAGTTTTAGCCCTTAACTGAACCCCTAAATGTACAAGTCATCTATAACCTCCTGATCAATCGTAGCTCATAGTCAATTGTAGTTACATAACTCGTCAATGTTCAGATCAATAATCACTACAAATAGATGTGTTTGCATGCTATTGATATTCCTGCTCCCTCTGTCATTTTTGGACTCCCGTGAGAAAGCACAATCCCCATATTGACTGGTCATCCAGCAGGATTTTGACCTGGGGATCTGGTTGTCCTGAAACTTGTCTCGACTGCAACCCTCTTCCTCTAATGAACACGACTCCAGGTTGCCTCCATTTTTACCAAACAGGACCTACGCAATGCTTATCAGCTCATTAGAATATAAAAGGATGATGAATGGGAGAAAACGTTCAACACTCCTAGTGGCCACTAGAAACATCCGGTTATGTCTTTTGGACTAACTACTGCACCAGCCGTTTTTCAGAACACGGTGAATGAGATTTTGGGGAACACGATTACTGATTTTGTGGTTTTTTTATCTGTATAATATTATGGTCTTTTCTAAGTCCAAGGCGGACCACGTTCAACACGTCTGACGTGTTTTGCCGCAGTTTCTCCAGAACAGCTTGTTTGTCAAAGCAGAAAAATGTGTCATTTTTGGATTTGAACATAGAAGAGAGCTAGCTTTAAATGGACCAAGGCCAAGGTGCAGGTAGTTTTGGACTGGCCAGTCCCAGAAACCTGCAGACACCACCAACGTTTCCTTGGGTTTGCAAATTTCTCCCATTGTTTCATTAGGGGCTGTTGCCAGACAGCCACCCCATTTCATGCTCTCACGTCATCCAAGAGATGTTTTGAATGGAAACCACAAGCTGAGGCTGAGATTAAACAAGCATCGAAAGGCCCCTGCCTACATCGTCAAGGCTTTTCTCAAGTCACGCCGCTGGGGGAAAGGCTACCTGTATATTGTCAACTTGAAGGGTTACGGGCCAGAGGAGCAGTCTTGGGTCCCCTCTAGATTCATAATGGACTTTGCCTTGTTAAAGTAGTTTTAATCAGGACCATCCTGGGCAGCCTGGTGGTCCGTTGGATGATGGCTTTAGGTTAGGGGCACTGCAGGATTCGTCCCTGGTTATCCTGTCCCCACTCCCCTTCCTGAGGTACATTAGGTTGGTGTATTTGCTTAGTCTCTGCCAGTTTGTTTTCCAGAGGCTCTTGTTTATTCATAATCTTGCTCAAGTAATTCTGCCTTCCTTGTTTCTGCCAGCTTTTCGCCACGGAGGCTACTGCACCCGGCTCCTTACCGCTCACGTGCAGAGGTTTCTGCACGTGCCTCCTCGCCACTCATGCACGGAGGCTGTTACGCCGCTCCTCACCACTCAAGCACAAAGGCTTGAGAATACCTGGACATAGCAAGAGGAACTGTGAACTTTTAAATAAAATTTCTTCTTATCCTGTGCCTGCCTTATCTTGGGTCATTTTTGAAATCTTACACACACAAAGAGAATGCTAGTCAAGGCTCTTTTGCTGGACGGCCTATTGAAAATTGGCTTTGCAATGCAACAGAACTCCAGAGGCTAAAAAACCATGAATGTTGATATTTTAAGCAACAATATTATTATGAGAGGACTCTTGTCAGAAACCATGAGCAAAATTATCAGAATCTGAGAACAGAACTGATAAGATAAGTGAAAATTAAAGATTGTTTTGAAAATGTTGTTTGATTCACAGTCTGGTATAAACCGGCTGTTCTCTGATATCAATTTAGCAGCAATCCCAGAATATCAGTGATGAAAGTCAAAGCAAAACAGGCAATCAAAACCTTCAGGTCAGTCTGTTTTCATAAACAGCATAAAAATAGATGAGGGATCTTTTGGAGGTTTTAAACGCCAGAATCGAACATTCTGAACAGATCTCAAGATCCCAAGAACTCAAAGACAAGGGGGGAAGGGAGGTGCAGAATGCCCCAACCTATGTGCACTGCTTTGTGTTCTGCCCTGAAGCTGAAAATTGACTCTACTGTGTACCCCCTCAAAAAACATCTGTTCACAATGCTTCCTATTGAGCACATTGTGGTCCATTACTCTACCAGCAGAGAGAGGAGTGGAAGGGTAGATTGTTGTTTTTTGGACACTGCTATTCCCTCCTCCCACCCAGCTGCTATCCAACAGTCTGACTGAAATTGCCTGGAAGCCTCTGCTGTGGGCATATTGAATGGTATGCAGGGGGAACAATGGGAGGTGCGTTGAGCGATGTGTGAACATGCTGTTGTATGTGTGTTGGTGGGTGGGGGTCTTGAAAGGGAAGGCAGGGGTGCCATCACAGCAGCAGTCGCGACTTAGGATAACTGTGAATGCAATGAAGTGTTAAATGGGAAATCATCTGTTTTCAGTCCCAGATTTAATGTCATCGCTCCTCTCTGTTTTTCTCTTCACTGCAACCCCTCCCCCCTTTCTGTCACTTCTACTCTTTTGTTTTTGTCTAAACTTTCCTGATCAGTAAATGCAGAAAATGCCTTCATTTGAAGTCTTTTCTTTCCCATCTGCTTTAGATGAGAATTCTTGATGAAGCAGGCCAAAAAAAAAAAAAAAAAGGGCAAGATTCTTTTTCTGCAATGCAGAGCATTTCTTTGTGTATGACAGTACTTGTGGCCCCCCATCCTCTTCTGCTGAGGCGTCTCTCAGCAGGACATCTCTGTTATCTCCATTAGCAGCTGGACATTAGGACCGAGCAGACACAAACTTCATAAAGAACTTGCCATCATCTTTACGACCTCTGCCTACGCCGCTCCTCCACCTCCCTGCCCAGATTGACTCATCCATTTATGCCCCATTTAATGGCTTACCTCATGAAGAAAGTCATCAGGCATTATGGCTTTAAAAGTGCTTTAAAGGAAGGCAAGCTGATTGAAAAAGATTCCAATTTGTGATTGTTTTCTTGCTGTTGTTTTTCAAACACTGCATTGAATTAAGTAGATAGTGGTTAAATCGGACCCTTTCTCTTGCCAGAGAAGCTTGAATGAGCTCTTCTTCAGGCTGAGCTGGCAGAGCCATTCATCTTTTGAGAGGGTAATTGATTTCCACCCTACTCTGCTTTATGTGAAGAGAAGGTTAAACTTGTCCCACCTGTGAGTGTGTGTCTTTCTTCTTTTTTGCATTTAGCTTACTCTGATTCTTTGAGTTCTGCTCCGTCAGTTTATTTAGATTCTCAGAATGTTGTAGGAAACCAGGTGTAAGGAGTCTTCTCATTCAATGAGGGCGCTTTCTGGCCCAAGTTTTGGGCCTCTACCAGAGTCCGGAGCTTGAAAGTCCTAAACAGTATATTTGCTGTTCCTAGCACAGGGATAAGTGAGGTTTTTCCATGGATCTACTGAAGCCAGTTGGGGGTTAGTGCATTGAGTGCACAAACTATTGACTGTATATAGAGAACTGGACACAGCAAATGTGACATCATCAATAGAAAATGCCTTACCTCGAATCCAGCGAAAAGAAGCCAATTGCCATTTTTCCTTGATACAGGCACAGCAATTTGGAGTCAGACAACTCTTATTGGTCTGAGTCAACCTTTCTAGGACAACTACTGTAGCCAATCATGAGTAAGCCTGCTGGAAGGCCACACCCCTTCCAATAAAAGCGGCTTGGAAGAATTTGTCAATTAAGTGTTTGAGGTAGGGGACAGTGGGCAGCACATGCTTTTACTAAGGTATCTGCTTGGTCAGTTTATAACTTGAGTAACTTGTGAAAAAACAAAAATATCATGAAAAAGGGAAAATAACAAATGATTGAAACGTGTCAATTTTTTTGAATTTTTAAATCTGAAGCCTAAAACATGCACTGTTCAACTTCCCTTTGTTTTACAACTCCACCCTTGCTAAAAGGCTTGTGACTTTAATAAATGCTGAAGGACAGAGGGAGGTTGAAGAAGTAGAGGCTGAGGACTTTGGGGTGGAGCTGTCCATCACCTGAGGCTGAAGTCAATGAGCACCTTGGTGATGAGGCACTGGGAGTGGATCAAGTCCACCTCGAGTACATCAAGGCTCTGGATGCTGTGGAGCTGCCTTTTGGTTTTGGCTCAGTGAAGCCCATAAAAGTTTTTGTAATGTGCGACACGTACGGAGTCCATTTTTCAGTCTATCGTCTGTTTTATTCAATCTTTTTACAACACACATATCACAACCACCAGCATACAGCAACACCTGTGGACAGTTTTTCAGCTTTTTTTTTCTTTTACGGGAGAATGTTGGCAACTGTCACAAAAACAGGTGACATACTATCTTTACTCGAACAGACACTGGAATCTACCATGGTCCTGAATAGACTTGATCAACTAACCAAATGCCAACCGGTATTACCAAACGGACTAAATTCAGTTCACTAAATGCAAAGTAAATAAATAAAATACCAGTAACATTTAAGCCTGATAAAGCTGCGGCATTCTCACTGGCCGACCACAGCCTGTTTTCTTTACAGGGCTGTTGACATACAGAGTGTTGCCTGTCTTTAGTTATTGACTCTGTGGACCAGTGAGATGGTTCCACACTTGGAACCGTCACTGGCCCACCTCACAAGTGTTCTCTGACAAAGTTTAATGGGATGTCCCTGGAAATGAAGTCTCTTTTGTTTGAAGCAAATGTCTGCAGTTCCTCCAGTATACTTGTCCACTTGGGGTTTTGACTATGCAGAATCTTGGCAGATTGTGTTTATTTATCACATGGCTGGTTCCCACTTGTTGCCTTGTCTAATCCTCACATTTTCCCCCTCATGGACCCATTTCCTCACATGACTCTCCCCACAGAACCACAGGTGCCTTGTTCTTGATGACTTCAAACTCATAGTTTTTATCTTTGTACTGACATGTCAACAGAATTTTTCCTTTAGTTTGAATGTGTTGACCTGAATAAGCAACAAGCTTGGAGTAAGATCTGCTCAGCTTTTTTTTTCCAATCTCAGCATTCTGAGGTCGCCCATGGAAGTGACATTACAGGCAGCTCCTCTATCCAGCCTGGCTTTCAAAACTTTCCTGTTGACGATCAGGCTTTCCTCCCACTTCTCTTTCTTTGTTCCCACAGCATTATTCTGCAAGACTGGGTGGTCATGATTTTTTGCTTGAATGGAGCAAATAAAGAATTCTAGATCACCTGCCTCAGCCTTGTTTTTCTGTTGCACTTTGTGGTTATCTGGTTGTCTTCGTGTAGTGCACATTTTTGCATAATGATTTTTTCTGTGGCAGACTTTGCACTCTTAGGCTGGACATTTTCTTGGCTCATGCTGCATCTTGTGCAGTTTCCCAGATTTCTCATCTTTATGCTCAGTGACTTGAAATCATCATCTTTTTTTCCCTCACTGTGTTTTTGTTTGGTGACTTTATGAACAGAAATTTCAACCTCCTTGTGGAGACTTTTTAGTTGACTCCGACTTAACTCACTGGCTCTAGAAATGTCTTTTGCTTTTTGTAGCGTGAGGTCAGGTTCTTGTTGTAGTAGTCCTCTAACTTGATTATCCATTTTTCCACACACCACTCGATCCCAGGTCAGCGATTCTGTGAGATTCTCTCTTTTAACCACATCGGACTTTTCACCAATTCTGCTGGTGACAAGGAAAAGTTCAAATCTCTCTGCAATTTTCCACTAGATTTCCTTCCAGACTTTGTGACGTCGGTGGATTAATCTGTTCCCTTTTTCTTCCTTTTGTCCGCTAGTTTTTTCTTCATTTCTGACACCATGTAGTGTGCAACATGTACAGTGTCAAGTTTTCAGTCTATCGTCTGTTTTATTCAATATTTTTACAACACACATACCACAACCACCAGCATACAATGAAACATGTAGACATTAAGAAAATAACACCTCCAATACACTCCAGTTTTAGTCTAGCCCAGTATTTTGAGATTATGGGAACCATTTTTTTTTTTAATTACTGCATTTCAAATTTTTACAACAACTTAAACCTCAGGTTGGGTCATTCACCATCTACAGTAAAATGTTGTCAGAAAAAAACCTTAGAAAATTAAACACATATTTTCAGAGATATGTGGATGTTTAATTTTTCCATAACATACAGAATTATTTTATCATAGTGCTTGTACTGAAATTTTACAAGCATTGAATTATTTTGATAATTTTAGTGCAACAATCAGAGGAAAGCGTCATTTCCATCACACTCTAAGAAAAGTGTTTTTCAAATAAAGGTACTAATAGCTCAAGTTTTTATAACATTCAATCTAATTTCACATATAGATATGACTGTGGGGTTTTGGACCCAAGACGGAATGGTTGTTTTTGTTTGTTGTGCATTTCCTGCTTTATTTTGTTGTTTGTTCCTGCTTCCTGTGTTCTCACTTGTCTTCTCGTTTCAGGTCTCTTGACTCTCCCTGCTTTGTTCTCTCCCTCCCTAATGTGACACACCTGTTGATACTTGTCTCATCTTCTCCTTCTGTTTATAAGTCCTCGTCTCCCTTGCACTTGTTATCGCGTGGTTTTGGTTGCAGCATTAGTTCATGTGCTGCTTCTATTGTCTGACTGGAATAAATCAGAGATACTTCCGTTTAAATTGACGTTTGAATTTTGTGTCCTCATGACAATCATGACAATAACCATATAGTAGCTATATCTTTTGCACCATAAATCACACTTAAAAACCTAAACTTTTTGACCATGTACCTAATGATCTGGTGTGCCTTTTGTGTGCACCAAGTTCCAAAATCAGTAAAAATGTTCTTGTGTGACTTTGGGAAGCGCAGCGCCCGATTGACAGTCAGACCATTTTTCCCTGACACAGGAGCATGGAACACAAAGATGAGATGCACTGTGTGCATTTTGAGGGACACAAGTGAGTCACAGAGTGATTCTGGCAAGCCGTGGTCCAGGGAAACAATGTGACTGGAGGTGAAGTTACACCACATCCCGAGTTACTGCAGAAACCCACCTTAATACAACCAAAACATAAAGATCGGAACAGCATTTTAGAATGCAAGTTTTACCCAGCCTGTAACATTACACATGCGCAATCCTGAAAATACGCAGAGGATTTGTCTGACAGCGTTTCTTTATCTGTTCGTACAGGAGAGGATCACGGTACTACGTCATGTGCTGAATTTGATAGTTTTCCCCTGCACAGGTGACAAATACAATGGAGCATGCTTCTAATTTTGTGTGTTCCTTGTAAAAAAAAATTGAACTTGTAGAATTTTCTTTCCACTTCACAAGTGTGTGCCACTTTGTGTTTGTCTTTTACATAAAATTCCAATCAAATGTTTTTCACCAAACAGAAGCAGGCAATGCAAAGGCAAAAAAAAAAAAGTGTTGAATTGCATTCCCTAGTGCTGTAAGATATGAGATAATATATATTTTCTAGTAACATGCTCCATTTTCTATTGAGTTGTTCACTCTGTGTGTCAGGTTTTTGAATTGTCCCTCAGTCACCAGTTTCAGGTTCATGATCAACAGCTGTTTTCATTTCTGTTAATTCCCCTCAGCCTATTTTAGTGTCTGGTTTCCAGTTAATTGTTGTCAGGTCATCTGTTTTGTTCTCCTCTGCCACCTTATTGTTTCGTTCATGGGTTTTTGTTATGTTTAAGTTTGTTTTTTTAAATATTTAAGTTTCTGCCACAAAGCCTGGTGTCCTGCATTCTGGGTCCTTAACCACCACTTCTGACTTCTCTCTCAATGTCCTAGTGTGTTTAGTATTTCCAATATTTCTTCTGAAGTGTAAAAGAAATGTTTTTGGACAGAGTTGCTCTGTGGTCGAGTCACACAGGTAAACAAACACAGGTAAAATTATGTGATTTTCACATGTTTGCACTGTGAGCATCAAATTCCAGTCGCAGGTGTCATTCTTCCCAGCGATTGGAGCGAATATGCTCCGATGGCCCTGCGACCAATGCAACCACAGTTATTACAAATTGCTTTAAAGTATAAACAGGTCCTTAAGCTTTTATATATTTGGGGTTGCTTTGCCAAATCTTGCAGTTGCTGTAGCAACCGCACCCCTGTCCTGTGCCTAAGCCTCACTCTGATTTTATTTATTGTACTTCCAGCAAACAGGCAGGGCTCCAGCCCCAGTCCTCAGGTCACTAAAACTAAAAGCATCTTTTCATACATTTTTAATCTGTATAGAATGAGCAAAGAATGTATCTCCCAGATGATGGAGCACAATCATCAACAGCAGAATACCTTGCTAGTATGAAGTGGGTTTTTGAGAATGTGAGTAAGATAGTAGCAGCTCCAGGGCACTGTGTTTTTCACTGCTTGGTGCTAAATTCTACCTGCATACTTTTAGGCCCAATGAGTTATGTATTGCTAGAGATGACACAATAGCCTGTTACCATTGTCCAAGATACATGAAGAGCGATGCCATATTGGAATGGTATAAAAACAATGAGACAGATACAGTAAAATGGCCATAAAATGCTTAACTTTGGTCTGATTTTAAAAAGAAAAAAAACTACGACCATCAGAAAAATAATACCCAGGTTGTGGTATTAGTATTTTTGTACAATGACCAAAGACATTTCAAAAGTTTCTATAAATAAATATGTTAACATATAGGAAATGCATTGCATACCTGGTGCATGGTTGTGATTTTATTCAGATCTACACACATACTAAGATTTAAACAAACATATAAACTCCTCGGTCCGACATCACCCCAGACTGCTTGTGGCCGTTGTATAAGGGCCGGTCTCCTCCCGAAGTGGCACACTGAGGACAGTGTAGCCCAGCCGAAAGTCGCACCGATCTGCGGGGGGTGAGGGGGCACATATAGCACTTAATCCACGGCCCTGGAGCGGTGAGGTCCGGGAGGCGTTCACGTTCACCGATGGCGGGGTATGGCAATGCTGGACTGTGGGGTCCCGTTCTTCAAGTTGATCCCACTCAGCCTCTATCAGAAGGACTCAGGCACCTGTGCAACACTGGGCAGGGAGTTTTCTGTACGCCACATGTCCCTGTCCGCCCACCGGACAGGTATTCAGCGCAGGGCTCTTCTCTCTTTGCTACTGAGGAAATGCTGGCTAGTTTCTTTTCCTCCGCTTATGAATCTGCTTACAAGCGGATCATCTGGTCAGATCTGAGGTTGAACACTCATACAAATACCATGGTCATCCCACATAAAACAAAAACGTCTATGGTCCTGCCAGAAAACATGGAAATAGTATGAAGTCTTAAGCTACCATTGACTTTGAATAGAGTACAGGATCAGCCTAAATGTTCACTGTTCTAAGGAAACTCACTCAGATCTTCCTAAAATGTATTCTAGAAGTTCTCCTTTATTGGCTGACAGTGGCTGATAAAAATGTATTTGTGAAAAGTCACATCCTTGTTTTACCAGCTCTATTTGTACAATTGTAGCACAGCAGTGAACCGGCAACTATCATATTCCAAAATGGCGTCCAACTTTGCATATGCAACAAGCTGGCGTGCCATCTCTAGCCTAGATATAACTCTTATGCGTCAGTCTGCCCTGTCACATTGTTGAGCTGACAGTGCAGCTTTAGTTTCATGTTCCTATAGTACTCCAAACAGTTTTATCCTCCCTTGCTCTTTGGAATGAAAAGTTTCACAGTTCCAGTTGCTATACTTGTCCTGATTTACTTATTGATTTCATACTTAGATATATGTAGTGATATATGGGATCATTTTTTTTCTTCAAGTTCAGTTTTTTTGTTAGTTGTCTTAATACACAACACTTTATGGGAAAATACCATGAATGTAATAAATGCACTGACTTTTTCTGACTGCTGCAGTGGTTTGGGCATCTTAGCTTCATCCACCTCAACAACAATATTACAAAAAAGGGGGATTGGGCAGTTTTGATTCCACCCATGGGTCCTTCCACCAGCCAAGAAAAAATATGCCCCAAATGTTGGAGAAATTGTACATAAATTTATTCTATTCCTTACTATATTTTGTGATCATGAAGTTTTCTGTGTTTTGCCTTATCTGTGCATGTGTTTACAGGAGGACTTGATAACTCACTGAGTAGAAATGCAGAAGTGTTAACTTTATCCAGCTGTGACGTACGAAGACAGAAGGCTTAGCTTGATAAACATGTCGTGGTGATTAAAAAAGGAACATGCAGATTGTTTCAACTGGAACATTTAATCACACCCTTTCCCTTAACAGTTTGAGATCTTGTGTAACTAGGGCATTCCTAACTGAATAAAAAGCTTGGAGAATGGAGGCTGCTTTCAGAATGGGTTTGGAGATTGTAACTGGAAAGCAGTCTCCACCCTTTCTCCTTGCAAGTAAAATCAACTAATTGCTCTGTGTCTTCTTTGTGCAGATTGTGTGATACAAATGTTGGTTGTTTAAACCTAACACCTAATCACACAAGTATGAAAAAAAAGCCACTGTTTAAGAACCTCTCTCCCTTACTGTTAAAATAAGGAAATAATGCAATAAACAAAAATACTATTTTAGAACCAAATAATAAATGTATTTATTATTGATTTAAAACCCCACTTTTAACAATGTCATCAATAGGAATGTGCTTCCTTTTGCATTTCTCCAGCAGTTGTCTGGGAAACTGCAATATTAGCTACTTTTGGGTTGGCTTTGAATCGAGGAACAGAATAAGGGGACTTGAAAATTACAAATCAATTCACAAAAAAAAGTAGATTACATTTTCATTAAAGCCACAAGTGGTGTTGGATGGCCTGCAGGCGCTACCCGCCCTCACCCTCCGCCCCTATGCCCCATCGCTCTCGCCTCTTTGCCCGCCTCTACATCCCATCGCTACCCTCGCCACCCACCTTTGACCTGACGCCCCCCTCTTTCTGTAAGGCTGGTCTGAGCTGTATGTGAGAATTTAATCTAAAAAAGCACTTTTTTTTTCAAAATGGGGGCTTTTCTGTTGGTTTTTTCCTAAAGCAACTATTTTATGTTTTGGCCGTCTGGGATACCGAACAGATCTACTGTATGTAAGTTTCAGAAGAATTGGCAAAAGTCAACTTCGGATTTCCTTAGAAACGGAGGTTATTTGCTAATCATGCCCACGTTCCTAATATGTTCATATCCTGTGCTATAAAATGTTGCTCAGCTTTTGTCAGGGATCAACATATTCAATTTCCCCAAAATTTCATTAAAAAAATGTGAGAGTATTAGGAGAAAGCCACTTTTGTGAGCTCGCCACGTGCACACCATTCAAAATCTACATCTTCTAATTCCAGCATTTTTTCCCCCAATTGCTTCCCTATGACGCCCAAGAAGTTAGGGAACAATTGAAAAAATCCCTAGGACGAGTTTTCGAATGTAGCTGACACTAACAGTGTTTTTTTGTTGAAAATTTAAGATGGCAGCATTTTCCCAAAGTCAAAGATTGACAAAACTCCAGGGCTTGTTGTAGACCTAAGCTGGGGACATGTGTGTGAAATTTTATGAAAATTGGACGAAAAAAAGGTTCATTTTAAACAATGTAAAAATAATCAAATTGCAGATTTTGCCATATGGCTATGCCGCAGACTTTGTGGAAATCCCATAATGATTAAAACTCTGCTTTGGATATCTGCAACACATATATATTGGTTTGGTTGGTGGATTCCAACGTCTTTTTTGTTTTTTTGTGATGTTTTTTTTGTTTACCACGCACATAATGTTAACATTGTCATATAGTTTGTTATATTGTTTCATTCAGCTTGGGCCACCAAACTCATGCATACGCTTGATGCCTGTACCTTAATAATTTCAAAAGTTCTCCAGGATATCCCTGACATTCTTTTTTTATGGTTTTGCTCACCATGATGTCCTTGACTAAAGGGGTGGGGGGGTGGGTGGGGTGGGTTTGGGGGGTGGCGGTGAAATTTTTGCTCAAAGCTGTAGCAATTTTTCTGCAAGCGAAAACAATATGGTCCTTGCAGTCACTGACTACTGCGGGCCAATAATTAAGCCAGTCACTAATTGTGGTCAGTGCAAAATGGCCATGTTGTAGCTCACTTTTTCTTGGCTTAACAAATCAACTGTCTTTGAACATAGAGTGAGGTATGACCTGATTGTTTTCAAGCCCTTTCTCACAATGGGTCGTTATCAGGCCTTTTGTTTGGAATTGAGTAGAATCACTTTAAACTGTTTAAATTCAAAACAATTCTTTTGTTCTTCCTGAACCTTCACATTTACTCAAACATCTTATTCTTTTTTTTAACCTTGGATGTTGAAGAAATTAATGGTAAATACAATAAATGTATCTTTCCTGATGTCATTGAAACGGTTCTGTGGTTCCATGTGACCAAAACTTTGAACCTATTTCCATTACTATAAAATCTAACCAGAGAATTGTAAAAATCGGATCTGACCCTTTTATTTGTGCTTCAGAAATCCACTACTAGGAAAATATCCTTCTTGGTGTTTCAACTGAATAGGAAAATACTAATATGAATCTATAGTGTCCCAGACTGTTTGAAAGTTTGTTTCGGTGTTGGTGTCCTATTTTTATTTGTTGTACGTTTATTTTTAAATGTATCTATTTCTTTATCTATCTATTTAAATGTCAGCAGAAGCTATCTCCATGAGCATGCTCTCTTAGAACAAAAACAATTGTATATTTTGCCTCTCCTGTTGATGAAACACAAATGAGGTTTGAGTCTTTAAACAGTGCTGTGCTAATTAAAAAGGCTGGAGCTCTGTCAGGCATCCTGGAGGATTGGCCTGGAATGGACTGCAGGCATGTGTACAAGCAGAGCCCTGCCATATTGCTTTAGCAGCAGAATCCACTGTGCTGTGACTAAGACACACTGTCAGGAGGACTAATAGACTTAACACTCAAGTGAATCTGATGAGTTTTTCGAGGCAAGCAGATAATGAGTAGAGCAAGAAATCTGCTTTGTTCTTCTGCAAACTTTCCTTTTCAGAGTGTATGGACTGCAGGGGTACAGGCACTAAAGTTGCCATAAACAGGCTTTTGTGAAATGTTCCAGGGCAGAAGGTAAGCAATACTGTTTGTTGCAGCACACACAAAATGTTACACTAGGACAGGTGTTTACACAATATTTCAGTTGCAAATATTGTAACTACTTTAATAAAGGATGTTATTAATGTCTGATGGAGTTGATGAAAATCAAGGCTTTAAAGTAATTACATGGATTTGTGAAATATGTTTTTGAACATTCTACATTGACATGGTTAGATGGCATATAGATTTATCTACATACATATGTAACCATATTCAATCTTATGTAAATTAAAACATTTTTTGGACATTTTTTACATTTTATTTTATTTTGTTTGAATTTATTAAAAAAATACTCTGCTGATTTTTTTACTTTGCTTCTTCATAAATTAAGAGTTTGATTTAGTTATTTTTCCTTTTAATACAGACTGAATTAGTGATGTGAGAGTCATGAACGAATCGTTCAAAACTTAACTGATTCATGATTCATGAATCATCTTCACCACTGACTCATTGAACTGACTGGTTTCCTTCCAGCACTAACAACTTGCACTTGTAGAAACATATCCAGCTTATCACTGTAATACAACTGTTTTTGTGTGAAAAGTGAAAGCCTCAGAACAAAGTGTAGCAGGATTATTTGGTACAGGTGCTGCTAGTTGGCTAATTGAAGGCAGTGGCCTTTAGGGGCTATAAAAACCTTAGGGTCCCCACTGGTCATCATGGGCATCTGTTGGCCTGTGGAACCGCCCACTTCCTGTGGCACACTCCAGTTAGCCCTACAACTCCGGAGTAAAAGAAAAAGTCACTTGCAAGCTCCATTAGTGCCCCTGCATTCTTAGGCGTGGTGCAGCTTGTCCCTTACAGGTGACGAATCCGGGCCCTCTGGTAAGTTTGGTGACATGCAGGTTTTGCACTTCTCCTTCAAGCGGTTTTATGTAATTTGTTTTTATTTTTGCCAGCAGAGACTTTCTGACGCTCCCTGCGTTTGGCAGAACAGCTGCTGTTTTATTGGACTTTCTTTTCCCACGACCCGTGTCTTCCCAGCTCTCTCTCTGTGTGTGTGTGTCCATTTGCAGTCTCCTTAAACATCCCACCTTAAACATCCCACCTCGCGAGACCACAAAAGCACAAGAGAATCCCTCGGTCGCTCTGAGCAGCACTGCTGCGTTAACACTACGGTTAACACAACACCCCTTCCTTCCTGAGAAACTCCTTGCCCCTCCCTTACTGAGGAGCCAGCTTTTTGGGTCCTTGGCCAGACCTGCTGAATCATTTAGCCTAGGGGTTTGAGTCAGGACTCATAACTGAATGAGTAAATAGTAAATGGCGTATACTTATATAGTGCTTTTCTACCTTCATTGAAGGCCCAAAGCGCTTTACAGTCACAGTCCCATTCACACACACTGGTTGTGGGTCCGCTGCTGAACACTGGCGCCAACCTTCCATCAGAGGCAACGTGGGGTTCAGTGTCTTGCCCAAGGACACTTCGACACATGGGCGGGCGAGGTGGGAATCTAACCTGCAATCCTTCGATCAAAGGCTGACTGCCCTTTCCACTGCACCACGGCCGCCCCACAGCCTATGATTCATGAGTCAGAGCTCACCTGAACCCTGAACAGCACCTCGCTCCGACTGAATCATGAGTCAGGACTCATAAGGCTAACCCATCACTGAGGATTTCACCTCATTTCAAGCTGAATCATTTGAAAGAATCACTCAGCAGCTCTGCCTCACTTTGAGCTTTTACAAATCAATCTGAGCTGCAGCTTTAGCTTATTGGCTTGTTTTTCCAGGAGGAGCGTCCTCTCCTCAGCTGCAGCTCTGCTCTAATAGTCTGCTGTCACATTAATTATTTATTTTGCTTTTAAAAACACTTACATTTAACTTTCATCTTAAATTTTATTGCATTCAATACTGCAATAAAACAAAAAAAACCTAACTTAGTTGATTTCTGCCCTTTATTTACAAAATAATATTTTCATTAGCATTTTATTCATTTTCATTCCTTTTCCATTTGCCAGAAGTTGCATTTGAGTTATTAGGATAGAAAAATAAATGTTTCACATTTGAAATGTATAAATTTTTATTGTTTTTCCCCAGAATGAAAAATGTTTTAATTTTCAATAGTTATTTTAGTACTATGAATAAATCAAACATGACAGCATGTTAAGTTTATGTGAAAGTGTATTTGGGGGCGACCGTGGTGCAGTGGAAAGGGCAGTCAGCTTCTGATTGAAGGTTTGCAGGTTTGATTCCCGCCTTGCCCGCCCATGTGTCGAAGTGTCCTTGGGCAAGACACTGAACCCCACATTGCCTCTAATGGAAGGTTGGCACCAGTGTTTGGCAGCAAAGCCACATCAGTGTGTGAATGGGACCATGACTGTAAAGCGCTTTGGGCCTTCAATGAAGGTAGAAAAGCACTATATAAGTAAACACCATTTACCATATTGCCATGGCCTTTTCCTTTGTGTAAGTGACTCGGTTGTGTTATGGTTTTGGGTCTCTTTTCTTTCCTTGTTGTGGTTTTGGTTTTTTTTGTGCTGATGTTTTCCTTTTTTCTTCTTCTCTCTGCAGAGTGGTGTGGGCAGGGGGCGTGGCTCTCTCATCCCAGCGCTGCCTACACACCTGCTTCTTTACATTAATTTCCACCTTTTTAAAAGTATGTTCCTGGCTTCTCCTCCCTGTCAGAATTTTCCTTTTCAGTTGGCTCTCTAGTGGCTCAGTGGGCCAAGCTCCCTGCTGGCTCCTTTTTTAGAAATAAACCGTGAAGACTTACCCCTCACTCCAAACTCTGCTCTGGGATCTACTTACCACTCCCTGACAACATGAGTCGATTCTCTTTAGTTACGCACAAATCCAGAATTAGGCACGCACAAATCAGGGTGATAGTATTTTTTTCTCCACAAGGTTTTATCTTTAAATTCTAGGACATTAAAAGTAACGAGGTTAAACTTCCAATTGCAGTGCAAATTGGCCCTTGGGTTCCATCACCATGTCTGCACATACATTATGATCACAAAGTTTTGGTCACAGGAGCTGCAAAGAAAAAAGGAAACATTTAACCATCTGCAATTGGTAGTTGGACTATTTCTGGCTTTTCAAAAACAGGCAAATCAGTTTTAATTGTTTTTAAAAGTTCATGTTATGATTTAAATTTCCCAACCCACAAAATGTAAACTGCAGCATGATTGCTATTGGCACATATTGTCTACTAAGTTACACAATTTCATGAAAGGCTAAAAAAAAGTGGCAAAATATCAGGCAATGTTGTTGCCATAACAACAGGAAATATATATTTTATGATAAGACCTACACATGTGGACAAAATTGTTGGTACCCCTCAGTTAAAGAAGGAAAAACCCACAATTCTCACTGAAATCACTTGAAACTTACAAAAGTAACAATAAATACAAATTCATTGAAAATTAAATAATCAAAATCAGCCATCACTTTTGAATTGCTGATTAACATAATTATTAAAAAAAAAAAACTAATGAAACACACCTGGACAAAAACCTCTATAAAAGATTGAAAACTATTTGACCAGACTGACATGATTAACTCAGGTGTGTCCTTTCATTGACATCACAGGTGTTACCAAACTCATAATCAGTCAGTCTGCCTATTTAAAGGGAGACAAGTAGTCACTCTGCTGTTTGGTGAAAAGGTGTGTACCACACTGAACATGGACAACAGAAAGCGAAGGAGAGAATTGTCCCAGGACATCCGAAAACAAATTATAGATAAACATCTTAAAGGTAAAGGCTATAAGACCATCTCTAAACAGCTTGAACTTTCCTGTGACAACAGTGGCTCATATTATTCAGAAGTTCAAGACCCACGGGACAGTAGCCAACCTCTCTGGACATGGCCGCAAGAGGAAAATTGATGACAAATTGAAGGATAGTTGTAATTGTATCCAAAGAGCCCAGAACAACCTCCAAAGAAATTAAAGGTGAACTCCAAGGCCAAGGTACATCAGTGTCAGATCGCACCATTCGTCGTTGTTTGAGTCAAAGTGGACTTCATGGGAGACGACCAAGGAGGACACCACTGCTGAAAAACAATCATAAAAAAGCCAGACTGGAATTTGCAAAAATGCATGTTGACAAGCCCCAAAGCTTCTGGGAGAATGTCCTTTGGACAGATGAGACCAAACTGGAGCTTTTTGGTAAGGCACATCAACTCTATGTTCATAGACTCAAAAACCAAGCATACGAAGAAAAGAACACTGTCCCTACGGTGAAACATGGAGGAGGCTCAGTCATGTTTTGGGGCTGCTTTGCTGCATCTGGCACAGGGTGTCTTGAATGTGTGCAAGGTACAATGACATCTGTAGACTATCAAGGCATTCTGGAGAGAAATGTGCTGCCTTGTGTCAGAAAGCTTGGTCTCAGTCGCAGGTCATGGGTCTTCCAACAGGACAACGATCCAAAACACAGCCAAAAACACCCAAGAATGGCTGAGAGAAAAGCGTTGGACTATTCTAAAGTGGCCTTCCATGAGCCCAGATCTGAATCCCATTGAACATCTGTGGAAGGAGCTGAAACATGCCATTTGGAGAAGACACCCATCAAACCTGAGACAACTGGAGCAGTTTGCTCATTAGGAGTGGGCCAAAATACCTGTTGACAGCTGCAGAACGCTCATTGACAAATACAGAAATCGCTTCATTGCAGTGATTGCCTCAAAAGGTTGTGCAACAAAATATGAAGTTATGGGTACCATCATTTTTGTCCAGGCCTGTTTCATTAGTTTGTTTTTTTTTATAATTATGTTAATCAGCAATTCAAAAGTGATGGCTGATTTTGATTATTTAATTTTCAAACAATTTTTATTTATTGTTACTTTTGTAAGTTTCAAGTGATTTCAGTGAGAATTGTGGGTTTTTCCTTCTTTAACTGAGGGGTACCAACAATTTTGTCCACGTGTGTATAAGACTATGGGCTAACTGGAAGACATATTCTAGAACATTCTTTATGTGTTTTCAGGTGCAGAAAGCAGGAAGTTCTTCATGAATAATGCCAGCTGTTGCAATAACATCCCAAAACATGTTACTGCCAAAGTCTTTCCATGGAAGAAATTCTATTTCAGCCAGATCCAAGTCTATCAGCTAAAGAGAAACACACTGAGAGACAGCTTGACGCAGAGAAGCAAGCAGATGGAGTAAACAAAGCTAAGAGCAGAGAAGCTTCAGCTAAGAAGCAGGGAAGATTATTGTCCAAGTCGACCATTGCCTCCTGAGCAATGATTTGGCAGAAACTGCCAAAAAGTGAAACAACTTAATTAGCCTCTCTATGTGTAGTTTTTCACAGGACTAAACAAAGCGTGGCAAAGCCATTGTAAAAGCACAGGGTGCAGAGGATGTGCATGGTGGTTGCACAGACAGAGAGAGAGGCATTAACTTGCTCAACACACGTTTTTATTCTGCTGTGATCAGTGAATGATCCTTCTCTTCAGCTACTCCTTTAAGCAGTTCAGGCCACGCCGCTGGGCGATGGGGGTAGTCTGAAAATGAGTTGTCATTCTTTTGAGTGAACACACCTTTTCCACAGACTGGATGACCTAAGTGCCTTCCCCAAGGACATAATGACAGTTGGCTGAGGGGAGCGGAGATTGAACCAACAATCCTTTGATCATTGGCCAACCTGCTCAACCACTTGAGCTACTGCTGCCTTTCATGCTTCAGGTTCATTTATCAAATTCTTGCCATCAAGCCTGGTCTCCTGCCTTTTGGATCTCTCACTACTGGTTCACAGGTGTTTTGTCTAACAATCACAAACTTTCAGTTTGTGAGCAGACTGTATAAAGGAAGCTTTGAGTAATGATTTAAGATGCATGTGCATACACACACACACATACACACTGAGACACTAACATGCATACGAAGGCAGACCAAAACATTTTTCTCTAGTTCTGGTCATTTTTTAGCCTGTTCTTAAATAACTCTTTTTTAAATTTTTCTGGTGCTCTCCAAAAATAATAGAAAATGTTTATATCATCCTATCACTGAAATGTAGGCAAAATTAAGGCATATTTTCAGCAACGTTGTAATAGAAGTGATTGAGCTCTGGTCCTATGAATTACAACTTTGGCTCTGGAGGATGACAGACTAAAAGGTGACTAAAGGGTCGCCATGGTTGCTCTGATGACAAAATAGCCCTCTTTTCACAAAAAGCCAAGGTCTGTCTGTCGCGGGTTCGTGTAGGTAGTCCAGAATGTAGTAATCAGAAAGATGGCAAGCCAGGAGGTTCCATTAAGGTTTTTCCTTTAATGTAGTCTTTGGGGTTTACAAAACAGAAAGCACGGATGAGGACGAAATGGCAAACACAAAAAAAACCAGTAGGGGACAATCGACAGTCTAGTTTTTGGCATCAGACAAGCGCTTCTTCTGCCTGTCTCACCAGCTCAGCTGCTCGCTTGCTCACTGACTCACCCACTCCCCATTATGAGAGTGAGGTGAGGCATCCTCTTATATATCTCTTATAGCCACTCCCACCTAATTAGGCACATCATTCAGTTTCAGAAATATTTAGTTTAATGACTACCTTTCACCTAGGTTTTTCCTTTGCTTTCACAATTAAATACATTTATTTCAATAACACTTTCAACACTTAATACCCTCAAAGTTTGCCATGAAAAGTAAAGAAACAAAAACAAATAATTTAAATTAGAAACAGCTGGCTCGAAACTCACATCAAAATTATATAAACAGGAAAAACAAACCCCTCGGTTTGGCTGTCAGTGAAGGAGGGGGCGTGGCTAAGACGCCGTGCTGCAGGGCTGCGGTGAGTAAGTTTGTGTATGTGCATGTATGCGGAGAACATGTGATGACCAAGTGTGCACCCGAGGTCAAAACGTCAAGAAAGGAGTAAAATGAGTAGAGAATCAGGGTTTAAAAACTGCAGAATTTGTCTATGGAATGAGTGTGCGTGCTTGCATGTAGGTGTGCGTGAATGTGGATGTGCTCCCAGCGCTCCGCTCAGACAGGGGGACGGAGCTCCACTGTTAGTTTAAAGACAGAGATATAATAGCAACTGATAGTTAACAAGCTGAGACATGACGTTAATGACAGTGTGCAGTTTGTTGCGCATATTAAGCCAAGATTCAAGAAAAACAAATTTACTGCAAACAGAATGTGAGGATGAGGAACAGAATTAGTTGATCTGATTTGTAACACAATCAGAAAATGATGAAGGAGAAGGAGAGAAGCCTTATGGTGTCGGGACCCGGTCCTTTCTGGCCATCAGCAAAAACTGTCACCTGAGTACTGAACACCTCCTGCTTCCCTTACTACGTTTCCCATCAGTCTTTGCCTTCAATACCCAGATGTTTCCCAGCTGGTTTCACTCAGTCATGTCTCTCCTCTGCAATCACCCATTCTCTATTTATGCTGTGCACTCAGCCTGGTTCAGTGCGAAGTCTTGTACATGCTCATTTGATGTACTTCTCTTAGCCAAACTGCTGATCCACCCTGGAAGCCTGTCTTTTTTTGCCCTCACCTGTCCAGCTGCACTTCCCTGCCTTTCTCCTCACAATCAATAAACTTCTGCATGTGGATCCATCTGCCTCCACTTGCTCCTTACACATGGCTTCATTTAATCTTGGATCTGTACAGGCATCTGTACCTGTGGTCCATCACAGTTGTGCAGTCTTTCCTGTCTGCTAACCTCTCTCTCCTTATCTGTTATGCTTAAACAACATATTCATAACAGCTCAGCCTGATTTACCGGTATTTCAAGATGATCCCCTCATATCAGTCAACTTGGTGAATGTCTGTTAATCTTTTGTGTTGAATAACCCTTCCATCCATCCATCTATCTTCTTCCACTCATCTGGGACTGAGTCGCAGGGACAGTCTAAGCAAAGACTTCTTACTTCTTCCAGCTCCTCTAGGGGGAACCCAAGGCGTTCCCTGGACACTCAAAAGATGTAGTCTTTTCAGCGTGTCCTGGGTCTTCCTTTGGGCCTTCGCTCAGTGGGACATGCCTGGAACACGTCCCTCGTTCTTTCAGTCATGACCCAGAGCTCATGACCTCAGGTGAGGATTGGAAAATTGATTAACCAGTAAATGGAGATCTTTGTTTTCTAGCTCAACAAAACCGATACAGCATAATGGTGGACGTCGCACCAATCCGACTGTCAATCTCATGCTCTGATGTTTTGTGAACAAGACCGGAACAGGAGCACAGGAGCACTCCACTCACCCAGAGAGGGCAAAGAGGGGAAATCCTGTGGTCCTCAAACCACACATACTTTTCCTGGCTGCAACTAGAAATTCTGTCCATAAAGACTGAATAGAACTGGTGATAAAGGGCAGCCCTGCTGGAGTCGAACGTGCACTGGGAATAGGTCCGACTTACTGCCTGCTGTGTGAACCAAGCTCCGGCTCCAGTTATATGGAGACCGGACAAACCTGAGTAGGGCTCCCTGGACCCCATACTCCCAGAACACCTGCCACAGGACACCACGAGGGAGTGTTGAGCTGTTGATTAACACTTGTGTCGTAAAAAGAATATATATACATATATATATATTTTATATATACTTTTATTTAATTCAAAAACAAAATCTCTTGGGATGAGAGGCTTTGGACAAACAGGATCCTGTTATCTTTCATTTAACAGAGTTCCTTCGAAAAAGAGATTTTTAATCTTAATAGGACTTATCTGGTTAAACAAAGGTAAATAAATCAAACAAAAAAACCTATATGTTTAAAGCAATAACCTTGTCTAAGATATGAACACGGTTGAAAACATAACCTGCTTCATTTGAATTCAGACAACAGTGTGAAAAATGACACAAAAATAAGTTACTGTCACAATATATGTGGTCTATGTTACAGTTCAGAGTCAGATGTGGAAAATCCTGTTATTTTCATATTCAGGTCTATATTCATGTCTTTCATATCTGCAGCTAAGCATGTTTTTGAAACACAAAGAACTATTAAATGCCTCCACTCCATGTTCATTCTGGATGACTTTATGTATTCCATTACAATATGTTGCACCACTCTCTCTCCATCTGTCTTTAGTGCACAGTTCCACACGGCTGAGAGTCTACCAAACTATGCACCTCTACCCCCACGGAGCGCATTGAGCACAAACTCATATTGACCACCAGTCACGTGCAGCATAGAGAGAATAAAGTAAGACAGGTTGAATTAATATAGATAAAACAGCTCCCAGGAAGGAACCAGCTGTTGTCTTTCACACCAAAATGCAGCTTTAGAGTCGTTTCATTCCAATCGACACATCGGTGCACAGAACAGGTCTCTGCTCTGCTGCTTACCTGCTGCTGGGAATGACAGAACTCCTTGCAGCGGCTGTTTTTCCTATAATCTTTGAGCCAGTTTGGAGATCACCATAACTGCAGCAATGAGAGCAGGTCTGTATTTTGATGATCCCCATTAATGAGCACACGTGCGTGCGAGTATGCGCCACTTGGTCCATTTCTTCTTTTTAGTAAACTCCATTTGTTTAATTTAACCGAGAGAAAATGTCGGAGCCTACAAAACCAAAGTAAGGAGAGTTTCTTGAGTCCAGTAATTGTAATTAATTACTGAAATTTGAACTGTAATTCGTGACATTACTCTGTTACAGAACAAAAGTAGATAAATTACAGTAATTCGTTACCTTGTAATCCGTCACCCCCAACACTGATCGTATATAAACCTCATATTCTCCATGTCAATTAGCATTAGCCACTAACTGGATGTAATTTGTTTAATGAATCAACCCCCACATTTCAGACTCACTGATGAGCAGGAAAACAGCACTTCCCACACAGAAATATGTGCTTTTCACTGATCCACATTTAACCAGTCAGCATGACTCCTTACAACAGAAGACGACAAATAAAACAAAGAATTAAAAGGGAAGTTGTGACAAGACTGAATTTCTGCTCTGAAATTAATTCATGCCCCATGCTGTAGCTTGTGCTATACTTAAGGAATACAAAAGCGCTCTGAGGCTTCTGCACTTTGAAAATGTGCAGTTATTATACACACACACACACAAACACACACACAAAATCTGTTTCAGGTCTCAAGTGGAAAACTATCGATTTAGCCATAAATCTAACAAGTGTTCAAACTGAGCAACAGTTTACATCAGGGGTCAACATTCATGACATGAAGGGACAATCTGAAATTTTCTCCTTGACAACTATACTATCACCAACTATAATTGGAAACTTTTTTGTTGTTCACCCTTCGACCCATCCCGCCAGGGGTTGCCACAGTGATTCAGCTTTCACTGATTTGCAGAAGTGGTTAGGCAGAGAGTTTTATGCCGGATGCCCTTTCGGATACAACTCTGAATATTTAAGGCACATGGAGGCCCAGTCAGGAAGCAGCGTGAAGGATCTTGTCTAAGGACCCTCACTGGATTTTAGCTCATTACACACCCTGGGAACCAAACCCAGGTCTTACACCCAGCCATCTGAGCTATCCAGCCGCCTCTAACTATCATACAAACTCTAACACAAAGAAATACAAAAACATTTCCAATATATCTGAAAAATTATAATTCACAAACAGCAGATCAAATTCAAGCTTTTTTGAACATATTTTGGTATTAAGCATTTTAACAAAAATATTACACAAGGAAAATGAGCCAAAGTTAAAATCGCATTGTAACAATGTTTGTTTAAAACAAAAAGTACTGCATTTGTGTTATGTCATACCTACAGCAACAAAAAACAAGTGTATGCTTTTAGCTTATGTATCTTCTGTTGCATTATGAGACAGGGCCTGAGTGACTTAATGCAAGTCAATTCTGTGATGGTATTTTTATTGCCTGTTAAATTGTTTTTACTTTTTGTTAGTTTGCTAATTTTCGTAATTTAAATTTTCAGCAACTGAACAGCATCATTCTTCATTGTCACCCCCAGTAAATCTAGTGATGATCAGCTGTAGTTTTAATTTTCATATAAATATTTGGCAGATCAGAAAAAGTGTAAGTATAATCAGACCTATTTTGGTTATGATTCAACAAACTGAACTTATCAATCAGTCTTTATTTCTTAAAAGATTTCTCATGCGTGTTGAAGCTCAAAGCGCTTAATAATTAAAGACAAACAACAAAATACAAAAAAGAGAAATTAACACTCCACACAGAAAGATCAAGTCCCCCAGCTGGGACTTGAACCGGGAGCCTTCTTGCGATGAGGCAAGAGTGTTTACCACTGTGCCACCGTGCAGCCCTTTAAAACATAACATCACCATTTATAAAAAATAGACTTAAGGCTTGGCTCTGCTGTGAGGATTCTCTATTCCAGGAGCAGCTCAGCCACAGAACATCACCACAGCTCCCGCCTGAACTAGACAGCAACAGGATCCATCCATAGCCGTGAGGCTGTGATGCTGGACTCCAACTGCTCCAGCAAGGGCGAGCACCGTGGCAATAAACAGTTCCAAAAGTCCTGTTACAAAAGATCCCGTATGGAGTATAACTTCAGAAATGTCAGCGACGCCACAAACGTGACCAAAAAACCCCAGAATTGTGTGCTTCATGTTCTTCCTACTCATGCATGAGCTCACATTCCATCCACAAACACGTGCTAAAGTTGCCACAAGTGTCATTTCAGCGGCGACAGTTTTTTTTTTTTTTCTTTTTTGGGGCTCATCAGTTTACTTTGGACATGCATCCTTAAACCAGTTGAGTCAAAGTCCCACATCATCTGAGCCCAACATTTTTTTTTTTAAAGTTATCCCCCGTGCATTAGTGAAAGTGAAGGTGATAGTGTCCCACACCAATCCTCCCAACAGTTTATTTAACTTTGTTAAGCTTGAACTCTGTCAAATAGGACTAACAAATACAAACAGTAAAGTGAAAAGAGAAGAAACAAGAAGGTAGTGTTGGCTGTTGTGTGTTATTATTGTGTGTGATTATTCAGTGATGTGTGTGTGTGTGTGTGTGTGTGTGTGTGTAGTGTAGTGTGGATGACATCATGTTGTTGTGTTGGATGTAACACCCCAAGATGACCAGGAGCTGAGAGATTCAGAGTTAAGGAACCACAGCAAGCAGTGATGTTGTGCAGTGCAGCAGCCCTCCCCAAGTGTTCAACCCCCCCCCGGTAGCAGAGGGTAACAGGACACGCGGCCGAAGGCCACCCACGTCACCCATGATGGCAGAGCGAGAAAGCAGCTCAGGAGCCACGGGGGGCACTGGTCGGCCGGACCGATACATACCAGCAGCACCGAGAGTCAGTAATGGGTAGGGCCGGAGACCCCCCCACCCCAATCATCCTCCCCGCCACTCAGTCCGGGGAGAGGGAACGCGCCCCACCCCGACAACAGTAGGCCGAGCAGAGGAGACAGACCTGCAGGATGGAGTCCAGGGCCGCCCCGCGCCGTCCCCCCAGCAGCCCGGGCCACCATCACCTCCCAGAGGGAGAGCCCCGTGAGGCCAAGCCGGCGAAGCCCCCCAGACCGTCTGCCACACCGCCCCCCCAAGCCCACCAGCCCCCAAACCAGCCCTGACGAGCCCCTGGGTCGAGCCCCAGCAGCCCCCTTCAACCAGATCTGGGCTCTGCCCGGCGGGCGAGACAGGGGAGCGCTGGTCTACCCATGGCAGCCCCAGATGTCATTGCTGCCCCCCCCCAGGCCAGCTAGCGCCAGATCCTTGGTCCTACACCCTACCCGTGTGTGACAGATATTTAGGTTTAGGCTGTGTTCCGAGTCCCAGATCGGAACACAGTGAGTGTGTGCTACCAAACCTGTGCATGTAAACTAAGGTGTGCTAAGGTGCATTAAAAGGAGGGCATGAGTTGGGGGTGGTATGGAGAGGTGGCAGCGCACTCCTGCCCCGCCACATCTCGTCCCTTATGTGCCCCCAACCAAGCTCGGCACCTCCGGTCCTGTGTGTGAATGTGGTGAGGTGATAAGTGTCTCTGTGTGGTTGTGCTCATGTCCAGTGATGTGTATTTAAAAAAGGATTGGCAGGAGCTTAGCCTGGGAAGGGGAAGGAGGGACAGTTTTGAAATAAAGGCATGTTTTAATTTCGCTGTGGCAAACTTTTTTGTTTTTTCTATGGTGCGCACTAATTTAAATCACCCAGTCCTGAAGGCTGACACAGAAAGTATAAAGTTTTATTGTTTATATGGGTGGACAGGGTCACAGTGACAGTGTTGCGTGAAATGACCCTTTTCTTATGATGCACGATTATTGTGAGAATAGGTTATCACTCTATTTAAATCCAAAAAATACGACAGATCAACTTCTTGTCATTATCTCACCCCGGCATGCCACTATCTTTCTTTCCACACAACTGTAGCATGCATGCCCTAGGTTATGAATCCATAAATATGACACAGCATAATCTTGCTATTTTGGAAAAGAAAGAACAGACTACAATCAGCTCCTTCCCTGAGGCAGGACACTCCTTTTAATCAGCAGCCAACATGTTGCTGGTGCTGCTGCCAGTGCTTTTCAACTGGAGTCAGACCATGAAGTCCAACATTCAACATCTCTACTGCAACTGCGGAAATAAAACACAAAGACTGCCTTTCCTTCACCCACTCTTTTATGTTCATCTACCATTCTTATTTCTCCTCTTTCGACTATTCTTTTTCTGATTGTTGTCTCTGGTGGTTGACAGTTTTGGCTGAGCTCCCAGAAAAGTGAGTGGTATGAAAGCATTGTGGAGGAGTAGTTAATAAAGGGAGCAAGCTCTGATCACCTCAGCAGTCATTCTTTCTATCAAACCCAGAGCTCACTTAAGGTACAACAGTGTGTGTTAGACTCCCTCTGTATATCTTGGAAACACAAAAGGAGTAACTGCTGGAGATCTGAAAATGCTAAAACACGCCTCTTTTTACTTCTATTTGAAAATACTCCAATCCTTAAAAATGCCAGCATACAGGTATATCATTTTCAAAAGTACTAAAAGCTCCTCAAACTTTCTGATCTTTAGGGTGTTAGCACCTACTTCAAATTTGAGGAAGTTTTTTTTTTTATTGTTTTTTTCTTAAATTGTTTTTTACACATTCATCTACCCAAGAGACTTACGGTCATGAACCCGTCCAGTAGACCAGAGTCAGGTTTTGGAGGAGCCTGCAGTCTCTCCATTGACCATTTTTCAATGATGGAAGCCACTTGACTGTTTTCAGTGTTCAGGATCCTAAAGCCCGTCATGTTCACTCCACTGTATCGGTAAGGCTCCATATCCAGTGCAAACAGATCCTGGAAATAGAGAAAGTACACTCAGATATTTAGAAAAAGATTAGCTGTCAAAAATTACATGTATTTGTTCATTCCTATGATAACGCCTTGAAAACATCCAAACTGAATGACAATATGTAATAAATAGTAGTTTGGGCAGCAGTAGTGGTTTACCACACTGGTTCCCAACCACGGGCAATTCCCACCAGGCCGTGGAAGAAATAATACATTATTTTGTTTTGATTCCCAAAAATCTTTTATTTTGAAAAAATTCAATTCAATTCAATGTTATTTCTATAGACCAATATAACAGCCACAGCCGTCTCATTGGACTGATATCAGTATATTGTAAGAAACAACCAAAAAATCAATCATGTAAAAGTAAACAATAGCTGGTTGTTAAACAGACTAAGCTGAACAAACATCTCTGTCCTTACACCCTCCTTCAGGGTGAGGAAAAACTCATAAAAAACCCTATCTTTTTTTGGGGGGAAAAACTAAGAAACCTCAGGGTTTCCCACATGAAGGAGAGATTCTCAACCCCGGACGGACAGGTGATGTACTAGAACTATTAAAGAAAAATTAGCTTAATTAATTCTGTAACTACATTGTTGAATAACAAATATCCAGGACATGAAACATGTACTGTTATCAATCAGTCCAAATGAAATGCTGACTTCCCTTTTTTCCAACTGGTTTCGGTGAAATACCAATGCACTTTTTGAAAGTGGACTGGAATTGGCAAACAGAGGCATAAGAATGAAGATTGCTTTTGATCATTTTATTTTATCGAGGTTTCTGTTGGCCAGAAATCACAAGTGCATCAAAAAGGAACCTTAATGAAAGCAATCATGAAGGTCTTATTTGCATTTATTCTGAATATATTTCTTTTGTTAGTTAAAAAAATCTGAAAATCTTTTAGATTTTCATTAGCAACAGTTTGAATGTCAGTTTGCTTCCTATTGTGTAATGTACCGACCTGATATGATACAGTTTCACCTGTAGGGCTGTCGGTCTCTACGTCCACAAGTGGGATCTGTCCACAAGACATATGGCTGACCTTGCTTCTAGGAAATTGTCATTCTTTTAACCTCTACAGTTTTTCCACTACTATAAAACTTCAACTGTTTACACAGTTATTGTAATTCCAGCTGACTCTGAAGCAGAGAAAGAAGCCTTGTGCTGATTTGCAACACCCCACTGCAGGGAAGTATTCAAGCAATCTGTCACGGCAGCAGCCAGCCTGCTGCCAATCATCTGATTCCCTCCACCTGTGCCTGCTCCCTTTATATCTCTGCCTCTGCCCTTTATTCTCTCCCGAATCGTTGCGCTACAAGGTCTCAGAGAAATCTCCAGCTGTGCTCATGCCCACCACTCAACTTGACTACCAGCTCTACTCCTCAGCCTGTGTTCAAGCCTTTATCCAGACGTCTTACTGCCAGAGAGAGTAATAAAATACACCTTTCGTCAAACTCATTTTGACAGGTGACCTTTGACCCCATAGTCATAAATCATAATTTTTGACTGACACATTAAGCATAATCGAATAAATATAAATTTGATATTAAAATGATATATTCATAAATGATAGTTTATGTAAAATGACCCATAACAATAAATCCTAATTTTGATAGATAAATTAAGCATAATTTAATTCATGTGAATTTGATATTAAAATGATAAATGACATTGTAGGTATAAAGTAAAAAGAATGAATAAAAGAATGCGATGAAAGATGAAAGTTGGATGAAAGATATAAAATAAATAATTTAAAGCCCCTTAACGTCAAAAAGATGTTTAGCTAGTCTTTCACAGACTTTCATAAGTGCCCTGACAAGAAAAGCGTACGAGCGCGCTGTCCATTCACCTTACGGCGAGACAAAAATGTTAAAGCGGTGATGGTAAAGAGGGGTTTTGTATTTCAGCCAATCACCTCCCAAGGGCTACATCCCGCCTCCTCCTCATCAGCCATTGGACAACCCCGCGCATGCCGGATGACCCACACACACGCGCACACACACACACACACACACACACACACACACACACACACACACACACACACACACAGAGGCTGCTCAGAGGCCTGGGAAAGACAAACAGAGTTCCTTCTAGGTGCAATCATAAACACTTTCTGTCTTAAACCACAAAAACCCTCGCTTTTGTGGTTTAAGACAGACAGAGTTTACCTTAGCTGCAATTATATTGATAACCCCAATAAACTGTCGGACCCCCATCACAGCCCTGAGAGAAAGACGAGAACAAGGATCAGGACTCAGAGGTTAGCTTTCAGCTAACACGCGGTTACGAGGCGCTGCCGTTTTGAATTTGACCGTCGTTTTTCTCCCTCTCTGTTAGAGTTTCAGGATCCGAGGGACATTGAGCCGGAAGGAAGACGTTTCTACCTCATCTGTCGACTGATCCAGCTCACAGACTGTTATGAATTTGTGATGATTTCATAAATATGGTTGGAAAAAAACACACAGACCAGTTTTTTTATTCCTTTAAAACATTCAGGGTGTGACTTTTTAAAAATGGGTGATTCAACGAGTGAGCAAAGCTTGAGGGTTCTGAATGAATTAATAAGTTCTGATCTGAATGAAGATGCGCATTCATCGGCTCCTGGTTATGTTTTAGAAGATGTGATATTTGAGTCAGACCAAGATTCTCTCGATGGGTTGAATTTTTTCCCCGATTTAGAAGACGCTATTTCAGAAAGGCGTGAGCGGCGGTCTTTACAAACGCCCTCCCCTGTGAACTTTGAAATTTGTCCCGAAATGTCTCCCCCCGCTCAGACGGTTCCGACAGAAAATGAGGAACCGGAATTTGCTCTGACGCCTATAGAAAATGCTTTACGACGGCTGCGGGAAGAGGATCCAAATTCTCTAGATTCCTCCATGCATTCAATCCCGTCAGATCTTTTGGAAATGCTGCAGAATTGTTGTGAGGGTTTAGAACCTTTGACGCCGCAGCGCTCACCGCAAACGTCAGCGGACCGTGGTGAAACACAACCCGCTCGGACAGAAAGTGTTTTCACACCCTTAAGAAGGGCTCTGGACCGGCTGGAGCAACCATTTCGAACACCGCCGGTTTCACCACCCGTAGAACCGCAGGATGGTCGTGGAATGCCGGAAGAACCTCCAGCTGACGCGGCTGGGGAGGGGGAGGAGGAGGAGGAGGAGAGCGACGATGTCACCACCCCGACGTCAGCTGCGTCAACGTCACACGCTTTGGAGGATCCCGCCACGCCCCCTGCGAGGTCTCAAGCTACGGAGAACGCCTCATCAGCGCGGGACACACCCTCAGGTCAGGTGCAGTGCGTCGCTTTAACAACGTTGAAATAAGGAGGGTTTTTAACGTGCCCACTCTCAACGGCACCCCGACTTAGCCCAGTTTTACACGGATGTTGTCGGCGTTCTAGCCGAGTTAGCAGAGACGATCAGCACAGACGTTGAACGAGGGGACATTGTTCAGTTGGAGCTCGTAGGCCGAGATGTTCGTTCTCACACCAGCTTGAGAATAGATGAATCTGTAGACACGCAAGCCATACAGCAGGCCTTTGAGGAGCTTCTGGAGAGAGCCATTCAGTCTAACGCCAGCATAGCCTCAGACGCAGAATTGGAATTGATTGTACAAATTGTTCACAATCCGAGAGGGGGGGGCTAAACGTAAAATTGAAGAATCTTTGGACGTTGAGATATTGGCTAAGAAGAAAAGGCATCTTTATGACCCGGGCGTTAGAAACGATAAAATGTTTTGCCATCGGCTTGGCTCACCTGCTGCATCCTCAGTGCACGGATGCTCAGATCGAAGTAAAAGCGCGTAAATTGCAGCTTTTAGTCGGTTTGGATGAGCAGACGCCAGTCACTTTTAGCGACGTGCACAAATTTGAGAGCTTTTTAAAACGCAAAATCGTGATCTTCTACACAAACCCAGGGCATAAGCCAATTTCTCACTTTGAGACGGCGTTTCCGGACAGATCCGCTCCGTTGTTTTTATTTCTGATCAAAAATCATTACTACGGTGTAAAAAATCTGAAAGGCTTAATGGGTTGGTCCTACGTCTGCAACTTTTGCTACAAACCATACACAAATCCCCACTTTCATCGCTGCGCGGGTCATTGCTCAACCTGTAATGACCCTCTGTGTTTGACTGTAAATGAAGCCTTTATCGAATGTACGGATTGTAATAAAAGCTGTCGCTCGCAGAGCTGCTTTGAGAGGCATAAACAGCCTAGAGCTAGCCCAAATTCTCCCAGCATCTGCGACTCCTACAAGAGGTGCAAAAAGTGTAAAAAAACACATTACATCCCCTTGAACGGGGCTGCCAGGATTCACAAATGCGCCCCTTTAAAATGCAAAATATGCAAAGAGAAAATAGAGGGGAGTTTTAAAGAGCACTTGTGTTACATCTAGCCTTTGCCCCCTGCGCAGAAACATAACGAGAAGCTCATCTTTTACGATTTTGAGACGTTTCCTAACAAAAACAACGAGCACGTGCCCTTTCTCGTCTGCACAAAAGCTTTGCAGGGTGAGCCCTGGTGGTTTTACGGGGTTGACTGTGCCAAAGAATTTGTTCTCCATTTCAGAAAAGCCAAATTCCGGAGGTCTGTGTTGATAGCGCACAATTCAAAAGGATTCGACAGCTTTCTGCTATCCTCAAGGCTATGACGGAGCTGGGTTTAACACCCAAAATCCTCATGACCGGAGGTAAAATTTTATGTCTGAAAGATGAGGATTGTGATTTGACGTTCATCGATTCTCTGTCGTTTCTGACCATGAAATTATGCGACATGCCGAACGCGCTGGGTTTTCAAAACAGATGCAAGGGTTATTTCCCTCACGGTTTTAGCTAGGCGGAGCGATTAAATTACGTCGGACCCCACCCACCCCCTTCGAGCTACGGCTTTAAACCACATGACAGACGGTCAGCGAGACGATTTTCTCAAATGGTACAACGACGCGAGCAAAAAAGTCTTCCATTTTAAGAATGAGGCTTTGCTTTACTCCAGAAATGATGTGGAAATTCTGGCTGAGGCCTGCGTGAGGTTCAGAAGCCAATTCCTGAAATATTGTAACGTTGACCCGTTCAGCTGTGTTACTATAGCATCCGCGTGCATGAAAGTTTTCCAAACCAATTTTTTAAAACATAAATCTCTGGCTATACCACCCGCAGACGACTACAGAGGCGTGAGCAAAAGCTTCTTACACGCTTCTATTCAGTGGCTAGAGTCCGAAGCGAGCAGACGGAAGGTCTTCATTCAACACGCGCTAAACCAGGGGGAGCGTCAAATCGGGCCTTATTTCGGCTATCTCAAACACGATGGAGAAAAATTTGCCTTTGAATTTTTAGGTTGTTTTTTTCACGGTTGCTCCACATGTTTCAGGCCTCAAGAAAAATGCCCGCTAAGAGACGTGACGTTTGAGCAGCTGCACACCGACGCTCTGGAAAAACTCCAGAAGCTGCGCAGCGTTTATGGGTTAACACCGTGGTCATATGGGAGCACGAATGGGATGAAATGAAAAACAATAACGCGGAGGTGAAACATTTTCTGGAAGTGTTTGAAGCGTTTGAAGTCGCGTGACTCTTTGTACGGTGGCAGAACGTGCCCCATCAAGCTGCGTTACATAGCCGCTGAAAACGAAACCGTTCATTACGTGGACGTGACTTCTATGTACCCTTACGTGAACGCCACCTCGGCTTACCCTCTGGGTCACCCCACCATCATTTACGAAAATTTTGACACTCCTCAAAATTACTTTGGCTTAGTTAAAGCCAAGGTCTTTCCCCCGAGAGGGCTCCTGCATCCTGTTCTGCCGTACAGAACTTTGGGGAAAAAGCTCATTTTCACCCTTTGCAGGACCTGCGCTGAAATGAACAATCAGGACACTGAGTGTTGTCACGACGACGAGGCCAGAGCGTTGACGGGGGTGTGGGTAACCGTCGAGCTCAACAAAGCTTTGGAGAAGAGGTACGTGATTTGTAGAATTTTTTAAGTGTGGCATTTTCAAAATAAAAGCGATTCAGTCTTTACAGCGTACATGAACACCTTTCTCAAAGGTAAGCAGGAAGCGTCAGGATATCCTCCGAACGCCGCAGACCAGGAGAGTCGTGAAAAATACATTAGCTGGATGCTGAAAATATCAGGTTTAACCCCGCTCGCCGACAGGTTTCAAAATTATGTCTGAACAGTTTGTGGGGCAAATTCGGACAAAGAATAAATCTCCTGCAGACCGCCTTGGTGAACGACCCCGAGGAATGTTTTCGTTTGATGTTTTCAGGGATGTGTGAGGTGGAATATTTGGCGTTTCTGAACGACGCAACAGCCCTCGTTCAGTGGAAATGCAACAAAAAATGCCTCACCCCGTCAGGAAATTCAAACAACGTGTACGTGGCCTCTTTCACGACGCCCGTCTTAAGCTCTACGGTTATCTCGAACGTTTGCAAGATAGGGTTTTGTACATGGATACGGACAGTCTGATTTATTCCGCGAAAGAGGGTCAGCCCCTCCTTGAACTAGGCCCCTACTTGGGCGATCTGACGGATGAGCTGAACGGTGACGTCATTCAGGAATTTGCGGCTGCCGGCCCAAAGAGTTACGCTTATCAGACGAGGAACCGTAAAAAAACGGTCCTCCGTGTCAAAGGCATCACTCAGATGCGAGAATGCAGCGAACACGTTCATTTTCAAACGGTCGGAAAATGAGAAACGCGCAGAAAATGTACTTGGTTTCTCCTCAGCAGCTCCGCAGCGCGACTCATTTTGAACCCTCCATCAGATTAGAGGCTGCAGATGATTTAGACGGAAACATGAGAACCGTGCTAAACGATCGTAGCCTGACCTCATATGAGAAAATTAAAAAGTACGCGGAATTACTGCGACGCCATCTGTCTCTGGTGAAACAAGAGGAAAAGGAGAGGCCTGTGCATGTAAGGTCACACGTGGGTCTGCAGCCGCTGGATCAGCAGCAGGAGGAGGAAAGGAGGGGTCATGCGGGGGGTGACACTACGTCGGCTTCATCCTTTGATGATAAACGGCAAAAGGACGGTTCGGGGGTTGAACAAATTTTAATTGGTCTACCCCCACGCGATCGGAAGAACGCAAAGTACATTTTGAGTAAAATTTCACCGGGTGGTGATGGTTGGAATTCAAAAGGCGAGTTTGTTTACGGAGGTAAACCCGTGAATGGATCGCATATGATAGATTTATTGAAATACTTATCCCGACCTTACAAAAAATCGTCATCCTCTCCGCCTACGGGTTGGCGTGAATTTTTAAGCACGCTCTCTGAACTGAACATCCCACCCTCTATGGTGACCAACCCTCATGTTCGAGCTCATTACAACCGAGTGAAAACGGGGGGAGAGGATTACTTCCCATCCCAAGCCGAGCTCTTTTCATCAGATCGGGGTACGGAACAACTGAGGCCAAAAGCCAAAGGTCTTAAAAGAAAAATCATTATGTCTCCGCGCTGGCTCCATATGTGAATGAAAAATGCTCAGAGTCTGTCTTTTTTTGCATCAATAAATTGTTTATTCAACCATTTTATGCGTACAGTCTCTTCTTTAACACACAATCCGTCTTAATGACGGATAAAACCTTTTAATATTCCAGTCTACAACACCCCTGTTTAAGAGCGGAACACATTCTATTTCTACGACAATGTTTATATTTTTTCACATAGTCAAACACCATAAAATCATGTTTTATCACATCATCGCCTACATATTGATATAAGACTTGATTAAAACTCAACCCGCAACCGCGCTGATGAAGATAAAAAACGCAGTGATGCCCGCAAACGGCCGATAGGACGTGCTGAAGCTGACGCCTATGGTACAAAATGTTGTTTGAGCGCTTCTCCAAAAACTCGAGAATGGGTTTAGGGTAAAACTCCGGTGAACATCCGTAAGAATCAAAAAACGTGGCGACCCCTCCCTTCTCCAAGGTCAAACCCAACCAATGCTGACCGGGCCGATTAGCGGGGTCTGTGTTGACGACAAAAAAAGCAGGGAGGTCAAAAGAGCGGGTCAAAAGCGGGAGCTGATCGCTGGCCCACACTCCGCAAAAAACGTCATCGCCCAGCAGATGGTGCAAAATGTCTTCCAGCTGATGAGAATCCTTTTTTTTTTTTAATAATAGTCCACGAGAACCTGTCTTTTGGAGTTGATTTCCAGCACAGAATCGAAACAGGCGTACACTATAAGGGTGGACGTGTGTGGGAGCGGTTCGCGAAAGCGCATTTGTAGCCTCAGAGAACCAGAGGAGACGGCCGACAGGGCATCGCAGTCCTCCGCCGGGGTCAAATTAAACGCAAAAAGGGTATAACCGGTGGCAAAGGCTCGACGGTCAATACACAGCGGTAAATCCTTCAGGTGTCTTCCTGTGGTTGTAAAACTCTCTGACGGACTGACCGACGTTAAATTGAGGCTGGAAAGCTTTAGCAGGGATCTGAAGACCGTCCTGATAGAGAGCTAAATATTCCACATTGTTGTGTGTAAAGTTGAAGGGGTTTAAATCTCTCTCACCAGTGAAGGCAGAGTGGTGAACCATCCCTAACACAATGGTTTTAGGTAATGTACCCAGAAAGAGATTTTCTTGGTTACAGATTCTTGAGTTTTCAGGAATGGAGTATGTTTTTACGCTCACGCGGGTCAGAGGGTAAAGAGCGTTGCCTTTTAATAACGCGGCCTCGTGTCCTAAGCGTACCGCGGGGGATACGGCCACTTTCTTCACAAACAGAGAGGCTCCTAACACACACAGTTTAAACGTGGAGTTTGCTGCCCCCATGAGGCAGAAAGCGTCTGAAGCCCTGGTCAGCTTTATTCTTAGATCTACAGAGTTTAACAAAAGTCTCTCACAAAAAAACAGGTCAGCGTGTAAAGGACCCATCAGCTGAACTTCTCTAGAATTATTGGTGAACTCTGCCCTGGTATTTAGCCCCTTGTTATGTCCGTTAACCGTGACGATGGAGTTCATGCCCCCTGGGGTGTCTTTGTAAAACAGACGGCGCTAAACTGACATCGCACTGGCTGAAGATTGTGTTTAAAGGTTAATTAATGAGCGCGACCTGTAAATCGGACCCGTCCGCATTACACACTTTTAACCTCAGATAAAGCAGCGTATCGTTCAGATCCAGGTAACGGTCGCCGTCACCAGGAATGAAGAATTCCAAGGGTCCGGTTTCAGTGATGGCGGTCACCGGAGCTACTTCAGAGTAGGTTTTATCTTCCAGGGACAGCTGCGTCATGGGTGCTGAGAAAAGATCCAATTTACCCAGCGTACACTCGGTGGATTTTTGGTGCAACAGAGCCATCTCTCTCACTCAATCGCTCTAAAAGATGTCGGCGGAGCGGCTGTGCTTCTTCCTCCTCTTAACATTGGCTACTGATTTCTTCTTTTTGCGACCCCCTCTTTTATGGCCTAGGGTTGAGACAGAGCGCTCCCCCGACGGTCGGTTTTTGGGTCTACGTGACAGCACCATGAACCCTCCTGACCCCTCCTGTCTATCCAAATTGATTTTTGACACCGTTTTCTTAAACAGACCTGTGGCTAGATCCCCTGCCGCAGCTTTAAGGTGCGGTTTAAAACGCCGTAATTCAGAAGCTGTTTAGCAAAACGGAAAAGTCTGCTAAAAATCGATCCTAGCCCTCTACCGTACATCACTTGCGCCCCGTGAAAACCTAATATTCCCCCTCCTCCTCTGCCCACTTGACTGTCATAATAATGCACAAAGCGGCGGGGGTCTCCGATTAGAGTCATGATTGTTTTTTTCCTTTAGCCTCTGTCACCCCCTGCAGACACGTCTGTAGGCTCGCTGCTACTGAGTGAGGTTATCCAAAACGTCTCGTTTTATGCTCTGGGTCTGAAGTGAAGCGTCAACACGCACTTTCCATAAGTAAAATCCACCGTTTGGTTCTGATCATTTTTTTTTCAACCTTAACGTTTTCAATGTGTCTTTTAGCCAGAGGTAAATAGTACGCGGGGTTAAAACGCTGCGTAATGATATCCCAGTATTCCCCTTGAACGTCGACGGTTCTTAACAGGGGTGCATACACGTCTCCGACCATCTAAGGCGCTACAATAGCGGATAAGTTATTTCCGTCAGAGCCACCTCCCATTCTTGATCAAAATCCAGGTGGCTGGGTAAGTCCACACGGAAGCTCGAGCTCTTGTTTTCCTTAAAAATGTCTAAACTAGCGTTAGAAGGCAGTGTGATGTAAAAACCGTCTTTACCTAAAACCCTCATGGTGAGAAATAGAAACGGATGAGGGGGGCGTTGTTATTTAAAGTTTTTTTAATTCAGAGGCCTTGATCCAGCTGGTGAATTTCTCAGGCCAGTTTTTCCAACGAACCAGGATCATCTTTTCCCCATTTATGGTGCGCCTGCCTATAATTTTTTCAACGTGATATGTCCGGTCTCTGTTCAGCTTGACCTTCTGCATCTCGGCCTCGTAAAATGAGCCTTCTATGAGCTCGTGGTCAAAATCTTGAAGTTTTTAAATGGGCCCCGCCCATTTAAATGTGGTGTAAAACCTCAGCCACGGTAAACACCTCGTCTGTAAAACTCTGCTCGTACTTTTTATCAAATTTTCCTCTCAGTTTTGAGATTCTTACAAAGTCTCCCTTTTTGAACTTCATTTTCAGTTTTTTATGACGTTCTGGAAAAGAACCGTAGAGATTTCTAAACACCTGAGGCACATTTTCGGACGTCACATCGTCCGGGGCCATTTTTATGGTTTTGTGAAAACTTTTATTGTAACCCTTCAACAAATCCTGCAGGACGTCAACGCAACGCCTGGTGTTGTTGGCTGTAAAGAATCTCCACATTCTAGTCTTTAACGTTCGATTAAATCTCTCGATCACCGACGCTTTTAAATCGCTGGCTGTTGCAAAATGCACAATTCCGTGCTTTTTCATCAACGTTTTAAAACTCTTGTTAAAAAATTCCTTGCCGGACTCCGTTTGAATTTTTTCAGGAATCCGACTTTCTTTGAAAATGGATTCAAAAGCTTTTGTTACCTCGTTAGCCGTTTTTTTCTATAGAACAGGCGCGTAGGCCTTTTTTGAAAAAAAATCTATGACCGTCAGTAAATAATTATTTCCGTCGCTAAAGCTTGCATGTCGCACAGATCGGCTTGAAATTGGTTTAAGGGTCTCGCGACAAACACTCTGTTCCTAGGGAAACGTATTCTGGCTGGTTTATGCAGAGTGTAAGCGTCCTGCTCCGATAAAAAGTCTTTCACGTCCGTCCACGAGACGTTTTTACTCGTTTCTTCCTGCAAGGCTCTGCGTAATCTCTCTGGACCTCCGAGACCTCCAGGATGGGCGGAGTCATAATAAGCTTTTTGCAGAACTTGTTTTTCCACCATGATGTTACTACAACCTCTAGAGACTGAGGCCTTCGACTCTGATGAGAAGCTATTTATTTCATGCAGGCGTCGCTAACATACAGAGGTGATTACTATATAAAAACGGTTACACTTTTTTCTGATTAAAAATCAAAAGCAGAAAACTTCATTCTAGTCAGGTCACACACTTAAAAACAAAGAGGGTTACATTTTAAAAATCAAAAGCGGAGATAAAAGCAGAAAACTTCATTCTAGTCAGGTCACACACTTTTAAAAAAACAAAACAGAACCGAACCTTGAGCTTGCTAGATAAAGGTTACCGGCTTTTCTGACAGTCTACAATCGGGTAAAAAAAACCAGAGAGTCTCTCTGGGGAATTTCACCTTTCCATATTTTCACCGCATCCTCCATCTCTTCACAATCAACCTCGTTGTTGTCAATCATCCGATCGTACAGGGTCTGAAATATATTTCCTTCAGCACCACGGGCCCCGTTTCTCAGTTCGAGGAGCAGAGCGTCAGTCGCTCCTTGGATTCTCATATCATCAGTCTTAAGATTTTGCCCAGACAGGAGGGTCCTGACGGAGGGCATATATCCGGGGGTTTGCAGCTTCTTCATCAGAGATAAATAGTTGTTTGAAATAAAGCCGTCTTCCATCGGGAACAAGCAGGGGTGATTTGTCTGGCTCGGATGGTACACTCGGCAGCCGAAGCACTCTTCTTTACGTAGATCATTCAAGCAAGTTTTTTTATAAACATTGCATTCTTTTATTTTACTTTATACCTACAACATCCTTTATCATTTTAATATCAAATTCACATGAATTTAATTATGCTTCATTTATTTATCAAAATTATGATTTATTGTTATGGGTCATTTTACATAAACTATTATTTATGAATATATCATTTTAATATCAAATTTACATTTATTCGATTATGCTTAATGTGTCAGTCAAAAATTATGATTTATGACTATGGGGTCAAAGGTCACCTGTCAAAATGAGTTTGACGAAAGGTGTATTTTATTACTCTCTTGCCAGCAGCTGCCTTTACATGCCCCTGTCTCTCTGCTGCTCCATTTCTTCCAAAGCCTTGTAAGTACCCGCACCTTCTCCTTTTTAGAAACCTTCCCAGAGATCCCTGGTGATTTTGTGTTAACCAATGTCATCAAGAATTAGTGACTAAGCCCCAGAATCCTGAGTTTTGCCACACCCTCTCTGAGTTCATTTTCTCCCCACAATCGCCTCTACCTGGAGCCACACCAGTCTCCTGTCTCTCTAGCATAGATCTGCTGTTTATTTGGGGGGAAGCATCTGAGTCAAACGCTTTAATAAACCTGGTTTTCTTGCACTCCTGAGTTTGTTGTATTTTGGGTCCCTGAACCCAAACCTGAAACAATCGATGTAAATCAGCTGATTCTGTTGAGGAGACAAGCATCAGTTGATTCCTGTTTATCGTGTGAACAGTTAAAGAATAATAGTGTATCAAAGCTTTGTGTGTTACTGAGGTGCTGTTGGTAACATCTCCAGTCTTAACTTATGGGCGTTGTCTTATTTATTTATTTTACGGAGACTTAAACTCTTTCTTGAAGCATATTCTCAGTCTGCCAAGGTTGGAAACCCCACCATATATACCTCTGCGTCATTGTGCCCTGTTATTCAGGTCAAAAATATGAAGTATGGACTCTAGGGGGTTGTTGCTGCTGTGTTGGCTCATCGTAAGCTTTTTTTTGTCTCCCCATCTTATTTTTTTTTTTTTTTTGTATATACAATAGTTTTTGCTTTTTCAATTTCTGGAGTTGTGACTGAAGACTTCGGATTACCTGCTGGGTTTATGGCGCTGCTCAAATCAGGAGTTAGTGAAGAGCATCTTATTGTGAACTTGAGATGAGTAAGATAACTGTAATTGTGTGTTTTTTTTTTAAATATATATACACACACACACACGTACATTTGTGTGTTCTGATACAAAGTTATATTTGAGATTTAGAATAAATGGCAAACTTTGAAGTCCAACCCTTTGTTTTGCTATTGAAACAACAAAAAATGCAGACAAAGAAAATGTGAAGTGCCTGAGTGTAGAGATATTTTAAAAAGGATGGGAATTCCCTACAGGTAGGATTCATATTTAAGACATGATTTTGGGCATGACTTGAAACAGATGACAGTCTGACAAAAGCACATGCACTTTTTCTACTTACCAGTGTGGTAAAGATAAAGTGGTAATATTCTGTCATCATTCCCATGGAGAGAGCCTGAGAGAAAAGGAAAATACAGAGGAAGAGAGATTTGGGGACTTTCAGATGAAAAAGAAGGCAAATATAATGTTTTGTCACATTTTGCACAAAGGCCGTGATCAAGGTTTAACTTTTGATCAGCTCATCGCCCTCCCCATTATGCTCAATAAGCTACTGAGAACCCCATCGGCCACAAAACCTAGCCACAGAGATTGCCACGCCAGTCTCATCTCTTTCCTTGGAGATGTCCAATTCCAACCACAAGCCTGTCCGACTCGGCTCAACCCAGCTCTCTCCAGAGAACAGGGTTAGGTGTTTTAAGGAGAATTTCTGTTTTTACTGTGGTCTGGTTTTTGTTGGAGAGGGAAGACCCCAGCATCGCCTGGGCAGAGCGCAGCCTGGCGTTTTAATCCACGCACTGCCAGCATTATTGTCTAGGGTTCACGGAAAACACTGTCTCGGCCGGTCGCAGCCACAACCCTCGGTGAGTGCAGCGTGACAGGAGGTAGAGGGAGTACCAGATCAAAACAAGGACCTGTGGGAGGCCTTTGACAATAAGCGTGCTACACAGATCCCTCCTCACCATTCCTATGACTGCAGCATCGACCTCCTGCCTGTAGCCATGCCCACCAGAGGACGGGTGTTCCCTCTATCTCTGCCTTAGTTGGATGCCATGCAGGCGTAAATTGAAGAGGAGTTGGCACAGCACTTCGTCTGACCTTCTACATCTCCCGGTTAACCAGTTTCTTCTTTGTCACGAAGAAAGTCAGCGGTCTGAGGCAGTGCATTGACTACCGCAGCCTGAATGATGTGAGTGTGAAGTACTGCAACCCCCTGCCTCTGGTTCCTGCAGCTTTGCAGGAACCAGCTTGTGGTTCTTCACGAAGCTGGACCTGAGAAACGCCTACAATCTCATCCACATAAGAAGAGGGGGATGAATGGAGGACCACCTCTTCGACCGCTGGACATTGTGAACATCTGGTCATGTCCTCTGGTCTCTGTAATGCCCCCTCTGTCTTTCAGGTGTTCGTAAATGACATCATCTAGTACCTGCTTCAGCAGTGTGTCATCTACACACGTGGACAAAATTGTTGGTACCCCTCAGTTAAAGAAGGAAAAACCCACAATTCTCACTGAAATCACTTGAAACTTACAAAAGTAACAATAAATACAAATTTATTGAAAATTAAATAATCAAAATCAGCCATCACTTTTGAATTGCTGATTAACATAATTATTAAAAAAAAAAAAAAACTAATGAAACAGGCCTGGACAAAAATGATGGGACCTCTATAAAAGCTTGAAAACTATTTGACCAGACTGACATGATTAACTCAGGTGTGTCCTTTAATTGACATCACAGGTGTTACCAAACACATAATCAGTCAGTCTGCCTATGTAAAGGGAGACAAGTAGTCACTCTGCTGTTTGGTGAAAAGATGTGTACCACACTGAACATGGACAACAGAAAGCGAAGGAGAGAATTGTCCCAGGACATCCGAAAAAACAATTATAGATAAACATCTTAAAGGTAAAGGCTATAAGACCATCTCTAAACAGCTTGAACTTCCTGTGACAACAGTGGCTCATATTATTCAGAAGTTCAAGACCCACGGGACAGTAGCCAACCTCTCTGGACGTGGCCGCAAGAGGAAAATTGATGACAAATTGAAGAGACGGATCGTTCGAATTGTATCCAAAGAGCCCAGAACAACCTCCAAAGAAATTAAAGGTGAACTCCAAGGCCAAGGTACATCAGTGTCAGATCGCACCATTCGTCGTTGTTTGAGCCAAAGTGGACTTCATGGGAGACGACCAAGGAGGACACCACTGCTGAAAAACAATCCTAAAAAAGCCAGACTGGAATTTGCAAAAATGCATGTTGACAAGCCCCAAAGCTTCTGGGAGAATGTCCTTTGGACAGATGAGACCAAACTGGAGCTTTTTGGTAAGGCACATCAACTCTATGTTCATAGACTCAAAAACCAAGCATACGAAGAAAAGAACACTGTCCCTACGGTGAAACATGGAGGAGGCTCAGTCATGTTTTGGGGCTGCTTTGCTGCATCTGGCACAGGGTGTCTTGAATGTGTGCAAGGTACAATGAAATCTGTAGACTATCAAGGCATTCTGGAGAGAAATGTGCTGCCTTGTGTCAGAAAGCTTGGTCCCAGTCGCAGGTCATGGGTCTTTCAACAGGACAACGATCCAAAACACACAGCCAAAAACACCCAAGAATGGCTGAGAGAAAAGCGTTGGACTATTCTAAAGTGGCCTTCCATGAGCCCAGATCTGAATCCCATTGAACATCTGTGGAAGGAGCTGAAACATGCCATTTGGAGAAGACACCCATCAAACCTGACACAACTGGAGCAGTTTGCTCATGAGGAGTGGGCCAAAATACCTGTTGACAGCTGCAGAACGCTCATTGACAAATACAGAAATCGCTTCATTGCAGTGATTGCCTCAAAAGGTTGTGCAACAAAATATTAAGTTATGGGTACCATCATTTTTGTCCAGGCCTGTTTCATTAGTTTGTTTTTTAAAATAATAATATTAATAATAATAATCAGCAATTCAAAAGTGATGGCTGATTTTGATTATTTAATTTTCAATAAATTTTTATTTATTGTTACTTTTGTAAGTTTCAAGTGATTTCAGTGAGAATTGTGGGTTTTTCCTTCTTTAACTGAGGGGTACCAACAATTTTGTCCACGTGTGTAAATTGATGACATCCTGTTTTTACTGACACGTCTCCCACGTCTGCCAGGTTTAGAAATGACTGACCCCCCATGGACTGTATGCAAAAAGAGAGAAATGTGAGTTCCACAAAACCTCAATTTCTTTCCTGGGATACATGACCAGTGTATGGTCCAGGTGCAAGGTGGAGGCGGTGCTGCAGTGGCCACAGTGAAGGAGCTGCAGCACGTTCCTCGGCTTTGCCAACTTTCAACCAGGGCTTCAGCACAGTAGCGGCTCCTCTCACCTCCCTCCTGAAAGGAGCTCCTTTTACATCTCCTGTGGACTTTGGAGGCTTCCGCTGCATTACAGTCCCTGAAGCAGCGCTTCTCCCAGATGCCCATCCTCCACCACCCAGATCCATCCAAGCAGTTCACAGTGGAGGTGGATGCGTCAAGCACTGGGATTGGAGCTATGCTGTTACAATGCCATGGTCATTCTGCCATGCTCATACTTCTCCAGGAAGCTGAACGACACAGAGAGGAACCATGACGTGGGTGACTGGTAGCTGCTTGCCATCAAGGAGGCGTTTTCTGAGTTGAGGCAATGATTGGAGAGAGCAGCTCAATCGTTCTGGTTCTGAATAACCACAAGAACTTGGAGTATATCTGGTAGCCAAACGTCGGCAGGCACGATGGTCTCAGTTTTTCTTTTGGCTCTGGTTTCAGATCACATATCAGCCAGGCTCCAACAACAAGAAGGTTGACACACTGTCCCGCCTCCACAAAACCCCTGCAGATGAACTGGATGCTCCACAGTCCATTGTGCCCACCTTACTGATCCTGGTCCTAGTGCAATGAGACATCATGACCGAGCTGGCAGACTGCAACGCTGCAGAGCCGCCGCCACTGTTCTGTAAGGCCAGTTGAGTATACATCCCGCCTTCTCATCAATGGGTTCTCCACCTGGTGCACCATACACGAGCAGACACCCAGATATGGCTGGGATGCAGACGTTGGTGTCAAACATCTTCTGGTGGACTACTATGCAAGCGGATGTGGCCTAGTTTGTGACCTGGTGTACATCTTGTCAAAAGGCAAAAAAACCTCGACAGCTGCCAGCCGGTCTGGGGACTGGAGTCAATACCTGGTTAAGGCTGGATATACCCAGAACTCCCTCAAGCAGGCAGCCACGGGCCTCGCATTTTTCAGTGTGTGCTGGGGGTTCAACTCATTTCTTTCCCTGGTCAGTGGAGCCTTTGGCACTGGATGAGGGGTTCCGCTGCTGTGAGGAGATGTTGGTGACTCAAGTACAGCTCCAACGTGCCATTCGCTGAACCAAAGAGCAGGCCGATCTGTGCCAACGTCAAGGGCCCAATCAGTGTGTCAGCTTCTCGCAAGGGAGCCTCAGCCAGAGATCTCGGGGAGAGAGCCAGAGTCCCAGTTTTGTTGGTCTTTTTCGAATAGTTCATCAAATCAACTCTGTTTCTTACTGCATCCAGTTGTCTACTGAGTACGGCATCTCACCCAGCTTTCACGTCTCCCTGCTGAAGCCTGCCGATAGACCTGCTGACCAGAGATTGAATTCAACTCATCCCTCAAAGACACCTAGTGTTCTCCCTTTTTCAACTTTTACCACTTGGTCCTCTGCTTTGCCCTTGTCTTCTTCATCTTGCTCACCACCCGAGTCATCCTCACTTTACCATCCTATGCTGACTGGTTACACTTTCCTCAGCCATGACTTTCCAGCTGCTGATCTCTTTCACATCTCTACAAGATGTGATCAACTTGAGTGCTCCTCCCTCCACTCTTAAATGTCTTCTTGTAATATTCTCTATCCTGGTAAATGTCTTAACCACTACCATTTCCATCATTTTACCCAAGTCCACCCCCATCTGTCCTTCTGCTTTCTTTTTCTGGTCATCAAACCTATCCATTACTTCCTCGTAAGCTTCCTCCACGTGTCGGTTGAAGTCTGCTTCAGTCATCACTTGTTTCCCTCTCAGTCTACCCTGGATCATCCCCCTCTAAGCATTTCTCCTCTAGCTCACATCCTACCTGGAGGCCATACCCATTGACAAATGACAAATAAAAGATTTTTCTTTTTTTTATTTGTTTTACATTTCAGTTTTTTATTTGAGAAAAAGAAAAAAAAAACTTTTGTATAATTTTCTTTCCACTTCACAAGTGTGTGCCACTTTGTGTTTTCCTTTCACATATATATACATAAATTATGATAAAATATATTTGTTTGTGATCATAATTTAAGAAAATGTGGAGAAGCTCAATGGGTATAAATACTTTTGCAAGCCACTGTACATATGTTTAACTAGCCAGGCATTAGTCCCTTGTCTTAAGTAATATTTCTTAAATTATGTTGACCAAAAATCTGGCTTCTATGACCGGAGAAGAGGATTAAGGCAACCCGATTTCTTTATTTAGATAACTCGAAGGAAACTCAGCCTTTTTTTCCATGAAAACAACACACTGACAAGTTTTACAGACATGTAGCAATTAATTTCAAAAAAGACAAACTGTTGAATAAGAAGCCTGTTCATTTGTCCAGAATTCTTGTCTCTCTCAAAGTCAATATGAACTCAAATCTGGTTGATTTGGTAGCTTTTTTTTTTAAGCACATTTTAGTGAACCATGTTGACAGTGGCTTGGGGAGGAGATTGCAATGGAAGACTGCATATAAAGATTGTGGTGGAAATGTGACCAATTTTTTTCAACATTTGGTGCAATAACTGCATGTAGTTTTGTGTGTCCATCAATAAACCACATTTATAATTTTCAATGTTTAATAAAAATCAGTTGACTGTGAAGTAAGACTGAACAAATTAGAATCAAGCATTTATCGTTTTCAGTGCAAATTTCTTCCATCACATTTTCATAATTGGTGTTACATTGTCATATGCAAGGATTAATAGAGATATTATTTTGTTCAAAATACTTTTATTCATTCATTTTCTAAAATGGGTCATGAGGCTGCTGGAGCCTAACCCGGCTACTCATGGGTGAAGGCAGGGGACACCCCTGGACAGGTTGCCAGTCTGTCGCAGGGGCCACAATCACACACACATGCACACTCACATCCACACCTAGAGACAATTTAGAGTGACCAATGAACCTATGAAGCATGTTTTTGGATGGTGGGAGGAAGCCGGAGTCCCCGGAGAAAACCCTCACATGCACAAGGAGAACATGCAAACTCCACACAGAAAGGTCCCCCATTGGTGACACTGGTTCAACTCCCCCAGCCAGGACTTGAACCGGGAACCTTCTTGCCGTAAGGCAAGAGAGCTAACCACTGTACACCAGATTCTGAATTGGGTCGCGTTACAAATCTGGCACAAAAAGGAACAGATCTATATGCAGAGGATCATTTAATGCATGGAGGAATTTGCACATCTGTGCAAGGATAGTTGGATACCCATGTCACCGGAATCATGTGCTAGGAGTAAATAGTTAAATACAAATATAATGTGGATTATATTTCCCCTGGCCAGCGGACAGAGATGGTTGGGACTCTTACCCCGGGGCTCACAACGCATGCGGTCCGGCTCCGGAGCGGTCAAGCTTCTGCAGGTAACTCAGACTACGGTTTGCTTGCGGCCCTACTGCAGACAGGCTCTGCTGCAAACCTCGCAGACCTCTGAACTCACAAAAACCCACCATTTAAATATGATGTCATAGTAAATGAAACCTTCATTCCACCATGAATTTGGAATATATTTACAACACTGCTTTTTCTGCATGACTCCTCGTCATACAATGAATTTACAAAGGTGAGCATACGTTTCTTAACTTTCTGAGTGTGAATATCTATATTAAATAAAAGCTCACCATCAAGTCCAACAGCTTGTGATATCTCAGCCCAGGATCTGTCCTTTTTGTCCTTATCCTTATAAAAAAGGATGTGTTGTATCAAAAAGGATGAGGCAGTTCTGGATCTCTGTGATCAGCCTCTCGTTGTCTATGTGGATGTAAATGAGGTATATGTATATGGTGATGAATATGGCCGAAATTCCGTTCTTCCACACTCTGAGACCTCTATGTCAGCAGAAATGATGTAGTATTTAAAACACGGTGAAAACAGCAAGTACAGCAAAGCAAGTACAGAGAAAAATAGGTGTTATTTATTTATTTCCAACCGAGAAGTAAGACTCAATTTCTGAAGCACTGGGCTTCGCTCCTTGTGGGTGCTGCCCATTTCATCCTAGAGCCAGCCTTGGCAGGGTGCCTGCCCACAAGAAAAAAAAACATTTGAACTTTTGCAAAAATTGATGTGCATATTGTGCATATAAAATGAAAATGTTTTGCTGATCACTGCTAGATCCACAGAGACTGTGTGTGTTAGTGTTTGCCTGGGGGCCAGGTATTGACAGTGTGTACTCTTTCTGGAAAGGGATGTTTTCACTTGTCTACGTAGAGGACCCGCTCGTTTTCATGGGTTGGAAGGGGCTGGTGCTCAGAGCGCAGGTTTTTACAGGAATACTCAGAAATGCATTATCGGATAAAACTTCCGCTTTGGGGTTGTTTGGAGTGAGGCATGAACATTAAAATACACTTAAAAGATCAAAAAAATATTATGCATGATATAGGCCCTTTAATGGTAATATTGTGAGTCCTTCTGAGTCGGTCTGTGGCTATTAAAAATGTGCACATAAAAACTTAGGCTAGAGTTTCACAGCCTGCATATTTAAGAGGAAGTTAAGACCGCTAAATTTTGTGCCCTTCGTTCAATAAACAATGAAGCTGTGTTTGTGTAACTCAACTAAAACTTTGTTTAGAATTCTGCAGAATCTGTCTCGTGTTTTATTTTGTTACTCAGCTGTGTGATAGTTTGGATAGGCAAAGCCTCCGTTATCTGCTCTATAGTGCCGCTCCAACCATATTTTTTTTCATTTGTAAAATCGCAGAAGTCTTTTAAGTATGACTGTGCAGTTTTTAGCCAGAATACAAAATACTTTGTCGAATTTTAAGACATAATTTCTGCCCAGTGGCAGCAGCTCATTAGAAATACAATTCTGTTTTTTTGGCAGGAGTCTTGGCTTGAAGCACCCCCTCCCACCCCCTGGGAGATCGGTTTGCACACTCACGTAGAAGCTTATAGCACCACTAGCATTAGCGTCGTAAAAATAATGGCGAGCAATTTTGGATCAAACCAGCCATACAGTTTTGAGCCAGAGGCCAGCTTGAAGAAAATGAATGCGTGCAAGGGAGTGCAAGACTGGAGGGGTAAGAGAAACTTCGGCACGCTCACTCTGAGCTGTGTCCGTTTTTTTCAAGCAACAGGTTTTCGGATCTAATGTGATTTGAATTAAGGAAATACTCAGAAATGCAGTTTTAATCGTAAATTATTTTTAGAGGTCCTCTTTTATCAGGAAAATACTACAAGAACATAGTAGAAACACGAGACAATTTTCATTGGATTTTATCTTTGAGGTGATTTTTCACCAAGTATTCTAATCCTTTTAAGACCAAAATCTGCTCTCTCTAACAAACGCTATCCTATTGTGATAGCAGGTCGATAAACTATCCTCACCATATATTAACTCTTTTGCTCATCTTAAATACACCATCTTAAATTTACCATAATTGCTGTAAAAGATTCAAATGTTTTTGGACTTATTTTCTTCTGTTGTTTTTTTTTCTAACACCTCGGAACATTAAATCAAGCAGAAAATGATGTGATCAGGTGGATGTCACTCGTTAATGTGCAGATAACACCACAAACTGAAACTGTGACACTTGACAACCAGCAAGCCAGTAATCAATTACTGTTTTGAATTTTTGTTGACTGCAATCATTTAATTCAATAAGTTTTGACAAATGCATTAGTGATGTGAAACAATGTACTAAACACAATAATGAAAGATTTTAAAAAGACAGAAAAAAAGTGCCCATTGTTGATAAAGGTTTGATATTGAGTGCTGCTGATTGAAAAGGCATCTCAAACTATTAAGGGGACAACTCATTGTCACCTTTAAGCTTCAGAGAAGCAAATGAGTCAAAATGCTCAATTCTAAAGGGCTTGTACACAGCTTTGTGTTCACAGATACACAAACAGATCATCTGCACACCTGCTTGAGGATCCCAGCTGCCATTTCATGACCACAGTCAAAGATGATATGAAACTCTTTTCCTCGTTTCATCTCCTTCAAAAGTGGTTTGGCGTCCTTGTAGTCTGCAGGCAACTGTCGGATCTTCAGACGGATATTGTACCGGGATGGAGCTTTTATAAGTTCCTGCAGCCGAATCAGTCCTTTGGAGAAAAACACATACATCCAAACTAATAGTTAGAAAAGTGTTGGACCTTCAATATTTAAAAAAAAATGTATCCAACAAAGCTACTTTACAACCTGAAAGTAAATTTCACATATAAATACTACCTCTTCGTAGCAATTGTAATTACATACTTAATGTAATTGCATTGTAATTTGTAAAATAACCTTAATAATGAAATAAAATGTATTCCGTATATCTTTCAATAGTAGCCCCAACATTTATTTAAAAAAAAATTGGCAGCTAGCCTGGTGTTTATTACAGACCAGCGTTTATTCCATCACAGACAGAATAATGATTAGTAATTGGTTCATTTTGCAGTGAAATTCAGTCACAAAATGCAGACAACACCAGATGAACATTCATCCATCCATCCATCTCCCTCCACTCATCTGGAACAAGCAATCTGAGCGGAGATGCCCAAACGCCCCTCTCCCCAGCTACTTCCTCCAGTTTGCCCTGGGGGGACCCCAAGGCGTTCCCAGGCCAGCCGAGAGACAGTCTCCCACCGTGGCCTGGGTCTTCTGGCCTCCGCCCTGTGGGACATGCTTGGAACACCTCCCCAGGGAGGCGTCTATGAGGCATCCAGACCAGATGCTCGAGCCACCTCAACTGGCTCCTTTCAATGTGAAGGAGCAGTGACTCTACTCCGAACTCCTCCCAGGTGACCAAGCTTCTTACCCTATCTTTAAGTCAGCACCCAGCCACCCTACGGAGAGAACTAATTTCTGCCGCTTGTATTTGGGACCTCTTTCTTACTGCTATGACCCGGAGCTCGTGACCACAGGTGAGTACTGGAGCGAAGATTGACCAGTAAATTGAGAACTTTGCTTTCTGGCTCAGCTCTCTCTCTATACAGTGACTGCATAATGGCAGACGTTGCACCAATCAGCCTGTCGATCTCCATGGCCTCTCCATGGCCTCACTGAACTTCTCCCAGGACTGAGTTTTTGCCTCCACAACAGCCCGGGCCGCAGCTCACTAAGACTGCTGATACCTGTCAGCTGATCTGGAGTCTCACAAGCCAGCCAGACCTGATAAGACTATTTCTTCAGCTTGACATAATCCCTTACTTCCGGTGTCCACCACAGGGTTCAGGCACCAGAGAACTTGCAAGCACAGATCCAAACACCAGCAGAGTTAATGGAGGTGGATAACATAGCCCACTCTGACTCAATGTTACCAACCTTCCTCTGTACCTGTTTGAAGCTCTCCCGTGGGAAAGAATGTGCGGGAGTTAAAGAATTCCCTGATGGAGGCCTCAGCCAGACGTATGAGACATTTTTAGTGATATGACATCCACCAATTTTACAACTAGTTAAACAAAATGACGGACCCCGGTAACACTTTATAACAATTATCCGTTATAGCTGGTTAACAAGTCATTATTAAATGGTTAGTTTTTGAGTTATGAATAACTTGCTAAATAACAGTTAACTTTTTGTTTAGGATTAGGGTTAATTGGAAATGTTCCTCATTTACTAACATTGAATTAATGAGAAATAGCTACAACTTTAAAATAATGTCTCAGTAACATGTATACAATATTAACTGATTCTTAACAAGTCATTAGTAAGTAATTTAGTATCAGCTTCTTCACAATCTATTACTAATTAATAAGGTGCAGTTAGACATCATTAACAAATATTGGTAACAGGTCATTTATAACCCGCTAACTAAAAGCTTGTTAGTTATCTACTGTCTATCTTTAAGGTACTTTTATAAATCCTCAGCAAACTGTAAACTGTTTATTACACCTGTTTATTTAACAAGTCATTCATAACTCAATAACAAATAATTTAATAATGACTTGTTAATGAGCAATAACAGAAAGTTATAATAGTGATACCAGGACTCCTAATAAACTTTATCAACAACCACAGGAGATCAAACATGATCACGTCCCACCCCCCTTTTTTAATCCTAAATTATCAACAGGTTTTGCTTAGTTTAAGTTTAGACGAAAATAGAAAGAAATGGTCACATGATTTCCACCCCCTTTACCAATGCAGGAATCTACTTTCTTTATAACTTTAACATATCTGATTAACTTCAATAACTTTACCAAGAACATCTCTGGAATGTCCTTCAGTGGCAGAAAACCCAACCATCTAAAATTTTAAGAGAATGGTGTAAATTGACCAAAAAAACAAGCCAAAAAAAAAGACAATTAAGAGCATACTGGTCAGAGGTCAAATTAAATCCAATGTTCAAACTGTCCTGAATTGTCTTTTTTATTAATGTTTAATGTGTCTGTCCTCATCGTTAGAGCAGTCATTCCTAAAATAATCTGTGTTTCTGCTTAATTAAAGTATATCATTAAATGTAAAACTAATGTAAAAAATATATATATATATATCCTCAGTTTATCCCACACAGACAGAGTGAGATGCTTTCCTGTACGACCAGTGTTGCTTTTTCTTTCTGCAAAAGGGCACATAAGTGGAAGTGGTGCAGGGGGTTCCTGTGTCTGCCCACAGCCTGCATTGCTGCTGCTTGGCTTGCGGCATTGCATGTTTACTTCCTGCCTACATATTAGAGTACTACCCGGTAGAAGGCCAGCCTGCTGAAAGTGCAACAGCTCAATGATGGTTCTCATTAAAAACAACCTATTTGTCAGCATGATGATGAACTCCTCCATGTGTTGACCTAAGAGCCACCAGAGGTATTTAACCATCACACTGCATAATCACTCCTGGGCTATAGTTTACAACAGGGGTGTCAAACTCATTCGCACTGGGGACCAAAAATCTGCTCGCTGCGAAGTCTTTTTTTGAAAACATGGAGTCTGAGCCCTCCATGTTTTTCTTTGGTGTATCTTGACTCTTGCCTGTTTTTGACACCTGTTTTTTTTACACTGCCTGGTCCTTGTTTGTTTGGTCATTGAACCAGTTGCACATGGATTCAAACGACTCCTCCTCTGCATCACAACGACCAAGGTTTTTGTATTTTAAAAACTGTGCAGTTACAATTATAAGACAACTGGGAATGATTTTACAAAAGGAAAAAATATAGTTGGAATGGGACTTTAAGTCGTAATGTAGCAAAGGACCTCAGACAGAGTCCCAGTGTACAGTTCTCAAGCCCTAATAGGTATAGAGGGTTCTTACAGGAAGGGCATCTGAAATAAAAACATTGCCAAACCAAATATTATGATATGCATACCGGATCACATTGTAAAGAATGTCAGTAAAATATACAGTACAATGCTGTGAAATACCAACAAAATTTAACTGTAATTGATAATGTCAGGGTTGACATGCGGACACAAATGCAGACGGCAATCTTGAATATAAAGTCATTCGTTTATTCACAATAGCACTCGAAAAACCAGTAGAACATTCCTTGAAGGAACAAAAACCACCCGACAACCAGTGCAAGGGAGACGAGGACTTATAACCAGGAAGAAAGGATAAGGTAAGTGCAAACAGGTGTGCCAAGTAAGGAGGGAGGGAACACACACTAGGAGGGAAGTGTCAAGTGACCTAAAAGGCAATAATGAACACAGTGAAGCACAACAAAATAAAACAGGAAGTGACAAACACAACAAAAACCAATGTCCTGGGTCCATTACCCCACAGTACCCCCCCCCCTCAAGGTGCGCCGCCTGGCGCAGGGGGAAGCTTGTCCCGTTGCCGCCGATTGAAGTCCCTGATGAGTTCAGGATCCAGAATCCGTGAAGCAGGCTCCCAGGACCTCTCCTCAGGCCCGTACCCCTGCCATTCCACCAGATACTGGAGGCCACGACCCCGTCGCCGAACGTCCAGCAGGCGACAGACAGTGTAGGCCAGCTGGCCATCAATGATGCTCGGAGGGGGTGGCGGAGAGGAAGGCCGCTGCAGGGGACTCGTGACATGCGGCTTCAGCTGAGAGACGTGGAAAACCGGGTGGATGCACAAGGACCTGGGCAAGCGCGGCCTGACCGCCACAGGATTGACCACCTTCAGGATCTCGAAAGGACCGATGAACTTGGGGGACAGCTTCTTGGATTCCGTCCGAAGCTTGATGTGTGAAGTGGACAGCATGACGAACTGGCCTGGTAGGTAAGTAGGTGCTGGAGTGCGTCGACGATCTGCCAGCCTTTTGTTGGTAGCCCCTGAACGCAACAGGGCCGCCCGAGCCTCCCGCCAAACACGTCGACAGCGGCGGTATAGGTGCTGAACCGAAGGAACGGCCACCTCCGTCTCCTGCTCGAGAAACAGGGGGGGGTTGGTACCCCAGAGAGCACTCAAACGGGGACATACCAGAGGCAGATGAGGTGAGGGAGTTGTGCGCATATTCCACCCATGGCAACAAGTGATTCCAGGAGGTCTGGCGTCGGGAACAGATACACCGGAGAGCGGCCTCCAAGTCCTGGTTTGTCCGTTCCGCCTGACCATTAGTCTGTGGATGAAAACCAGAAGACAGGCTGGCAGTAGTCCCGAAAGCCCCACAGAACGCTTTCCAAACTTGTGAGATGAACTGAGGACCACGATCCGACACCATGTCTGTGGGAAATAATGAAGGCCACCTTGGCTTGGTCCGAAGGATAGTGAGGAGCCTGCAACTGGAAATGGAGCTCACACTGGGTAATAAAGGCCCGGCAGTCCCTGGAGTCTCCGGAAAACCTTTCTGGGCGGGCCAGCTGTGCAGCAGGAGCGACTGGAACTCCATCCAAGGTCCCCTGGATCAGCGTGGGAGGCGATGGGTGTGGCGAAGGGAAAGACGGTGGATGTTGAAACCGCTCCGCCAGTTGCTCAAACCGCACACCCAACGCGGCGAGTTGTCGCTCGTGACGGCTTGACATCTCCAGTAACCCTTGACGAAGGCAAGACATCTGCTCCTCTTGCTGGCGGAGTAGTGCCTGTACCGTCTCCGCGTCTGCTGTGTCAATGTTACTGGTCGGGTGGTAATGTCAGGGTTGACGTGCGGACACAAATGCAGACGGCAATCTTGAATATAAAGTCATTCGTTTATTCACAATAGCACTCGAAAAACCAGTAGAACATTCCTTGAAGGAACAAAAACCACCCGACAACCAGTGCAAGGGAGACGAGGACTTATAACCAGGAAGAAAGGATAAGGTAAGTGGAAACAGGTGTGCCAAGTAAGGAGGGAGGGAACACACACTAGGAGGGAAGTGTCAAGTGACCTAAAAGGCAATAATGAACACAGTGAAGCACAACAAAATAAAACAGGAAGTGACAAACACAACAAAAATCAATGTCCTGGGTCCATAACCCCACAGATAAAACAATAAACAACAGTGTTTTTCATGTGCATATGTATTATTTCAAATAACTAAATATCGTTGTTATTTTAATAATAAAAACATAATAAATATGATAGGTTTCCTTGTTAAATATACAGGTGACGATAAAATAAACGCAAGTGATTTGTCATTTAAAAGAAATACACCTACAGCATAAATATGTTAAAAATATGTTTATTCTTTGTCAAAAAAGGCATTGCTACATATAAATGTTTTTAGCTGCCAATATCTTTTTTTGTTTTTGATAGAGACCATGCTTTTATAAGTATATTAATGATTAGTTGTTATTACTTTTTAAAAGTATTGTCTTTATATACTGAACAGTTACCTATACCTCTGCCTATACAAACTTCTGCATTAAGGAAAAACCTATTCCCAATAACCTGGTTTACTGGGGCAGACCATTGACATACTGTATATAGAGATGGATGGAGCACCTATGACGACAGATAATGCTTTACCTCTGATCCAATTAAATGCAGTAAATTTAATTGCCATTTTTTTAACATCTACTTGCAAATCCTAATTTTTTAATGAAACTTTTTCTTTATCAAAAATCATTAAAGTTATGAACAGACCAATCAGATGCCAAAGCAAAAGCACGAGGTGCCAGCTGGCCCCACCTCAAACGTTTGATTGATAGATTCTCCCAAGTCCACTTCAGTGGAAGGGGTGTGGACTTCAAACAAGTTCACTCATGATTGGTGACTGTAGTTCCCCTAACAACGTGAATCAGACCAACTCAGACCACTTGCTGTCGGCTGGTTTTAAAATGCGTCACGTGTCAGGAGAGGAGGAATACGCTATATACTTTATGGCTTCATTTTGTCAGGGAAGTAAGACTCGTGCTCTAACTGGTTGTAATGCATGCGCCCATCTTGATGTGGTGTCCAAATACCATGTCTTCTCCCAACTCCTAGCTCCTGTCACACGGCCGAACAAGGTCAATTCTGTTGCATTGTGGAAGGATACATAGAATAAACCTGTAAATCACAAAAGGCTCTTGTTTTCATCAAAGTTTTCTTCATCAAAGCTCAATCTTGCCACAGGCAATAAATGTATGTAGCATAAGTACTGTGTGTAAAAATCAGAAATAAAGGTCCCAACACCTGCTAAATTTCCATTATCAGAATGTCTTTGAGGGTAGTAGAGTAATCTCCAGTCAATATGGTTGTAACAGTGAGCTTATCAATAAAAATGCTCTAGACATCACTGAAATGCTTTTAGTAGAGAGGAATTGATGAATAAACAGGGTGGACGGCTGCTACTCTAAAGGGATTTTTACAAATAGTAACGTTTGTACTTTAAACAAGATGAATAGACATTAATTTGCTATAAAATCTAAAATTCCTCACTGTTAATTTTGTTAAATCAAAGTCCTTTTCTCTGATCAATGCAACATGGTCTGATGCCACTGGGCCACCATCAAAACATTAGGCAAACACCCCTGAAAGTTTGTGCGTTTAACAAAGCTATGACTTAACAGACAGTTAGGAAATTTCTAAGTCCCAAATTTCTATTGAACTCCTGCTGTGGTGCAGAAAATGGGTCTTAAAAAATGACAGGCTTTTTGAGTTTGGCTAAAAACTGCATAATCATAATAAAAAGAACACTGGGGGCGCTTTTACAATAGAACATAAATATAGTCAGAGTGGGACTTTAACTTACTACGAAGCAAACCAGCCCCAGAAGAGCAAAAGAAAAAGGATCCATGATTTTCAAAATCGTCCCCCAAAGAACTCAAAGTTCATTTTTAGTGATAAAAATGTGGACAAAAACAAATTTTTATTAAACTTGTTTACCTGAAATAAACTTTGCTTGTCAGAATAACATAGTTCGGTATTTATAATTAAATGTAGGAATTCATAAAAAGAGTTAAAACAAGTAAACGAGAAAACCTTTTTAATGGTTCAGAGCTGCTTCTCCCCTGCAGTGAGATAATAATTTGTAATTTATGCTTAGTTTAATACAACATTCTTTTGTTTTTACATATATGGCAATGATTAATCGCTAGCTTAACTTGGGAACTGCAATGTCAAATTCCCTCCAGAAATCAGGATTCGTATTTCATTTCAAATTTTAAGCGTCGTGCTTTTACCCTATCACTGTTGATCTTAGTATGCTTCTGCATGCTGATTGGACCGACTAGAGCGCACAGTCTGCTTGTCCTGCTGGAACTTTCCATATGTGACTGTCTGCCACAGACGAGACTTCTCCGTGCGGTAAGCTGGTCCGTTTTCCTTGAGAACTCCATCTGCAAACCAATTATATTTTTGATGTTTTGCCAAGGCTAACTTCATGCGTTTGTATTTATAATGCCGTGGAATGATGGTACTTAAGCCTAGTTACGATGCTAATAGCTTTGTGATCGGTTACTTGTATTTCTTATCGTGCATCCATGCTGTTTATGTTGGGATAATGTTTGTGGTTTAGTCTCCAGCCATAGATGCTTCGTGGACAGACATACATAAAGACTCATTCTTCACTGATGTTTCGTGCATCCCTGAATGGTTGCACAGATGGTTCAGATTGATGGGGTAGTGGGTGGTTGATGGATGGCCACCTTGTCCTAACAAGGCTGTGGCGTCAGCAAGGAGGTGGTGGAGTCAGGGTTTGGGCCGGAATCATGGAGAGAGCTGGTCAGCTGCTTTAGGGTCCCTGAATGTGTGAAAATGTCCCCTGAAAAGCACGAGAAGTTTCTGACTGACCATTTCCTTTGTGGTAAAGAAAGAAGAACCGTCCTTTTTGTATGAAAATCATCTTCATCTATGACAATGCACTATCTCATGCTGCAGGAATGTCTCTGCATCATTGGCTGCTATGGGCATAAAATGACATAAACTAATGGTGTGGTCCGGATCCTCTCCTGACCTCAACCCTATTGAGAACCTTTAGAGCATCCTTACATTTCTGTGAGGGTGGAGGCAGTTCACATCCAACCAGCACCTCTGGGAGGCTATTCTGACATCATGCAAAGAAATTCAAGCAGAAAGTCTCCAAAAACTCACAAGTTCAATGCACGCAAGCTGCTACAACATAAGTGTCCTACAGTATGTTCAAATGTAACCAATGAAGACCAATGAAGATGTTTTGGATTGGAATAGCTTTTGATTTCAGTAAATATGACATCCTTATGCAGTAAATCCAACAAATAAGCATTTTCAGTTTTTTTAAAATTGATTAAATGTTGTGGAACTCTATTGTGTGTAAGAATGTAGAGGACTGCATTTGAGGTTTTTTATTTTTGAAAAAAAATGTAAATTGTTCAATAACATGTATGATATACTGTAATGGTTAATGAACTTAAAACTATGCTGACTATCATTTGCATTGAGTATTTTGAAAAATTCTGTAAAAATATCATTTGCATAATAATTTGGAATGCGCTGTATCTATATTGTTTCCATTAAAGAAAAATACTTTTTACTGTATTGCATTGCCACAATGTTACTTTAAACTTTGATGTATTGACCTATGGACTGTATATTGAGATGTGGCGTTATGGACCCAGGACATTGGTTGTTGTTGTGTTTGGTGTCCACTTCCTGTTTTATTTTGTTGTTGGTTTGTACTTCCTGTGTTTCACCTCTGCTCTTTCAGGTCTCTTGACACTTCCCTCCTGGTGTGTGTTCTCTCCCTCCTTAATTGGCACACCTGTTTTCAATTACCTCATCCTCTCCTCCTGGTTATAAGTCCTCGTCTCCCTTGCACTGGTTGTCGGGTGTTTTTTTTTTTTTTTTTTTTGTACCTTCATGGATTTGTGTTCGGATTTTCGAGAACTGATTAGAATAAATGAAAAACTTTTCATTTATTATTGCTGTCTGCATTTGTGTCCGCACGTTAACCCTTTGTTTTGAATCATGTAAATACATACATACCCCTATCTAAAGCCAACTGTCTTTCCTAACAGCAAAGAGCTCCTCGGAGCTCCCTGAACCCAATTCCTCCTGTCACCGCTCAGTTGATTCCCACCTATGACCTGTTGTGTGTCACTTTTCCATGATCCAAAAAGGACTGGAGTAACAGCAGCTCTGCCTGTGTCTGTGCTCTGCAAGTTGCCTTTTCCCCATGTGTTGCTCCTGTTTAATTCTGGCTCCTCTACTGTTCACATTCGCGAACTATCAAGAAAAAAAAATCCATGCCCTCCCAAACAGAAGCAGCTTGTCAAGAAATCCCTGTGCCTCACAGCAGTCCCATTCCAATCATCTATTTTCAAAACATTCCCACTGTATTTTTAATATGAATATGCAATTTTATAAGAACAAAAAACCTGTCATTTTCTTGGACAGTTTCTGCAGAGTTGCAATGCATCATCAGAAATGGATCTCTTAATTGTGGGCGGGACTGTTGCTGCGGAAGTAAATCAACTTTTTTCCCATGATCTCTTTGTTTACACTCTCTCTCTTTTTTAAAAATCATCCTGAACAGCCTCTCACATCCCCAAACTAACAATAGCAGTACAATGAATGACGTGCAATATCGGAGCAAGTCAGCCAAACAGTTTTGAGCCAGATGCCAGCTCAGAAAATGAAAGCAAAGACAAATGGATCTAATTGTCTGCAAATAGCTGCATCAGGATGAAGAAGAGCAGGGAGCTTGCGGCCCGCCATTTGTATTTTAAATGTAACAACTACAAACTATTTCAATCAACATTTTCTTTCTGCTCCTGATTCCCCACGATGGGGTTCGGTCTTCCAACAAGCTCACTCCTGATTAGCGAGAGTAACTGCTATTAAAACGATGACTCGGGCCAATCACTGCTTACTTTCGTTGTCTTACTCCAACATTAATATTAGAGTTATTCGGTCTAATTCTCATATACAGTCAGTGGTTCACACCAAACGTGATTTACATGTGAAATGCATGTCTGCTGCCTCCCTTTTGATGTGTATCTAATTTGGTGTGCGACACTAACAAAAGTGAAAAATCTGTTCATAAAATTGATGGTCCCGCCGCGTGGTGGAGAAGCTACTGTCAATACCTTTAGTCTCATTGCTCCATGCATGGAAGATTAATCACAATCAATCACAATCTTTTACAAGGTAACATTTTTACGACAATATGCTGCTTTTGAGCATCAAAAAGGCCAGAGAGTGCATTTTTCCTTAATTTTTATTGTCTCAAATGTTTTTATTTGTAAAATATTAGCTCAGATATCCCAGAAATGTAACTTGTGTGCACAAAACATATCAACTGTAAGTTAAGCAGAACTTGAAAAAAAATGGAAAGACTTTAATGTCTGCAGTATTACTCCAAGAAAACAAAGATGCTGATATACAGAAACAAATGTGTTTCTGCACTTTAAATGGTCCATGTGAGTACAGAATTCTTCATACCATCTGAAATGTGCCATTGCAGACTCTCTACTAACAGCAGGACATCAGTGCTGATCAGTACTGACAGAGTTTCATTTGAAGCGACAACACCAGGATCCATATAGAACTTTACATGAATCTTTTATACGCTGTAAGTGTTTATTATGAAGTCATGTGAGAGTATCCAGAGTGTAAAACAGATCGGTGTGCCTGTGATACATCCCCCTTTGCAGGAACAGCCCAGCAAGCATTCCCTTCCTGGCCTCTGTTCTTAAGCATTGCCAGCAAAAAGGAAGAATTGTTCCTTGTACTAGGCTGCTCAATCATGGCTGGTTATGTCCACGTTAAAGTCATTCTCTCATATGGTTGATCTGCGATGCTGCGAGATGAGACTAATGGCTGATGAGTCACTGGGCTACAGACTCTCAGGGTCAATGTTAATGTGAAAGATTCAAACACTTGTTAAAAAGCAGTTGTTTGCAAAATTATTCACACTACTTGAACTTCTCCAATTTTCATTTTCTCACATTATGACCACAAACAAAAATATTTTTTTTAGTGAAATTTTCTGTGAAAGACCAACACAAAGAGACACACACTTGTGAAGTGAAACGAACATGTTACAAGAGTTTATTTATTTTACAAATAAAAAACTGAAAACTGCAGTGTGTAAAAGTATTCGGCCCCCTGAGTCAATACTTTGTGGAACCTCCTTTTACTGTAATTCCAGCTGCAAGTCTTTTGTGGTTTGTCTCTACCAGCTTTGAACATCTAGAGACTGAAATCTTTGTTCATTCTTCTAAACAAAACATTTCAATCTGAGTCAGATTACATGGAGAGCGTTTGTGAACAGCAGATTTCAGATCTCTCCACAGATTCTGGATTTGATTTAGGTCTGGACTTTGGCTGGACCATTCCAACACATGAATTCGTTTCATTTTTATCATTCCATTGTAGCTTTGTCTTCATGTTTAGGGTGGTTGTCCTGTTGGAAGGTGAATCTCTGCTTCAGTCTCAAGTGTTGTTCAGACTTCAACAGGTTTTCCTCTAATATTGCTCTGGATTTGGCTCCATCCATCTTCCCATCAACTCTAACCAGATTCCCTGTTCCTGCTGAAGAGAAGCAGCCCCAGAGCATGATGCTGCCACCACCATGTTACAGTGGGTATGGTGTGTTCAGAGTGATGTGTTAGATTTCCTCCACACACAGCGCTTTGCATTTAGACCAAAAAGTTCCATTTTGGTCTCATCTGATCAGAGCTCCTTCTTCCACATGTTTGCTGGGTCATTCTCATGGTTTATGTCAAACTGCAAACAGGACTTCTTGTGGTTTTCTTTTAACAATGGTTTTCTTCTTGCCACTCCTCCATAAAGTCCAGATGTGTTCAGTTCTCGACTGATGGTTGTTCTATGGACAGATTCCTCCACCTGAGCTGTAGATCTCTGCAGTTCATCCAGAGTCATCATGGACTCCTGGCTGCATCTCTGATCAGTGTCTCCTTGTTCAGTCTGTTAGTTTAGATGGACGACCATGTCTAGGTAGGTTTGCAGTTGTGTCAAACTCTTTCCATTTGTGGATGATGGACTGAACAGTGGTTCATAAGATGTTCAAAGTTTGGGAAATCTTTTTCTATCCTAACCCTGCTTTCAATTTCTCCACAACTTTCTCCCTGACCTGTCTGGTGTGTTCCTTACACTTCATGATGCTGTTTTCTCCCCAATATTCTCTTGACAAACCACAGAGACTGTCACCAAACAGCTGGATTTGGATACTGAGATTAAATGACACACAGACGGACTCTCATGAAGTCCATATTTGATCAGTCACCAATCATCAAGCAACTTCTGAAGGCAATTGGATGAACTCAGAGAAAAGGGGGCTGAATACTTTTGCACACTGCACTTTAGTTTTTTATTTGTAAAAAAAAAAAAAAAACTCTTGCATTATTTTCTTTCCACTTCACAAGTGTGTACAACTTTGTGTTTGTGTTTCACATAAAATTCCAATAAAATATATTTTATAATATTATATATCATATTTTTATATGTTTGTGGTCATGTGAGAAAATGTGAAGAAGTTTAAAGGGTATGAAAACTTTTGCAAGCCACTGTAGGATTCATGTTTACTAAAATCATGAAATAATGTTTTCTGAGAATAATCAATGATCAATAAACAATCTTAATAATCTGCACTTGATATGATCAGAAAGGATCATGAAAACTATGCAAAACTATAAAATGACGTAACTAAGTAGGTGTGGGATTATATAAATTCATTTTTTTCCCACTCCTTCTTAAGCAATATATAAACATCTACTTGACTTTAGTTAGTAATCACTACATTTAAATCAAATGTGACTAAAATTTTTTTTGGTTTTTTTTTTTTTTAATCTTTTAATTCGTGCATTTCATTGTCTCTGTAATGATTGTAGGGTTGCACGACAATATCAGTTACCAATAACTATCAGCCGATAGTTGACAGTTTGACGTCATCCTCAAAGTTCCGATAAGAAAAAAATGTACTGATAAAATAGACTGATAATTAAAATGCCATTGCTTCCTCACTCACCACTCTGTATTGTATCAGTAAGGATCCTTACAACTTATCTGCTTACCCTGCCCAACCTGCAAGCTGTGTGGGCTTATTTTAGCATCTCGGAGGCCAACGAATCACTCACTGCTTGCAAAATTTGTTCATCTGAAGTGTCACAAGGCGGGGAAAAAAAGTAAAGCTACAACACAAGAAGTCTCACAAGCCATTTAAAAATTCACCACCATGATGTGTGTAAAGAATATGAAGCTGCCGTCATTGCTAGCGCTAACGCTCATTCTGAAAAAAAAAAGCGTCTGGACAGGTGAATATTGCCGAACCATTTGACAAGAGTAAAAAATTAAACAAGACTGACCCAAGAGCTAAGGAGATAATCAACAAAATTATGGAACTAATAGCATGTGCTGATCAGCCATTCTCTTTTGTTGAGAACTTAAGTTTTTGACAGCTTCTAAACTTTTTGGAGCCACGTTATGAAATAACCCGGTGTCTGTAACTTTTCAGACAGCTGTTTGCCTGAGTTGTACAAAAACCTTGCCACACACATTCATTGTTTATTAAATACTACGACCGTCAGTCTTACAACAAGCATCTGGACATTTGATGTTGGCCAGGTTAGCATGCTTACATTACAACATTCACATACTGAAGATACTGTCCACGTTGTGCTGTGGGACAATTCACAGAATATGATCAAAGCTCTGGAGTTGTGTGGGGTGGCTAGCTTGGGATGCATGGCTCTTACTTGACAGCTCGCAGTGAACGAACCTGTGCTTAGTCAAAGGGCTGCATCAGACTTTATTCCTGTAGGGTGAAAGATTATTGGTCACTTCAGGCATTCACAAGTAGCCACTTCAACTTTGGCACAGTTACAAAGGAGACTTGGCTTGACACCTGCTCGAATGCAGCAAGATGTACCCACACGGTGGAATAGCACATTTTACATGCTCAGAAGCCTGTTGCAGCAAAAGCAAGCACTAGCAACATATGGAGTTGATAATAAATTACCCTCAATACTGAACCCAGTGCAATGGAGCTTGATTGAGAACATGCTTACAATTCTGGATCCCTGTGAACAGCTACCGAGAGACCTTAGCAGAGCCACCGCTACAGCTGCAATTCAAGCTTTGAAGCGCCTCCTAGCAAAAACAGTTCCCATAGACCATGGTGTGAAAACATCCAAGAGCGCGCTGTTAGATGCTGTTAATAAACAATTCAATCACATCGAAGCAGAGCCACTGTACACACTAGCAACAATTTTAGACCCTAGATACAAGGACCGATACTTCACTACAGCAAACTGCAGGCAAGAGAAATGGTGCAGGAACAGTTGAAGTCAAGCCTAGACCTCAGTCTTCAAATTCCAATATGAAAGTTACTTTCCATATTTTTTTTATTATAATATTGAGGTGTAATAAAACATTTTAAGAGAAAATAAATTCAACATTTTTCAATTCAATTTCATTTCTATAGCCCAATATCACAGCTATAGCCGTCTCATTGAACTGATATCAAGAACAAAAAGTCAAACATGAAAAAGTAAACAATAGCTGGTTGATAAACAGACTAAGCTGAACAAACATCTCTGTCTTTACACCCTCCTTCTCAGTGAGGAAAAACTCAAAAAAAAAAAAAAAAACCCTGTCTCTTTTTGGGGGGAAAAACTAAAACCTCAGGGTTTCCCACATGAAGGAGAGATTCTCAACCCCGGACGGACAGGTGATGTACTAGAAATATTAGAAAAGTGAGCTTAATTCATTCTATAACTACATGGTTGAATAACAAATATATGTCTTATAAACAAACACGTCTAGATAAACAGCTACAAGTTAAGATAACAGCTAAATATTTAAATAAACAAAGACATGTTTGAATAGTCTATCAGATGGGCCTCATCCAGTAGGAGTTGTGGAAACTGCTGGGGTTGCTGGAAGAGCCAAAGACGAGGTCACAGCCAAAGACAGTAGCGAAAAGAGCCAAATTTGCATATTGTACTTTCATAATGTGACAAGAACAGTTCGAACACAAACCTTGTTTCATTTGTGGTACCTCAGAAATGTTTCCCTTCCAGATGAACTACAAGCAAAAACAACCAAAGCAGATGGAAACAGTTCAACTTCTCTCATTGACACGTATGCTGAAATCCTTGAAAAATAAATGATAAAGGCACTCAGCAGGCAGGGTTGAGCACAATGGATGTTGAGGTATATTCTTTTCTTTTTATTTAACTAAATGTTGTTTAAGTACTGACCAAACTTCTATACAAATGGGTTTTGATTTTTAGATGCAGACATATCTCTCAAAGTCTCCACTTCCAGTCAACCCAGAGAATCTACCTGAAAACCTTGAGAAGACCATGTCACTGGATTGCTGGAACTGCAAGAAGTCTCGTTACCTGCACCTGGCAGAGCTTGCACAGAAATACCTGTCAGTGCCCTAAACTAGCATTGACAGTGAATGTTTTGTTTTCTTCTGCTGCAAATGTGCTGGATGAAAAAAGAAACAGGCTAACCTGTGAGGAAGTAGAAATGCTACTTTTGTCAAGAAAAATCTCCCACTGATCCGACCACAGTTGAAAACAAAAATCAAATGTAAAAGTTGTGGTTTTTCTTTTTGTCACTGTGGTTTGTAAAAGGCTCAAATCTCTGTTTTTGAAAAGTTCATCTCTATGAGGAACCATTTATTTTGAACATCAGATAAAAAATTTTAATTAGTTCTTTTGCACTTCAGTTTAAAATAAGGCAATCATTTTTTCACTTTAGTAAAAAACTATTTATTTTGTGTTCTTATTTTATGTGATGATATTGGGCATTATTTGTATTGAAAAAATGTACTGTTACGTTGCTATTTAAATTAAAATCTTAACATTTGTTCTGACCATTAAAAAGCATGTTCTCTGTTTAAAGATGTAAGGCAGAATGAAAAGGCGAATACATTGTTTGTACTATCGCTTGTTGAATTTATTTGCAGGTAAAACTAGTTCTGCAAATTTGTTGGAATAGATAGTAACGCTGTTAAATTGTACTCAGTTTTTTTTCCCCCAGTATTTCTAAAAAAAATATCAGTTTAATATCGGTATCAAGTCATTATCATGCATCACTACTCTTACTCCTTATTCCACCACCAAGTCATATCAACTTTCTTTCCTGATGACACACTAAGCACACTCTTATTTGTCTCCTTGATCACAATAACTGTAGTTATCCAATCATGTGAAAGTACCTCCTGACCACCCAGAGCCTGTTTCAACTGTTTTTTTAAAAGTCATGCAACATTCTTACTCTTTTAGCATCCACCAGCCTGTCCTCTTCTCTGCCTTTGCTCTTTCTCACTTCATCTTCTTCATCACCAGAGTCATTCTACACACCACCATACTATGCTGTCTGGAAACCCTCACCTACCACTACTTTTCAGTCACTGATCCCCTCAGATTACACCATCTACACAAGATGTAGTTCATCTGTGTGCTTCTACTTCCACTCTTATAGTTTACACTATGTTCCTGCCTCTTCCCAAAGACTGTTTTTACTAGTGCTGTCATGTGAGTAATCTATTTTATCACAGTTATGTTTAACATAATAAACATAATTTTAAAAAGCCCAAGTTTTAGATATTTTCATTTAAATTTGTTACTTTGTTGCACAGTAAAATATCAAATTACAACAAAAAACTGGCTATATAGTTTTTCTAATATCAGAAACATAATATTCAATATATGTATATAACAGACTTCCAACGTTTACTTTTACACCAAAAAGTGGTAAACAAACAAAACAAAACGTATGAGCAAAGTATCAGGTCTACAGAGGTAAAATTGATCAAATAAAAACTATAGAAACACTTTACTGAGTAATCCAAAAAAATATTGACCATGAACTTATTATTAATACCACAATATACACAGGTGGACAAAATTGTTGGTACCCCTCAGTTAAAGTAGGAAAAACCCACAATTCTCACTGAAATCACTTGAAACTTACAAAAGTAACAATAAATACAAATTTATTGAAAATTAAATAATCAAAATCAGCCATCACTTTTGAATTGCTGATTAACATAATTATTTAAAAAAACAAACTAATTAAACAGGCCTGGACAAAAATGATGGTACCTCTATAAAAGATTGAAAACTATTTGACCAGACTGACATGATTAACTCAGATGTGTCCTTTAATTGACATCACAGGTGTTACCAAACTCATAATCAGTCAGTCTGTCTATTTAAAGGGCGACAAGTAGTCACTCTGCTGTTTGGTGAAAAGGTGTGTACCACACTGAACATGGACAACAGAAAGCGAAGGAGAGAATTGTCCCAGGACATCCGAAAATAAATTATAGATAAACATCTTAAAGGTAAAGGCTATAAGACCATCTCTAAACAGCTTGAACTTCCTGTGACAACAGTGGCTCATATTATTCAGAAGTTCAAGACCCACGGGACAGTAGCCAACCTCTCTGGACGTGGCCGCAAGAGGAAAATTGATGACAAATTGAAGAGATGGATAGTTGTAATTGTATCCAAAGAGCCCAGAACAACCTCCAAAGAAATTAAAGGTGAACTCCAAGGCCAAGGTACATCAGTGTCAGATCGCAACATTCGTCGTTGTTTGAGCCAAAGTGGACTTCATGGGAGACGACCAAGGAGGACACCACTGCTGAAAAACAATCATAAAAAAGCCAGACTGGAATTTGCAAAAATGCATGTTGACAAGCCCCAAAGCTTCTGGGAGAATGTCCTTTGGACAGATGAGACCAAACTGGAGCTTTTTGGTAAGGCACATCAACTCTATGTTCATAGACTCAAAAACCAAGCATACGAAGAAAAGAACACTGTCCCTACGGTGAAACATGGAGGAGGCTCAGTCATGTTTTGGGGCTGCTTTGCTGCATCTGGCACAGGGTGTCTTGAATGTGTGCAAGGTACAATGAAATCTGTAGACTATCAAGGCATTCTGGAGAGAAATGTGCTGCCTTGTGTCAGAAAGCTTGGTTTCAGTCGCAGGTCATGGGTCTTCCAACAGGACAACGATCCAAAACACACAGCCAAAAACACCCAAGAATGGCTGAGAAAAAAGGGTTGGACTATTCTAAAGTGGCCTTCCATGAGCCCAGATCTGAATCCCTTTGAACATCTGTGGAAGGAGCTGAAACATGCCATTTGAAAAAGACACCCATCAAACCTGAGACAACTGGAGCAGTTTGCTCATGAGGAGTGGGCCAATATACCTGTTGACAGCTGCAGAACGCTCATTGACAAATACAGAAATCGCTTCATTGCAGTGATTGCCTCAAAAGGTTGTGCAACAAAATATTAAGTTATGGGTACCATCATTTTTGTCCAGGCCTGTTTCATTAGTTTTTTCTTTTTTTTTAATAATTATGTTAATCAGCAATTCAAAAGTGATGGCTGATTTTGATGATTTAATTTTCAATACATTTTTATTTATTGTTACTTTTGTAAGTTTCAAGTGATTTCAGTGAGAATTGTGGGTTTTTCCTTCTTTAACTGAGGGGTACCAACAATTTTGTCCACATGTGTATATGTTGACATATTTTTTCCACAGTTTGCTGTCACATGCGATCATCGCTCTGCGTATCCCAATAAGTTGTGATAGCAAACACCTTTTTGGGTTTTATCCCATATATAATAGATCATAGCTGTGGCATTGTGGGCTTGTTTGGGTTAGTTTTGTAAAGGACTAAAAAGTTGTACATTGCCAACGTTACATCGGTATCACCGCACATGCCATGTACAATAACAACAACCAACATCATAGCAGCAACATGCCAGATGCTGCGTACACTGCACTTCACAAACACTAAGACCTCCACTGGGAGTAATGTAAGAGGCGTTTCAGTTGAGTCCAAATAAAATGTTCATGCAAATAAACAGTTGGACCTTTATTTTTTATTTTTGAAAACACAACAATATTTATAGATTATAAATTAGATTAACGTGATTAAAAAATTAACACTCATTTGTCTAATTCATTATTTGCTACTAATGTGAAAATGTGACACCCCTAGTATTCACTCTAGGGCCAAATCCAAATTCTTTTCCTACCCCTCCGCCTTCTCCCTACTCCTCCAATTGTAGGGGTATTTAAAGGGAGATGGGTGTCCTTGTTTTTTTAAGGGCAAACCCTCGTGGCAGAGAGACAGAGCCCTCTGCCGGGATGGTAAACTGTATCATGCTATGCTGCAGAGAAGAAGCACTTTTCGTCACATGGGTGTGCTGTGAAGCACAGAAGTTTAGATTTAGATGTAAGCAATGACTTCATTTTCAAATGAACTTTTTAAAGTTATAAAACCTATGTTATTATGTATTTCAGAGAGCTGGCAGCTCCGCACAAAATGGCGACAAAATGTCATCAGTTGGGAGTGTCGTCCAAATTTGAAGAAACTGCTTTTCCATAACTGTGGGTTTGGAGGGCTAAATGTAGTGGCAGGAAGTAGGGAAAGAATTCGGCTTTGGCCTAGCTGTTTTTCATTTTTTTTTGCAAAATCTTCCGCCCTCTGTCCTTCTACTTTCCTATACCAAACCTGCCTTATCACTTATGTTTCCTGCACCACCATGTCTATTGAAATCTACAGAAATTATGATTATCTCACTTCTAGGGATGCACATCATCACTGCATTAAGATCCAACCAGTATTTATCCTTTCCTCCAGCTCACATTCTACATGTGGGCTATACCCACTAACAACATGAAACATCACAGCTTTGATTTCTATCTTCAGACTCATCACTCTATCTGACACTCCATTTTACCCACTCTATTTTACCTCCACAACACTCCTAACAAACTCCTCTTTTCAGATAACTCAGTTTCCATTTCTCTTCCCAACTCAACCCTTACAGAACAACTTGAACTCTGCTCCTAAACTTCTAGCTTTACTACCTTATCAACTGATTGCCTAGACACACAGTAATGTCTACCTTCGTCCTCCTCTGCATCAAATAAACTAACTCTACCTTTTCCTGTAAGTCCAATACTCATGACCTTCCTCTTCTCTCTCTTTTTTTTTTTAAACTCATCTTCCTTCTATCCTTCAACCAAAAGTAGCTCAATTTCCACCGGCATCCTGTCAGTGAACAGCACAGGTATGGCGGTTGTTGTTAACCCCGGCCTCGACTGATCTGGTATGGATATCGTAGGTCTGATTTGTCTGGTTTTCTGCCACTGATGACTCAGCTCTGCCTGCCAGCAATGATCTGATTACTCACACCTCTGCGTTTCCCTTTATATCATTACCGGGAAGGAAGGTGTAAGAGCAGGGATGTTTGTTCATCTTAGTCTGTTTAGCAATCAGTTGTTGTCTATGACTGACCTCGTGTTCTTTGCAAATACTGGTGTAAGTCCATTAAGACGGCTATGGCTGTGATATTGGGCTATAGAAATCAAATTGAATTGATAATGTTCTGCTCTCCATCTCCCTGCCAGAAAGCTGGTCTCTTTCAGCTCTCCAGCCCTTGCTTGCCCTCTCTGGTTTTCTGCTCTGCCTGTTGAACCTGCTCCTGCTGTGGGGTTTTGGACCCAGGACACTAGTTGTTGTTGTTTTGTTATTACTTCCTGTTTTATTTTGTTGTGTTTCCTGTGTCCACTATTGCCTTTTAGGTCACTTGACACTTCCCTCCTAGTGTGTGTTTCCTCCCTCCTTCTTGGCACACCTGTGTGTAGTTACCTAATCTTCTCTTCCTGTTATAAGTCCTCGTCTCCCTTGCACGGGTTGTCGGGTGGTTCTGTTCCTTCTAGGAATGTTTATTCTAGTCTTTCTAGAGTAAATAAATGAAAGACTTTTCATTTCAAATTGCCGTCTGCATTTGTGTCCACACGTCAACCCTGACACCTGCAGGTCTGTTAAACCCACTTCCAGTTCCCAAAAGACCCTGGTCACGTATTTCGGTGGACTTCATCACTGGCTTGCCTGATTCCAATGGTAACATCACCATTATCACTGTCGTGAGCAGGTTTTCAACAATTGTGCATTTCATTCCTCTTCCAAAACTACTCTCCGCCAAAGAAACTGCTAATATTCTCATCTAACATGTTCAGGATCGATGGCCTTCCTCTGGACATAGTTTATGACCATTGACCACAGTTCATGGCCCAATTCTGGACTGAGTACTTCAGGCTGCTTGGAGGTACAGCACGTTTATCATCTGGATTTCACCCACAATCTAACCGACAGACGGAACAATTAACCAGGAGTTGGGAATGTGCTTCACATCCTATTCATATGTATATTTGGGTTGAATATGCTCATAACATACTTCCTTTCTCTGCCACTGGTCTTTCACAGTTCCAGATCGTTTCTGGTCATCAGTCTCCGTTGTTCTACTCACAGGAACGAAAGGCTTTGGTTCCATCCACCATTGCCTCTTTTCCTCTGTGTCACAGCATGTGGAGAAAGGCCAGGAGGGAACTGCTTCTCACAGTTGTCCGTTACAAGAAGTATACCGGCAAGAAACGTTCTCCAGCCCCTCAATAGGTGTGGGCCAGCAGGTGTGGCTGTCTACTGCCAACATCCCTTTAGAAGTGGAGAGCCGTAAGCTAGCTCCTAGAGTTGTGGGGCTGTTCCCCATATCCAAGGTGGTCTGTCCAGTGCTAGTGCGATTGAGACTTCCACAGACACTTCAGATCCATTCAACCTTACATGTCTCCTGAATGAAGCCTCTCATTCAGAGTGACCTGCTCACTCCTTCCAGGCCCCCTCCTCAGGCCCTGCCTGCACTGTTCAGCATCTGTTGTGGTCTCACCATCGGGGTCTGCAGTTCTTGGTTAATTGGGAGGGGTCCAGGCCTTAGGAGTGGTCCTGAGTTCCTGCATGTTTTGTTTTGAATCCCGACCTGGTCTCCGGCTTCCACTATGGCTTTCCTGATCACCGTGGTGGATCGCCAGGGGCCGATCCTCAAGGGGAGTATCAGGTTTTCTGCCACTCCTGCCTCAGCTCTGCCTGACAGCATTCATCTAATTGCCCACACTTCTGTGTTTCCGTTTATATTGCTCTGCTCTCCACCAGCTTCCTGCCAGTTGTTGGTCTCCTTCAGCTCTCCAGCCCTTCCTTGCCTTCTCTGGCCTGCCTGTTCAACCTGCCTGCTTTCAAATCTGATTACCTGGACCCTGTTATCTGCACTCCTGATTCTCTGCACATCTGCTCAGCTCAAGAAGTCATGTTCCTGCAGCCTCATCATTAAAAGAATGCTTCTTTCCTTCTCTGTTCTTGCATACGGTGATTCAATTTTTGCCTCACACAAATTCTGACATAATTTGCCTATTTGGTTTGGCAAGGACTTTATATCGGATGCCCTTCCTGACACAACAGTCTGTATTTATCTGGGCTTGGAGCTGGTGCAGTGACACCTTGGCTTGGGCCCCCTTATAGCTATGTTTCTTTTGACATTGACATAACCTTTACCAATTCAAGCACATAAATCTACTACAAAATCTTCTACAAGGTGAACATCTTTCAATGTTTTAGTTCAGTCATGACAGTCTTTTTCTAATGATAAAATCAATAGCATTTTTAGCAACAATGATAGACTCAGAAACAAAGAATAAAACCTTTTTGATTTATTTTGTCTAACATTTCGCTTTCTTATTGGCAGAGTGTAAATTGGCTGTTGACAAAAGGAAGGTATTTATTGGTTGAGCAGTTTAAATTAAATATTTATGTCAAATGTCCAAATTAGAGTTTGTGTCTTTAAATCTATGTATGAGCATGAGTATGTGCAGTTGTAAGGACTTAAAAAATATGAAAAGAGGTTTTTTTTGTTTGTTTAAAAAGCACTTTTTTAAACTGTTAATCTTTTTCAAACATCCTCAAACATTTTTAAAACATCCTATGTTTTGGTCAACCATGACTAATTGTTATTTCATAAGCACAAAATTATGCTATATTGTGCATTTATTTTCTCCAAGTAAACATTTCTTACAGATATAAAACTTTTGTTTTCCATTGTGGATATCATAAACAACTTTAACAAACTTCTGAAAATAATACAACTCCATATTTTAGTAATACATCTACTAAGCTTTTCTATAAATTTACAAAATGCAGATTCAATGTTGGACCTGAGCAAAATGATCTTAGTGTGTCAGTTGGATGGAGCTTTTGGAGGCTGGCAGCATTTTGTCAGGTTGGCACACACTCTGATCCATGGCATATGTTGCATGAGCCTTGCCTGTGGGCTTTTTTGTTACCCAGTGACCTGTGCTGTAGTTATAGTTTGGAGTAAATAAGGTCTGCGTTGTTGAATACTACAGAAAATGTAGAGTACAACAGATGGCAAAATCCCTCTTGCAGTGCTCAAGACCACACAGGAACAATCTGCTTCTTCACATTAATTTACCATACAAACTGCATAAAGAAAAGGAAATGTGAAAAAAAAGTGGGACTAATTTTGGTATTTCTTTTTTGTTCTATTTTCTCCTGTGGTTCAATCAACAGTTGTCTGCAAGATTTTGCTGCTGTTTATTTTATGTTTTTTCATGACTCTTGCTAATGGTCATGATATCAGTGAGTGTGTGTGGGTTTTCTGTTTTTTTTTTTTTAATGCTAACCCCTACCGGAGTCTTAGAACTAACAAGATGATACTTGATGCTCTCCTCCAGGCCACAACCAGTCAGAGGCCAGATAATTTTAATAGCAAATAGTTGGTGTTGACATTTCATGACAAGTGTAAAATTTTCTGAGGCAGACTGCAGGCTAGCAATGGAAATGTGTCTAGGTAAAGCCACAACTTCCTCTTTTCATTTATTTGCCTAAAAGACAAGGGTTTGTGTAGACCTTTTTTTTACCATCTCTGCCGGTGCGCTCATGCGTGTGCACGAGCAAAGGAATTTATCACTCCTTCAACATTATAAACATACAGTAACAGAGATTTGTTTTGACAACACAAATAAAAATGCACACATGATGAAACACAACAAAGTCTCTCTCTTGGGAGAAAATCTTGCTGTCACTGATCGTTTAAGGTTGGCATGCTATGCCTGTTTTTGGATGCACAATTTTGAGGTGGTCTCATCATCTATCTGGATGTACCAGTGTAAAAAAACATAAGGTGCAATTATTTGGATCTCATCAAATAGGTTCTAAAGCAGGACCTTTGAACTGATGAGGTCAACAAAGAGGAAAAACAACAGTAAAAGAGCAGAAAGTGTTTTCATCTTACCAGTGCTGTCGTCATAAACCACTGTAATTGTTTTCCAATGGAAGAAGTGCACAAGGTCCAGAATAGCTCGGCTGAGGGAGGAGAAGTCTGGATAGAGGCTTATATAGAAAACATCTCTGTTGTCTGACACTTGGTGTTTCCACTTGGTCTGGATATGTGGGACTCCCAGAGCATTGCAGATGGACTGAACTGCATTGGCAGAGGAGCTATGAGATGGACCAAAGATGGCTGCCACCCCCAGAGAAAGCTGGTCACAAGCTGGATGAAAAGAGTATTTGAACAATTAGCTCCAAGCTTCTGTGATGTAGCTTGTTGTGTACTTTGTTGAATGTTGTTCAAATGTAGGTAATGATCAATGAACTGAAACCTACAGAACATTAAGGTAGTTCAAGACAAATCTGTTTTAGTCTCCTAAAGTCTTTCAGGTTTCTTCCACTACAAATCAGTCTTTAATCAATCACAGGCAAACATTAGTGCGTTTGTTTGTATCAGTACAAGACATACATTATACATGTTATACTGTAAATTTGCTGCTGTGTTTGCATACGGTGTTCTGAACTTGCGGGTTCCAACCAAGGCTTTGCCTTGACTATAATAGCATACTGAGGAATTGCTGCTTCACTAAAAAGCACTATAGCTCCTATGCCTGAAAACCAAGCCCAGCTTTATACTTAATCACTGTACTTCTAGACGTGGTTGAGCAAAGTTGCAGTGTTTATCTTGGCATGCAAGGCACTTTAGAAAATACTTCACCCTGTTGATTTGACCTTCTGAACATGAATTTGATGCATGCTGAATTCACTTGGCGTTTTATTATGGCCTGCAGCAGCAGTCCCTGACCATATTGTTTTTGCTGTTGTAAACATTTCTACTCCTTTGAGTCGAAAATGGACCTCTGCCACTTGTGTGAAAAGTCACCAAAATTTGCACACCCTAGTAAAAATGACAAATTGAATTTTTTGGATTGTGAACAAACCCCGACCCCCACATGACTCACAGCAACTCGCTGCTTTAATTTATTGTACTTCTTTTAAAGAACAGCTTACACAGAAAAAATTAAATAGGGAAAATCTGTGTTTTATACCTCACATGACAATTGTGCACCTACCGACTGCATTTGAATATTTTTAAAGATTAAAAGGGCAATATGTTTTTATTAATATTTTTATTGCCATAACCGTACACTAAAAACCTACAACAATCGGATTGCAGCCTCTTTTAGTTTAAAGATTGCAGTGAATAAGGATTGAAGCAAACAGCATGACAGAAGTGACATGTCAGCTTACTAGGGTATAGATTGGTCTGTACTGTACCTGAAACCTCTCATTGAAAATAAAAGTGCAGCATTTTGTGGAAGTAATGCTTCTTCTGCAGCATTGGTTGAAGATTTGCACTTAAAATGTGCCAAAACACAAACAGATTAAAGAGCTCTAAAAACTCAGAGGAAACTCAGAGTTTGACACTTTCCAGTAGTTTAAAATACATTGAATGACATGCACTGAAAGTTGCATCTGAAAGTTTTTGACTGATTTGTGATAGGGTATCAAACTTTAGTGGTGCTCGACCTTCTTCCCCTATTTCTTCAGTAATTACTGAATGAAAGTTATAAAACATCAAAAACTCACCTTTCCGGGAGGCCTCAAAACTGTCATAGATGTTTATTCTTTGGATATCATAGGTGAGCGTGGTGTTTGGCAACAGAGTTCTGTTCCTGTTGATTGTGTTTAAAGCAAATTTAAAGGCTAACTCCTCAGCTCCTGATGGGCCGCTTTCAACGGACTCAAATATTCCTCCTGTAAATAAACAAAGAAATAATCAATGACAGTATTTAAGTCATTTATGTTGCCTAGTAAATACTTGTAAGACTAAATCTAAATTCTTCACTTCTCCCTACCATTCCATTTGTAGAAGGACATTTGTAGTGGGAGTGGTGTCCAAAACATTTTTTTTTAAGGGCCAACCCCCCAAGCGGAGGGTTAAAGCCCTCCGTCGCGCGTGGGTTCCGCATGGCGCTTTTCTACCTTCATTCAAGGCCCAAAGCGCTTTACAGTCACGGTCCCATTCACTCACATTTACACACTGGTGGCGGCTCCGCTGCCGAATACTGGCACCAATTTCTTTAATTTTTAATTTCTTTCTTCAGATCTTGTGCAGTTTCGGTGATCAGCTTTTGCTTTCTTCAGAGACGTTTACAGCACTTGCCGGGTCAGCAGCAGCGACAAAAACTGCACAATATCTGAACAAAGTATTTAATTTGTGTTTGTTCGTTTGTTTAATTGTAGCTGTAAATTGTAAAATTATTGTGATCTTGAAATATTAAATTAAAATGATACATATAATCAGGGCTCTAAATTAACACCCGCCGAATGCGGGTAAAACTTTTGGCATTTGGATATTGTTCATTATCTCTGACACGGGACTCAAATTCACAACCATGACTTTTAGGCGTCTGCCTTTCCTCCCCACTTGACACCACAAACTTCCATCCCAGAGTTTGTTCAAACATTTAATTCTGATGTTATTGTGCAGATTTAATCCTCACATTCACCACAGCAGCTGGTGCATTCAGGGGCTGCATGGAATTTTTGCAATTATGCGCTTTCATTAAGATATTGCTATTGCTGCATTCAGGTGCGCTGGTAATTTCGAGCATCTGCTCACACTGATCTCAGCCAACACAAACACACTCACTTGTTGCTCCACGTCATTGTTACTTTTTGAAATGACAATGTCAGGACTCAGCTGTCCAGCTCCACCTCCTACCACCAGAGGGAGCCCTCTTCTATCTTCAGCAGACAAGCACACACAAATACAGACACATACACAGATCAACTGGTGGGCAGTCTACAGATGAGTGTGATTTTGAGGTGTAAAAACACAATCAATGAGAGAGAGGCAGAGAGCAGTTGAACAAGTCAGGATGGATTTCAAATGAATTATAGAAGTGGAGAAGTACAGGGAGTTAAACGACTCCCAGAACATGTTGTACAAGGTCTACAATGTTTTAAATAACCACAGCTGAGCAGAAGCGCCTGTTGAACATTGTGGAAAAATACTTGTCTAGTGTGATTTGCAAGTGAAAAGGGGAAAAGGGTGGGTTATAAAAGTTAAAGAACGATTACAGGGGAGGGAGGGTAGAATCATAAAACAATAGATAAAAAGATGCTGGAAGTTTATAATCATTACAATCATGTGTGAATGTTACTCTAAAATGGGCTGGGCCTGTCCAAACACTCAGTTGTTACAAACATACCTGCTGGCTCCAAGAGTCTTCACAAACTTGTCCACATCCATCCATCCATCCATCCATCCATCCATCCATCTTCTTCTGCTTATCCGGGACCGGGTCGTGGGGGGCAGCAGTCTAAGTAAAGATGCCCAGACTTCCCGCTCCTCGGCCACTTCCTCCAGCTCCTCTGGAAGGACCCCGAGTCGTTCCCAGGGCAGCCGAGACATAGTCTCTCCAGTGTGTCCTCATCTTCCCCGTGACCTCCTCCCAGTGGGACATGCCTGGAACACCTCCCTAGGGAGGCGTTCAGGGGGCATCCGAACCAGATGCCCGAGCCACCTCAACTGGCTCCTCTCAATGTGGAGGAGAAGTAGCTCTACTCCAAGCTCCTCCCGGGGGACGGAGCTTCTCCTCCTATCTCTAAGTGAGCGCCCAGCCACCCTACGGAAGAAGCTCATTTCAGCCGCTTGGATCCGGGACCTCGTTCTTTCGATCAAGACCCAGAGCTCATGACCATAGGTGAGTATTGGGGCGTCAATCGACCGATAAACTGAGAGCCTTACTTTTTGGCTTAGCTCTCTCTTCATAACGACGGACCGGTACAGTGACCGCATGACTGTGGATGCAGCAACAATCCGTCTGTCGATCTCACGCTCCCATCGTCCCTCACTCGTGAGCAAGTCCCGAAGATACCTAAACTCCTCCACTTGGGGAAATAGCACTCCACCCACCCAAAGAGGGCAAACCACCTTTCTCCGGTCGAGAACCATGGTCTCAGACTTAGCGGTGCTGACCCTCATCCCAGCAGCTTCACACTTGGCTGCAAACCGTTCCAATGCATGCTGAAGGTCCTGGCTTGATGAAGCCAAAAGGACAACATCATCTACTGTACAAAGAGCAGAGGGGAAATCCTGTGGTTCCCAAACCTGGCTGCACCTAGAAATTCTGTCCATAAAGACTATAAACAGAACCGGTGACAAAGGGCAGCCCTGCCGGAGTCCAACATCCACTGGGAACAGTAAGTGACTTACTGGTGGCTATGCGGACCAAACTCCTGCTCTGGTCATACAGAGACCGGACAGCCCTGAGTAAGGCTCCCCGGACCCCATACTCCCAAAGTACCCTCTACAGGACACCACGGGGTACACGGTCGAACGCCTTCTCCAAATCCACAAAACACATATGGACAGGATGAGCGAACTCCCACGAACCCTCCAGTACCCTAGACAGGGTGTAGAGCTGATCCACAGTTCCACGACCAGGCCAGAAACCACATTGCTGTTCTTGAATCTGAGGTTCGATTATCAGACAGACTCTCCTCTCCAGTACGCTGGCATAGACTTTCCCAGGGAGGCTGAGGAGTGTGATTCCCCGGTGGTTGGAACACACCCTTCGGTCCCCCTTCTTAAAAAGGGGAACCACCACCCCTGTCTGCCAGTCCAGTGGTACTGTTCCCGACTGCCACACGATGCTGCAGAGACGTGTCAGCCAAGACACTCCCACAGCATCCAGAGACTTGAGGTACTCAGGGAGGACCTCGTCAACTCCTGGTGCCTTTCCACCAGCTTGTTGAGCTTGTTGACTACCTCGGTGACTTCAGCTTTGGTAATGGACAGCCCCACCCCAAGGCTCTCAGCCTCTGCTTCCTCGAGAGAAGGCGTGTCAGTGGGATTGAGGAGAGCCTCGAAGTATTCCTTCCTCCGCCCGACAAACTTGTCCACATCCAGTTCACACTTATGCATACCAACCAACACGTGTAAAGCGTTCCATTCTGTCTTGTAAACTTTTTGAAAGGTGCAAAGGTGAGCCAACGCCTGTGCTCAGGTGAAAGTTAATGTTAAGATGAAGTGGATGATGGAATGTAAAAAAAAAAGGTTCAGAGATCTCCCAGCCATCCCCACACCAAGACCCCCGCCGAGGCAGTAGTGGCGACCAGGGTCTGCCCCCGCCCTCGTACTATGGGCCAACGGAGGAGATCCACCCACCCAGCCCAGCCAAGCACCCAGACCAGGGCCTGCAGGACCGCCTCACGGGCCCCCAACACCCGAGAGCAGTGAGGTACAAAAGCACAGAGTGCAAAACCTAGCCCAGCCAGGACAGCAGCCCTCACACCACGCCAGGGGGCCCAGCGCGAGGCCCCACACCCAAGAGCCCCACCACCCCAGACAAGCTGCCCCCCAGACAAGCTGCCCACCACCACCCAGGAGTTCTGAGCATCCCCCCACCCCAGCCCCAAATACGAGCCAGGGCCCCCCAAGGGAGACCCGCCCCAAAGCTCCAGGCAGCTGCAGAGATCCAGAAGAGAGCACGGCAGGGGTCAGCTACCCCCACCTAGAGGAGGGATGAGCAAGAGAAGTGGGGGTCCAAAAAAGTTTAAAGAACATGGCCTGACCAGGCTCTCCCAATGTTGTAATTTAGGAGGGGCCCAGCACCCGAGGGCAAAGACCAGAACCCGCACCAAAAAAACACGGACACCTTCCAGGCTTGGATGGAATGTGATCCCCCGCTCATGGACTTGTCAGAGAACTAGGGAACCCTCTCCCTACGTGGGAGGGGGCCACCAGGCCCAGGAGGCCGACACCCAAGAGACAAGGCTGCCACTGCTGAATGCCCTGTTCTCTCCACCGGGGATGGGGTAGGTGACTGTAGATCAGTAATCCCACCTTCCTTGTGTAATGTATTTGTGTGTGTGTTGGGGTATGCTTGTTGAGGTTTAAAGGGTGTGTGTAATAAAGCGTGCTGTTAAAATTGGTGAGCAGGGCACTGAGGACATCTCCTGATTGCTTACAATCAGCATCTACTGAAGCAAGGTTAGCTGCAAAAAAAGCAGGACGGTAGCCCTCAAGGAACAGTGTTGGAGACACCTGGCTTACAGGGATGTCCAATCACCCTCTCACCAAGGGGCCCTAAATGTCTATGGTGCAGTTAAAATTAGAGGGTAAGAGCACTGAGAGGACATCTCCTGCTGTCACGCTGGCTGCCAATCACCTGATTCCCTCCACCTGGGCCTGCTCCTATATATCTCTGCCTCTGTGCTTTATTCTCTGCCGAATCGTTGCGCTACAAGCTCTCAGAGAAATCACCAGCGGTGTTCATGCTCACCACTCAGTCTGACTACCAGCTCTACTGCTCAGCCTGTGTTCCAGCCTTTATCCAGACGTCATACTGCCAGCAGCTGCCTTTACATGCCCCTGTCTCTCTGCTGCTTCATTTCTTCCAAAGCCTCGTAAGTCCCCGCACCTTCTCCTTTTTGGAAACCTTCCCAGAGATCCCTGGTGATTTTGTGTTGACCTGTGGCATCAAGAATTAGTGACTACGGAGGACTCCGCTCCTCTTCTTCCCTGCAGTCTTCTCTCCTCATCTCAGTAAGCCTCCATTCAGTTTTTACATTCCCTGCTTCAAGTCATGTCGCCATCATTAACCCTCTCCTGTCTCTCTCTAGCATAGAGCTACTGTTTATCTCCAAAGCCTGGGTGGAAGCATCCGAGTCAAAAGCCTAAATAAATTAATAAATAATAATTATTAAATAATAATAATTAATACATTAACTTTCTTGTACTCCTGAGTTTGTCGTATTTTGGCCAAACCTGACACCTGCTTGCTGGCAGTGATGTGTCGTCCCCCCCTTAGAGGCATGACTTTAATAGGCCGTGCAACCATACATGCTTGCTTCAGTTCTGTTGAATTTCTCAACCCAGTCTCATTCCAAAACGTTAAATTGTAGGATGGCTACATTTCACGTTCTTGCTTATTTTCTACAGGCCTTTTCAAGATCACATGACCTTTGAGTTTCTGCCTGCCATGAACAAAAAACACGACAGATATTTACTTTTTTTTTCAGGGAAAAATCCCTTAAAAATATTTTCTGAACTAATCTTAATTCTAAGAACATTTCTTGTGACAAATATACAATTAATTTTATAACATACATTCATTGCAAACATGCAGTTTGTAGTTTTGTTTTATTCAACTTTTTCTCTAATGGGCTCTGAAATTGTTGAATAACAATGTTCTTTTTCATACATATCTGCGAACTTACGTAGGATCAAGTGACTAGAGTTTCTCTTTTTTCCGTGGAAAACACCAGAAAATACAATAGATTGCGGACTAATATTTCTTTTTTATAACATTTTTAGCAGCACATGTATCCTTTACTTTCATAACCTCCAATCATTGTAGATATTCAGTTCATAGTTTGTTTGTTTCATTCAATTTGTTTTCAGAAGGGTTTGGAAATTGTAGAATAGCCACGTTTTTGTTTTTTTTTCCTTTTTCATATCCATGGTCTGACGAGGTTCACATGACTCGTAAGTTTCTCTTTTTGTGTTAAAAATCCCATAAAATAAGATTTATTGCAGAATAATTTAATTAACTTTTTTAGCAACCCATGTTTCCTTTCCTTTCATAAAGTCCACTCATTTAAAAAAAAAACAAAGCTTGACATTTTCAACATTGACCAATAGAGCTAAGATAAGCAGTTTCTTTATTTTTGTTATATTGTTTACAAGCTGGAAAGATGTTCTTTTGGGACGGACCGAGGAGGTCTTTAAATTGGCTGTGCAATTGAATGTTTTGTGTTCTTTGTAACAAAGTAGGTACGACTTGTCACCTGTTCATCACATTTAGAAAAATCAAAAAGGAGCAGAACAAACACAATACGTTAAAGTTGATTTAAACTTGAAACTTGATTTTTGTTATGCTTCTCACCTCTTCTTCCTAGTGCTCAAAGAGCAAAATGGTGGCAAAGGCCTTCACTTCCTGTTTTAAAGAAGGGCACAGGAAGTGGAAGAGATTTGGATTTGTTTGCCTTTTGGTTTGTACTGATTTGGGTTGTTTGTTTATTTATATGTTTTTTTTACAGGACTTTGACTATATAGTTTTAAGACACTTGTGGTCCGTCTCTTTTGTCTGTCTTATGCTCATTTATTGTATTGTTGAAGTGACTTCCTTCCTGGGCCTGGCCAGCCAATTAACTGAAGCTCATAAAAGGGAAGGAGCTCAGTGTGGGGGGTTGGAGATTATGAGAGCTGTGCAGCCAATGCATTTTATCCTTAAATAAAAACGTTTCTTCCTGGACTTTAAAGATGTCCGGCTCCTATGTAACCAGGCCACTCTTGTCACATCCTCTTACTTTGTGACATTCTTTTACATTTTAACGTATTCACACACTTCAAGTCTAAATGATATGTAAAATGTGTTTGACAATAAACTGTAAATATTAAGATTTGTCCACAAATCTGGGTGGGGGTTGGTAAATACATTATACTTCCTAATATTAATAAAATAATTGACAAAGATAAATGTGACAAGGCAAGTTTCTTTGTATAGCACATTCGTGCACAAAGACAATTCAAAGTGCTTTACATAAAACATTAAAGAAAAAACAAAAGAAATAAAGGTATGATCATTAAAATTTAATTGATTCGTGATGGCATTATCAAAAAAATCAAAGATCTACTCCAATGAAAATTGTGTTTTTGGTTTTTTAAACATCCTGATTGGAATGAATGGTACAATTTTTTATTTCTTATTGTGTATTTTTGGTTACTTGTCTCACAAAAATTTACACAAATATTTCATTTTTTTGTCTTTTTTTAAAAGAATGGTTCAATCTCTTCCTTCCAACTTTCACCTTTGGGATGTGGTTGAATGTGGCTATTGGTCAGCAACATTTTTAAGATTCTGTGCACACGGGATTTGTTTACAGATGAAGATCTCAAGATCACTGCTCCATAAATGTCTTAGCAAGCTTTTATTAGCATGCTTGTATAACCCAGATGAAAATGCTTGATTTGTTCATAATGAAATTCTATCAAAGTCCTCATTCCTGTGTTATAAAGAAGTATATGTACCAGCTTTGTTGTTTTGCTTTGATGGGGTTTACTGCCTCCTTCTGGAGTCGTGCAAGATTAGGACGCGATTCACGTTTTGCCTTTAGTTTGCGCCATATGGAAGGTATGGAAGATTCTCTTCTCTCTGTATATTTTGTTTAATTCCTGTTTTCTGGGTGTTGAATTTGGGCATTTATGTGACTCTGTAGATGTTAATCTTCTGGAGACCTGCAGAGACGGATTTGTTATTTTCTATTCATGCCAGAATACAATCAGAATGAAACTGAAGTCGCCTCATCTCCTTGACTGAACATAACGCAGAGAAACGAGTAAGGCGTTTGCGGACCTGCTGGATGTGATCAGACTGGTTAGATATGTGGAGACAACATTGTTCTTAGAATGAGGTGCATCTGTTTCAGTGCCCTGAATGCACTCCCTCCATGTAGGCAGTAACAGTGGATGGAAATTGCGATCTTGACTGTTTTGAGAGCCAGCTGGGGTATGAAATATTTTCCATCTTAATTTTAGATTATCAAAATTATTTCTTCATGTAATCTTAACCTTTTTTTTTCTTTTAGACCCAATGGCTTTTTTTTAAGTGTTTTTCTGGCCAAGGACACTGAGGTGACCCCCTTTGTGGATTACATTCAAGGGGTGACACAACATGGAAAATTAATTCATTTCTTCTTTAAAAAACTACTTGCCTGCATATCTGTTTTATTGTATTTTACCCCTTATATCATCATGTTAATGTTCAACACTGCTTTGTACATCAGTCATCATTTCTTATTACAGAATCAGGCAAATATTTGGCAGCACAGGTGTCTTCCAACATGTCTTCTAGCAAAGTACATGAGTAAGGAGTTGTGATTGCAGTCCGCCATCATAGAATGAACATGGAATGGAATGAACATCTTCCATCCATCAATCATCTATCATCTATTCATCCAGAACCAGGTTATTGGGGCAGGAGTCTAAAGAAAGTTGCTCAGAATTCCCCCTCCCCAGCCACTTCCTCCAGCTCCTCTTGGGCGTTTCCAGGCCAGCCAAGTCACATAGTTTTTCCAGAATGATCTGGATCTCCTACGTGGCCTCCACCCAGTGGGACATACCTGGAACACCTCCCCAAGGAGGCAACAAAGAGACATTCAGACCAGATGTATGAGCTACCTTATCTGGCTCTTTTGGATGTAGAGAAGCAGCAGCTCTACTCAGATCAGGTCAAATTTGCTCAGATTTGCTCGGATGGGGATTTCCAGGTCTGTCCCGCCCACAAATCAGAGAGCAGAACCCAGAAAAGATGGAGCTTTCTCCCACAACGAGGAAGAGTCTGCAGGACTTTTGCAACCAAATGTAAGTAATCTTTTGATCTGGGATGATCATTCTTAAAATCTGACAAAGCAATTCATCTCATTTTGTTCATGAGTATTCATCATGAGAATGCTGCTTCTGTAAGAACAAGACATACATGAACTTTATGGAGCTTCTGCTCAGTCGAGCTGGCTTCATTCAGCAGGATACTCAGTTTTTCTTCTTTTTAACAGACTAACTAAACATCATTTTAATTCCACTCAATTTCTTTGTAAATGTATTTCATTTGTCTGGTCCAAAGATGCAGTAAACTGATGGAAGCATTTGATTGTTTTATTGTTGCAGGTTTGGAGGCTGTGGCGGTATGAGAGACCAGCTGCTCTGGATCTGCAGGAGTTTTGCTTACACTTATTATAAAAAGCCGTTGTGTGAATGAGTCTCTGCAGGAGTCAGAGTCAGTAGTCGGAATTATAACTTCGTTGTCTAATCATTTGAATTCTTTTTAACACTGAGCTGTCTGCAAAAAACATGTGCAATGATCCACAAATCCTCAGAAAAGAGCAGAGTTGTTTTGTACATGCAGGAACTTTTAAAACAGGATTCTTTGTTTACCTTTTGTGTTTTGACTGTCCTCCACAGTTAAGCTACTTTTCTGTTACCTGAATTCAAAAAATGTTGATCGTTGTATATGAATAAAAATCTATTCATTTCACATCTAATGGCATTTTAAAAATTCCAACAGACTTTTCTTAAAGAAAATGAACCAAATATCAAACAAGAAGTAAAAAAACACGTTTTACATCAGCTGTGAAATGATAAAAGGTGCTGCCTTTTTCTTTTATAAATGAAAGTTTCATTCAACAAACGAAGTACAAAAGGTTAGCACTCTATCTCAAACACTTTTCCTGTTTATTAGGAAGGACAATTTACACACACGCATATATGTATATATATATATATATATATAATAACTAAACTAATTCAGGTTTCAATCTAAAGTTTTGAAATACCCGATAGCGGTCTTTAATGTCCACGTCCAATCTTGCAGATTTATACTGGGCTGAAGAGTTTGGTGGTTTCTTTCATGTTACATCATGTAGTTTTGACAGACTGTAAATAAGATTTCTAAGGCGTCAGAGGACACAGACAAACTTTATAAAGACTTGTGAGTACAGGAAGACAGGATCCAGCAGTGGGCGTCTGATGTTCAAGAGTGGGGTGCAGCTACTGTGAAAAAAACTATCAATTAATGAACAGTATATTGTTATTGCATTTTTTAAGTGTCTGGAAGGGGGAACTTGATGTGGAATATTTTTTTTCATTATTAATAATAAATTAATCTCTTCCCACAGGATGCAATCAAAAGTGGCCTGGAGAAAAAAATACTGAAGGACTGTATCTGAGCATCAGGCAGAGCAGCTATCCACGTTATCATCAAAATACCGTAAACAGTATTTTTTAATACTTTCTAAAGTTATTGTATCACTGAGCAATCAAAATTGTGATGGATTGCAGGTCATAGTGAAAAAAAGGCTTTTTGACAAGGTCATGCTGCTGACCAGACTGAAAGCGAGGAGGTTACTGTGGTTCGTAAAGTCAAGCAGCACTGGGTGACTTGAGAAGTGTGATTCAAGAGCTCTCCCTCCAGCTTTTGGCAGGTATTGCCAAACAAAGTGATGATATTTTCTCTTTATAACTCGCATAGATGTCCAGGGCTTTGTAGCATGTATGTGTTTTTCTCCTAATGTAATTGTCAGGCAGCACCAGGGCATTGACGGAGAGAGGGCGTGAGGGATTCACTGAGGAGGAGATTGTCATTAGATCTGAACTGCAGTCCAAGATCAAATGGGAGCTCAAGCCCCACCCCCACCTCTCAAACAAGTGCCCATTAAGAAGAAAAACTTCATTTAAACTTTGTGCCAGTAAATACTGTTTAATGAAATGAGAGGTTTTTTTTTGCATCACACTAATGCACACTCATCCAATCCCAACCTATCTGCACGCACACCGGTAGGTGGGGATTGGACAGAAAAAATCAAGAAAAATCCAGTTGTTGCGCTGTCTGCTCAGTGTACAGAAATCTTGAAGGTCAGAAATTTACACACTTGAGAGAGAGAATAATTAAAATAATTTTCAAATGAATGCAGTTATGGCTTTGTACATTTCCAACTGTGACAAAAGAAAGGTGCAAATTACAGCCTCACTTCTGTATCCATCATAATCGTTGCAAATTTGAAAGTGACATGACTGCAGGTTACTGTTAGAAAACATTTTTTGCTGATTTTTTTCCCTGAGAAAATCTTGTGGTGGAGCTGAGGTAGGTAGATTTGTGTTAATATTTTTATTGGGTGTTTATCTAATAGCAGCGCTCATGTCACAGATTTCCCTGCAAACTGCGTGACAGTTATTTACTGGTAATATTAAAATGTTATGGTTGACCATTTGGGTTGAAGTAATTTCTTCCTTTTTTTAAAAAATAGTACATCAAAACTATCTGTATTTGGTTTTGTAAATATTTTACACCAGTCTCCCACCCGTCTCATTCCAGCCTCCCGAAAATACTGACTGTATATGAGAAATGTCTGGGTGACCCCTCCCCACTCGCGTTCCAAACAGGAGGTATCTGCTGGTTCAAAGAAGAAACAAATCTGATACACTTTTATAAAGAAGTAAGCAGCTTTTACTCAGTCATTGTATTTGTCAGAATAATAGTTTTTGCTGTGATACCTTTTTCAACATGCTCTTGATAATTATGGCCCACAGCAGCATTTATGTGCCTTTGAATTAAAATTTGATCCCCTATACAAGTGTGAAAAGTCACCAAAATTTGCACACACCTAGTAAAAATTGAAAATGAATGAAGCACTTTTTACAAAACTGTTTCACATACAGCTAAGACCAGCCTTACAGAAAGTGAAAAGAGGGAGTCAGGGTAAGTAGTGGTTGCTTGTGAGCTAGCTTAAAAGGCAACAATTCCGAACTTGGCACGCACATGCGTTCAAAACTTCTACTTGCAAATTTCTTTTCCACAGTAGCTTCCCAATGATACTTGAGAAGTTAGGAGATGATGGGGAAAAAAAGTGTTTCTTTTTTTTTTTACCTCAAGATGGCGGCCTCTTCCTAAAGTCAAAGGTCAATGAAGTTTCCATGGTGGCTGTAGACACAAGCTGGAGGCATGTATGTGAAATTTTGTGAAGATTGCTTAAACAAAAGTTTCCTTTTCCCATATTGCAGAAAAGTGTGAAAATTGCCAAGTCTCAAACAAGCCGTAGACTATAAGGCAGTCCCATCATTATTTCAAAATGTTCTTTGAATATCCCTCACATGTGTTTTGGTTTTGTTAGTAGATTTAGAAAAAATATTTTTGGCTCCGTAAACAATTTCCTGCCCATTCATTTCTTTTGTTTTTGCTTGCCATTATGTCATCACCTTAGTGGGGGGGTTGATCACTATGCCCAAAATAAGTTTTCGCTTGGTAATAGGTGTGTGTGTGTGCAAATTTTGGTGAATTTTTTTCGCGCATGTGGTGTAGTTCAAACTGTTGCTCAAAGGCGCAGAAATTTGTACAACTGCAAAAAAAAGTAACATCTAATGTGGCATTTAATGTTAAGATTTTCAAAGTGTTGCTTCTCATATTTGGAGGAAATACAGATCTGTCTACTCAACTGTATGTCATCTGTATCACAAGCTACTTTATATCTGTACCAATGTGCAATGTCAATTACTACCAAAGTTGCTCTTGAATATATTTATTTTTTTATAGTGTTTTGGCCGTAAATCAACTGTTTTATGCTTTAAGTAACTTGAGTTTTTTTTTTTCATCCACATATTTTGTAGGGCTCAAAAAGACACAGATACCGGGTCACAGAGGATTTTCCAGACTCAAGTGAAGAAGAGTGTGCTTTTGGTAGCAGTGATCATGGATGGCTACCAGTACAGATAGCTGCAAGCAGATAAGTAGACTCAAGCTCAAGTAAGCAAAAAATGCTGGCAGATGCAAGATGCATCATGCAAACAAAGAGCAAAGTAGATAAGCATGCAGTGTCTTATAGTTTTGTGCTCCATATGCTTTGGCAATTAGAAATGTGTCTCAAAAATGAGCACCAAGAATGCTTTGACAACAAAAATATGATACATGCTACAAGATACTTAGAGAAGAATAGATGCCGATTTCCAACATAACAGTTCAAAGACCTGATGGAAAGCTAGATACAATGAGGATTGACTCTTATTGTTGGTAACTCAGTGTGACTTTTGTTACACTGTTATCCTCAGCATGGAGACATTGTCTTTAAGCTCATTTTAGATAAATAAATCAACAGAAACAATACAGAGAGACATAAAGGGTAGTGGAGGAACCGCTTTTCCAATATTATAGCATGTTACAACTATTCCTACATAATTACCATGTCATTACATTGAGTTGTACTGTGCAAAATGCATTAAGTATACTTGAGTGTACAAATAAATATATATTTACAGAATAAATAAGTTTTTTTTCCTCTAAAAAAAACATTGTTTTGTATTCCTAAAGATGGATTTAAAAACACTCAGTTAAAAAAATCCTGAATGGATTTATCACAATTCATGTGGTGTTAAAGTAAGACAAAAAACAACAAGTGTAATGATTACATACAGAGATATTTTGTGGGACTTTTTATTTTCTGGGTCCTCCATAAAATTGCTGATGGCTGAAAATGGGTGGAGAAACATAGGACGTGCTTTATAGATGATGAGAAAGACAAAAAGGGGATAAAAAATGTGCTGAAATTTTATTTTCTCTGATAGAAACTATGCTGTTGAATGGGCGGCAAATTCCTATGTAAAAAAATTAAGATAATTCTGCTGGCGTGGGGGTTTGGTCTGATAACATGGACTGACAAGCAACTTTTTAGACAGATCTGCAGAGCTCATCCAGAGGTGCTTATAGGGCCACAGTGGAGGTGTTTTCAAACTGTGTTTATTGAAAACCAAAGTGCATGTCTGAACATGAAATAGACAGTTTTTTACCCAGCACATCAAGCACCAGGCGTACAATTCCTCATATAAATATCTTCTCAGTTTTAGCTGTTGGCGTTGTGTTTGAAGTAACTTCTGCAAACAAAGACACAAAGGAAATCTGACAAGTATCAGCAGGCAACATTACCATAACATTACCATCAGTTAAGTACTGCGACTGCAGACACAGTTTGCCACAGATATTTAGAGGGCATCTAATTTAAATTTCTCACAGGAAATGGAATCCATTTTAGTTTGTTCCCCTTCCACTGAAATGTCTGTCTCAAATCAAACTAGGTTTCATTGTGCAAGCAAACAGATCACCTGCTTCGCCAGGATCCACCCACAGGCATAAAAGACAACCTGACACTTCATGGTGCCAGCACACCTACTGCTGCCAATTTGCAATTAGCTCAGATCATGTTACAGGGAAGGTAAGAAGACTATCAAAATGCTTAGTTAATCCTGAGGTGGTTCCTCTTTGCACAGATTTTACTAGCAGTTCATATTGACTGTTGGTGCAGAGATGTTTTTATTTTCTTTCTGATGGGAACCAATTTTTTTAAAGAAGGGAACAAAAGCATAAACATGTAAAAAGGTAATTGTTCCAAACATATGCTATATTAGGAAAGTGGAACCATCCATCCATATTCAGAATTCATTGAATCTCTTTTGGGAAGTGGAACTAAGCTACTTTTGACCAAAAGTGGGATACACCCTGAACAGGAACAGTCTGTTGCATGGCCACACACTCACTCACATATAGGGGCAATGTAGAGACACAAATTAACCTATAAAGCATGTTTGTGGACTGTGGGAGGAACCCAGAGTGCCCAGAGATAAACCCACATAAACACGAGGAGAATCTGCAGAAGCAGAACCATAAAAACAAAAAAAAAAAACTTCAAGTAAAAATTACGATGCTAGAGTGCAAAAGCACACTTTTTATGCAGTTTGGTGACAGGATAAATGGTAATGCTTTTTTATTAGTTTTGTGAAGTGTCTGAGGGTACTTGAACTCACCACAGTCACGCAGAGGGCGCTGAACAGCACACAGACTGCTGTGGGGTAAGATGTGCTCCTCGTGTCTGTTCTTTGTAATCATATTAATCGTGAAATTGGTTTGCCAGAGGCAGTGCTTCAATTGGATTGACCAGATCGCCATTGCCAAGAAAATCCTGAGGGGTCAATAAAACGGAACACATTCTCACCTGTGAGTGGCAACTCAGAGTACCGCAAGATGTCATCTATCGGGTTGGGGTCAGAAACATTCACCATGTAGAATCAGACAATATTCAGGGACAACTAGGATGCAGCTGCACAGATGGCCTTCACTGGGATGCCATGGGCAGCAACCCAGGATGTAGACACAGTCCTGGTAGAATGACACAATACCTCAGATGGCAAGGGTCGGTCGTGCACAGCATTAGCCTACCGAATATACCTACAACCCAGTGGGCAAAACGTTGCTTAGAAACTACCCGCCCTTCATGAGGGTCAGCAAAAAAAAAAAAAAATGAACAGGTAAGAGTGAAACCCCATGGTCACCTCAGCATACCTCTACAGGGCAAGTACAGAGCAAAGGCACTCCTCAGGACAACCAACATTGAAAGGGACAAGAGCAGAGGCCAATGGCATAAAGGCAGTGCAGCCACTTTTTGAGTGAAGGAAGCATATGGCAAGAGAGAGAGAGAGACCCCTGAGTCACTGCAAACAAGCATCACTGACCAACCTGGGGTACACCAACACACTTGGCAGAAGCCATAGCCAACAAGAAAGCAGTCTTGAAGAAGAGTCACTTCATGTGTCTGCCTCTGCCATTAGCTCAAAGATTGTTGAGTGGAGCATCCCCCAGGACCAGGGACATGTCCCACAAACGAGCCACCAGCAAATCCCGCCTGTAGAAGAGGCGGACAGGTGAGCATCAGTAGAGCCTGGGCAGCAGGCTGGAAACCAGATCTCCGCCAGCCAGTAAGGGGCTACAGGCAGGAGCCTGTGACTCATCTGGAGAACCCGCAGGAGGATGGGATAAATTGAGGAAGTGGAGGAAATATATAATGTAGGACATCTGACCAGTCATGGGCCAGTGCGTCCTGACCCAAGCACCCCTGAGTCTTTCACAAGGAAGAATAACGGGGGGCACTGAGCCTTTCACCCCAAATACAAATAGGTCCACCTCTGCCCTCCACAGAGTGGACCAGAGATGCTCCACCACCAGCAGGTGGTCCTGCCATTTGCCCGGCAGAAGCATGCACCCGGACAAGAGATCAGCCATCAGGTTTGGAGACCTTGCAACAAGAGCAGCCTGGAGGCTGGCAAAGTGAGTGTTGGCCCACGTGAGGACACGCTCAAAAGTTGAATCGACTTCCCAGATTGTTGACCTGGAAGACCACTGAGATGTTGTTGATGCGCACCGGGACACGGTGGCCGCGCAGCAAAGGAAGAACGCGTCACAGCTCTAAATGAACGGCCCTGGAAGAGGCATTCGTATATATATAAAAAAAAAAAACTCCTTCCTGGATGGCACGCAATCCAGAGGCACCCATCAAACAATCCAAGACTTGTGCACAAAGGGGTCAGAGACCTCAGACAGTGGGGCGGAATGCACAGCAGATGATGACAGGGTGCTGCTGGCTCTGCAGGATCCAAACGCAGCCAAGACAGCCACATCTCCAAGGGCAGAAAAAGAGAGCAGTCCCACAGGAATTACAGTTGACGCCGCTGTCAACATCCCCAACTTTGAACTTTGAATGTAGAAACTGTGTCAGCCTCTCTTACATAAGCTGGGAGCTTATTCCATTAGATATGGGCTTGATGACTAAAGGCTCTACCTCCAAACTATAATTTTTGAATTTTGGTAACCACAAGCAGTCCTGCATTTTTTGAGCAAAGTGTTGGTTGGTAAGGTACTTTGAGATCTGTAATAGAGGATTGGGCAATTCCATTTAAGGCCATATAGTTCAGCAGGAGGATTTTAAATGTGATCCTAAATTCCTAAAGTACCATGAGCAAAAGCCCTCCTCACCTAGCCAGGGATCCACAGGCACAATAGCGCCCTTGGCCAGGAGAGAAGAAACCATGCTTAAAACTCAGCTAGTACAGAAACGAGCATCATCTGGACGCAGTACGACATAGTAGGTCAGCAGCATAATTAAAGAGGGTAAACACGGAGGAGAATAGACACCATCCAGGCATCCCTGGAGCGGACAGGCCACAAGTGGAGATGTTCCTAGGTGAAAGATTCGTGTCATCTCCGCTCCCCACAGCTTTTGGAGGGCTGGGAGGGGCACTGTTTTTCCTCACTAATAGCTCTAAAAAATACATTTTGTTTTTTTTTTCCTTTTTAAATTATTATTACACTCTTCTAACATGGGGTAAATTGTAAAATAATGATCCCACCATCGATCCATCTTATTCTTCTCATATGGGACTGAGTCAGAGGGACAGTAGTCTAAGCAAAGTAAATAATGATAGATATTGAAAATTCTATGTTTTCTGGGAAAAGGGGCAAAGCACTCATTTACAAGAAATTCTCTGACCCTTTTATAGTCAAACAGAAAACAGAAAAGTCCAGGCGGACATTTTGGGGCTTAGGTGTTAAAGGGTTAAACAGGACAAAAGTGTATGTAATCATGAAAACACATGAGAAATACTGCTTTTTAAAATGGGAAAAAAAAACAAAAACAGGAAATTATGTCTTTTGGAGCAGCTACTCTGCAGTATACTTTGATACGAGACAAGGGATCACAAAACTTACGGTTCAGATTGTGTCAGTTATAAAGCCATGGTTTAGATCATTTCTCAGATCAATAAAAGAAAAAAAAACAAAAAAAAAAACCTACAATTAATTTTAAAAAAAAACTTCAAAGTATACACTTTATAAAACATATATGAAGAACCTCAAAACATGCACACAAATATTTTATAACATTAAAACATTTGCTCATTGAGGCTTACAATTACATATCTACACTCAGATTATTTCTTTATGTAAGGAATACTCAAGATGTCCCTATAAGCAAAAGTGCATTATCATGTATCGCATCTTGAAAAGGAAATTATAATAAAAAAAATAAAATAAGAAAAGCATGGTGCACAGTGGAGCAGTGGTTAGCGCTCTTGCCTCACAGTAAAAAAAGGTTCCCGGTTCAAATCCTGGCTGGGGAACATGTGTCACCAATGGGGACCTTTCTGTGTGGAGTGTGCATGTTCTCCCCGTGCATGTGTGGGTTTTCTCCGGGGACTCCGGCTTCCTCCCACCGTCCAAAAACATGCTTCATAGGTTCATTGGTCACTCTAAATTGTCTCTAGGTGTGGATGTGAGTGTGCATGGGTGTGTGACTGTGGCACCTGCGACAGACTGGCCACCAGTCCAGAGGTGTCCCCTGCCTTCACCCATGAGTAGCCGGGTTAGGTGCTGGCAGCCCCGTAACCCCGAAAGGGATAAAACGGTTTGGAAAATGAATGAAAAATACGAAAAGCAGAATTTACTTCTTTAAATTAATTTATTGGATCCCCTGCAGTGATAAACCCCCTCCCACTGGTTACAGAAAGAGCAACGGCTTTCTCCTGCCACAGTGCGGGGCAAGAGAACCCCTCCTTACTGGGAGAGTCTCTGAATTGGTAATGAACCAGACATACAAATAAATACAGCTGATCTTTCATCACTCTTGTCGTCTATGATTAGGTTGAGAAAAGCTTTTGATGGAAGATCCTCCCACATGCAGAGGGAGCATCAGGATTATGAAAACACTTTTGAACAAATGTCAAGGAGGAACTTTGACACATGTTAAAACAAAGATGGTTACACCAATTTGATGCACAAATTACACTCAGTGTGAATAGACAATTCATTTAAATGATGCACAGGCAGGGTGTGGATGGGAGGGTCATCCACTGACACGTGTGTTCTGAACTGTTGTTCGTGATCCATATGAACCACGGATGGTCTTTGATCTATTGCACCCCATGAATATGCTGTGAAAACTTCTTTTACAATATTAGTTTGCCACACACACATCCTACACAGTCATGAAAAGCCGCTCAGACATTTTTCCCTGTTGTGTTTCTGCTGAGCCCCCTGGAATTATAAAATGCCTTTTATAACTATCATAATGTATGGATCATAATGTATGATCCAGTTTCTTGCAAGCAAACTAAGTAGACACACCCACACGAGATTGCTTTTTTAACTGCTCTCCATATTGAAAGCGCACATCCCCTCAGACCATAATCTGGGGCAGACTGCCATAAGCATGACAGTCGTGAGGTTTCTCAAAAGGAAATTGATACATCATTATGTTGTCTGAACTGAAAATCCTATCAGTTATTGAATAGTCTATTGCACTCTAACACATCCTCTGTGTCTGCCATGTCACCCACAACTCCTCATGTTCTGGCCCTGTTTTAATTAACAGTTCCCTGTGTGTCATCCTGTGCTTTACTTGTTCTGTGCCAATGCCTTCTTTGATGGAAAAGCTCAAGGTCACAGCCTGGCTCACTCTCTTCATCGGTGGACTAAAATTACTTTGTCCTCCAAAACACAGCAGGCTGGGATCTCGGGTGACAGAAAGGATACTGATGGACAGATGATAGATGTATTGGAGCAATTCGTCTGATCTCTCCAACAAACTTGTTCCATTTGATCAACCACATGAAACTCGGCAGCAGCAAGACTTTTATCCCAGTCCAAGAAAGGTAGCAGTTGTTCTGCAGATCTTTTGTGATATTATGTTCTTTAGTCAGATTATCAATAATAGTGTTAATTTAGATAATAGCCAAGAAAGCCAAAACTTTCTCTCATACTGTCACTAAAATGAAATAAGTTTTAAAAACCCTCAATTTTAGATTCTCTGAAGATGCTCTGTGCATGATGAGCTAAAGCCACTTTGTAAACAAGACAATGCATAGAGGAAGCAGACTCAAGAAAATGTTGGCTTAGGTTCAAATCCATATAACAACTTTCTGCTAAATCTGCTATTCTGTTAGAGAACTGTATGCAAAACAATAAACTTCAATGCTGAAAGTTATTTTTTTTAAAACTCCAGCTGCAACAGCTGACACACCAAGCTGAGCCATATGCTACCAAATGTAACATCTGACAGGACAGTAGCATGTGAAAAAGGCAGCTATGAAAGACAACACAGAAACATCAATGCCATTTTAGTACAAAGGGCCATGGACTGGTACCGGGTCACGAGTCCTGAAAATCTTTTATTTTGAAAAATCTTTTATTTTGAAAAATAACCTGATTCTCTCAGCTACACCTTCAATCACTTTAGCTGTAAAGTTTGGTCAGGGGAGCAAAATGACTATGTCTGAACAACCTTTTATTCTGAAAAATCGTTTGGTTTCCATTTCAGTCTCTTGAGACTAAAAGCAGTTGGGGGCGTGCCACCAAGAACAGTTGTATGTGGAACCTTTCTTTGCAAATGGGATCAGTGCAGGAACAGACAGAAAAACAGGATACAACTTCAAGACAAAAAAAATATGAATTTATCCAACAGGTGATTCCCACATACTGAGCCTGTTGGCATAGAGGTGTGACTTTCATGAACGAAAAAAAGCATAAACGGTCAAACAAGCGGATCCATTCAGATACACATTTCACAGAAGTTGTGAACACCCGATACATGCAAGAACCTCCATGAAAAAAGAAAAAAGCAGCAGTGCTGCAGCGCGGGGGGCAGGGGGGCAGAGCTATGCAAATCAGTAATCTGATTTGTTTCTTATTAAATATCAATAATAGATTTTTTACATTTTTTTTTCTATGTCTAAGGTTTCTTTTAGTAAACTAAACTTGTTTTTTAAAAACTCATTATTCTGATAGCCATAGGTCTGTTGAAAATTGAATGAAACAGATTAAATTACAGCAATGTCTGACCGCATTTTGTGGTTGTCAGTCTGCAACAGCCAATCGTGTAAAAGCGGATCGTTTTAGACCCAGAAGTGGTGAAAACAGTCAAAAAGGAAGTAGCAGACATCCCACTCCACTCGTTAGATGTAAAACAAAAAAAGTAAAACATGTCAATTTGACATTTCTGTCAAAATTGGTTGATTTAATAATGAAACAAAAACATCTAAGGTAACTCGGAGCTAAAGTAGGCCAAGTGATAGCTGACTTTTGTGGCAGTAAAAAGAAAAAAAATGGAAAAATTCACTAGAATCAGAATACCCAACTTTCTCTCTGTTTCTTATTTTTCTTTTTTAATATCGCTACAGTCGGCTGCCAGTTAGCATACTTTAGCTCCAGCACTAAACAAAGCCCCCAATGTACCGGGCTTTAATTCAAACCCATATTTGAAATCTGTGAAACTATAAAAAAGGCACCGTCAGCATGGCTTTCGTCCCTCCCGTTCAACAAAGACGGCACCGCTGCTTTTAACAGAGCAGATTCGTGCATCTTTAAACAAAGGCCATTTAACAGGAGCCATAGTCATAGACTTCCAAAAAGCCTTTGACACAGTTAATCACCAAATTCTACTAAATAAACTCCATTCTTCATTCGTTGAATTTCGCTTACTCAGCAGTACACATGCTCGCATCATATCTAAGTGACAGGTCTCAGACTGTAAGAATTGGTCAAAAGACAACATCACAGGCACTGAAGTGCTACATGGGCGTTCCACAAGGCAGCATTTTGGGTCCTTTACTTTTTGTATTGTACTTTAATAAACTACCTGATGTGCATAAGTTTTGCTGTTCTTTACTATATGCCGATGACGCTGTTATTTTCCTGTCAGGTCCAAACACTGCTATGATTAATGATAGACTCCCAGCACTTACATGATTGGTTGCAGTCATGTAAGCAACATAGCTGGACTCCGATGAAGAAGGAGAGTCATCTCAAGGAGGATCAGAAGAAATGGACAGCATTGAGTTAAATACGGGAGTCACAGCAAATGGCCTGAGTATGACCATGTGATTTTTCAGTTTTTCTGTAAATTTGCAGACATTTGTACACCTATGTTTTTTTCTGTCAAGATGTTCACTCAGTGTGCATTATTGAGAAATCAAATGAACTTTCATGACAGCATGGCATGCAAACGGCTGCAATTAAACAAAGAGTGAAACCTTTGAAAGGGTCTGAATGCTTTCTGTACCCACTGTATTGAAATTCTACTTAACGTTAAAGACTACAACAGCATTCTCTACCACTCGGTTATCTTTTGTTTTTGTTTTTCTGTTGCAGTTCACCTAAAGTGGAGCAATTGTTTTTATATATCCTTTTTAAATCTAATTGTAAAGCTGCCTCTAAATGGGAAAAAACATTGAAAAAGAAACACCAAGAATCAGTCTCAGTAATTTTCAACAATTTTAATCTATGATTTCTGCACATTTATGCAGTGTAACAACAATTACCTAAAACTTAAAGCCATGTTATGTTTTTTTTGGTTTGTTTTTACCCATTTGAACCATTTATGTGGTTATCTTGAGTTCTGCCAGCCTGCTGTGCTTTGTATTTCATCTAACACACAACACTGTACCAACAAAACAAATAAGTTTAGCATTTTGTTTTATGTTTTCTTTTGAAAAAAAAAATGAAATTGTTTAGTATTTATTCTATTAAACAAACCACTGAGAATGGTTGATCCAGGAAATTGTACAGTTTAAAAATCTGGTCAAACTAAATTTGTAGCTGAATGGCCAAACCTCAGTTAAAAAGAGTTATCGTTCATCCTCATAAAGTTCAATCAAATATTTAAGTAGTATTTCCTATAAACAAAATGCAACATGTTCACATAATTTCTTGATTGTGTAAGAGAACCACCTTAGCCCAAAGGGAGTTTTCTACATCTATTTCTTTGTTTATTATTTCTTACGTTGAAACATTTTTGTGACCTCTCTTTTTCTTGTCTGTAATTGGTTGCATAGCTTCATCTGTCTTCATGCTCTCACCATAAATCTCTGCAATCAGCAAAAGTCTGCTGCAGTTGCAGGCCAGCGATTTTCCGTCGCCCCAGCAGACACAGAGCTCATACTCCTCAGTTTCCTGTGTTTTTTTTAATAGGAGTTGTGTAACTGAACCATTTCTCACAGAGCTGTAGAGCTCAGGGATGTAACATTTAAGGGAATGGGGCCAGTGGCCTCTCGGGTCCTCTTGCTTCTGCTGCTCCTGTGTTGAAGGATACACAATGCCGTTGGGCTGCTTTGTTTCCTCTGTAAGCAGTGGTTTGAAAAGTATGATGAAATGGCCAAATTCCACATTTCTTTTAGGGTGTACTAAATTTTCTGGAACAAGGACTTAGATCAGGATCCCAGCTTTTAATAAAAGAATATCTGCCAGAGCAACACGTCCAGCAGGACACACCCAGAAAAGGAACAAATATCTTGCACAGAATGAACATCATTCAATTCTTATTTCATTGTTTCCTACCCAGGAGAACACTTTCTGAGCAGCTTACAGAGGCTCAGACTTAAGGAACAGCTCCTTTGCGTCTGCTAATAAAAATCCTCTACAGGTGATTAAGTGCCATCCTGGCACCCTTCCTGGTTATAACAGTGATCAAAGCCATTCCCACTCACTCTGCTTTATGCTCATTGCTGCCCCTCCTTTGGATCATGTTCATGTGTGGCTGCAGTGTGTGAAAACGAAAGACAGACCTGACTATGGATACAAGCTAAGGGATTCGGTGCAGCTGGGTGAGACAGTGGGCACAGAAAGTATTCAGACCCCCTCATATGTTTCACTCTTTGTTATATTGCAGCCATTTGCTAAAATCATTTCAGTCAGTTTTCCCTCATTAATGTACATACAGCACCACATATTGATAAAAAACAAAGAATTTTTGCAGATTTGTTAAAAAAAGAAAAACTGAAATGTCTCATGGTCCTAAGTATTCAGACCCTTTGCTCAATATTTATATATTTATATATTTTCCGTATCCACTGTACTTTAGGAGACGTTTCCCAACTGAATCAACCATACACACCCCACCCCCCATGGGCAGGGACAGATGTCTGTTCTCTTGCAATATACTGATGTCAGTCCAATAAGACGGCTATGGCTGTGATATTGTTACAACAAGCAAACCAAATTTCAGCTTGCCTTGGACAAGTTAGGAATCCCCTGTTCCTCTCTTATCACACATATATTCAGTCAAGTCACCTTCCTACTCTCCCAACCTGACTCTTACTACCTTTAATGTCCATTTCCACAAAGAACTCCCTCCCTCACTGTCACCTCCCATCTTCACCTGAGATCTCAAAGACACAACTCCAAGAGAGTAAAAGTGTTCAAGTTTCAGAGGACATGAAAGAACCTGCTGCAAAAAAGCATGTGTGCAAAAGAAAGTGTGAAGAAAAGAAAAGCCTGAGGCAAAATTGTTGAGATAATGGTTTTATTTAGAGAGATTGTGACGATGCTCTTGGGAGAGGAAGAATCCCCAGAAATGATGAGATAAGTGACCTCTCCCCTTTCAACTGTCTTTCACTGGATCACGGTGTCCTTAAGCCACGGAGACACCAGAATCTCAGCTTTAACTAACCCTTACAGTCAAAGCTGCAGTGACCACAGAACAGAAGCTTTCATATTAAAGCACATAACAGGCATTAAAACATCTGAAATAAAATCCTGATAAATGGAAATTAAAACAACAATTGAATCTAAGAAGTACTATGTGAAGCTTGAAAGTAAAAAGTAATTGTTTCCAAGTCAGAGTGGAAAATCGTCAGAAAAAATGTGTTTTTTGTTTTCATTAGCTGCTCCTGAGTGAGGAATGCAAAAAGGCAGGGAAATAAACAATCACAGAAACACTTCATAAATATTCATAAAGGCTGTTAAAAGCGGGTAACCATTTCCCCTTTTATGCATAATGGAGATTATTTATTTCAAACATTGCTGTGCATTTTAGAGAAAATTGTTTCCCATCTGAGTGAACTTGTATCTTTGGCTGCAGTTATGCGGGACACAGAGGCAGCTGCCACCCTGCAAGGGAATATGCTCACCAGGTGTATGAGCATGTGTGTGTGTCTTTGGTTTGGTGAAAATAGTTTCCTGCAGGCTGTTGTTTATCTCTAAAAGCCTATAATGATGATGCTGCTGGCTGCTTGTGGCTGTTGGGAGGTCACAGAACCAAAAATCATCAAAACACAAATCTGTTTGGAAACGGATCAAATTTATTCCTAATGTTTACTCAGAATTAGTCAAACTGAAAAACCTTCTGAGAAGCATTAACCTACAAAAAACACAACTTTCCTGAAATTCATCTTGAATCTTAAAATGATTTCCAGTCACACTTCATGGTTTAATTACTACAGAATTTATTTTCAGCCCACCCTTTTTATGCACACATTGACCCATGTAAAACAGTTAGAGGAATGTATATTAGGGATTGTAGCAATATTTTTTCATTGCACTGAAGAAAATTTATAGTGAGGACAGATAATTTTAGAGAAGTAACCATTAAAACAATTCAAGTTTGGTGAAAGAAACAGGGTTTGAGTGGCTGCTGCCCCCACGGGGCAATATATCTTGTATGTATCGTCCTGCAATAATTTTCCTTGGGATTAATAAAGTACATTGAATTGAATAAAGAATAAGTTCCTTTTCACTCATTGACATCAATCACATTATTGTTACTGTTTTAACAGTCATTTTTTTTTACCATGGAAACGTTTTAATTTATAATTGTACCAATGTTTTATACAACATAATTATTATTCTAATTACAGAGTAGGGCGAGCAGATAACAGATAGAAAAATGCACTGTAAGATAGTAATATTAATTAAAACAATTAAAAAAAAACATATTTAAGAACAATAAATGCTATGTACATTAAGGAACAAATGAGGTAATTCATAAATGGGTGTCTATTATTATCTACAAAACTTTGTAGCAAAACTTGCATGTGCTTTAGTACTTTAAAAATGCAAATAAATTACCAGACAATATGATACATTAATATTTTTTTTAAAAAGAGATACCATTAAACAATACATTTTAGTGCACTAATTATTCACACAATCATATTTGCAATCAAATGATTCCAATAATTTTAGGATCTTTATGGTTCTATAATGAGTATCCCCACATCATCTATCATGTTTAGTTAACTAAGTTTGACACTACTGCACCCATTTTCAGAGTAATTGCATTTTCTTTTACTTTACTTTCCTGTTGTTTTTAATAAAACATGTATTATTTTGAAACTTCTGTTTCAAAATAATAGTTCAGCCAATCATTATTTTGCCTATGAAAATGTAAGATCTTTATGGGAATATTGTGAATGTCAAACCTGTTTCACAGAAGGCAAAGACAGCATTCAAAATAGAAGAAATCCCAAAATAAAAAGTTTAAAATAGTCATGCTGCTTGGAGCAAAAAAATATAACCCAACATTTAAGTGACCAGCAGGTCTATTAAAATATCATCAGTCATATGTGTGTCTTTATACAAAATTTGTTCTGATGTTTACCTATTTTGTCAGATTTTTTAGCCTCTCGGGGGCCATTGAGGAAGCCACTGGAGTTGAGGCCTTAATAAGGAAAGGTAAGATCCAGCTCCTTGATTTTGTTTTTGATGTTGTGCTCCCAGGGATAAGATATTCTACGTATGTGCAGTTTTAGGGGTAAGAGATTACAAAGTAGGGAATTACTGTAATTTAATTACTTTTGTCAATAACAGAGTAACTTCATGAATTACAGTTCAACTTTCAGTAATTAAGTATAATCACTGGACTATGGAAACCCTCGTTACTTCATACTTTACTACATGTTTTGAAGGCTCTGACATTATCTCTCAGTTAATTAAAAAAACAAAAAAAATGAGCAACTGGTGCACACACATGTGCACGCAGAGTTGGGGATTGGTCAAAATACACACATGCCTTCATTGATGCAGTCACAGTGCTTTCCAAACTGGCTCAAAGATGAGACAAAAAGAGATGCTGCAAGGAGTCCTCTCAGGTGTGCAGCACGTGAGCAGCAAGTGAGCAGCATAGCAGAGACCTGCGCCATGTGCTGATGTGTCGATTACTAATGAAACTTCTCTAAAGCCGCTCTTCAGTTGTGAGCAACAAAATCTGGCTCCTGAGAGCCTTTTTTCTATATTAATTCATTATGTCTTACTCTATTTTTCTCTCTAAGCTGGACGTGACTAATGGTCAATATGAGTTTGAGCTCAATGCGCTCCACGGGGGTAAGGTCAGGGGGGGTGCATAGTTCAGTAGACGTCCAGCCGTGCAGAGCTGTGCACAAAGGACATACGGAGAGAAAGAGAAACTGGTGCAACTCATTGTAATGAAAAACATAAGAGTCAGTCAAAATGAACATGGAAGCATTTAATGGTTCTTTGGGTTTTCCAAAGACTGGCTAGGTTTTAGATTTGATAGACATGAATACAGAAAGTGTTATAGGGTGCAACAGTTTTTTCCACATCTGACTTTGAGCAGTAGCATAGACAATATGTTGTAACTTATTTTTGTCATTTTTCACACTGTTGTCTGAATTCTAATGAAGCAGGTTATGTCTTGAACTGTGTTCATGCCTTGCACAAGGTTATTGCTTTAAAAACATAGTTTTTTACTTTATTTTTAATCTAAATACCTTTATTTAACCACATAAGTCCTATAGAGATTCAAAGTAACTTTTTCAAAGGAGCCCTGTTAAATTAAAGACAACACGACCTTGTTTGTGCAAAGTCGTTTCTTCCCTTAAGAATTAGTATATTACTGGAAAAAAGTAAAGTAACGTAACGAGTAGTAAATTACTTTTTTAAATCGTAAAGAGTAAAGTCATGTCATTACAATTTTGATCCAGTTACTAATTAAAATAATCAGTTAATTCTTAGAAATACATTTTCATCCATTCATTTTCTAAACCCGTTTTGTCCCTTTCGGGGTGAAGGCAGGAGTCTGTCGCAGGGGTAGAAGTAACTTACCCAACACTGTCTATGTGGTTTATGAAATGTGAGTCATTTATTTGGTGATTTTGGTAAACATTTCACTTCGTCCCCAGGTATCATTGAATCATTTCTTTGTACCAGCTCGGGATTTTAGGTTATAGTTTAAAAATGTTTGCTTTAATGGATACAAATATTAATAGGAAAAAAGTGTATATATTTAATCCAGTTTAAACACTTTAACTATTAACTTGTTTTAAGATGAAACATTTTTCTTTGTTTTTATAAATAATGGTGCAATCTGTGTTCTATTTTGAGGCTTGTTCGCAATCCTGATTGCAGTTTCGCAATTATTGTAACACTATATTGCTTATCCTTAACATTTTGCTTATCCAGCAACATATTAGAAAGAGAAGAAAATGACTATTTCCGCATTATTTTCAAAATACGTGCAGCCAGTGCTGAACTTGCTTCTTGGCCACTTCAATTCAATTCAGTTTTTTACAGCCCATTTCTTTAGCCCAATTGCACAGTGGGCTGTCAATGGGCTTGCACAAGTATTTGCAAAGAACATAAGGTCAGTCATAGAAGTGTGGACAATAGCTGGTTGCTAAACCTCCTTCTCGGTTATGAAAAACTTAGAATGAAAAGTATTTTGGGGAAAAAAATAAGAAACCTCAGGATTGCCCACATGATAGAGGGATCCTCATCCCCAGACGGACAGGTGATGTGCTAGAACCTTTAAAGAAAAATGAGCTCTATTTAATGCTACAGTTACATGGCTGAATAACAAGTATATGTCTAATAAACAACTGTATGTCTAAAACGGGTTAAAATAACAGCTAAATGTTTAAATGAACAACATGCTTGAGTAGTGTAGCAATGTAGCTTGAATTGACTTCCTGCTTTGCTAGTGCGGATGTCAAATGCTTTTAATTTCTGCTGATTTTTTTCCTTTTTTTCTTTTTAATCACACCAGCAAAAACTTTTGAATACTTTTAAACTATCAGGTCATGTTTTTTTTTTACTCAAATCAAAAGGATTTTTTTTCTAGCATTGCTTTGGAATTATTATATCTTAAGAGCTACGTGTGTTTGGCCTACACACAGCTGAAGCCTGATATACGGTGCAGCAGCAGCTAACTCAAGGCTATTAGCAACAAGATGCCTTCCTTCTCCACAAAGGATTACCAAGACCTTCTTGAAAAGAGAACTGTGCTGGAAACAAAGGTTCTCCCCATTGAAGTGAATGTAGAGATAAATGGACTTTATGGAAACAACACTACTTTGCCACTACCTTAACTCAGCAGAGAAGACAAAGCTAACGAGCAGCTAAACGGCACAGCTACCACGACAGAGAAAGAAACAGCATCTGTGAACAACAACAAATCATCGAGAGATTATACTCCCTGGAGCCATCTTGGTGCAAATCCAAAGAATAAATCATACAGCTTAAGAATTGGTAGGACATGAAAGGCCAGACTCAACACGGAGAGCTGGAGTCTCTGATGAGGCCGACTGGCCTCCTCTTCCTACGAGACAGAGGATCTGTTCTACTGCTGTATGTGGAAGGAATGTGGAGAAGAAAACTAACTAGACAGGTGAAAATGAAGAACAGATTTGTTGGAAACATACCCCAGGTCTGTGAAGTTCCACACAGGAAAACTGCATTTGGACAGAACGCTCTGTCTGTAAAGGTCTGTAAAATCTAGAACAATCTCCCACTTCCTGTAAGAGAATGTCCCACTTTACAAACGTTTAAAATTCATTTCTGGTGATTTTATACTAACTTAGACTATTATCTTTTTACACTGTTTTGTGATATGCTTCTGTTGAGATGTTATATAATCTCAATAGATGCTATGTAGACATATAGTGCTGCACGGTGGAGCAGTAAGTAGCGCTCTTGCCTCACAGCAAGAAGGCCCCCCCAGTTCAAGTCCTGGCTGGTGAACTTGAAACAGTATCTCCAATTGGGGACCTTTTGTGGAGTTTGCATGTTCTCCCCGTGCATGTATGGGTGTTCTCTGGGGACTCCGGCTTCCTCCCACTATCCAAAAGCATGCTTTATAGGTTCATTGGTCACTCTAAATTGTCCCTAGGTGTGGATGTGAGTGTGTATGGGTGTTTGATTGTGAGCCCTCCAACAGACCGGTGACCTGTCCAGTGGTGTCCCCTGCCTTTACCCATGAGTGGCTGGGTTAGGCTCCAGTAGCCCCATGACACCGAAAGGGATGAAAACGGTTTAGAAAATGAATGAATGAATAAATTAGATATTATATATAATCTGATCTTAACCTTTTATTATGAAGCTGTTTTGTGATGCTCTTTTTATAGGATATGATTGTGTGTATATGTCTTTATCTTTCCTTCCTTGATTTTTTTTCTACAGCTGTAAATTAGCAATGCCGCTATAACCTGTTACATTTACATCTATGAATCTGATGTTCATTAATGCACATTGTCCGTAAAAAATTAAATGAAAATGAAATAACTATTGTTGGAGATTTTAACATCTATGTTAACAACTTCCAGAACAAAGAGACTAAAGACCTAAATAACACTCTGGAAAATTTTGGGTTGACCCAATATGTAGCAGAGACCACACACAGAGGGCACATTCTTGATTTATTGATTTCCAAAGGTCTGAACATTTCCAACATGACTGTATGTGATTTAGGTCTGTCTGATCACTGCTGGGTTAAGCACAATTCCAGTACACACAAATGTTTTGAGATGTTCAAACAGATTTTCTCTAAACACCTCCCCTCTCAGAAGGTTCAGTCAATAAACTTGTAAACAGCTTTAATGCAAATATGTTAAGTATCATGGATAGTATTGCTCCCAATAAGGTGAAGGTGATCTATGGAAAGAAAAAATCTCCATGGAGAAATTCTATACTCGTAAAGAATGGAAAAAGAGAGTGTTGAAAATCTGAATGCAATGGAGAAAGACTAAACTGCAGATTGATCATAACATCTTTAAAGAGAAACTTCACTTTTATAATTTACAACTGAGCAATACAAGGAAGTCCTATTTCTCTGACATCATTACCAAAAATGATGATAATTCCCCAACATTATTTGCTACAATCGACAGGCTGACAAAGCCCCCTGTGTCAGTGACATCAGAACTTTACTCCACTAAAGCTTGTAATGACTTTGCTAAATTAATTCCAGAGAAAATCAAAAACACAAGGCAAACTATTTTGTCATCAACTACAAGTCCATAATATAAACTTTATACACTGGAAACAATATAAACCCCATGTCACAGTTTCAACCCATAAACAGTAAAGATCTGGAGGACATTCTATAAATCAACTGAACTTCTCCTGCTGTCTGGATATTTTACCCACAACTTTTTTCAAACAAGTTTCAAAGATCCTGGAGTTGGTCCTACTCCAGATTGTGAACTTGTCTTTAACATCTGGTGTTTTCCCAGAGCCACTAAAAACAGCTGGAATCAAACCCCTCCTAAAAAGGACAGTTTGGACAAAAAACAAATGAGCAACTACAGACCAATGTCAAACCTGCCATTTTTAGGTAAGATAATCGAAAAAGCTGTTTTTTATCAGTTAAATAAATTCTTGAAAAGAAACAACTGCTATGATGTCTTCCAGTCAGGCTTCAGACAGTACCACAGCACTGAGACGGCTCTTACCAAAGTGACTAATGATATACGTTTGAATACAGACAGTGGAAATATGTCAGTGCTAGTTTTATTGGATCTCAGTGCTGCATTTGATCCAGTCGACGCCGCTATATTACTCAAACTGGGTGGGTCTCATTGGGCCAGTACTAAACTCGTTCAAAACATACTTGAAAAACAGAAAATATTTTGTGTCAGTTGGTAACTTCACATCAGAGTCGACAGAAATTACATGTGGAGTTCCCCAAGGCTCCATCCTGGAGCCACTTCTATTTAATATCTATATGCTCCTACTGGCCCAGGTTAAAAGAACAACAACATTAGTTACCATAGCTATGCAGATGACACACAGATATAGATTACAATGACACCAGGAAGACCGAGGCCCTGTACAGGCTCTTGGTAAATGCTTTGAGGACATTAATGACTGGATGTGTTGCAACTTACTTCAATTAAACAAAAACAAAACTGAGGTTATTGTCTTTGGAGCTAAAAAGAAACGGTTGGATGTCACTGCAGAGCTTCAATCTATTCATCTTAACACCACCAACCAGACCAGAAACTTGAGTGTAGTGATGAACACAGACCTAAATTTTGATAAACACATTAAGGCAGTGACAAAATCAGCCTACTATCATCTCAAAAATATTTCAAGGATTAAAGATCTGATGTCTAAGTAGGGCCCCTGCGACAGACTGGCCACCAGTCCAAGGGATATCCCCTGCCTTCGCCCATGAGTAGCCGGGTTAGGCTCCGGCAACCCCATGACCCCGAAAGGGATAAAGCGGTTTGGAAAATGAATGAATGAATGAATGAATGAATGAATTTCTAAGCAGGACCTGGAAAAACTAGTCCATGGTTTCATCTTTAGTCGACTTGACTACAGTAACAGTGTTTTCACAGGACGACCAAAAAAATCAATCAGGAAACTACAGCTTATTCAGAACTCAGCTGCTCGTGTTCTCACAGGAACCAAAAAAGTAGAACCACATCAGTCCAGTTCTGAGGTCTTTACACTGTCTGCCAGAGAATAGACTTTAAAGTTATGCTGCTGGTTTATAAAGCTTTGAATGGTTTATCACCAAAGTACATGACTGGGTTCCTGAAGCCAAATCTGACAGTAAAACTTGAAAGATCTGATTGGTGTACATATAGTTACAGGCAGAATGACAGAGATTTTCCAGTATATTTGTAACAATGGCCTCCCAGGAGAGCTGTCAAGACATGTAGGACAGAGGAAAAGTTTTAAATAGATGAAGTAAAAATAATCAAATTATGTGACACAGAACTGACAAGACTGCTTTCATGCAGTTAAAAATGCTCTCTGGCAAAAAAAACAGGAACACATGGGAAGCTCAGCAAAGAAAAGGTTGCGATTTATGAGAAAGAAGAAGACCATGGTCAAGAATCAAGTTTAATATGGACATTTTTTTTCTATGATCATTTGGCAGTCTATTTGAATGTCCTAAGTGGCTCCTTATATTAATGTTAGGAATGATGTTAGGAAAGATGTCAAAACTGTGCTTAGCTGTCTGCTATGAAATGGTAAAAGAAGAAATGCAAACTAAAGCTAGGTGACAGGTATACACCACAACAGGTTACACCTGAGGTTTTAGAATCTGCCAAAAACCTACAGGCTGCCCATGAGGAATGCTTTGTGCCAATTAAAGCAAAAATATTATTCATTATTAAAACTGAGGAATTTAGTGACTTATGTGAAATGGAATCCTGAATCATTCCACAGGTTAACGCAGACTCGCTAATTGTTATAACCAAATGTCAATTTATGTCTACTACATTTAGAATTTCTAGTTTTTAAGTTTTGACGATTTCTCATTAATTAAAGTCATTTCAAAATTTTCACACATTTATGAAAACCATCTGTTATGATTAAACGTAGCTCTTCATCACAATAAAGGGTTGAAATAAAGAGGTGCTTCAAGAAATAGGAATAATTATAATTTTCTATATGTGGATGTGTGTCAGTGTATTTTCGTGGAGCTGAATAATGCGTGATCTACAGAGTAGCAGTGCACTTTTACAAGACAGTTTACCCAGACTTAATTCAGATCAGGAATGCAAAACCATGAGAACAATTGAGTGGTTTTGCAAAAATCAGCCATAAGACGACGTGCAAACATCAGGTTATCATATAGATAAAAAGTGTTCAGTAAAAAAAAAAACCTTCACTGCAGTCACACTGTGGAGTCCAGAGGATGTTAAAGCCAAGTACATATTGTGCTAACTCAGCCATCCCTACTGCTCAGTGCTTCCTTGACACACATTGCAGGTTAAGGAGGTCTGAGGGAGAATTTTTTAACATGCCCTCTAATTAACTCCTTTGTCTAATCTTCATAAAACAGACTAAGATCACTGAAAGATCTGTCACCCTAATAACTACTCATCATCCTAATTGTGCTCCTCTGACACAGACATGCCGGTCGTGGCTGTTTGAAAAAATAAAAAATAAAATAGGCATCAATGCTACTAGTAGACATGAGCATCATTCTGTGAGGCATCTATTAGTGAATGATAAAGTGAGAGATGCAGGAGACATATGGAGATGTATATTTTTCAAATCCAGCTAACAAAATCTGGAAGTTTTTCACCAACTCTTTTATCCAAGACCAGAGAGTTCCGAGTCTGAAATTTCCAAAGATCTTGACTATGTGTTAGGACAGCACTGCAGCAGATACGACCACTTCTTCACATAACTGGGAAATGAACCACACCTGATTGACGTGATTAAATACCAGCACGCTATTGATAGTATTTTACGAGAAGAACATAGTTTTCTAAGCTTAGATTTCAATAAATTTGAGTAACATTGAGAATGTTGTGTAGTATGCTGGGCTGAACTTGAATTATAGGCAGCAGTTTCTCCAGAATACACTGCAACAAACCATAGATATTTGCAAACATTTGCTTGTTCAAACACTAACAGGTTGATGCTAAAAGTTTTGGCCATTTGAATCAGCTAATCTAAATAACAGATACTGAGTTAATGAAAAGAGTGGTAGGGAAGCCTTTCTTCTACTCACTGTGATACCAATGTTGGGAAAACAGGTGATTTAGCAGAGCACTGCACTAATGTGAACAAGTGCCACTTAAAGCTGAATAGTCATGTTGTATAAAGCTTCAACATCACAAGCTCGCAATCCACAAGGCTAGAAACAGCACTTCATGACAGAGAAACTCTAAAATCCTGCAAACTACACACCCCACTTTCTACAGGTAGACTATTTTTAATGCCCCCCTCCAACTACTTACAGAGCTGTGCTGCTCTCCATTAATCAGGCCTCAACTAATCATGGTTTTAATTCTCAGTGAGCATTGTTTTTTCATGACTTCTTTGATTCCAATGAGTGTCAGTGAAAGGAAAAAAATAATTTAACACTCCGAAAAAAATAGTTTCTTTTTCACACGTTGTTTCCTTCATAATAATTTCAGCTCCAATTATTAGAAACAAGAAGTGCAGAAACAAACGAACCTTAAGCTCCATTAATCTATGTTATGATGCTGGGCCTGATATAAAAACGTTTGGAAAACCAGACTCTTTTAGAACCGAGTTATTAATTCATTTCGACATGTTCATCTCTTTTGTGGATACTAGCAACAGCAACAAAAACTAACAGAATCCATCTAGTGGTTGGAGGACAGCAAAGCACATTGCATTACATTTTTTCACTTTAGATAGTTTCCATAACTAAATTAACTTTTATAATTACTGCCTGTATAGGTCTTTTCACTTAGTCAAAACTTTGAAACACTATTGATTTCCATGCTGCTTCTATTATATTAAAAAAAAAGCTTTTACAACCAATTGCAAAATAATTTTACAACAAAGGAAAGTGTAAATTGCAATTAAACAGTTGAACATTTTCTACTAACTAAATCATCAATAACTTTTTTTTTTTCATTGAAAGTAACATTTTTGGTGGCCTAATCAGTCGTCCAAACCTTGACCTTTGAACTGTTTCTTCCCGGTTCACAGTTGTCACCATTACTTTCATTGGTGATGATACAAGTGTCTGGTCAGTCTCTGTACATGTACTGGTCACAGAATCATAATCCTGCATGTCTTCACTGCTTTGTTTTGGAACAAAAATTGTGTCCTCACCTGATCCACACTGAAGGAAAAGGCTTGGGAGGGTGTAGCCGTGTTGGAGACCGAACAGTGACTGCAGAGGACAGAGGAGGAGAACAAGGCTGAAGAGCAAAAGGTTGAAGGGTGTTGAGGTTGCAGGTATGGTTTAAAGCTCCTTCTACCTTCAGCTTTCGCTGCTATCCTAGCTTTAGCTCTCTGGCCTGTTCGACAGCCGCAGTACTTTCCTCATATTTCCTGAGAGATCAGATCCCGGAGTTCCACGCCAATGTTCCTCCACATCGCGCACAGGTCCATCATCAAATATACAAATAAACAAATTTTGTTTTGCATCATTTACTGCCAAAGGGCACGAAGAAAGAGAAAAGAAGAGAGGGAAAACAGCAGATGTGCAGTCGCTGGTATGCAGGTGCAAATGGACCAGAAAGATCTTTCACTTTTACTCTTACTTTCTCTCCTTCCATCAGAAGCGGTAGCCTTTTTTGCTCCTCGGTCAAAGTACTGCTTGTGTTTCAGCTGCCTCTCCTTGATACCGTGGTGTGCATTAACAGCTGTGGCTTCAGAAGCTGCATTGATGATGGTAGTCTGGTTTTCAAGCTTTGACCAATGAGCAGTTGGGCAGGGGACAGTTTTATTCCATCCAAAGGTGAATTCCTATAGTCCAATAAAGTAAAGTAACGATCACTTTGGCTCTCATGCTTTTTTAATAAGCTCCTTACTGTCTGAATAGCTCGCTCGCTTTGTCCATTAGACTGGGGGTCTCCAGGACTAGATGTTACAGATTAGAGATCAGAAACCCAGATGCAGATAAGGCTTGGATGCAAAAAGACAAGTTGAAGCTTGTTTAATGTCAGGAAGAAGAAATAACCTCAAAAGAGAGAAGGAGACAAAACAATGCAAACCTAAGGAGCGGTGACTGCACGGCATGGCATGACGCTCCAACACAGAGAACTGAAACAAAGTCACTTAAATAGGCATAGAACACAATCAACTAACAGGGTGCAGCTGTGAACACCTCCATCAGGAAACAGGTAAGCTGGTGGGAGCAGCAAGGGAAGGCCACAACAGACCTGCATAAGATCAGGAAATGAGAACCAAAAAAAAAAAACAAGCAGAACATGTCAGATGTGGTGTGTACAAACTCCCATCTTTCTGAAAATGTCCTGAACTCAGCACACCCAAATTGTGGACCAATGGTCCAACACAACCTTATCTGGAATTCCATGTCTTGCAAACATTGATTTCAGGGTTTTACTACATCAGCTAAAGGTCCCAGTGAGTTTGGCAACTTCAGGGTACTTTGAATAGTAGTCAACACACAGCAGATATTCATCTTGCTCACAGTGGAACAAGTGTACTCCAACCTTTGCCCCGGCTCTCTCTGGAATGTCATGGCAGATGAGCAGCTCTTTTTTTTTTGTTACACCATCTGAATGTGTTAAGAACAGAGCATTTTAATACAGCAGCTTCAATGTTTTTAGCCATGTTGAACAAAAACATTATATCTCTTGCTCAATCCTTGCACTTGACTATACCGAGATGAGTGTCGTGAACTATCGACATGCTTGCTCTCAAACTCTGTGGAACAACCAATCGTGTGGTCTTGAACAATGGACCATCAGAATATGTAAGTTCCTCTCTGAATGTTCAATATTTTCTGCTCTCTGCAGGTACATGTCATATTTCTGCTGGCCATCCTGCCTGGACATATCGATGACCTGCTGCAATTTTTCATCCAATGCTGTTTTTCTGAATATGCTCAGTTTTTCTTTGGTGATTGGTAGTTGAGCTGTAAGTAGACGAAGTACTTCATCTTCCAGGATTTGTTCAGTTCTTTCCTTCAGGTAGATTCGGCTCAACGTGTCCACAATGTCAAGATCTTTTCTTGTAGCTCTTGACTGATGTGTAAAGCTTTGTTGACCTTCTTGTAGCCCTCACCTTTTTTATGTAAAGACATTATTTCTTTTCTCAGATTTTGTGGCATTTCTCTTCCACAAGGAGCCATTTCTGATGGCATGAAATAGGAAGGGCTTTTCTCCTTCACTGTGGTCGGTTGAGGCCACTGCAGCACCACTTCCATGTCTCAGAAAATGTTGTTTACAAAGGCTAGATAGACGAAAAGGGCATTGCAGAGTCCAAAGGGCATGAAAAGATACTCGTAATGACCCGTAGTGGTTGAGAATGGGGTTTTCCACTCGTCACCTCAGCTTGGTAAAGAATCGAGCCTGGCGGAAGTGAGTAGCCGAAGTCAATACATGATTGAAGGCCACCGTCCTTCTTTTTGACAAAGAAGTACCCAGCGGAAGGTGGAGACGTGGAAGGCCGAAGGAATCCCTTCTGCAGCTTCTCCTGGATTTAGGCCCACATGGCTTCAGTTTGTGGTTGTGACAGTGGAAACCCCCTTCCTCTGGCTGAAGTGGCACCAGGTAAGTCTATGGCACAGTCATAGGATTGATGAGGAATGGAGCCATGTAGAATGTTGTTTGTTGAAGGCTTCCTGCACATCCTAATGCTGAGGGGGCAGAGACTTGTGCTTAGTGACAGAGTCAAGCATGGAGATCTCATTCGAGGCTTTCTGGCGGTCTCAGAGGACATTGGAAGTGATGCTCTGTTGTCCACTGATCTGAAGACACCGATATTGGCAGGAGGCAGACTTGAATGTGATTTCCCTTGACAACCAGATGATGGTGGGGTCATGGGTCTCAAGCCAGGGAAGACAAGATTATAGCACAGCAAGGAGAGTCTATAGCGAAGAGACGGATGGTTTCTTGGTGACTAGTCAGGGTGTCGCATTGGATATCTGAAGTGAGGAAGTTGACCCGGCCTGAACGCAGGGGATGAGCACCTAGGGCAGATACTGCCACCTATGATTTGCAGGGAAGCAGACAAGTCATGTTAACATGGGCAAAACCCAAATCAATGAAGTTATCCATTGCCCCTGAATCAATGATGGCCTTAGTTTTTATACTGCATGGTTGTCATCTATTCTCAAAATGACTAATATCTCAAAAGTAAGGTTTCTGTAGAAAACAAGTTCATCAGGATTGGATAAATCTGGGATAAGAACGTGATTAATATGAGAAATACTGAATGCCCATGTTGATGTTTTTGTCATTGCAAAAAAAAATTTAACGAGAGAGTTTAGTTTCAGATAAGGAGACAGAGATACGAAAAGAGACAAGAAAATGATCAGTTGCGTGTAGTTCATCAGTAAAACAGTCAGTGGGGGTTAAACCAGAACACCAGACCAAGTCCAGGACATGGCCCTGAGGAAGGGTAGGGAGTTGAACATACTGGTTGAACCTGAGGCTGTGCAGGCATGAACACAAGTCTCAGGTGAGGGGGACATGGCTGCTATCAATTAAAATGTCCATCACAAATACATTGGAAGAAAGAAATGGCAGGTTGATGTGCAGGCTTCCAAATTGATCCAGAAAGGAGGGTCACAACTCGCCATGACAAAAAGATTGAAAGAGACAAAGCTGAGAGGGGACGACCTATTGAGTTGAAAAAAGTCATTAAGATGTTTTCCAGGTTTCACTTAACCCTTTAATACGCAGCCAGTAGAACCTAAATAACACATGCTCTTTGATCATTTATGCATGAATCAGCTGACTCTGAAAAGAAGAATGACGACTTTTCATATCCATTTTGCACTAACATGGAATACATTAGTAACGAAAAGTGTAAACAATATGTCAGTGCAAACCTGCTGATATGTTGTTACTTGCGTATATATTTCAATTGTTACAGTAGTCGAAAGAATGTTAATACTGTCTTAAAGGGTGAAACAAAATCAAAGTTATGATTAGTTTTTAGGTCGTGACTCAGCTGACCATTGCTCATGAGTGAGCAAATGTTGATATGGCCAAAGTTGGCAGTAACAGGGCTAAAACTAGAAATGGTGCTAGCTGGGTGAATGGTGGAATCTTAGTTTAAATGTTCTGAAATGACCTAAACCTTGTACAGTATTGGTATGCACGTTAATCTGTGGAAGGGCGCTTCCTGCTTTGATGTATATTGGTATGCATGCCTGCTTTGAAAAAATCCTTAATAAGATGACGCACTCTCATGGGCCTGCAGAAGGGGATCGGCCCTCCTTTTCTGCATGCTTATGTTGTTTGTGTAAATGTATAAAGACGGAGTGATCTGAAGGTCAGGTAGAGTCAGCTGTAGGTTACGTACGGACGCCCAGCCGGGTTGAAGCCACTCTGCCGGACAGAACAGGCTCCTCTCAGTCACGTGTCCAGGTAGGGAAATGAAAATGAGAAACTGCTAAAGGCTTAACCCTGATGATGTCAGAGAATTGTTGATCATGTTTTTGTGGGGAATAAATTGACACATTATTCTAGCAAAGCATTGTTTCTGTGTGATCATTTTGCATACGCCGACCGCTCCCAGACCTGAGAAATTTCACAAAACACTGGGTTAGCCTTATGGCGTGCTATGGTCAGCAGTGTGTCCAGTGTTACGATAAAAGCGATGAGTTGCTGGCAAGAAAATACAGATAGCTTTGGATGTGTCTTGATCGCAGCAAAGAGTCAAAGACTACAAACCGAGACTGGTAACTAAGATCCAGATACTCAAGAGTTAACGCTTGTGGATATGGCAGCACAGTCAGAAGTAAAGCACATAAACTTTTAAACATATACTCAATTTCAAACTCTATAGACCAACAACAGCAGCAGCAGGTTAGAAGAGAGAGAGAAGTTACCTGTGAGCAGTGGCAACAATCATGCCAGTGTCCACTCCACTGGGAGTTCAGTAAACTGCGTACAGCAAGCTGGGACAACCACCAGCCTGTCCACTTCACACCAGTTGTGGAGCAACTCACAAACTTGTTGTCAATCCGAGCCATGTCAAAGATGTCTGCAGTTTTTTTCTTAGCAAAACATGACAAGCATGTCTTCACACTTAGGCTTGGTACCATCAGCCCAGAGCACATTTCCCTCAAAAAATGATCTAGACTGATCATGAATAATAACCCTTTTTTAATCACTAATTGAATTTAGCTGTTTCTGCCATTGCAGCAAATACTAAATTACTAAGAAGGAAAAAAGGGGGATTACGTGTGGAAGGACAGACCATGGAAAAAGCAAACAAACAAGCATACGCCTACACTTCTCCTGTCAGGATAAAAGTGCAGAGGATAACAAGAGAATAACACAGAACCACCAAAAGTACTAAAGAAAAGACACCATAAACAAAATTGTAGACTTGCACTAAGCCAGGAAGTCTGAATCTGCAATAAGTAAGCAGCAAGAAGTGAATAAAGCAACTGTGGGAGCAATTATTAATGAATTTTGAATTATTATTGATAATCTCTCTCCATTTGGGGCTCCACATCAGATCTCTTGGGTTTTATCATGTCTTATATGTTTTATGTATTTCCACTTGTACCATAACAAATGCATTTATTTATTGTATATGTTTATGCAAACCAGTAAATATATCTTTTAATTTTCACCAGCTAGCCTACTTAAAGCTCTAACTGTTCTCATCTAGCAGGGATAACCATTGCGGAGGATGTTCCAATCACTGATGATCCTGCAGACTGTGATAGACACCTCTCCTAGTTGTGACAAAAGCACTAATACTGTTGTGTCATTTTACTATTACTGTACTTTTGTGATCTACAAATAAAAGTTTGATGCTCTTGTCCGGATGTTAAAGTGTCATCAGTGTCAGTGAACGTGGGTGCTCATGAAAGACGCCCAAAAATTCATCTGACTGCAGTTTAAATGCTTGGCTATGTGTGACAAAAAAAAGTTTTCTTCTAGCTGTAAAAGTCCAAATAAAAGCATAAAATAGATGGAAATTGATGGAAGTCTAGCTGTAGTACAAGCTTTTCAACGATGCGTCTTTACCTTTAATGAAGTGTGAGGTACATATGTCTGCTGCAATCAAATGACTAGAAAAGTTTCCTGAGATAATGCTAGAGTGAATGTTTTTTGCTGAATATCCAGGAGCAATTTTTTTATTTGGTGATTAATGTCTTGAATGTGCAGAACGTTGTGAAACCAATATTGCAAAGGTTTTAAAGTGCACAAGAATTTAAAGAATTTCTTGAAAAATCACAAAAATTGTGCAAAAATTAAAAAACTGCAAAACATACAAATACCAAAAGTACAAGCATGAATGTCCTAAACGTGCTGAACGTTTTGATGCCAATATTGCTTAGGTTTTAAAAAAGCACAAAGAATTAGCCAATAAAATAGCCTAATAAAAGCCTACAAAACTTCACTAGATGCCAAATGAGCTAGCATAATGTTAATAAACAGCTCAATAAAAACATATTTTAAAATAACTAGAAAAGATGAAAACATAGCCCGTAAAGCTAGCATGATGCTGATATAAAAGCTTGTTGCCAATCTACTTAAAAATACTAATACAAACTGAATTTATTCCAAACACATGTAATGAAGGGGTCTGTTCTGAATTTACAGCCAACAGTGAATAAAAACATGCATGTGTCATTAAACGTATCAAAGGTCCCCTGTAATTCTGCAAGCCTGTATCAGTGTGTCTTCGCGAAAGAGAGTGCTGTTGCTATGGTAACAGGTTCAACGTCTAGGTCTGCTCCAGAAGAGCAGCTACATGTCTTCTACTTAACCACAAACATCAGCAAAATTAGATTTTTTTTTTCTCTGCTGAACTAAAAATTCCCATCTTATCTAATGGCACAGCTTCAAACAAACAAATGTTTAAATCTTAAAAACTCTTTCACATGATACCAAAATCGTTATACTCTTGTGTGACAACACAAGCCTTTGGGATACAAAGTGTGAAAGTTTCATGTTTGTAACCTTAAGTATGTTCTCACAATTGCAATTTAAATACATGATTTGGTGTAATAACCAGCGAGAAGATTTCTTTTGGGAGGGAATAGGTGAACTGAGTGAACTTTGTGTCAGACTAGGGGCTGTTTGGCCAAATTTGTTTGTCCCACAGGCTTGAGGATCCCATGTTTCAAATCCAGAGCCATTTTAGTTGTTTTCTTGAAAACAAACATGACTCTGTGACAAACGTTGTTCAGGTAATTGTAGTTTGTTGGGAAAAATGTCTTCTTAAAAAATGAAACTACTCCACTTTAGCTGTGACATCATCCACTCCAGATCAAAAACATTCAGTCCATTAAGTTACATTGTAAATTTAAAAAGGTCCTAAAATTTGCATAAAACTTAAAGCCTATTTGCATAAAGACCACAAGATGTTTTCAAAAGCTAAATACACAAAGCTTAATCTTTGCTGAACATTTCAAAGTTGGAATGGTGTCTCTAGATGAAAGTATGCAGAAGTTCACGTGTGTTAAATTACACAAAGTTTTTGAGGGATTTAAGAAATTTCTTTTTGATTTTCTGATGGGGAAATTATGCTCAAAAAAGTATAAAAATACAAGCAGTCATGTCCTGAAGGACCTGAACGTTTTGCTACCAAGGTTGCTAAAATCGCTGAAAGTATGAAGGAGTTTTTACGTGCAGAACGTACAGAAGAGAGCAGGAGAATCACTATAGTGTGAATGTTGCAAAGCATTGAAATAAATAAGACTTCATTCTTAATTCCATGTCCATGGCTCCAGCACATGCACATGGAAAGAAAAGATGGAAGCAAAAACAACAGCATTAAAATCCCAAGAAAAAGGAGGATAAATGCAGCTTTTCCATACCACTTCCTCTTGATCCTTTCCTTCTCAGTGTTTCTGTGTCACCTTTTCCTTCATATCTGAACGAGAGATCTCAAGCTTTCTGAGTTATCTCTTCATTTCCAAAGCAGTTTAAAGTCTGCCACCTCAAACTGTCCTCCTCATCCAGGCAACGTGTGCTCTGTGGCTTTTTTTCTCAACAATTTAAACGGTTAGACATTATCTCAGTTGGAAGGCTATGGGTCAGTGGCTAATGTCTGCACTCCAGCTCTTAACGCTTCCTGGCATCCATTATGTAGACACACTGTGAAAGAGATTGGTGATAATTAGACTGGGAAACCAAATGCATTTTAACAGAACATGTAATGGGTATGGAAAAGGTGAATGAAAGGTAAATTGCAGGGAGAAAATACAACTGCCATCGATGACGACGACAGTGGCCAACAAGAGTGAAACCCACTTGCCCCAGTGTTGCATAATTAAAATTTTCTGGACTTTTGAAGCACCAAAAAAAAACATAATTCCAACTAAGATGCCGTGTCGCATTCACTATAATTTTTCAAGTTCTGTTTTCCTCATTTCATGTTGTGTTACAGCAAGACAGACAAGACAAAGCCACGTTTTGCATTTTATTACTAATTCTTGTAATCTTGTTCAAAAATAGCTTTTACATTCTACCTTTAAACATTTCAGCCTTTGATTAACACTCTGGCCATCTTTCATTAAGAGCAATTGAATGATACCTTTTCTACTAAAAGTCTTTCTTTTGAGTTAGAGCTTTGCCTAAAACTAGGGCAGTCAAATTATCGTATTAATCGCGATTAATTAATGACAAATATTTTAGCTCGTTAATGATTTATTTATTATTTTGCATGTTAAACTCTTGCTTCTGTGAAGTTTGTTCATGTCTGACAATGCACACCTGGAAGAGTATTACCCCACTCACACCATGGTCATTTATGAAAAAAATAATTAATGCAGCAATTATTGGAAATTTTATTCCTGTTGTATTTTTAACAAAAGCAACTATTTAAAACTCAGTGCAAGGCAGCAGTGTAGGTGGGAGATGCTGTAGTATCGCAAGACCCGACGAGACGAGTGTGGTGATTCACTTGACGGCGCGTAAGTAGTTGAAGAAACATTTCCGTCTTATTTCCTCTTACCGCCTTATTAAAATAATAATATTAAAAAAAATAATAACCTCTAAAAAGATTTTTAAGTTCTTGACAGCCTGGAGGACCTGGAGAGCTTCATAGACGAGTGTTTCAATATTTTCGTCATGAGGAAGACAAACACCACCATTCCTTCCTCCCAACGCGGCCGTCCTGAAGACTCTCCCAGGGCCGCTTCTTCTCCAGGCAGCGGCATCAGCGACATCCTGGAATCGATTGATAAGACGCTCTCCAGCCTTTATTGCCTTTTAAACCTGCTGGAGATCCTCCATAAAGAGTTCCAAGACCTGCGAGAGTCCATGAAGTTCCGCCAGCAGGAGCTGCAGGAGAACCAGGCCCTCAGAGAGACCGTCCAGACTCTGAGCAGCGACACCGCTCGTCTCTCTGAGCAGAACCGCTCCATCAAGGAAACCCTCCTGGATCTTCAGGCGAGGAGCATGAGGGACAACCTGGTCATATCTGGGATTCCAGAGGAGGCGGGAGAAGACCCAGAGGCCACGGTGAAGTCCTTCATGGAGGTCCAGCTGAAGCTCCCCAAGGAGGAAGTCCAGAAGATCTCCTTCCATAGAGTTCACCGACTCGGAGGAAGGAGGTCTGATAACCAGCGTCCGAGACTCATAGTAGCTAAATTCGAACACTTCAAACAGAAGGAGCTGGTGAGGAGCCGCGGCCGGGAGCTGAAGGGAACACACTTCAGTGTCAATGACCAGTTCCCGGCAGAGATCCTTTGGCGCAGGAAGATCCTCTTCCCGCTGAGGAGGAAGCACCTCACCGCCGGGTCTCGAGCTGTAGTTTCAGTGGACAAACTCTATGTTGATGGATGGCTCTTTCGGGACCCCGAGATCACCCCGTGGCTGCGCTGAAGACCTGCAGATGCTGCGATACGAACGTCCATAATGCGCTGATGAAACCTGACTAAACTGATTTAAACTAAAGGAAAATCCGCTCATCAATCATCCACACCTCCATCTCGTTAAATCGGTTTATTTCTCTCTCATGTTTACGTTGTTTTGTTCTGTTTGTTTTTTCTTGTTTTTCTTTTCTCTTTTCCTCTTTTTCCCCCCACCTCTTCCCCCCTCTTCCTCATATTTAAAGCAACTAAAGGCAACTCATCCCCGGTAAGTAACCATTTACTCATGCACGAGACATGTGCGCGCACATACACGCGATCCCGCTCACACTCGCCAATACATCGCAAACACCTCACATAGGCTCATATAGGACACATACAAGTAACTCACACAGCCAGAAAACGTTCACGCGCACAAACGCACAGCTCTCCTCTGCGGACTGGTCAGCGGGCACGCGCATAGGACTCACAGACGCACGCGCATTACTTAGTATAACACACTCTCAGTCAGTGTAGTCGTGTCCAGTCTGAACACAACATATCGGTTCAGAATAAAGATTTCTGTATAGCCAGTATCTACGGTCCCAATGCTGATGAATCCTCCTTCTTTCACAGATTCTTTACTTCACTCTCGGTTCACTCTGACTCCACAATAATTATAGGAGGAGACCTCAACTTGGTCCTTGATCCTGAACTTGACAGAATCATGCACAGCAGGGCACCAGCGCACATGGCGGTCTGCAAGTATTTTGAAACAATACATGGATAAGTTGGGTCTCTGTGATGCTTGGCGCTCATGTCATCCAAACGCTAAAACGGTTCACTTTCTGCCCTCCAGTTCACCACTCACAGTCTCGGTTAGACTACTTATTAGTCAGTAATTCTCTTTTAAAAGATATCAAGGATTCCAACATTCATCCAATTATCATTAGTGATCATGCACCAGTTTCTGTAAATATTTCTAGAGATATACCCACACCTTCAGGCTTAACTTGGAGGTTTAACACTTCTCTGTTAAAAGATCAAGAGTTCATTCAGTTCTTTAAAAAAGAGTGGGCAACCTTCTTAGAATTTAATGATACTCCTGATATTTCACCATGTGTTCTTTGGGAAACAGCAAAAGCAGTGATGAGAGGAAAAATGATTTCTTATTCAACAAATAAAAAACACAAAGGGGAAAGCAGATTTATTAGAAATAGAAAATAAAATAAAAATCTAGAGGCTGTTTATGCTGCTTCTGCACAAGAACACATTCTGGGAGATCTGAAAAACTTAAAGCTTCAGTTAAATGACATCAATAAACAAACACAATTCCAAATACAAAAACTTCGACTTGAAAATTTTGAAAACTCAAACAAATCTGGTAAATTTTTAGCTAATCAGCTTAAAATTAATAAAGAAAAATCAACAATTACATCTATTATTGACCACACAGGAAATGTCACTCACGACCCGGTTAAAATCAATAAAACGTTTAAAGATTTTTATAAAAACTTGTACACATCACAGGTCAATCCATCAGAGCAAAGTATTAATTCATTTCTTAATAATGTAACTCTACCCAGATTAAATGAGGATCAAAACTCAAACTTAGACTCTCCGCTCTCATTGGCTGAACTTCATGAAGTTCTGTTGCTTATGCCCAACAACAAAGCTCCAGGGCCTGATGGCTTTCCTGCTGAGTTTTAAAGGAATTCTGGGAACAGCTGGCACAGACTTTTTATAAAATGGTTACATTTATCAAGAAAAGCCAATCACTGCCACCACACATGAATTCAGCTAACATAATCCTCCTTCTTAAACCAGTAAAAGATCCCACAATTCCTTCAAGTTATCGCCCCATTTCTCTAATCAATGCAGACGTAAAAATTATTTGCAAAGCACTTGCCCAGAGAATAGAAAAAATCACTCCTCATATAATTCATCATGATCAAACTGGATTCATTAAAGGTAGACACTCAAGTGATAATGTCCGCAGACTTGTTAACGTAATAGATTTTGCCACTATTAAAAACCAGGAAACAACCATACTCTCATTGGATGCTGAAAAAGCATTTGACAGAGTAAACTGGAAGTTCCTCATTGCTGCCCTCCATAAGTTTGGTTTGGGGAATCCTTCATTGATTGGATTAAAATATTATATCATAACCCAAATGCATCAGTCAGAACCAACAAACAGACTTCTGACAGGTTTTTTCTTGGTAGAGGGACCAGACAGGGTTGTCCACTCTCCATCTCTCTTTTTGCTATGTTTATTGAACCTTTGGCTGCAACAATAAGACAGCGTGAGAGCATTAAAGGAATTACAACAAAATACAGTAATCATAAAATTAGTCTTTATGCTGATGACATATTACTTTTTCTAAATAATTCACATTCCATTAGTGAAACAACAACAATTATTAATGAATTTTCCTCTATCTCAGACTACTCAATTAACTGGAACAAATCAGTTTAATTGTCACTGAATGGCAATGCCGAGCAAACGACCTCAATCCCAGTCAAATCAGGCAATATCAAATATCTAGGTATTTATTTCTCCGTTGGTTTGGAGGGTCTGGTCCTGCGTCTGGATCGGGTGAGCGTGGGGGCCACATGGTCTCCCGGGCTTGAGCGTGGAGGGGTGTGGATGGCGTAATTGGGTGGGGGTCTGGCTTGGCTGGGGGAGTGGCACGGGGTCCTGGCCCTGGGGGGTCCGCCTGCGCAGAATGGGCTGCCAGTCTGCACCTGGGGGCTGGGATCACTTACTCTCTGGCCCTGGGTGGGGCAAGCCTCTGGGGGCCCACGTTTGCTCCAGGCAACGCCTGCCATGGCAGGGTCTGGGTGAGCGGGTCAGATGGGAGGGGATGTCTATGGGAAGGAGGGTGGGGGTCCACCACCGGCATGGAATCCTGGAGGCTTGAAAGCTGGTTGAGCTGCCTCGGTCCCGTCTGGTGCCTGACCAAGGAGCTACAGGGGCGGTGCTTGGGGGCTTGCCCCCTCCAGGCTCCTCTCTCCTTGTGTGGGGTGTGGGACCTGGGGGGTCGGCCTTCATACGGTGGGGCCTCTGCCCTGGGGGGACTTGGGCCCAATGCTGGGGGGGAGGTGCTTCACCATCGGGGGTCAGTTTGGTAGCTGTCCCCGACCTACCCTCCTTCCTCATACAACCACTTATTAAAGGAAATACCTCGAGGGGCCGAGCCATTTGGCAGTGGTCCTCCCTCCCATGGTTTCCTCACATTTGTGCCCCCTTCTCTCAGTTTTAAGTGCACCTTAAACACGTAGGACCCTTGGTGAGAGGGTGATTGGACATCCCTGTAAGCAATCAGGAGATGTCCTCACTGCCCTGCTCGCCAATTTTTACTGAACCCTTTATTACACACACCCTTTAAACTTCAAGAAACACACCCCAACACACAAATACATTACACAAGGAAGGTGGGACTACTGATCTGTCTCCTACCCCATCCCTGGCAGAGGGAACAGGGCCTTCAGTTGCGGCGGCCTTGTCTCTTGGGTGTCGGCCTCCTGGGCCCGGCTGCCACCTCCTCACTCAGGGAGAGGAATCCCTTAATTCTCTGGCAAAGACCAGGAGCGGCGGATTACATTCCATCTGAGCCTGGAGGGTGTCCATGTTTTTTAGTGCGGGTTCTGGTCTTTGCCCTCGGGTGCCGGGCCCCTCCTAAATTACAACACTGGGAGAGCCTGGTCAGACTATGTTCTACACCTTTGGGGACCCCCACTTCTCTTGGTCATCGCTCCTCTAGGTGGGGGTAGCTGACCCCTCCCGTACTCTCTTCTGGATCTCTGCAGCTGCCTGGAGTTTTAGGGCGGGTCTCCCTTGGGGGGCCCTGGCTCGTACCCGGGGCTGGGGTGGGGGGATGCTCAAAACTCCTGGGTGATGGTGGGCAGCTTGTCTAGAGCGGTGGGGCTCTCTGGGGTGGGGCCCCATGCTGGGGCCCCCTGGCGCAGTGGGAGGGCTGCTATTTTGGCTGAGCTGGGCCTTGCACTGCAGCCTTGCAATGCGGGTGGATCTCCTCCATTGGTCGCCGCTGCTGCCTCAGCAGAGGTCTTGGTGTGGGGATGGCTGGGAGTTCTCCCTCCTTTTTTTTTTTACATCATCCACTTCAGCTCAACATAAGATTCACCTGAGCACAGACGTTGGGTCACCTTTGCACCTTCAAATAGTTTACGTGACAGGATGGAACGCTTTACACGTGTTGGTTGGTATGCATAAGTGTGTGTGTGAACTGGATGTGGACAAGTTTGTGAAGACTCTTGGAACCAGCAGGTATGTTTGTAACAGCTGAGTGTGAGGACAGGCCCCACCCATTTTAGACCAACACTCACACTTGATTGTAATGATTATAAGCTTCCAGCATTTAGTTGCCTGTTGTTTTGCGACTCTATCTTCCCTCCCCTGTTATCATCCTCTAACTTCTATAATCCCCACCCAAACACACACACGCACATCTCTCTCTCTCTCTCTTTTTCCTCCTTTCTTTTTTCGTCCGGTCCAACAAAAAGAACACAAACAAAATTAATATCAATAAAGTTTAGTTTAAATTACAAAAGTAGTTTACACGAATATACACCTTGTGTGTCCAATGATTTATAGCCCCCGTTGTAATACAAGAGGCTCTCAGCTCATATCTGTTTGCTCAGCTGTTGGACAGGACACGTTTTAAAAATAAATAAATTTAACATCACGTTGTCATGGTAACAGTTCCAACAACCGCAGCAACTGTATTTTGCTTTTTCCTCTGAGGAAAGTGATTGTCATGAGAATTTAAATAAAGCATCATTTTAGACAGAAAATACACTTCTTAACACTTGATTTTGTCCTTGCTAATTTTTTAATCGCACAAAAAAATTAACCACAGAACAGCACTACCTATTTTTTTTAATAAATGGTAAGAGTATTTGTTTTTAAAGAATGATGGCTGAATTAAAACAATTGTGATTCCTGGTGATTCCAGGCTAAAAAAGGGTAGTGGGTTGTTGGTGCTTTAAAGGCTCAGTCCTGAGGCTACAATTAGACTGAAAAGTCGTCTCTGTAAACAAACAAGCTAACCTTCAGATCTTACCACAAATCGATTAGCCTTCTTCATTTAAAGTCTGTCTTTGTCAAACCCAGCGTTTTTACCTACAAATGAGTTCTGCAGCAGGAGAACAAACAGCCTACAAGGACAACATGTGACTAAAGCTCCACAACAAACAGTTTAAGGGTCAAAATGTCAGCTATAACTCCATTACACAGAGAAATAGAAAGCTTAGCATCTTCAGTCTGACATCTGTGTCATGTATTTTCCAAGTGACTCTGGAGAGGGGAAGGGCAACTGGGACTACACAGCAAAAACAAATGTTTGAGAAAATGCAAAAATTACAATCTAATGGACTAAAACAGAATTCCACAGGAGTAAGAGTCCTTTTTAAGTAATTAAAAAACTGAATTAAGTTCAATACATTTAATAAGACATTCATCACATTTTTCTCAAATTCACATTTATTACAAGAGTGCAACAATAACGATAGTTGTTGACAGTAAGAACTAGGTACTGAAATTTGCACTCAACAGTAGAGAGTGATCCACATTTACTGCTTTAACTCTGCCACTGAAAACTACTATACCAGTGCGCCGATACCCACCAGTACTCAGTACCGGTATCCCTATTCTCTAGATTCTCTAGGGTGCTTCTTCTCCACACCAGAAACACTGCCAGTACTCATTACCAGCATGAATAGCCGACTCGATATTTTTTATCATGATGATTTCTATAATTACTGTTATTTTGTTTTTTGGGTTTTTTTTTTTTTTTTAGAAAAGAACTATAGATTAACATAACATCCTAGATTTGCCACTACTCATAGCTCGCAGCATCAAGCATTATCAGAGACAAAATTTCCGGTTCTGGGTCAGCACGTTGCAAGCCTCTAAAACCAACTAAAAACCTAATTGATCACAGAATTACCGCAAAAGACAACCAGTAACTCTTTAACAACCATGACCCGGAAGAAAGAACCAAGTGACGAATGGCGACTTTGACATCAAACAGGCTATTGAGGAGATAAATGCTAAGCTAACTCCTTTACTGCAGATTTAAGATAAGCGAATTCCTCTGAGAAATTTAAAAGACAAAAAGAAAGCAGAATAATGTATTTTCTCACTGGATTACAGATCAAACTCCAGGCCATGCCTGCCGAAGCTACCGCTAGCTGTAAAGTCGGCGGTACTGCTTCTGATCCAGGAGACAGCGTGGAATGTCAAATTGAATCCTTTCTGAGGTTTAAAGGGATCTTCCTAGATCTAAAGTTTTAGTTGTTACAAATGAAATAAAGTATATAAACATATTTCAAATTGTAAAGTGATTTCTCATTGATTAAAATCACATTCAGTTGAAGTAAACTGTCCCCTTTTAAACCTCTACACCTTAAGATCCAAACCAAGTTTGTGTAAATCAAGAGCAGACAAAAGAAAAAGGCAGTCTAGTCTGAAAAAGTTCCCAGTTGTGACGTAGAAACTGTGATGGGCAGGCCACAGTCCCGGCGCTCTGCTCTATTCTGATACATCCACTTGAAGGATACATCCACTGGTTTCTCAGCTCGCCCCTGCTGTTGGTCTCGGCTGTTTGAAGCCAGTGAAAAAGCCTGCTTTTCCTTCTTTGTTGAGTTCTCCCTTTCATTATTAGTTTTGTCTTGTTTACCTCCCTGGTTTATTTGTTTCCGGTTGTGTCTGAGTTTTGTCCCTCTCGTTCTACTTTGCCTGTGAATTGAAGTTTGTCCCTTTTACAAAGTACTGTGTTTGTTCGATTTGTGTTCCTCCCACACCTGTCTTAATAAACGGCTGTCCAGCCAGTCTAAAACCATCCCTGGTTTCATATTTTTCTTTATGTTGCCTATTCTCTCCCTCCTCCTTGGAGGGTGATGTAACAATGACCATGCATAAAGATGGTTTGAGGACGCAACGTGGAAAAATATTGCCATACGAACAAATGGTGACAACACTGCTACAAGTCTGCTCCATCAGAGTTGTAGTGTTTTTGAAAGCTCACTTGTCAGTTCCTGATAAATCCACTTCAGCTGCTGTTGGTATTGTTCTGTAACAACACACTAAGTTTATGGACAAGAACTGTTAAACAGTTTGCTTCTTTGTTTACAGTGCACATTTTGTGCACTGTAAACAAAAATGGACATAGATACAGGAAATTGATTCAAAAATGTTTATTTGAGTTTACAAATGTATTAACCACAACTGTTGTTGTGTGTCAGTGAACTCTTTTTTTCTTTTTCTGAAAGAGGAACAAGAAACTGAAAAAAATAAGTATTTTGGGACTAAAACCCAGCTATGTCCTTTATTTAACTCTAAAGTTCGGAGGCAGATTTCCAGCCTTGTGGTTGTTGTAGTCCATTCTATAATACAGCTTATTGTAAGTGTTGCTCAATGTCTGGATCATCACATAGATCAGGCACTCGCCTCACGAAACACATCCAGTTCACTCTCTTCCACAGCAAATCCACAGTCAACCACATCTGCAAAATAAAAATAGGATTCAGATTTTGTCTTCTTTTTTTTAAATATAATTTACTGTTTGTGATGCTGGGTTCATTTCTAGACAAACATGGAACTGAATAAGTAAAAACTAACATATAAGTAAATGACTGTGTTTCAGCTTTGTTTACAATGATTAAAATGCATACTTCCCAACAAGTTTAGAACATTTAATTGATGTCTGAAAGAACCTCAAAACTATCTGGACATTTTCAAGGGAACTTGACATTCCATTGGATAATATAATATTCATATGTTTTTACGTGTGACCAAACACAAAGACTGATGAAAACTCATGATCACACATAGATTGTTTGGCCAAAATACACAATGCTGCCTTGCCCACATTTATTTGAACCCCAACCCCGCTCTAATCATGTGCAAATAGTCATTTCTTATTCTATATTCATGGCATTTTAGTACATTTCACCCCAAAGTTAAAGATTCCTTATTTCTGTTAGTAGTGTCTTGTTTTTAAAACGCATGTTACACTTTATTTTGACTTTTATGGTGAAATATGTTATATCATTCTGTTGAAATGTCCATCACCAGTGAGGTAGGAGATGGAGCTTATTTGGAATCCCCTCCCCCCCCGGGACATGATGCAGGTCTACTTGGCCGTATCCTGTGTTTGTTCCAGAGATTTCAACATTCATCCAAGTCCATCTCAGCAAAGATGGGTGTTCGTGGCTTCCATTTAAGTTTCCAGAGTCTCTCAAGTCTCTAAACAAGTCCATCCAAAACTGAGACCTGGGGATACATTAAATTTAAAGGGGATTATGCTCATCTTCTCTTATGCTATAAAAAAAAAAAACTTATCTTACTCAATTTCCCTTTCTAAAGTCATGCAGAAATGGTTATGAAAATATTTTGGCACAAATCTAGCTCCTTAGTGTTATGTCTCACTAGGCAGATCATAGCCATCAACATGCCATCATCAAGGCCCATGGAGTGAATTTCCTGCAGCTTCTTAAAGCAAATCCTTTAGGATTCGGTTGTCTCAACAGTCTCATTACAACATCCCGTTTGATCAAACGGTTGTGTTTTTGATCTTGCCACATGGTCCGATAGCCAAACAATTGCCCTGGTCCCATAACTCAAAATGGTACGCTTCACCTCATGAAGTGGAGAGTAGTTACTTCTTCTGAACAATCCAGTCTTTTTCAAATGTGTTTTCAATGTCTACATACTAATAAAAAATTCGTAAATAGTACGGAGCATATCCAGTGTGAATTCATAGGTATGGACTGAATTACAATATTCTTTGATAGCAATTGCTATGTTGGAGTTGCCAGTAGCATTTATGTTTTTGATTGAACCGCTTGCACTGACACGGACGCTTCATGACAAATAACTTCCGGTTAAAAAGGTAAATGTAAGTCATCATTCTATCTGCGATTTCCTGAGGTACCTACCTTTTCTGGTTTCTTTCTGTCTTTTATTTTCCTTTTATTTGTTCTCAGATTTTTTCTTCTTTTTTTTTTTTTTTTTAAGTTTTGGTTTCGAAATTGTTGTTGTGATCTTTGAAATGTTTCGATTTGTTTTGCAAAAAAGAATCTTTTTAAAGTTTTGGTTTCTAAAATGTAATGTTTTTTTTATTTTTTTGTTTTGGTTTTAACATTTTCATTGTGATCTTTAAAATTTTTCATTTAATTTTCTTTTCTGAAAAGTTTTTTTTTGTTTGTTTTGGTTTCTGGGATTTGGTTTTGATTTCTAAAATGTAATTTAAAAAAAATATATATATATATATATATATATATATATATATATATATATATATATATATATATATATTTGTTTTGCTTTTTTAATTGTTTTTGTGATTTTTAAGTTGTTTAATTAAATCTTCTTTTCTGAAAAGTTTTTCAATTTTTTTATTTCTGGTTTCTGGAGTTTTGTTTTGATTTCTAAAATGTAATTTTGTTTTTTAGATTATTTGTTTAGCTATTTTAATTGTCATTATTATATTTTAATTGTTTGGTGTCAAGTGATTTGTGAATATGATTTGCACTTCAGGGCCACAGTATCCAACAGCCAGATTCAATGTTAAGTCAATGGTTTAGACACAATCTCAGGCTCTGCGGCACAACTTGAGCTGCTTGTGCATCACCAAGGTCTGGAAACTGGAAAAATCTAAACACTGGGGAGATCGCCATGTCATGTCAACCAATCAGGGACTCATCTTTGGGCATGTGACGTTTTCAGTGACAGCATGTAGAATACATCCAATTTGGTGGATCGGATTTCCTGAACTTCCATTCATTCGTTCATTCGCTTAACCTGCTGTATCCCTTTCGAGGCAGCGGGGTTTCCTGAACCCTTCCTGGCAATTGTTGGGTGACAGTGCCGCAGGGCCCATGGAGCTGGAGCAGTCACGCTCGCTATGCAACTACCGGGAGAAGAGCTGGTGGCCAGATAGAGATCCGCTGCTGGATGTAGAGACAGCCTGCTCAGGCCTCCTGAACTTTATGATATTTTTCTTATTTTCATCTAGACAATAATAATAAAAAATAAAGGTAATTTTATTCTTGTTTTTTTTTTTTTTGCTCTCTTGGGTAATTGCGAGACAGCAAGCTTCAAACATGATCAGAGAGAGACGGAAACACAGCATAACCAACCGTCATCCACACTGACTGAAGCTCTTTATCCCGAGAGAATGTCTAAATTAGGGGTGCTCACACTTTTTGGAAATTTGAAGTGTTTCAGCTGATCTAAGGCTTTCTGGAAGTCTGCTCCAGATCTGTGGAGCATAGAAGCTGAATGCAGATTCTCCATGTTTAGTTTGGACTCTAGGAACTGACGAAAGACTGGATCCAGATGATTGGAGAGTTCTGGCTGGTATATACTGGGTCAGGAGGTCAGTCATGTACTTTGGTGATAAACATTCAAAGCTTTATAAACCAGCAGCATAACCTTAAAGCCTATTCTCTGGCAGACAGTGTAAAGACCTCAGAACTGGACTGACGTGGTTCTACTTTTTTGGTTCCTGTGAGAACACGAGCAGCTGAGTTCTGAACACGCTGTAGGGAAGGGACGCCAAGGACACACCTTGGGTGGCTTCTGTTGTAGCAGCACTGATGCGAAAGGATTGATGCGAGAAAAAGCTTCATGTGATTTATAAACCAAGATTTTTTTCAAGGAGATTTGACAGAAGTGAGAAAGAGGTAATGGGCCTTTTTTTTCCTTTAGATATGACAACATGGCATGGAAAGAAAGCTGGAATTGAGTCTTGCTATGACAATAGAGCATCCTTTCAGCTTTGTGTGTTTTAAATATAAATGATTAAATTAATATTTTTTATTTATTTATTTTATTTTAGATAATCCTTGAGCTTTCGTGAGTTTTAATACAAATATAAAATGTGGGTGAAAGGTTATCAGGAAAACAAATGTCTGGATTTGGATCACAAACAGAATTACAGATGAATTCCCCGCATCTCAGGAAGCCAAATAGAAATACACTTTCTAAGAACCAAACATGAAGAGTAAAACGTGAAGCGCAAAGGTTTGGGCAGATCTGAAACTTTGAATGTACCGTTAAGTAACAGTTTGATAGAAGAGTTTAGGTCAGAGCAACTAGCTGCAAACCAGCTACAAACTGCACACCTGCTAACGTGCGAATAACTGACTCTGTGATTTTTACAATGACAAATGAAGACACACAAAAAAGAAGTAATCATATTAGGATGAGAGGGATGTGGAAAGAGAAAAAAAAGACAAATGATTTCTAGGCATATTCATATGGCTTTAAGGTAGAGTGAGCTAGACCTTGTTACATGTAATGTTGTTAAGATTTTGTGCCCAGGAGCCCAATTAAATAGCCTAACCCTTGTGACACCCAGCATCCAGGAATGCAGACACCACCTGCGTGAGAAACTTTAAAAGCAGACTGCAAATTCCAACAATAATGGCCAGCAGTTCAGCATCCAAAACCGACTAGTTCAGGCACGCATTGAGCTGAGCCAAGCAGCCTTGCTCAAAAGCATTTAAGATCCTCAGAGAACAACCCTTTGCCACACTTAAGGTGGAGATCGCTAATTAGAGCCAAAGAGGTGGCCAGCAGAAATTTAAAAGGCAGGGATTTGATTTTGATTGGCTGTGAAGAAGGTAACCACTTCCGCTATTGGCTCAGAGTAGAAACCAATTGATGACACAAGGATCCTTATTGACAACAGAAACACATGATTGCTGTTTAAAAGCTTTGAAAGGTCCATGGATGAACACATCTTTTCTAGACACCTGAGTGAGCCAGTCACTCAGCAATTTGTGGGTAGATGTCACAAAACTACATTAGATCATCTGCTCTTATGGCAAATGTCACCATGTCAGGTATTTTTCAAAATCGAAAGAACCTCGGGTTCGAATCCCGCACCTGGCTTTAGTAGATAGCTGAATCTTTTTTCCTTTTTTTTATTAAATTACTCTACACACATTACTATAAATACTAATAAAAAACATCAGGATAATTCTTTAGAATTTAAATGTAATTAAAATGTTTTTCTTTATATTGAGTTTTTTTGTAGTAGATAGTAAACACAAATAAATCTAGTCTATGAAACATTTGGTTTCAAATTTTTGGTTTTTTTCAAAAGAAGTTAATAGAAATTTAAAAGAAAATGTATTCTTTATGCTTCATGAAATGAAACTATGCATTTGAAAAATAAAACACACCAATAGCAGGACTCCAACTTAATTACTTCCGGATTCAATGTGTTACAAGCACAAGACAAACCGCTGTGGCCGCAAGAGCGGGAGACTGATGAGGAGTGTTTGCCATTTGATGACTGAATTTTCCTTTTTATTTATTTATTTTGTAGGTAGATGGCTTATGTTAGGACTGGGAGCTAGTGAATTTTGTTGATCACAATGTTGTTTTTTTTAATATCAGGTGATAACAATATATATCACACTATGAACCAAATAACTAAATCTGTCAAATGTGAACGCTCTGTGGGTCATTACACAAATGTGTAATCATCAGCAGGTTATTTAGATTTAAATATTGATTTCCTATCATACTTTAAACATAACAGACGCACTGAAGGAACATGATGCAACAGTTTTTCCTACAGAAAACTATGAAAAAGTCTGTTGACTAAGCTAGGAGCTAAAAGCAAATTCTCTGAATTTCTTCTCATAGTTTAGATCGTTGCTGCTGCTGCTTTGTTGTTTTTTTCTGGAGAATTCTGGTTTATTTCTTTAAGAAATAACTGTGAATAATCTAAAATCTTTTGTCATCCATTTGCGGGACCCACAATCAGTGTCTGAGTATATGTTAATGGATAAACGAATGCTGTAAGTAAATGCTTCACAGGGAGCTCACACAATGAAGAGATGCTTCCCATGCAAAGGCTGATACATCAAGGCTTACACTTGATTTTCCAGTCATTTTTCTCCCTTTTTATGTGTTAGAATAATGTGGCTGGCTGTGAAATAATGCAGTGTACTGTTTTGCTGATTATGGAGACCTGTTGCTGGGAGAATCCTGAAGACAAAATCAAGATATGTCTGGTGTGGAAAACAGGCTGAGCTGAGACAGAAACTATGTAGTATAACTCTTATATGAGTCCTATGAATCTTGTCCTATGAGTCAAGTGAGCCACCGTTCATATTTCTCTAGTCACTGAATTTTCAATGCACGACTTACAAGACTTACGGTAGCAGGGCTGGAAGGCTCCTGCAACCACTGAGAATCTGTGAAGCTTCAGGAAAAATGATGTTCTACCTTCTGATGAATGCTGACTGTGCTCATTTGGAAATCCTCACAAATAATAGAAAATACAAAAGCCTACATGACCTCATTTCCTGATTTTGACTTTTGATCAAACCTTTTCCTCCTTAGAGTATGTTTCCTTCTTAATATTATCCAGTTCTAAATGAAGTACTACCACTCAAAAAAAGTGAAAATACTTCATATCTTCAGTGACAGTAGTTTTTGAAGTACCTAGTAGGTACAAGAAGGAATGGCAAAGTAATAAATTAGGGATCCGGATTTATTGTCATTCAAAGTCAGCTAACTGATCTCTAGATTAGCCATTTTTACACAACTCATAAGTGGATGACTCAAAAACTATACAGTAAAAACACTTCATATTTTCAGTAGTAGTACTCTTTGAAGTACTTAGTAGTTATTTGAAGGAATGGTGAAGTAATAAATTGAGCAACAGGATTTAATCTAAGCCAAACCTAGATAAGTCATGTCAGACTTACACTTTTTATGATTTTTCACAAGTGTTTTAATAAAAAAACATATAGATAAAACAATTGATTTTTTACAAAAAACTTTTTTTTTTTGAGTGGTAGTACTTCATGTAGTACTATAACATTAGTGTGTAACAACAGCGCTGTCTCCAAATCAACACATTTTATGAATCTGTCTGTTGCTGCTTTAAGTGAAGCAGCTTTATCCTCCAGTTCTGACTGCATCCTGTTAGAAATCTCCACGCGTTCTGTAGTTTCATCAGACAAACTAAACGCTGCACAAGTGAAATGACCGCAGTGGTGGGTGGTTTTCTTGCATATGTTTTGTTTAGCTCATGTGCAGACGGTGGAGTAAAAGAAATTCACCAGAAGGGCTAATAAACATGACTAAGATGACACAAACATTTACTCTCCATGTGGTGACTAACCCTCTAACTTTTACTCGCCAAACAGGAGAAATTAGCTCATTTATTTTTGATGGCCCGTGATCTACATGGAGACATGATCGCCAATGTTTTTAAAGAGCTCTTTGAAAACTGGCAAGAAGCTATTGCAGAAGCGTGTCATGTGCTTTCAGGATGCTTTTAGGCTTGCGGTGTCCACACACTGGATCAGTGGGCAGGATGGTGTCTGTCCCTGAGGACCCCTCTTCTGCGCCGTTGTTTGTAGATTTTGGCTTAGTGTTTCTCAATGGATAGAAAATTACAGCCAATGATTTTTCCTGCTATGTTGATGACCCTTTGCAGCATCTTCTTCTACTTCATGGTGGTGTATCCAAACCGAGCTGTTAGTCCACTAGTAAAGATGCTTTCAATAAGCCCCCTGTAGACCTGAGTGAGGGTCTGGTGCTCGGTGCTTCTTCAGCAGTCCTGATGAAGTACAGCCTCAGCTAAGCTTTCTTTACGGTGGCCCAGAAAGTTTACAACGTAACACTTTAAATTCGCAACACAATACATGACAATTTGTCACCACATTTAAAAAATTAACTCACAACATTAAAAAAACCAAATCAACAAGAAAAACATCAACTCACAACACAGAAGGTCGCAGCACAACGTTTTAGATTCACAACACATCATAATTAGTCACACACAAAAATTTACTCAACATGAAAAACTCAAGTCAACACCAAAACATCAACTCACAACACAACACATTATGTCAAAAGTATTCCTGCAACAGAAGTTTGACCTACAATGGAAGCTGCACTACTTTTATTCTGAAATTTCCATCCGGCTAAGCGCTAACAGAAAGTTATGTTGCAGTTAACAGTAGTGAGCTGTGTCACTACTCTATCTGCATGCAGGACTCTATCTGTTTCACCACTCACGCCGCATGCGCAAACCATACGTCACTTCCTGTCTTTGCCTACTTCGCGGGACTATCAAATAACAGTAACTCCATGGTCACAAGAATGCGTGTTTTTCTTAACAACAAAAAGCTTCTCCCGACTGGATTACAGCACTGAAAAATAAAAATAAAAGAACGTTGCCCAAATGCAACACTGTATATGGCAGGGTTGGCGTGCGGACACAAATGCAGACGGCAATGTTAAATGAACAGTCTTTCATTTATTCAAATAAGTTCTCGAAAAACAAAACACAAATCCTTGAAGGAACAAAAACCACCCGACAACCAGTGCAAGGGAGACGAGGACTTATAACCAGGAGGAGAGGATGAGGTCATTGAAAACAGGTGTGCCAATTAAGGAGGGAGGGAACACACACCAGGACGGAAGTGTCAAGAGACCTGAAAAAGCAGGTGAAACACAGGAACCACAACCAATAACAAAATAAAACAGGAATTGACATCAAACACAACAACAACCAATGTCCTGGGTCCATGACGCCACAGTATAATCGTTTTAAAATTGTATGTATATAATTGTTGGGAGATCCAGTCACAAGTGTACAGTGAGAAGGGCTTTGGACTAAGACAGCCCCCTTGACCCTTGCCATGGTTCCGTGCTGACTGTCAGCTCTGCTGAGACCTTCTTACTCATTCTCACTACCTGTGGTCTGCCTGTGGGAAAGTCCAAAACCCAATTTCTGATGGGTGTTTGGCAGTCAGCTTCTGCAGCCTGATGGTAGTTAAGATTGAGCTGTAATTCAGCAACAATAATCAAGCATTGGTGTTCTTAAGCCTCGTTTCCTGTACGGTCCAGTACAGTTTGATCTGGTTTAGAACAGACTAGGCAGTTCAAGTGAGCGTTTCCATTCAAAGTTGGACTGCCATGGTACATGTGGGGTGAAAAACAATAACAAAAATTGGAAGTCATCCACCAGCTCAATTTAGGCTTTTGCTACTTTGTCTATATAAAGCATTTATTGTTGTTTGAGAGAAGATTGCAGAGAAGAGGAATACAGCTTCTTTCTTGACACTTTCTTTTTGTTGCCAACCAACAGGTTTCAACAGCGGCTCTGCACCAACTGGTTCATTCCATTTTTCTACAGACTTATAATCAGTGGGGATCCATGGTACGGTTTGGTCCAGCTTAATGGGTCAATTTTAGAATGGAAATAGTCAAAATGCCGGACTGGACCGTACCGTACTGTACTGTACTGTACCATTTAGTAAAAACAAGGCATTAGTGTCCAGATGTTGCAGGTGGAGTGAAGTGACAAGACCACTGCATCTTCTGCTGATCTGTTGGGGCAGTGGGCAAACTGATAGGGGTCCACTGATTCATCAACCAAGGACCAACCAAGCTTTTCTGGACACTTTATTCTTGTAAGGGTAAGGGCCACAGGTCTCAGGTTGTTCATCGTTGTGATATTTGAGGTACAGTTTTCTGTGAGAGGGAGATGTGGAAGATGTCTTTGTACACACCTGCTTTTTGCGGGTTCACCTGCTTCAGGGCCCTGAGAACTTGTGTGTGCGACACCTGCAGTGCAGCCTCTTGTGGGTCCCAGGTGGCCTTTCAGGGGACCTCTCTGTTGTGCTGGTCAAATCTTGCGTAGATGTTGTTTAGGTTGTCTGGCAGGATGTCCCTCTTGGCCTCTGACCTGCTGGTGTTTTTCCTGTAGTAGTGCAGAAAATTGATTTGATTCCACAGGCGTCTTGTGATGTTTTCCCTTTACCAGTTCTCACGTTTTTGGGTGTAGCATCTCTTGGCAGCCTTGATGGACTTCTGGAGGTTGTAGCGAGACTGTTATTACCGTATGACGTCTGCTGACTTGAAGGCTGCACATTGTTCATGATATTCTTGCATACATTTGTCTTAAACCAGGGTTTTTGGTGACGAATGATGCAAATAGTTTAGGAGGGTCTATGTATCTGCTTACTGTCTCCGTGTATTCACCAATATTCACTGAAGCTGCTTTGAAAATGTTAATGTTTGTGGTTCCACCAGAGCACTGTCAGTCCATGTCATTATAATCCTGGTTGTGACCGGGTCTACTTTAAGCCTTCTGTTATACGTCGGCTTCAGCAGTATGACTAAAACTTGCTTTTCCCAAGGTGAGGCTCAGGGGTGGCAGCACATGCATGTTTGATGTCGCTGTTGCATTTATTCAGAAGATTGTTTCCCCTGGTGGGGAAGTGACAACCATCACAAAGTCGCCATCGCTTTTTGGGATGATGGTTTCCAGCATGTCCTGCTTCATATCATCTAGCAGTCTTCCCTCCTCTGTTCGACACACGCAGGTAAACGGCGTCAGGACATCCTCCACTTGCATCTTGGAGTTGTAGTAGATGAATTGGTGGAATTTTGGAAGCCTTTTCTGGTGATCACAGTGGTTGAAAACTCCAAGGATGACATGAGAGGAGGTGGTTTCATGTCTGCTGACCATATTGTAGTGCTCTCGAAGTGCAGCGATCTCGTTAGCTGAGGAGGGTATGTAGACTGTGCTCTAAATGATGAACTGTAGTTCCTTTGGTAGGTAGAATTGCCCACACTTAAGAGTTACATTTCTCAGAAGAAAACATGAAGTTTTTTAAAACAGTTTTTTAAATTTGTCTACAGGCAGAAGCTGTCAATGGTGACCATCATCATGTGAACATGTTATACAAAAGAATTTATGGATATCTATAGACATTAATCCACAGATCTGAAGAAAGCAACTGTTAGCAGGGGTCACCATGGAAGGAGAAGAAAGTGGTTCTTTAAGAAGACTATCACTAAAGTAAAACAGCAAAGGTGCAGCAACTAAACTGCAGCAAAGGTGCAGCAACTGCTGAGACGGTTTTATTAGTTTTATTAGTGAGAGAAATGCAGTCACAAATGTGACCTTGTGTTGTGCTAACACCAAACTTTGGACTTAGATTTTTCTAATACTGTGGAATATAAAATAGTTTAGCTTGTTAGTGATAATTTGTCTTGATTCTGAATCTTTTGATTTAACTGCGGTCATAATTTGTCCTTCAGCCAGTGTACTCCCAAACTTTGAAAATTGCGTGCCCAGGATTTTAATAACACTGCTTCTTTTCCTTTCCTCAAATCTGAAACTAAAACATAGTGTTTAGGTCTACCTTCTTTTAATCTGCCATTTTTTTCTAGTTTTATAGTCTTATTGCCATTTATAAGATTTTCTTTTACCTCCTTCTTTTCCTCCTCTGCTAGCTGCTCTATACAGGTCTTCAGAACTCTTGGTAACACGTGGGCCGGTCCCAGTGCTTTGAAAGGCAATTTTTCAAGTTAAATGTACATTCATTTATATTAATTATATTTTTTCAGCAGCTTTTTAATGAACAAAAACTGCTTCATTAACCTAGCAGTACAGGCAAATTCAAATTTACAATAATACAGTATCTATGTCTTCTGAGCATCCAAACAAAGGATAAAAGAGAATTATTCTCAGACAATTACTAAACCTGGAAATAACTGTTTCCTTTTTATTAGTTCCTAGCTAGACAAGTGGAAGTAATTTGATTTTGGCCACGGGCATTTGTCATTGATTGTCTGAGTGGATGGACACACTGCTCAAGTGTTAAAAAACTTAAGAACAGAAGCTTAAACACAGAGGCTAAAACACAGAATCAATGAGAAAAGTTAAAACTAACAGAGAAAGGTTCAGTACCAAATAGAAAAAGAGGAAAAACACCAGGCACATTTTTTAACTTGAACAGAACATTTGAATGAAAATCAATAACGAAAATCCCTTATTCTTTTCTGTTTTATCCCCAACAGTATATTTCTGGAGCCTAAACAATCAGTGGATCTCTCCACTTTATAATCTTTATAGTTTGTTAATGATTTATAAATATACCTTATAGATACACAGTAGATAACTAACAAGCTTTTAGTTAGCAAGTTATAAATGACTTGTTACCTATATATTAATGATTTCTGACTGCACCTTTTTAATTGGTACTATATCATGAAGAACCTGCTACTAAATTACTTACATATGGCTTGTTAAGAATCAGTTAATATTTTATACATTTACTAAGACATTATTTTAAAGTTGTAGTTCTTCCTCATTAATTAAATGTTAGTAAATGAGGAACATTTCCAATTAACCCTAATCCAAACTGTACATTTATAAATCCTTAACAAACTGTTAAATGTTATTCAAGTCATCTATAACTCCATAACTAACAGTTTAATATTGATTTGTTAACTAGCTATAATGGGTAGTTATTATAAAGTGTTACCAAGAAAAGCTCAAGTTTCAAACATGTTTAAAAGAACAGCACAATTAGTCTCACGCAAAAGGCAAGATAATTATATCAATAACAAAAGCAACAAAACAATCATGTTTGAAAGGGAGAAGGCAGCATTGCTTATTTAAACCTTTCCCTTTAGATCATATTAAAATAACTATCATCCTCTACATTATAAACAGTAGTAGCTTCAAGCCCATAAGAATAATTTGTTGTTGGTTATTTGCTAATATTTTGGCAAAATTATATATTCAGTGAAGTTATATACTCTTACTTGTCCATACTAGGGGGGGCTGTAGAGGGGAACTGTTCAATTCTGGAAAATGTTTTTATATTTTAAAGGACAAGTGTTTTTAAAATCCTTATTCACACTTTTTTATATTAATTAGTGGCATATCTGTTTAAAAAAGTTGAAAAATGTCAAGTTTCAGCAGATCTTGTTCACTGTTAAAGTTCAGAGCGGCTAATAAGAAAACTCTGATGACCCAGCATTCCAGCAGCATTTAAACGCATCACTTATGCACAAATCTGGGAGACGTGAAAAGAGTCTCACATGAGATTTGTGTGTAAATGCAGTTTTGTGTGTGCGTAACAAGTGATTCGTGCATATTTTTTAAAGATTTGTGCGTGTGGTTAGTTTCAAGCTGACGTAATTTTAAGTTGTGCATGTGTACGTTGTACTTCGTAACTTTGCACGAAATGTATTTTATGAGTTACAAATCAAGAATTACGCACGCACAAATCCAAAGTTACGCACAAATCAAAATTACGCACGCACAAATCGGAGTGATAATTATTTCTCTCCATACAAGATGCTGAGAGTTTAAAATCATTACAGTCAGGTGTGAATGGTTGTCTAAAATGGGCGGTGCCTGTCCACAAACTCAGATGTTACAAACATACTTGTTGGCTCCAAGAGTCCCCACATACAAACCTGTCAACATGTACACAATACAACCACAGCTCACACACACATTTATGCATACAAATCAACACACGTAAAACATTTCATTGTGAACCAATTGTGCAAAGGTGAGCTAACACCGGTGCTCAGGTGAATGTCCATATTAAGCTGAGGGGGGTGATGGAATGTAAAAAAATTAATTTAAAATAAAGGAGGTAGAATGTGGGCCATCCCCACACTATGACCCTCACCGAAGCCGCAGCAGCAACTAACACCCCACGGAAGCACAGAGTGCAAGCCCTAGCCCAGCCAGAAGAGCAGCCCTCCCACTGCACCGGGGGGCCCAGTGCGGGGCCCCACTCCCCGAGTGCCGGAGTGAAGGAAGTTTTTACTCAGCCCTGGAACAACTAGGTGAAAAAAGACTAAAGACTATGTATATAAGAGACTGGAATACCATTTTTTATATTTGTAAATAGGGGGCAATCGAAACGAAAGGACTTGTTGGTTTGGTCTCCTACAACACTGAAAGCTCCATTGAAAAGCTCTATTTCTTTCAGAGTGAGAGGAAGTGAAGGAACACTGGCTCGAGCCTCACATCAAGGTGTAGTACAGTCTGTTCCAGCAGGAATATCAGGTCTATTAAAGAGAACAGAGCCACAGGCAAAGCTGTCTGCTTCCTATTTTAGCCCATCACCCTCCAGGAGTTTATATTACAAAGCAAGAGGCGGGGGTGCAGAGAGCAACTGAGAAAGATAACAGAGACAGGCAGATGAAAAGAAGAAACTAATCCCTGAATGAGTACCTCTAAAGGAAAACGTAACATAGATTCAACATTTTCAGCTTTTTAGTGTTTAGCTTGGGCCCTCCAGGCAACTGTTTTTTCCAGAGCTCTAAAACCAAAGTTTTGCATTCAGACCAACTTGCATTAAGGTAAGTACAAATGTGAAATAGAAGTAATGCTAGGACTAGCTTTGCTTACTTTTTTGTTTTAGATTTTAAGCCACATACATTCACCGGACACTTTATTAGGTCTACCTTGCTAGTACCAAGTTGGACCCCTTTTTGCCTTCAGAACTGCCTTATTTCTTGGTGGCATCGACTCAATACGGTTCTGGAAACATTCCTGAGTTTGGTCCATGTTGACATGATAGAATCCCACAGTTGCTGCAGATTTGTCGGCTTCACATCCATGATGCTGATCTCCTGTGCCACTACATCCCAAAGGTGCTCTGTTGGGTTGAGATCTGGTGACTGTGGAGGTCATTAGAGTCCAGTGAACTCAATGTCATGTTGAAGAAACCAGTCTGAGAAGATTCCAGCTTTATGACATGGAGCCTCATCCTGCTGGAAGCAGCATCAGAAGATGGAACACTGTGCTCATGAAGGGATGAACATGGTCAGCAACAATACTCAGGTAGGCTGTGGTGTTGGAACCATGATCAATTGGTACCAAGGGGCCCAAAGTGTATCAAAAAATTTTCCCCCCACACTATTACACCACCAGCCTGAACCGTTGATACAAGACAGGATGGATCCTTGCTTTTATGTTGTTGATGCCAAATTCTGACCCGACCATCTGAATGTGGCAGCAAAAATGGAGACAGTGTTCTTCTGCTGCTGTAGTTCATCTGCATCAAGGTTGGACGTGTTGTGTTCAGAAATGCTCTTCTGCAGAGCTCCGTTGTTACCAGTGTGTATTTGAGTTACTGTTGTCTTTCTATCAGCTGGAACTAGTCTGGTCATTTTTCTATGACCTCTGCAATCAACAAGGAATTTGCAGTCACAGAACTGCTGCTTACTGAATATTTTCACTTTGAGATTGGTGTGGGTAAAAATCCTAGTAGAGCTGCTGTTTCTGAAAAACTCAGACCAGCCTGTCTGGCACCAACAACCATGTCATGCTCAAGTCACTTCAATCACCTTTCTTTCCCATTCTGATGCTTGGTTTGATCTGCAACACATCGTCTGGCCCATGTCTACATCCTAAACTCATTGAGTTGTTGTCATGTGATAAGAAATTTGCATTAACAGGCAGATGGACAGGTGTACCTAATAGTGTGACCAGTGAATGGATTTCTTAATCCTAACTTGTAAAAGTTTAGCTTTTTTCTGCAAACTTAAAAAGGGGAACAAAGGGAATAAGTGAAACATAAATTGTTAAAAATACATTGAACATTTTTATTCATGTGATGTGCTGCAGGTTGACAGAGTCAAACAGTGGTCAACAATGGAGGTTTATCCCTCCAACGCCACATCAATGCCACAAAACGGCAAAAGAAGGTCAGTTTTGCTTTTCTTAAATCAAGTATTTCAACCACTTTCCAAAAAATGAAAAAATATAGAAAATGAAATACTTCAAATTTCTTTACATTGGGCATATTGTAGGTCAGCCATGGTCAAGACATAGAGCGGATGACCTCTGATCAGAAGATCACAATTTTTTGGTCCCCTCCGCCCCTGCCCATGTATTGAAGTGTCTTTGGGTAAGACACTGAACCCCATAATTCCTCCTGGTGGTTTTACAGTTAGGCGAGTAAGTATTTGAACACCCTGGGGTTTCCCCACTTAGAAATCATAAAGGGGTCTGACATTGTCATCTTAGTTGCATGTCCACTGTGAGAGACATAAACGAAAAACCCTGGAAATCACATTGTTTGATTTTTTAAATAATCTATTTGTATGCTTCTACTGCAAAGAAGTATCTGAACACTTGAGAAAATCTATATTAATATTTGATACAGTAGCCTTTGTTTGTGATTACTCAGGTCAAACATTTCCTTCAGTTTTTCACCAGATTAGTAGATACTGCAGGAGGGATTCTGGTCCACTGCTCCACACAGATCTTCTCTAGATCATTTAGATGTATGGACTGTCACTGAGAAACAAGGAATTTGAGCCCCCTCCAAAAATTTGGAGCTGTGGGTTTAGGTCTGGAGACTAGCTAGACCACTCCAGAACCTTGATATACTTCTTACAGAGCCACTGTTTGGTTCTCCTGGCTGTGTGCTTTGGGTCATTGTCATGTTGGAAGACCCAGCCACGACCCATCTTCACTAATGTAAATGAGAGAAGGAGGTTGTTCCTCAGAATCTCTCAATACATGGCCCTGGTTGTCCTCTCCTTTATACAGTGCAGTCATCCTGTCCTATGTGCAGAAAAACACCCCATGGTATGATGCTACCACCCCCATGCTTCACAGTAGAGGTGGTGTTCTTGGGATGGTAATCACCATTCTTCTTCCTCCAAACACAGCAAGTGGAATTAGCACCAAAAACTTCTATTTGTGTCTCATCTGACCGATGACTTTCTCCCATGACTCCGCTGGACACATGCTGGTTTAAGCAGGGCAACCTTTCGTGCCATGCATGATTTAAAACCAGAATGTCTAAGTAGATTTTGCATGATATAGGCTCTTTAAATGACCCTGAATGGAAGACCTCTGCATGCTCAATCGAGATGAGTTAGATTTCCCACTTCATATTTTTCATTCCTTCATGGGTCATTCGATCATGGAAACAGTTCAGAAAGACTCAGAGTGAGCTGTGCAGCTTCATCACCCACATTCTGACATGAAATGATTTTGTTTGGCTTTTTTCTTAGGCTAATGCACCAGATGAATAAAAGGAACATCACAAATCTGGCTCTTTTAGCATCTATACAGTATGAAGGTCCAATCTCATATTTCCTATTCAGAGTCATTATGAAGGCTCCCGTCACACTCTACAGTATAACAAGCTGCAGGCCGCGTATACACCTCATGCAGACAGCTTTTTATCATGTCTTTGTAGTTTCATATCACAGTTTTCTCATATATGGTCTCCTTCCTCAGCAGCGTTCCAGCGGCTGGAGCGGTGTTTTCATCCACCGTTTTCCTCTATTAAAGCATATAAAAAATGAAAGCCCCGCCCTGCTGCCTCACCAAATTTGACCAGAAATTTCGCCCATTCAGATCAACCAGAAAGGTTACCGCCCCCTGAGTGACAAAAACACCCCCTGAAACTGGAGGAAAACTGAGTGAGTGAAAAAAAAAAATGAGCGCATGCAGTGAGAGCTCTGTGCGCTCAGTTAGGACTGTGCGGTGCAGTTGTAAGATACGCTCACTCAGTTATCAAATACGCACTGTTAAATTAATGGCAGAGATGTGACGCCATACTAGTACAACAATATTAAAAAGATGAAGCCAGCGAGCAAAAAAATGTAATGCCATGAGACAGTTATGGCTAAAAGTGTTGATACAGGAACATTTCCAAAATGACTTTTATCTTATTGACAGAAACTGGAACCACCGTGCACAAAAACATTGCTCACTTTATAACTTTTTAAAGAGTTTGTTTGAGGGTAAATTGTCTAGACTCCAGCTTTCTTCCACCATCCAAAATGATGCTTCATAGGTCAATTGTTTACTCTAAATTGTCCATAGGTGTGAATATGAATGTGTATGGTTGTGTGATTGTGGCTCTGTGACAGACTGGGGACCTGTCCTTGCCAAACCAGCCTGGACCTACCGTGCCTTTGCCCACGTGTAGTGACCCCGAAAGGGGCAAAACAGATTTGGAAAATGGATGGATGGATGGATGGATGATAAATTGTCTAAGCTAAAAAGTACAAATGTCAGAAGTCAGCGCTCTGTCTCCCCCTCTGGTCACCAAACGGGTGACATGTCTGCCTGCTCTTTCAATAAACCTGCTGCAAGTGGAACCAGCTGTCTGCCCGTTTGTGACAACAAAAAAGTCAAAGAATAAAAGCAGCCAAAACTCTTGACCTTGTTCACCTAACCTGTATGTGATTTCCTCACCAATATAAAATATTTCCATGTGAATTTAAATGAACTGTTGTGAATGTGAAGTTACTTTATGGAGGTGTGAATAAATTCATGATTTTAGGAAGGTTAGAGTTACCTTCCTGTGAATAATTGGTGCAGGTATCAGCAAAGAATTCACTGCAAGAAAAGACAAGGATTTTAACTACTGACATTCAGACGTTCTGGCCCTTCCTTTATTTGATCTTTTTTTCCGTTTTAACACTGCACATATACAAAACACACACACTAGCGCTGTGTCATGGTATTGAATACACAACAAATCCCTCATCTTCAAATCATGGAATGTATGCCTTTATTTGATCTTTCACGTGTTAGTATTTGTTGATGTTAGTAATATTTTCATTTAGAACTTATCAAGTACACTCAGTTTGACAGCTACTGTAGTTTTATATCTCATAATATAAGGCATAACAACGGACTGTCTGCCTGTTTGTGATAAGTACCCTGCCAGACCCACATTGGAAAATGCAAATGAAAAAGTTGAGATGATCTCCATAGTTTTTTTCTCCATTTTGCTTCACAAAACTCAGTTTATCTTTCTTTTTATCCAGTGATAAAATCGTACTTTAATCTGATGGTCCAACTGCAGTTCCTTTTCAGAATATTTAAAACGGACTAACTTGATGCTCTACATAGTTACAACCACTGAATGTGCTGATGGAAGATTATATGATCTGACCAAAGCATATTGTCAAAAATTCAGAGCTAAAGCTTAAGAATTGTGCTTTTGAGCCTCAGAGAAAATGTAAAGCAAATGTTTGTGAGAGAAGTGAACGAAAAAAGTTGACCAAGCTGTCTGTTCTGCTTTAGTGAATTAAAAAAAGAAGTGTAAATAAATAAAGCTTATCCCATTAAAAACTAAATGTGTATTAAATAGCTTTTCCCAAATATTCAAGGTGAACTAATTTTATTTGACCAAAAATAGTGCAAAAATAGTTAGATGTCATTCAGATTTTTTTTCCTTTGATAAAGAAAGCAGCTGAATGAACAGATTCCAAGAATATGCCTTTTATATTTTCTGCAAACACTTCTAAGATGCATTTCCAATCCCCACAGCTATTTACAACCATGTTTGATTCAAAGAAAACATGCTTTATTTATTTGCTTCCTCCTCTCAAAAATGTTGTCATATTTTCCAGCAAATGTCTCCCAGCTGACCTCTCCCTGTGTAATCGCTTTTGAGTCTTTGTCTTTGGCACAGAAGGATCATGAAAATCATTCCTCAGCTTTTCCCTCCTTAGAACACATCCCTCAGTCTTTAGGTACACTTACCCTGAAGGCTTCTTTGGTCTCCAGTCAGCAGATTTTGATTCATTTCCTGCATGAAAACTTTGCTTTTTGTGCAAAAATCTTATTGAGGAAATTAATTTGCTGGCAGTACAGTTATTAATGAGCAGAACAGCCGATTGCCTTAAACAGCAGTTAACTACTTAAACAAAAAAAAACAAAAAAACAGCTGAAGTAGGATGGTCTGAAAACATCTCACTTTCTCATTTCTTCTGAGAAACATTAGCAGAGCAGTAGCTTAAATCATAAGACTCAACACATTTAGGATTTTCAGAAGATAAGATGAAAATGATTGACAACAGCTATCAACTGCGGTATTTAAAGGATGATTGAATGTGCACTGTATTTGTTACCAAACTGAGCTTGTAAGAGAGCAGGAAGGTTGCAAATTCAAATCAAAAGAAAATAAAACTATTGGTGGAAAAGGCATGTTGGGAGGAGCTTGCTAAAAATAAAAAGAAGGTCAAAGGTGAAGTATTGGATAGATGGGGGGGTCAGTCAAAGAAATGCTCTTGGCCAATACAAAGTGTCAGTTGCAGTGAACTGAACTGAAATGAGCAAATAACTGAAAGACCAACTCATGACACTCGAGAGCCAATCGCAAAAACCGGTGACACATCTATGGTAAAAATCTGACACAGACAGCAAGGAAAAAAAATGACAGACTTTGAAAGTTATGTCTAACTACCTCTATACCTGCCCTTAAGCCCTGATCTTTGTCTCTGGCATTCCAAATATATTTACATGAGCAGAAAAGGTGCACTTTTTTTGTTACCTTTTTTCATGTTAACAGACCCTTTCCAAAAAATTAAGAGTATGATGGAAAAGTGCATTTGTTTTCTTCATTCTATAAAAAAAGCACTTAAACAGAGGTTCTGGCCCAACTGTTTAACTGTTTTCAAGTATTCATTTGTTTTGTTTTTTTACATAAATTAAGGTTCCAGATCATAAAACCCACAGAAAAAGAATTTTAGAAAATTAGAAATCTCCATTTACTTGTCAGTTTTTGAAAAAAACCCATAAAGACAGAGATTATGATCACATCAAATCAATCAAAAATAAAGAATTTTCCCAAGGTTGTGCCCATCTTCAATCCTTCAATAAGGAGAGGCCAGGTCCAGGAAGACGAAATTTGAATCTCCATTCAGATCTTAAATAGAAGTCCTCTACAACATTCTGGTAGACTGCTGCAGGGATTTTGGATTAAAAGACATTAGTGTTTACCAACACATTGGGATGTTGCAGCCCAAATCATGACAGACTGCTGAGATTCACACTGAACCTCCAGCAGCTTGGGTTCTGCTCCTCACCAGTCTTTCTACAAACCCTTGGACCTTGATTCCCAAAAACGGCAGACTTTCAAACAGGACCTTGGACCTCTGGTCAACAGTCAATCTTAAATTAGAAGATTCTGTTTGTGGTGGTTAGCTGCATAAAGACACTCATCCACCAAAGAGCTGTCCAAAGTCACCAGATAGAAGATTACAGACCTCCACAAGGCTGGAGGGGGCTAGGGGGCAATTGTCAGGCAGCTTGGTGAAAAAAGATCCAGTGTTGGAGCAATTCTTATAAAATGGAAGAGACTAAACATGACTGTCAATCTCCCTCAGACAGGGGCTCCATGAAAGATCTCACCTTGTGAGGTCTCAGTGATCCTAAGAAAGCTGAGGACTCAACCCAGAACCACTTAGGAGCTTGAATAATGAAATACTCAGAAATGCTGTTTTAATCTTTAATTATTTTAATATATGTCCTACATCATCAGAAAAATGCTACAAGAACATTTTAAAAACAACAAAAACAGAGTTTTCATTGGAGTGAGTCTTTAAAGGACAAATGAAATAGGATGAGTTCTCTTCAGGTTCACAACACTGTGTCATGTTTCTAATTCTGCAATATGTAGTTTTAAACTTTAAACATGGAACATGGGCTTTTGGAACAATATGATTTTTGTTGAGTTTGCAGACATCCTGCAAAAAAGCTATGTCAACAAACACATGATAATTAACCAAAAATATTAAAGACAAATCACACAAAAAATACAGAATCTAATAATACACCATTTCCATTATAGCCCTCCAGGCCTCATCAGCTACTGAAGTATTCAATCTGTTGGTCCTCTAAGCCTTTTGAGACTCTGAAGTAACCCGTGTGTTTTTTTATTCTAATTCCATAAGTAAAACACAAAGATCAGGGTCAACACATCTAATCATTATGTAACCATTATCAACTTAATCATTATCAAACCATTATCAAAGTTAAATTCATCAAAACCCCATGAACTGCAGCTTTTCCTTCATTACAGCGGCTTCATTCACTGCTCATCTCCCACCACGCTCGGATCTGTGTAAACACATAGCAAACACTCAGACCGGAGAGCACACTCTTATCAAACAAATGACACTTCAATAAAAACAAAACCTGATGAAAGAAGCTCTCTGGCTGTCAAGACATTTTGACATATAATCCCAGTCTGGGAGAATGGGAGCCATCACTCTCCATCTTCAAGTTAATCTAAATATCCGGCAGTTTTAATAAGTAGTTTAAAGAGAGTTACATTTACGGCGTATCATCAGAAATGCTGCTGAATAGCAGATAAGAGCAGCAGTTTGCAGGGAGAATGTCGGTCTTTGTCCCTGTGGCACTGCATCCTGACATTGATTTTCCAAAAGGGCTATAATTCAAACTCTCTCAGAAACCTAGGCTAGATGTGGGCTGGAGTCCACCTTCCCCTCAGCAAGATCACTCAATTCACAACCCTTTACAAATGAATTATTGACTCAGGGAGGCTTTTCTGCCAATCAGAGGCTTTCATTTACATGTGGAGCTCTGCTTTCCAAAAAGCCATCTGCTGAGAGGCGAGCCTGAAGACAGAGACATCAGGAGTGAGGGTTAACGTCAAACAATGTTGTCATGGAACAAATTAATGCTGCACAACTTTTGTAATACCATCTGAAACATAATTATTAACATTTACATTAAGGATGCTCACAGGTGGATGTGGAACCAGGAAACAAGAGATGAAGGGGATTTATTTTGAGCTAACAGGATTTCGCTTGTGAAACATGTTTTGTGTCCAGTTGGACAAAATCTAAACCCTGTCCGTCCAAAAGAGTTTCCTCTTCAGATGAACATGAGCTGCCAAACTGCCAGCAGTTTTATCCTCACTATTTAAATGGGAATATTTCATTGTGATCATATAAAATAAAACTTAAGCAGACTGGTAAACTTATCATTTTGGAAGTGACCACCCAAGAGTTTGAATGCATAAAGATTTATGCTAGGACTGGCCAATTAATTGATTTCATTGATTAGGTCAAATTTGTTGTTTTAGATTATTTCTTTTTGGGAAAATTTAGATTGTATTTTTTCCAGCTCTCTGCTTTCTTTGGCTTCGTTGTCTGAAGTAAAGTCAGCTCGCTTGTCTCTCGCAACAAGCAGACAGGAAAGCGGCAGCAAGCAGAAGTGCTTCTTCCATGAGGCAGAAGAGAAAAAAAGGCTTGTTGTACAAAATTTACAAGCAAATGCGACATGAAAAGAACCTCCACTCATGTAGCTTCTGTACACTTCTCTGTGTAGCATTTAGCTTATCAACCGGTTCGTAACTTATGATCAGAGGTTTATAATATACCGACAATGAATCAGGTGATTAAACATCCTTAAGAGACAGTAAGTCACAATGCTATGTATTTAGATAGTGTTTTAAACTTGAGTGTAGCATATGCAGAAAATAAAAATCAAAGATATGCAGATTATTTTCATCAGAAAAGTCATTTACTTAAATCACGTATAAAAAGAAAAGTGCAGACTATTTTCATTTGAGATCATAAGTCATGAATTACTCCTTAGGGAACCAAGTCAGGTGATGTGATTAAAGCTTTTGACCAAGATGGTATTCTATCTTCAGCTGCCTGAAAAACAGCCGTCCTTCTGGTTTGAACAGAGCAGACTTTGTTTGTCAGGTCCAGTGCCCTTCAGCTGATATAACAGCAAGGAAGTTGAGCTGGAGTAGTCTGGAGAGCATAAATCACTGCTGAAAATCAGGTCAAAGTTGACCTAAGAGTCAGTGGTAGATCCCAGGCACCATATTTTCTTGAAATCATGTTCGACTTATATTACATCCATTAAGGGCTCAGATGTACGTGACCACACACTTCTCCAAGTCGTTCGTGTTGGCGATTACCTTTGCCTTGGTCAGGTCCGGTGGACCTGTGGTTTAACATATATTGAACAACATACTATCTTTTTACAGGATGAGGTTCCTGTAAAGTCTCGAGCATACAGGGTCTCTCCCCTGAAAAAGAAAATCATTGAGGAACATGTATACAAATTGTTAAAAGAAGACATCATTGAACCATCACAGTCGGACTAAAAAATGCAGCTGCAACATTCCAACGATAGATGGAAAAGGTATTGAGTGAGCTGAGAGGACGGATATATTTTGTATATACACTCCAAAACAAAGCAAGCCCATATGAAAGATTGACTGCTGTGTTCGGAATACTCAAGGCCGAAAGGCTAACTTTGAATATGTCTAAAGGCCACTTTTTAGGGAGAGAGCTGCGGTTCTTGGGACGCATGGTGTCCAAAAAAGGGGTGGAGGTGGAGCCAGAGAAAACACAAGGAGTAACAGATTTCCCTACTCCCACTGACGTCAAGTCACTCCAACATTTCTTAGGTTTAGCTGGTTTGTCTCATAAGTTCAACCTCATTTCGCTGACATTACAGCTCCTTTGAACCACCTGAAACACAAATCAATGGAGTGGAACTGGACCCATGAATGCCAACATAGAGAAGAAAGGTTAGAGCAGGCCTTAAAAGCTCCTCCAATTTATTTATTCCACCTCAGAGAAGGAGTCTTTAGCAGTAGTGTGGGCTGTAGAAAAGTGGCGGCACTATTTAGAAGGACAAGAGTTTACGGTTTATACAGACCATGCAGCTCTATCATGCACCTTTACTTGTCCAAAAACATAATCTAACTAGTTGGATCTTGCATCTCCAACAATTTTGTTTCAAAGTTCACTACAGAAAGGGGTGCCTCAACATGGGTCCTGATGCACTCTCCAGAGAAGTTGAGCCGTTAGTCATCAGACCGGAGTCGTAGATGTACTCAGGCAGCAAAAATTCAACTCCTTGTTTAATAATTATGGCCAAACTTTTTACGATTTACCTGCCACATTAGCTGAAATTACACAAGAACAAGACAAAGATCCAACAGTCTGTGATTTATGGCAATTCAGTCTTACCACCACCCCGTCAGATCGCATAGGTTTTGTGTCACATCAGGGTGTGATATACCGAAGGGCTCCATTGAAAGACCAAGGCTTGAAATACCAGTTGGTGGTTCCCAAGTCCCTCATTTCTGAATTCATCAAGTATTTCCATGACAACCCACCAGGGGGGCACTTGGGCCAATTGAAAATGCTCTTACAGGTCTTAGAGGTGGTCTGGTGGCCTAATGTTAGGAATGGTAAATGACGTATACTTATATCTACCTTCCCATGGCACAAGGCTCTTCAAAGAGAGATTTTCACTCACTGAGGTGTTCTCAAACAGTTACTCTCTGATAGGGGTCCTCAGTTTACAAGTCACCTGATCAAGGAGCTTTGTAATGCGGGGGGGGGGGGTGTTTACCAGAAGTTGACTACCAGCTGTTATCCATAGACAAATCTCAAGGAGAGATTTAATAGAACCATCAAAATCATGATAGCCTCATTTGTTGGCCAGTACCACAACATGTGGGATCAATGGCTTCCCCAATTTTGTTTCACCGTTAACTCTGCCCAGCAAGAAACAACCAGCAGATTGGCCTACTACAAAAAATGACAATGTTGTCATCTTTTGTAGTAATTTTAAAATAATTTGACATTAAGCTGTTATATTAGTGTAACGCTAGCTCATTTGGCATCTACTGAGGTTTTATAGGCTATATAAAGACCAACAATGCACTTAACATAATTTATAGAGACTCTGGGTAGCTCCAAAAGACATCTTGTTAACTCTAGATGCTCAATTTCCATGTAAACAACATAACCAGAAATTATTGAGCAGTCAAGGGCCGAACGCGGAAGTAGGTTGTGCATAGGGCTAACCTAATAGGCTAATTCTAAGTTAACTTAGTATTTTTGCAATGTACTAGCTTTCTTGGCTATTTAGCATATTTTAAGCATTTTAAATTTTATGCAATCTTTGCGATTTTTTTCACAAAATTCTTCAAATTGTTTGTGCATTTTTAACACCTATGCAATATTGGAATCAAAATGTTCAGCACGTTCAGGAGATAAATGCATATACGCTTTATATTTATACCTTTTAGGCATTTTAAAATTGTAAGCATTTTTTGCGAATTTTCAAGATTTATTCAAATTCTTTGTGCAATTTCTGTAACTTAAAGTCCTTTAGCAACTTTAACATTATGCAAATAGCTTTAGAATTTTCAGCAAACTGCTTCAGCTTATTTGGCGACAAAATTCAGCAAACAGCATTCACATTATAGCATTATCACAGGTAGTGCATCCTTTCTAGTTTGAGTTTACAGTTGGATGACATTAAAGTGTGTTCATACTATTCAAAAATATCTGTATACAATTTAATTTTCTTCAAAACATAAGAAGATTATTTTAATGTTTTCTACATAGTATTTGTCAATGATTCAGACTAAAAGGTAAGTGACTGACAGCCTTCCTCATAGGGGTCCCACGGCACTTTTTAGCTGTCCCAGAGAGAAAAAAACAACTCATCTGTGATAGAAAATAAAACACTTTATAGAATGTGGGAAAATAAGCAGGGAGCAAAGACATCTGAGTCACTTAAAACAATTGTTTTTATCTTGTGTTTTTGTTAAATATTATTTTTAAAATAACACCTATAGTTTTTTTTTTAAATAATGTAAAAATTGTGCCTGACTAGTAGATTTTTTTCATCTACCGGCCAACTTGACTGGTAAGGAAAAATGAAATGTTGACAAGTGGTTTTGAGACTTTAAACTTGGATCGTGAACCACATGCACCAACATCTGTTTGAAGGTTGTAGCTGCTGAAAGTGGGAGTACAACAAATTTGTTTCAACAGCTGACACAGACAGGAAGTGTTTCTTTTTATAAGATGCTTAAGCTAGCTGTTGCTCACAAAACATCTGCTGCATTAATCTACAATTATGTTTACAGCTTGTATTTAATTGAACTTTGTTTGAGAGTCTTTCCAAAGGAGATGTTAATATAAAATAGCTTTTGTTAAATATATTCTGTCGTTTATATTGATATCTTTTAAAGAAAGTAAAAGGAGGGAGAAAAAAAATGATTAAAGTCGAAAATCAAATTTGGTGTGAAAAAATGTTGAGTTTTAGATTTTATTTTTTGGCCATATCTCCCAGCTCTAGTTTATGATCAAGACACATCACTAAAAAGAAGCGCCTGCATGGGGAGAGCATATATGGTTTTTTGGATAGTTTCTCGCTGTTTTTGTTTACTTGAAGTCGACGAGTGATAAGATGGGCTGACAGTTCAAAGTAGAGTCCCTGCTGAGCTCCGAAACCTAGAGTTCAGCCGCTCTGCCGCCACAGTAATGATTCCTCCTCTCTTGTTGTCAGGCTTTTCAGCTTTATAATCAATTTTTAATGTCACTTTTTAACTGTTTCATTTTTAATTTGTTTTTTAATACATCTGTTTTATTTCACATCTCTTTGAAATGAAAGTTGAGAACATTTTTCCTATGTTTTCATTGCTTTCTTTGTTTTCATTGCATGCATTGGAGAAACCCTCCTCACATAACAATTGGGAAAAAGCTCAACACTTGTGCTGCACAACAATAAGGGCTTGACAAAGCCTAAAGACGCCCCTGCTTTCAGTTCCTGAACTGTCAAAGATGTCTTCTACTTCATCCTCTCTATGGAAGTCACATGATCGGATCCTCTCGGTAACATCTGCCTGGTGAGGCCCCCCCGATGCCTCTGTGAGTGACTCAAGCAGGTAAGGTATTTCATGAATTTTCTTCTGTCATGTTCTGCTTCTTGTGTTGTGGTTTTTTTTCAGCTTTTTCTTGCTTCTGTGCAGGCCGCTCTGATTTCCCCCCATTTTCTTGTGGATTCTGCTAGCAGTCACAGCTGCCCCTCCCTTCAGTTATTAGGTTCTGTGTATTTAAGGGACTCTGTTAAAGCCCTCACTGTCAGCTCGTTTTGTATCCTGGCTAGTTTTCTGAGCTTTATGTTCCTGTTTGTTTACTGGTTTTGGGAATTATACCCCTTGGACTTTGCCTCCAATATGCCTGTGACTCTTTCCTGCACCTGGGTTTCTTCATGCTTGCTCAACCGTGATGTCTTCAGCAAAGAAGGGATGGCTGGATGATCACCTGGATGATCACCTGGATGATCACCTCCCATTGAAATAGACATTGAATCATACAGACAAGCAGGCGCCAAAAATAAGTTTCTGATGATGCCCTCAAGATCAACAAAGTCAACCCAGCAATCATCCCTCAGAGTGATAAGCTGGACAAACCACATAGAAATCACTGTCAAAGGCCAACTTGCTGCATCCTGCTTGTATTACTGTCGTGGTGAAACAGAGTACAGATCCGGCTGACTCTGTGTTCAAGGCAGGAAGAACAGCGCATCTTTGTGAATTAGTCCATCCTTCAGGTAACCTTCTGCTCAGCCTCAGTCAGCAGGAGGACAGGCTAAATTAAGCCCAGTAAGCCCTAAGTCTCAGAGCCAATGTGTATCAGAAGAAAAGTTCTGATGTGCCGGAGAACTGCTCCTCATATGTCACACTCAGATCAGAACAGAACAACATACAGTAGGCTTCAGCTCTGTTTGTGGAGATCTGGGGCCTTATGTATCAATGTATGGACATGCTTTTGTGCCAGCATGATTATACAAATTTGTAAATTAACTTCTGTTGTTTTTTTCCCCCTTTTTCCATTAAAGGTTCTTGTTAATGCTAAACAAAAACGCACATATTCATGAGCAACTTTGATGCAGATCATGGAGGCATCAGCAGAGAAAAAAGTAATTTTAGAGTACTATGAGGTTAAAGCGCAGCTGAAACCTTTAATATGTCAAAAATGAGGCTTTATTTCCATCATTTACTCTTCCAAAATAACAGGAAATAAAATAATGGCTGTGCAAAAGTTTGGGCACCCTGCAGAATTCATAGTATGCACCGCCTTCTTTGGAAAAGCTGAGACCTGACAGCGTCATGGATTGTTCAAAATCATGGTTTGCAAAGACCAGGTGATTTCAAGTATCAATATGACGTCACCCCAACAATCAGCATCATGGGTTCTTCCAGCAGTTGTCCAGAACAATGAAACTGAAAATAGTTTAAGCTTTTTTTTTACTGCCAACTGTCCTGCATTTGTGTCCACACACCAAATCCTGACATCACAAACCTGCCAAAATGGACGCAGCAGACAGCGGGGCAATAGGGCCGGCGATTGCCCAACAGGATTAGGAGATCCAATACCAGGGGGAACAAATGGATTGCCTCCACCAGAATGTGGTGAAGATTTTCGGTCGGATTGAGTGGCAACTGGCTGTTTTCGGCGATCAGTTGACCCAGCTTGTGCAACAAATGCAGCAGCACCTCCAGTCAGCGCCATGGTCCACGACACGCCTACACCGGCACTGCCGCCTGCCTAGCCGGCTTCTGGAACAACGCCATGGTCTCCACCGGAACAGTGGTCTGGTGATTCGGGTGACTGCCGATGGGGTGGATGGAGAAACCTATGCAGTTAGCACGTAGTCAGCTCCCGTTGGCCGAGCAGGAACGACAGAGGCGGTCAAGTGAGGGCTTCTACTGCTGTCAGAGGCCATTTGGTCAGGGACTGTCAGCCGCGCCCAAACGCACCTGCTTGTCCCTGAAGGTGGGCAGAATGATAGTGCGTAGAGACTGAAGGCAGTTTACAGAGGCATCCATGTACAAAACATCACAATGTCCAACACAGGAAGGAAGGTTGCAGATAGCAGTTTACAAGATTTCAGGGAATATGATGATTTATTTCTGTAATAAATCCTAACTTACAGACCAAATTTGCAATATGTGGCTAGAAGGATAAACTCTGATCTAACAGATACTGATAATGTACTCATGGATTAAACTGACTATGGACTCACCTACGACAGTTTGTAGTGATGGAATTACCTCTGGTACTTTGCATTTACGGGAAAATATCATAACTTGGTTTTCTCAGCTTTTAACATCAGTTTTACTGACTGCAAACAACACTGAACAACTGAAAAGGCAGACAGCAAATATTCAAAAGCCTGGGTGATTGAAGAAGAGCAGTTGACAGGGGTTATATCATCAGCATACAAGTGTACATCACATTTGACAGGTTGACACATAAATTATTAATATATTTACAGCAAATAAAATAGGACCTAAAACTGAGCCTTGACGCTCTCCTGTAGGTATTTTAACTACATTCTTTTGACTCCTGTAACTCCTCCATCATTGACACAAATAATTTGGAGAAAAGCAGCCCTGCACTGATATGCCACACTTTACACTTTTGATTCGGTCCCAGCCAAAAATGCCTTTGCATTATGATGCAACACTTTACATTAGTGATGTGCTGCATATTGGTGCAAAGCCACTTTTCTCCGCATCAGAATCAGCTGATTCATGTTGATAGTGTAAAAGGTCAAAGATTTACAGTATGCCAAAGAACGTGTGTTATTTAGGTTTTGTCAGCAACATCTCCGCTGTTAAAGGGCTAAGAACAATAGAGCTGGACCATTTGAACATATTGTGCCCTATCTAACAGTCTGAATGCTTTTTTAATAAAAGTGATTGATCTGCTGTAGCAAAAGCCTTAGACATTAGAAACGATTAAAAACCGTACCAACTATAAGATCATTTAAGACCTTAAGAGCAGTAGTAACTGTCCTGGAATTCTTCCTAAAACTTTCTATATTCAATTGAAATCTAAAAACACCTTCAGTAGATCACTAACTATTTTTTCAAGGGTTTTTCCAAGAATGAACAGTTCAGAGAGAGGAATGTAACCATTTACAGTGCTCAGCATAAATGAGCATAAGAAGCACTAATGTAATCAGTAGTGTGATGAACAAAAGGACAATCTACAAACTTTCCACAAGGATTTGTTTTATTGAACACTTATTTAACTCCAAAACATGTAATGAAGGTGAATAATGTAACTAAGATCACAAAATCTTCAGTTTGGTTGAAACAAAAATGAATCCACCCTGCATCAAACACTACTACATCTAGAAATTTGTATGAGCACCGTGGTTTTTAAGGACAGAACCAAGTCTTCCAGGGATGGAATGAACAATTAGGAGACAATTCACAACATCTTTCTTTTTCCATTCCTCAAGAATAACTTCTTTCAGTACCTGATGCTGGATAGAGAGTGATGCTAAACTTGTTGCTTCTGAATTCCCCATATGGATGGATTAGATTCAGATCAGGAGACAATACAGTGCTCAGCATAGATGAGCACACCCCACTACATTTTTCAGGAACCCTTTAGTGATCTTTCAGAATCAACATTTTCTTTGACATTTTATACTACAAAATACTCACACAAGTGTGGGCCATTGATTGCAAACAAGACTTGTTAATTTGCAAACACAGAAAAGTGATTTTCCCAACTAATTCATTCAAGCTCCTGTTGCAAAAATGAGTACTCTGCAACTATAGTTAAGATTTCTGATTCCAGGTGGATCGTCTGTGCTCCTGTCTTTGGCCGTGTCCTCGCTTTTGGCTCCTCCCACTCCTGTCTTTGGCCGTGACCTCGCCTTTGACTCCTCCAGCTCCTTTCCTTGGCTGTGACCTCGCCTTTGGCTCTTCCCACTCCTGTCTTTGGCTGTGACCTTGCCTCTGATTCCTCCCACTCCTGTCTTTGGCCGTGACCTCGCCTTTGACTCCTCCACCTCCTGTCTTTGGCTGTGACCTCGCCTTTGACTCCTCCAGCTCCTTTCCTTGGCTGTGACCTCGCCTTTGGCTCTTCCCGCTCCCGTCTTTGGCCGTGTCCTCGCTTTTGGCTCCTCCTACTCCTGTCTTTGGCCGTGACCTCGCCTTTGACTCCTCCAGCTCCTGTCCTTGGCCGTGACCTCGCCTTTGGCCCCTCCCACTCCTGTCTTTGGCTGTGACCTCGCCTTTGGCTCTTCCCGCTCCTGTCTTTGGCCGTGACCTTGCCTCTGATTCCTCCCACTCCTGTCTTTGGCCGTGACCTCGCCTTTGACTCCTCCCACTCCTGTCTTTGGCCGTGACCTCGCCTTTGACTCCTCCAGCTCCTTTCCTTGGCTGTGACCTCGCCTTTGACTCCTCCAGCTCCTTTCCTTGGCTGTGACCTCGCCTTTGGCTCTTCCCGCTCCCGTCTTTGGCCGTGTCCTCGCTTTTGGCTCCTCCCACTCCTGTCTTTGGCCGTGACCTCGCCTTTGACTCCTCCAGCTCCTGTCCTTGGCCGTGACCTCGCCTTTGGCCCCTCCCACTCCTGTCCTTGGCCAAGACCTCGCCTTTGGCCCCTCCCACTCCTGTCTCTGGCCGTGACCTCGCCTTTGACTCCTCCCGCTCCTGTCTTTGGCTGTGACCTCGCCTTTGGCCCCTCCCACTCCTGTCTCTGGCCGTGACCTCGCCTTTGACTCCTCCCGCTCCTGTCTTTGGCTGTGACCTCGCCTTTGGCCCCGTCCCACTCCTGTCTTTGGCAGTGACCTCGCCGTTGACTCCTCCCGCTCCTGTCTTTGGCCGTGACCTCGCCTTTGGCCCCTCCCGCTCCTGTCTTTGGCTGTGACCTCGCCTTTGGCCCCTCCCGCTCCTGTCCTTGGCCGTGACCTCGCCTTTGGCCCCCTCCCGCTCCTGTCTTTGGCTGTGACCTCGCCTTTGACTCCTCCCACTCCTGTCTTTGGCCGTGACCTCGCCTTTGGCCCCTCCCGCTCCTGTCTTTGGCTGTGACCTCACCTTTGGCCCCTCCCACTCCTGTCTTTGGCTGTGACCTCGCCTTTGGCCCCTCCCACTCCTGTCTTTGGCTGTGACCTCGCCTTTGGCCCCTCCCCCTCCTGTCTTTGGCTGTGACCTCGCCTTTGGCCCCTCCCCCTCCTGTCTTTGGCTGTGACCCTCGCCTTTGGCCCCTCCCCCTCCTGTCTTTGGCTGTGACCTCGCCTTTGGCTCTTCCCGCTCCTGTCTTTGGCTGTGACAGCGCCTTTGGCCCCTCCCGCTTCTGTCTTTGGCTGTGACCTCACCTTTGGCCCCTCCCACTCCTGTCTTTGGCTGTGACCTCGCCTTTGGCCCCTCCCACTCCTGTCTTTGGCTGTGACCTCGCCTTTGGACCCTCCCACTCCTGTCTTTGGCTGTGACCTCGCCTTTGGCTCTTCCCGCTCCTGTCTTGGGCTGTGACCTCGCCTTTGGCCCCTCCCACTCCTGTCTTTGGCTGTGACCTCGCCTTTGGCCCCTCCCACTCCTGTCTTTGGCTGTGACCTTGCCTTTGGCCCCTCCCACTCCTGTCTTTGGCTGTGACCTCGCCTTTGGACCCTCCCACTCCTGTCTTTGGCTGTGACCTCGCCTTTGGCCCCTCCCCCTCCTGTCTTTGGCTGTGACCTCGCCTTTGGCTCTTCCCGCTCCTGTCTTTGGCTGTGACCTCGCCTTTGGCCCCTCCCACTCCTGTCTTTGGCTGTGACCTCGCCTTTGGCCCCTCCCACTCCTGTCTTTGGCTGTGACCCCGCCTTTGGACCCTCCCCCTCCTGTCTTTGGCTGTGACCTCGCCTTTGGCTCTTCCCTCTCCTGTCTTTGGGCTGTGACCCTCGCCTTTGGCCCCTCCCACTCCTTTCTTTGGCCGTGACCTCACCTTTGGCCCCTCCCGCTCCTGTCCTTGGCTGTGACCTCGCCTTTGGCCCCTCCCACTCCTGTCTTTGGCCGTGACCCTCGCCTTTGGCTCTTCCCGCTCCTGTCCTTGGCTGTGACCTCGCCTTTGGCCCCTCCCACTCCTGTCTTTGGCCGTGACCCTCGCCTTTGGCTCTTCCCGCTCCTGTCTTTGGCCGTGACCTCGCCTTTGGCTCTTCCCGCTCCTGTCTTTGGCCGTGACCTCGCCTTTGGCCCTCCCGCTCCTGTCCTTGGCTGTGACCTCGCCTTTGGCCCCTCCACTCCTGTCTTTGGCCGTGACCTCGCCTTTGGCTCTTCCCGCTCCCTGGACCTCGCCTTTCCTCCCACTCCGTTCTTGGCCGTGACCTCGCCTTTGGCCCTCCCGCTCCTTGTCCTTGGCTGTGACCTCGCCTTGGCCTGTCTTTGGCCGTGACCTCGCCTTTGGCTCTTACGCTCCTGTCTTTGGCCGTGACCTCGTCTTTGGCTCTCCCGCTCCTGTCTTTGGCTGTGACCTCGCATTTGGCTCTTCCCGCTCCTGTCTTTGGCTGTGACCTCGCCTTTGGCCCATCCCACTCCTGTCTTTGGCTGTGACCTCGCCTTTGGCCCCTCCACTCCTGTCTTTGGCCGTGACCTCGCCTTTGGCCCTCCCACTCCTGTCTTTGGCCGTGACCTCGCCTTTGGCCCCTCCCACTCCTGTCTTTGGCCGTGACCTCACCTTTGGCTGCTCCCGCTCCTGTCCTTGGCTGTGACCTCGCCTTTGGCCCCTCCCACTCCTGTCTTTGGCTGTGACCTCGCCTTAGGCTGCTCCCGCTCCTGTCCTGGCTGTGACCTCGCCGTTTGGCCCCCTCCCACTCCTGTCTTTGGCCGTGACCTCGCCTTTGGCTCTTCCGCTCCTGTCTTTGGGCTGTGACCTCGCCCTTGGCTCTTCCCGCTCCTGTCTTTGGCTGTGGACCTTGCCTTTGGCCCCTCCCACTCCTGTCTTTGGCTGTGACCTTGCCTTTGGCCCCTCCCACTCCTGTCTTTGGCCGTGACCTCGCCTTGGCTCTTCCCGCTCCTGCTTTGGCTGTGACCTTGCCTTTGGCCCCCTCCCACTCCTGTCTTTGGTGTGACCTTGCCTTTGGCCCTCCCACTCCTGTCTTTGGCTGTGACCTCGCCTTGCCCCTCTCACTCCTGTCTTTGGCCGTGACCTCGCCTTTGGCCCCTCCCACTCCTGTCTTTGGCTGTGACCTCGCCTTTGGCCCCTCCCACTCCTGTCTTTGCTGTGACCTTGCCTTTGGCCCCTCCCACTCCTGTCTTTGGCTGTGACCTTGCCTTTGGCCCCTCCCCTCCTGTCTTTGGCTGTGACCTTGCCTTTGGCCCCGCTCCTGTCTTTGGCTGTGACCTTGCCTTGGCCCCTCCCACTCCTGTGGCTGTGACCTTGCCTTTGGCTCTTCCCGCTCCTGTCCTTGGCCGTGACCTCGCCTTTGGCCCCTCCTACTCCTGTCTTTGGCTGTGACCTCGCCTTTGGCCCCTCCCACTCCTGTCTTTGGCTGTGACGCCATCGTCTTTGGCTTGACCTGCCTTGGCCCCTCCCACTCTGTCTTTGGCTGTGACCTTGCCTTTGGCCTTTGGTCCCCCTCCCACTCCTGTCTTTGGCTGTGACCTTGCCTTTGGCCTTCCTCCCTTGCCGTGACTCGCCTGTCCTACTCCTGTCCTGACTCGCCTTTGGCCCCTCTCCACCTCGCCTTTGGCCCCTCCCACTCCTGTCTTTGGCTGTGACCTCGCCTTTGGCCCCTCTCCTCCTGTCCTTCCCGCTTTGGCTGTGGCTATGACCTCGCCTTTGGCCCCTCCCACTCCTGTCTTTGGCTGTGACCTCGCCTTTGGCTCTTCCCGCTCCTGTCTTTGGCCGTGACCTCGCCTTTGGCCCCTCCCGCTCCTGTCCTTGGCTGTGACTTCGCCTTTGGCCCCTCCCCCTCCTGTCTTTGGCCGTGACCTCGCCTTTGGCCCCTCCCACTCCTGTCTTTGGCTGTGACCTCGCCCTTTGGCCCCTCCCACTCCTGTCTTGGCTGTGACCTCGCCTTTGGCCCCTCCCACTCCTGTCTTTGGCTGTGACCTCGCCTTTGGCCCCTCTCACTCCTGTCCTTGGCTGTGACCTCGCCTTTGGCCCCTCCTACTCCTGTCTTTGGCTATGACCTCGCCTTTGGCCCCTCTCACTCCTGTCTTTGGTCGTGACAGCGCCTTTGGCTCTTCCCTCTCCTGTCTTTGGCTGTGACCTCGCCTTTGGCCCCTCCCACTCCTGTCTTTGGCTGTGACCTCGCCTTTGGCTCTTCCCTCTCCTGTCTTTGGCCGTGACCTCGCCTTTGGCCCCTCCCACTCCTGTCTTTGGCTGTGACCTCGCATTTTGCCTCTTTCCGCTCCTTTCTTTGGCCGTGACCTCGCCTTTTGCTCTTCCCGCTCCTGTCTTTGGCCGTGACCTCGCCTTTGGCCCCTCCCGCTCCTGTCCTTGGCTGTGACTTCGCCTTTGGCCCCTCCCACTCCTGTCCTTGGCTGTGACCTCGCTTTTGGCTCTTCCCACTCCTGTCCTTGGCTGTGACCTCGCTTTTGGCTCTTCCCGTATACTCATGCAGCCTTAATGCTGCCATCACTCTGTGCCCTTGGTCGTCGTGCACTTTTCTAACACGACAAAACCCAAGACACACATGGAAAGCCACTGTTGCATTTCTGAAGAAGAACAGAGTGAAGGGGATTGAATGACCAAGTAGGTTTTAAATCAGTAATGTGGATCTGCTAATCAAGAGGAATATTTCTTTGTTAAGTAGAGATTCTTTTAGTGTATTATACCTGCAGGTCCAGCAGTGCTGCTGCTATTGAACTGGTTCAGTTCCCACCACTGTCACAGGCTTGTGAATCATGTACTGGATGAAGAATTATAGAGGAGTTTTTGTTCCAATCTAAAGCTCTGACTGAAATGCAAGACGATCTTTGTAAAACAGGCTAAGAGTTAGCAAAGATGTGTATTTTTTTATCATTCAGTTGCCAAACCCAGTCAATGTTTCAAGAAAAAGTGGTTCTTCTGAACATGGGGTCAGAAGAACCAGACTGTCATGAAGCGTCTGCATACATCCACGGGTGGAAGTCACAGTTTGACAAAACAAAGAACTTCTTATCAGAAAGGCAAGCAGTGAGTCTGAGTCAGCTGTGCTCTGCATCAGTGGATGATTCATTTCATGTTATAAGGAAAACTGCAGGTTTCTGTTTAGGTCCACTTTCAAGCAGCCCATATTTAAAATTCTGAACTGCAACCTTATGAAACTAACCCTATCAAAGCTTTAAAGAATCTCACTACATTTCTTCTTACCAGCAAATCCAAAATATGTGGGGTGTTTTCGGCAAAGGACAAATCTTAAAGATATTTTATGTGTTCAGTTTCATTTTGTTGTCAGCGCTAGCACACACCCCCGCACACAACCTGCTGATCCCTGCGAAGAAATATGTGCAGGTAGTTGATTTTCCATCTTTGATATTCCTTAGCTTTTAAAAACACATCTGTCAATATGGTTGCATCACATCAAATGAATTTTCATGTGATGAAGGTCAAACAAAGTTCAAGCAGCAAGCACCTGACTGAAATGAGAGCCTGAGTGCGAGTTTTAGACGACCTTCTACACTTTCAGAGCTTTACAATTCCAGCACACAAACTGAAGCAGGGCCATGAAGACCTACTGCTGTCACATGCAGATGTAGACCACATGTGTTGTGCTCTTCAAAAGGTTCAGTCAATGCGAACACAGGAAGCATCCTCCCATCAGGAGCATGTTTTTCACTGTTTGCTTCTTCATCTGTCCTCCAAATGGACAGTAGAACAGTTCAGCTTTGCCCAAAACTAAGGCTGTTCTTCTGCTGATGTTTTCTCTCCAGTCAGTGCTCTACTCCTTCATTTACACTTTTCTCAGCTTTCTTGTCTAGAGCCAGCTATCAGAATTTTCCAATTAAGCAGAAACCATCTGAAGGCAGAAGTGGTGAAGCCAAACGAGCAGAAGGAGCTTGTTATGCCAGCTTCAGCTCTGACAACCTCTAGAATTGAAATTTTGATTGTTTTTTTCACTGAAATGCTGTAGCAAAAAGCTCTTTGTCCTTTTGTGTTAAAGGGCAAATACTACATCTGGGGGGAAGGGGGAGGAGTTTCAACACAACTAATCTGACAGCGTGCTGCTGTGGATGTGGGGTTGTCATGGTGAAGCTGCCTGCTTTACAGCAAGAAGTGAACGTGAAGTGAGTGTGAGACTCTACCTATTCTTTGGCTATTATTCACCTTTTGTAGCCCTGCTCATGTTTACCCATTTCACTTTCAGTATTTGCCTCACTTCTTGGTTTGTGAGCTTCATCAAGTGGCTGCAGGTCATAAGGATTCACAACTGCATTGAAGTTTGTGTTGAAAATGTGGCTGCTGCTGAAAACGGTTTTTATCTTTTAATAACGGCAGCATTTTCCAGCTCTGTACAACACAGATCATGGATACATCCAAAAGCAACATTTTAATCAGGAAAAGGAATGAGAAAAACTACAGACTTTTTGACTAAAATGAAAAAAAAAATGTGATTGAGTACACAAAATGAGCATACAGTTCCAGCCACAAAATGAGAATATGAGAATAAGTCAAATTCTATTATTTAATGAAATTATTTGTTTGTTTTTGCAGCTTTGTTGTACACAATTAGTGATTCATATTTCTTTTTTAGTTCCTCATCAAAAGGATTTCACTGTGTTATTTCAAAATAGTCTTTCGCCTACTTTAACTTAAGCAACCAGTGGGGTAAAATACGTTTATCAAGCACTTCTATTATGTAGAGCTGAAGTTTTCATGGCTCTCATGTTTGTTGCTCTTGCTCAGGTTCTATACTTCACTTCTCTGACTGATTATTGTATTTTGTCGATTCTTTTCTCATTTTCCCTGAACTGTACCTGAGCTGTGCAGCCACAGACAGCATCTGCTTTTGGTTGGGCAGCAGAACAAACAGAATCACACAGTGGTGAACTGCTCTAAGGCTCATCTTCAGCTCTGTATGGCTTTTTAACAACAACTCATTCAAAAGGAATCTCTTTGTCTTGTACTTCTTCACAGATAATAACCAAACTTAAACCTCAGGTATTCAAGAAGCCCACTGGAAGAGCAATCCCCTTCTGTTTTTCTCCCATATTTTACAGTAAAAAAGCTCAGGAGGTCTGCAGGCCAGTAGTCCAAACATGTCACAGTGAACAACATTTTTAACCTACATTTGTTTAACAAAAGATGCAAATAATTACTGGCTCACTGGCATTTGAAAGTAGTTATAATCCCTTTGTGTTTGCTGTCAAACCCAGGAAAGCAACAGAGAACAACTGGCTTCACTGTTGAAGGCTGGGGTTTCTCACCTGCCATCCTATGACTGCAACCTTGCATCTTTCAGCAAACACTTCAGCAGATCAATCAGCTGTTTCCAGGACCTGACTGTGGGGGTGGAGCCTGACAGAAGCATATCTGCTCAATAACTGTCAGTTGAACTTCTCAGGACTGACTTCTTTGTAGTTTTTCTCCCTTCATCCAGTAACACTCAGCTCGTCTGCCCATCAGATTCTGACCTTCGTTTAACACATTATTATAAATGCACAGTGTGGACTTCTGTCACATCTCCAGCTAATTGAGGAGCTGAAAGGATGTATTGCAACAGCTGGGACATTTGAATCTGAATCGTTCATAAAAGTTTCTCTTGAAGAATGCTGCTGACTGCAGCTACTGAGCATCCCCTGACAGCTGGAAACATGAGAAGAAAATTAAGAATTATGGTTAGGGCTGGGCGATACTACGACAGCTACCATATGCCGATAGTACTTTTTCTCAATAGTAAAATGAGTCTTTCGCAATAGACTTTTATTTTGAAGTGTCTGAAATTAACACTCGCCAGTCAGAGCATTTTCTCCTCTTTGGTGAGTAAAAGTTAGAAGGTTAGTCACCACATAGAGTAAAGCTTTGTGTCATCATATTTATGTTTATTAGCTTAATTTTTTTGTCCTCCACCGTCTGCACGCGAGGTAAACAAACACGTGACGTGAGTCACAACACCCCACCCCCATGGTCATTTCACCTGTGCAGCGTTTAGTTTGGCTGATAAAACAGCAGAATAGGTGGAGATTTCTAACAGGATCCAGTCAGAACTGAAGGATAAATCTGCTTCACTTAAAGCAGCAACAGACAGATGAATAAAATGTGTTGATTTGGAGCCAGAGCTGATGTTAGACAATAGTCGTGTTTCCATCACCTCTGAAATTGTGCAACTTGGATTTGCGATACTAAATTATTTTAATGGAAAAACCACAATTACGAAAAAACTTGCATTTATCAAAAAAAAGTTTTTGCGCTTGGAGGAGGTGGTTTTTGGCGCATATCAAAATGGATATATTTCGCTATACTGCAATGGAAACTCGCGCTTCCTGGGTGGAAGTGGCTGCACATCAGGCGCCACGAGGGTCCAGCGGCATCACAGTCATTAAATGTTGCGTGTCAAACGGAATTGTTGTAAAATCACCTTGCTGTAAAATCATCAACCAAGATTTCCTTAAAATCTCTGCTCCCACCCGGGAAGAGTGGTTCCGCTTTCAGCTCCATGATCTGCCCAGAAGTCTCCTTTGACAGATGATGATGAGCGCTGGAGCTGTGACAGAAATCTGATTGGACCTGATGTTATCAAACAGAAAAAAAGAGTCCAACTGCTGACTTGTTAGAATGGTTATTTTTTAATACCGCTGAACAGGCTTCTCTCGTGCGTCTGTTTACATTTACATACATTATCAATGATCTAGCTATCCTGGTCCCCAGAAGCCGTGAAGTCATTCAAAAACTCCCTTTTTGTGAATCAACTTAAAACAATACTAGTTATCATCCATGCCCGTGGTTTTGAATGACTTATCGCATGAGTTGCTTTGTTTTTATTTGCATAATTATGATTTAATAGAAACAGTGTCATTGCAAAATTGTGTTTTTTGTCATTTCTAGAATGTTGATAAAGTTTTACGTATCTGTGTAATGGAAACGCAGCTACCAATGTTATGATGCTAGCTTGTTAGCTAGGTAATGCTAATGCTAATGCGAGGTGACGGTTCGAGCACGCTGCTGCCGCTCTATAAAGAAGGCAAAGGCTCCTCATCAGCTAGGAGTAGAACCAGCAGTCTGAAATTCACTTCAAAGTTTGGTTAAATGTTCAAAGTTCTGTTGAACGGCTTTTAAATGTTCTAACGTCACTACGTTTCACCTCCAGAAGTCACGTGATTATATAGTACATGGTAGCGTTTTGCGAGTTCTGGGTGTTTGGTGTTTCAGGCAAACTTTGCCTTTTTGAATGTCTGCAGCTCCCCGCTCTGTCAGGGGAGACGGAGAACACGTTTCACACACCTCGGTGCAGGACAGCTAATGGGACTTTAACTTTAAGTTAACTTTAACTCATTGTAAATATATGCGGACAACAAGAAAATCCAGCCTTGGATGCACTTAAAACATGTGCTGCCTGCACAATGAGCGACTTTGCTGCACGTTTAACGTGTGGCCAACGTGAATTTCCTTCACTATTTATGCTGGTCGCATGTAAGTACATGTGAATAACATCGGTCATGTAAGAAATAAACAAAATGAAACGATACCAGGTATAGTACACAGAGATTTGCTAAGTCGATGCATACAGTTAGCCACAACCGGAAATAGAAGAGCGGTCTTATTTTAAACCGGAAATATGTCACGTCTTCTTGTATAAAGTTCGTCCTCCAGAAAAACAACAAAGTTCAGACCTTCACAGCAGCAACAGTCTAAACTTTAGAAAGAACTTCAGAGAATTTGATTTTAGCTCCTAGTTTATTCACAGGATGTTGACAAAGATATTTGTTCTGTAAAACTTAAAAACATTAGAATTTATTTGTAGAATGATTGATTTGTTTTTAAATGGAACTGATCAAGCAGTTTAGTGTTCTGTTTTATTCATGTTCTCTTTTGAAACTTGAAAGATTTTGCTTTCATTTTCAGTTTAGTTTTTAATATTTATGACTTTTTTAGTTTTCTGAAGGAAAAACTGTTGCATCCTGTTCATTCAGTGCATCTGTTATGCTTAAAGTATGAAAGGAAATAAAGATTTCAATCTAAACAACCTGCTGATGATTACACATTTCTGCTATGAGCCACAGAGCGTTCATATTTGAAAGATATAGTTATTTGGTTTATTTCATTATATACATCGTCTTTGTTATGAAAAAAACACTTTTGTAATGAGGATGCTGAGGCATGTGGATCTATTTGCAACAGTTCAATGCCTGTAGGCAGGCAAGGGCAAGACAAAGGCGAAGAGGAGGAACAGGCCAGGGCCAGACAGTGGAGCGAGACGGGAGACAATAAAACAGGCAGAGGTCAAAAACACAAGGATGCAAAAGACCAACCGCTTAGCCTGTACAACCAGCAAGAAAGTACAAGACTAGAGTGAATGCTGAACCAGGCTTAAATAGAAAGAACTAATGGCTAGATGGGAAGCAGCTGTGGAAACAGGAACTGGATGCACTCATGCAGGAAGTGGAGAAGAGGAAGGGAGCCGTCAGTCCTCTGGAGAGGGCTCCCTCTGGTGGCCAGAGGTGGAGATGGGCGACTGAGACATGACAACTATCGTGATATAAAAGATTCACTATCGCCCAGCTCGAATTCTGGTCCATTAAAAACAATTAGCAAAGCCGAGAAAAGAAATGTGTTGATTCTTCTGTGATGTGTGCTCTCTGCAACAACAGATAATAAAACAATCCCAGTGCAACAGCAGAGATGCACTGAAGCCAAAACTGTAAGGCTTTCTTACCTTTCCTCTGATCTCAGCATTTCTTGAAGTGGTGTGTGGAAATATAACAACTTCACTTCAAACTTCACTCAAAAGTATTTGCAACTTTAAATGTGCACATTAGTAATGTGATGTGAATATTGAAGATACTGTGTGAAAATGTTTTCTAAGTGAACAAGATATTGTTAATGGTTGTGGAGAGTTGTTGCTCATCTGGCAGCAGTTTCATCTTAAGAGCATCCCAGTGCACAGAAAAAAAAATGTTCAGATCTCAGATTTTCAATATAAATAAATGAAAAGAAAGACTCCCAGCACATACTAAAGACTAGTCTGAATTTTCTCTATTATATGGCATTCTCAGCTCCACGCCTTCATCTGACCTTCAAGTCTCCAAACAACACAAAGGTAAAGTCATCTGACACCATCAGATACCTTCAGCGGGACACCAGCAGGTCCACACATTACAGCAGAGAAGGACTGTAAGGTCACCACTCTGACACCACCATAGAGCCTTAAACTGTCAACACATGGGCAGATTTTAACCTCACATCCTCAGCTTGCGCTGCACATTCTGCACTGCCCACACACCAGAAACCAAATCCTGCCTTTCAATCAAAAACGTGACAGGCTGTTTTTTTTTTGTTTTTGTTTTCCTTGAAAAATAATTAAATTCTGCAGTAAAACAAACTCTCGTTATTGCAGATTTAAAGCCATTTCTGGAGCCTCACTGAGCCCCAGCAGGTCAATGCATACTGGAGGTCACAGGTCACACCTAGGCACAGACCAGACAACACAATGCTCAGTCTCTGCTAAACCAACTGCGAGCTGGAGACTGACTGCCCCAGGCAGAAGCCTCAGGACTGAGTAGAGCCAAGGACACAACACAAAAACACCCCCATCAGCCACCACCAGCTTTTATAAGGATATTGACCATCTTTTTGGTACAGCTGTCCACTTTGGAACATTTATTTGAGATGTTGGTGTCAGCATGCATCCCTATTTTATTCACGGTTTAACAAGAATGAAAAGTTTGTTTTTAAGTTTAATGAAAGCTTTAGAACATTCCTATCTATTAAAAATAGTTCAAAGAAAGCAAGTATCTATCAAGCAAAGGTTCCATACACGTGCAGAACGTGCAGAACACAAACTTGGAGGTGCAAATGAGAACAGTGTTTCTGTGGAACCAAACTGCTACAATGACCCTGAAGTGATGCTCTTCTCAAACACAGAGGAGGACGTGTTCATCATTGCAGCTTCCCGCCTCTTCTACACAGAAGATGATTGTGTTCACTGTTCACATTCAAGCTTTCAGTCTGTAAATAAACTTCATGGCAACAAGTTCCAAACGCTGAACATCAGTAAAGCCGCTGCGACGCACTCCGTGAGTGAGAGGGGCAGAAGTTTCTCTCTAGAGCAGCAAACAGAAAGTTTCAGAGCAACCAGGAGGAGTAGTCACTCACCGAACCTCAGGACGTGCGGCATCCCGTCAGCAGAGCCCATGCAGAGGACGAGAAGCGGCAGAAGCCTGGCGGCGCCGCTGCGTCCCGCTTCACGGGTTAACGGCGAGGTCATGTTCACGGAGGCAGCGTGGACCACCCCTAACTTCAATCCCAAAGTATTACGAGAACTGTTGATGTGTGCTCCCCGCTCACGCAGGAGAAGATCACGGCATGGCGCTCCGCGGGGCGCGCGGAAGCAGCTGTCCACAAAACAAAGAAAGAACCTGTGCGCGTTCAGCTCACTGCGTCAAGAAGAAAGAGCCCCTGAACTCCGATGAGGAAGAGGAGGATGGAACCATAGGCGGGGCGTCCATGTCAGCAGCTGGAAGCTCTGTTCACCGAGACACAGAGGAGACAGGAGGGTGAGACATCCACAGTGACGACGCTCCACGCGCGCCGCGTTCGAGCTCTTCCCGCCGCACTGCTGCACCGCTTCTGACGTGGCGCCAGCGGTGCTGGTGCGGGAGTGTGCGGGATGCAAGGGGGGTGCTTGCCGTCTACAAATCGTCTTTCTTCGCTATTGAATGTTTAAATCAGCCGCCCCACTTCCTCCTCTTCCCTGTGGCCCCGGTCGGCTCCCCGCTCCGGCTTCCCGTCGCTCCGCCGGGTGTCCACTTCAACAGGCCAATCAGTGAATCTGAAACGCGCGCCTCTGCGTGAGGGGAATCGGTCGAGCGTGGTGTCATGTTCGGGTGAAGCAGTCCCCGCGTGCTCGTGCGGTTCAGTACCTTCTTCTTTTCCTTTTTTTTTTTAACTCTGCCGCCCCACCCCGCACACACAGACCCCTGTCGGATGAAACAATTCAACGCCAAATTCAGTCTGGTGAAATCATTGAATGAACATGCCTCTCGTCTGAACAGTTATTCTGATTTCAGATTTGAGCTGCATGTCATTGCTCAATATTCCCACGTCAGACCTGTGCAGAGAGTACGGACGATTATTGGAAGGTTTCTGACCCCCAACAGTTTCCTGAGTTAGACACTTTCCTGGCAGTATAGTCTGTTGGTTGTGGTGGTGGGGTGGGTGTGGGGTTTATCTTTTTAAAGGTTGATATTATTCACATGTATTTACATGTGACCAGCTTAAAAACTGATGGAAATTCATGTTGACCATATGCAATACGTGATTCCTCCCGTTTATTTGAAGTGGGTCCAAGGATAGGCCTAAAAGTTGTTGTTGGTCACTTGTATAAAGTTAGAGTCCCGTTTGCTATCACGCACCTAAGTGTGTCAAATTTGTTCTCCGCATTTGACCCATCCCCTGGGGAAGGGTGAGCTGCAGGCACAGCCACCCCCAGGAACCATCTGTCGTATCACTCTAACCGTAACCCTTCTAAACACCAGGTTTTCAGAGCAGTCGATGATTTGACGGATCTCCTCTGAGGCCCTGCGTGTTTGGAAGGTTTCAGCACCCCGGACAGCGCACTGCTATCAGGCTGTTTTCTGGATCCGTTTCTGCCCCACATCCAGACACGTTCCCCTAACCTGCCCTGACCCCACCACCACCACCACGCTGCTCCGCGTTTGGAACATCTAAGATGAACAGAGACCAGCATGCAGAAGCAGAGTGAGGGAAATTCTCGCCTCTCATTTAAATAATTACCAAACGGAATGCCGCAGCGCGCGCGCAGCCTGCACCTGGGCAGCACTGGGAAATCCCCTGGTGGGGTTTTATTTAAGAAGAGAAACAAACTTTGATTTTTCTACAGCGTCTCCAGTGGTTTGTTGGATGAAAGCGCGACTCCTGTAAGAAACGTTGCTCTTCCGTTTGCACTTAACAGAATCAAAACAGCAGCTGATCGAAACTAGTTGAGAGCAGACCGACGCTCTGCTGCGGCTGCTCACTGCCAGCTGCTGTCCGTGCTGGTGCTGGTGGGGGGAAATACACAGAAAGAAGAAAAAGTTTGTGCAGCCTAGACCTGCCCCAACGTGTCGTGTGTTGTTTATTTTGGAACCACGCAAGGTTTCGTGAATCGCTCCTCTGCCCACTGACCTTAGAGGTCCTGAAAGCCCTGCGCAGGCGGCGTGGGCACCGGCCGAGCAGCTGCAGGACGCACTACGGCACTGACTATTGATTGACCTTTTCTATGTCCGCACGGACCCGGAAGAAGGGGTTAAATGGTTCCAGAACGCGGCTGTGTCTGCAGCTCACCGCTCCCGCAGGAGATGGGTCAAATGCGGAGAACAATTGTCACAAACCTCTCTGCGTGACAACTAATGGAACTTTAATTTGAAGTTTAATTTTCAATTGGTTCGGCCAATGACATTTAGCTTTGGTTGTACTTAAAATAAGTGCTGGTAATTCAACTACGTGCATCTTGGCTGAACGCACTACGTGAGCTCAACGTGGATTTCCACCAGTTTTTGTGCTGGTCGCACGTAAATAGATGCAAACAACGTCAGCCTATAAAAACGCGGATCCTGAACGGATTCCAAACTGGAACAACGAAGAGTGAAGTTCAGACTGAGACTCTTACCTGACACGGAGGATCCGGCGCGCTCTCCACCCTCCGACATCTGCCAGCGCCGCTCCAGGAGCTCTGGCCGCGGGGGGGACACGCCTCCTCTCGGACGACTCTCAGCAGTGGGTTTGGGAGGGGGGCAGGAGTCACCACGCCGGCTGATTGTGGGTTTGGTGAAGTTCGACCCAGTGGGAGTAAGGTCAACATTGGAGAAGCAGCGTCTCCGGGTCGGACGGCGGGACTGAGTGCAGGATGTCCATCAGCTGCTCGTCCGGAAACATCTCCGTTTTCTGCCCCGAAGGAACAGAGATGACGCTGTCACAGTCCCATCTGCCTTTGTGTGAGGGGCAAAAAGCAGCACTTTATGGTGGCTGTGCTGACTAACGTGTAGATGATTCCTGTCTGAATTTGCGTCTTTCCCATTTGAACTTGAACACGTCATCATTCATCATGTCTTTCTGCTGTGAACAAAACGGAACCTGATCATCAACCACTGCCTCAGAGCACGTGCTTTTTTGAGTCGTCCTTAAACGCAGCTTAAAAGTCCTCCATGAAACACGATGGAGCGTCTCGCTGCTTTCTCTGAAGCTGGTTTTTACTGTTTTTATTCCAAACAACAACTGTATCAAAGCTCTGTCCTTTTATAAAAAATGTCCTAAATGTTTATGTGTTTGAGTCATTATGAGATGATGCTTTTTTATTGATATGATTGAAAAGAAACAAAGCCTTTTCATGTTTTCTCCATTGCGCACTTTTTAGATATTTTAAGTAAATGTTACTTGTGAGTGAGTGACTAAATATCTTGTGACCAGAGTTAAAATGTTTAAAAAAGTAATAAGAAAAACAAAATAGAAAAACAGTTCATGATTTTTGTTTCTTTCTCGTTGATTTGGAAAGAACAAACTAAAAGAAACACACACATTCAGCTCAGATTCTAAATTGGAGCACATACTTGTGCCAAAAGCTCTTCTCCACATTGAACTTCAGTAAGTCCCACTGCAGGTTCAGACTTACTGACAATCATCTTGAAGTCATACTGAGGGTCTGAGCTGCTTCCTCCCTCAACCAACTGTGGTTCAGCTATTGGAGAGGAAGCTCTGCCAAATGTCCAGTAAGACATTCAGAAAAACCCATTGATGGAGGTTAAAGAACTGTTAAATTGAAGCCTTAGTTTGTGTTTAACAGTTAGTTAGTTAATTAATTAAAAAGTTAATTGAACTGTGCTAATGAACTGAGTTCGAGACCCCTGTTCTAAAGTCCCACTTCAACCATTTTTTTCCTTTTTGTGAAATCATTTGCAGTAGTCTTTATAATTGTGCAGTTTTAACCAAACTCAGGCTGAAGAAGGGCTAACAGTGGTTAGCACTCTTGCCTCACAGCAAGAAGGTCCCCGGTTCAAGTCCCAGCTGAAACAGCATCAACAATGGGGGACCTTTCTGTGTGGAGTGTGCATGTTCTCCCCGTGCATGTGCAGGTTTTCTCCAGGGACTCTGGCTCCCTCCCACCATCCAAAAAGATGCATCACCGGTTAATTGATTTCTCTAAATTGTCCCTAGGTGTGAATGTGAGTATGTGGGTGTGTGGTTGTGGATTTGAAACAGACTGGCGACCTGTCCAGGGATGTCCCCTGCTTTCGCCCACAAGTGGCTGGGTTAGGCTCTGGCACCTCTGTGATCCCGAAAGGGACAAAGCAGGTTTAGAAAATAAATGATGAAGCTGAAGAAAGAGTCCTATCAGGCCTGGCTGGCTTGTGGGACTCTAGAGACAGCTGACAGGTCCTGGCAGTCTAAGCAAGTTCTGTCCCGGGCTGTTGTGGAAGCAAAAACTCGGTCCTGGGAGGACCTTGGTGAGGCCGTGGAGAAGGACTATCAGAGGTTCTGGCAAATCATCTGGTGCCTCGGGAGGCATTGTTTTCAGTGCAGGTGGGGAGCTGTTGGCTTTGACTGGGGAAATTGACAGGTGGTAGAAGGGATACGTCGAGGATTTCCTTAATCCTATTTACACGATTTCTCCCAAGGAAGTAGTAGTAGTTTCTCCCTCCTCCTCCTCCAGTCCCGGTCACACAGCGCTGTTCTAAATATGATTGATCACATCCTCATCACTGCTGCATCACTTCTTATCTGCAGCATTTAAATACCATGAATTCCTGAGACCTGTGCACTCGCAGTCTAGATGTGAAGGGGTGAACATGAACATTAAGACTGTCATGTCCTCATCATCATCCTGCAGCACCAACAAAACCAATGTTTAGACCATGTTTAGAAACCATGGACTTAAGTTTAGAGACGTTGTGGAGCTGAAAATAAAAATTCTTTAGTAGTTGTTTAGTATGATAAACAAGAAACACTGCTTCATCAAATACAAGTCCTAGGTTTTCTCCAGTGGGGTTTTGCCAATTGGCCCAGAACACCTAGTTTCTGTTTGTTTGAGTTTAGTGAAGGCAATTGTCACTTAGCCACTGGTTTATTTGAGAGAGGTATGCAATTAAGGAGCTCTGTTTGTGGATCTCAGAGCTTTCATGGGATGTCATCTGCAAAGAGGTGTATTTATCAAAATAGAATGACTGAGTAATAGTTGTATATTTCTCAATAGAAGTCTATGAGATTTCAGCTTTCTGGGACCAGTGGAAACTAAAAGTTAAATTTCCATTAGTTGTTACACACCTAGGTGTGTGACATTTGTTCTCGCATTTGACCCATCCCCTGGAGGAGCAGTGAGTTACAGACACAGCCACGCTCAGGAACCATTTGGTGGTTTAGCCAACCAATCCAGTCCCTTAATGCAGAGTGTCAAGCCATTGGGTCTAATTGTTTGAGTCTTTGGTGTGGCTCGGCCTGGATTAGAACTTGTGACTTTCCAGTCTCAAGGCGGACACTCTAACACAAGGCCACTGAGCTGGACCTTCCTATTTGGAATATGAGAGGGAGCGGTAACTCAATCCAGTTCACATTTACACTCTATGGTATTTAGAAATAAAAGAACTCAATTTGCACTGCTGGCACTGGTAAAATATACCTACTTCGAGTGTTACTTACTTTAAAACTTAGTACAGTTAATGCTCTCACAACAATAACACTGTCAAAATGAGCAATTTCAGCCTCCTCAATGTTTAAGTGCTTGGAAAATTAACCAATTCACTGCTCTGCTGCCCCCCCAAAAAACGTATATCCACAGGTAGATAGCTGGCTGAAGTAGCAGAGAAGAGGATGTGAGTGGAATGTTAAAGGCTTCATACCCCAGCAAAACTGAGGACTAACGTCTGCTCTCGATATAAAGTCATTGTTTGACTCTAACTTGCTTTCGGGCTTAATGTAAGTTGATGAATATAGACTATATTCAGGTTGAGCACATACCACATACTTCAGCAGTGCTGAAGCTAAGGTCCATGATCCAATAGGGTCATTAAGAATGATAGCATCTGGACCTTAGATAAACAAAAATGACCCAACCATCACATTTTAAATATGACCTGTGTTCTTTGCTTCAGCCCATATTTCTTACTTCTCTATTTTTTTCCCTCAGTTGCCATGGCAACCTTCTCTGCACTGACATCACCTGAGCAAGGTCATAGGAGAAGTGTTCAGGGTAATGTACCACTACAAAATTCTGCTTCTTTGGCACAGAGTAGCATGATGAAAATGTAAAATGACAGTAGAGGCTTCTTGTCAAAATGACCTCATCAAGAGACACATAAAGGTGGTCATAATGAAAAAGCAGTGGGAGTCACTTTGAGACAGAAAGGGAGAAGACCTTAGGATTGGAAAATTAAGTATTTTTGGTGGGAGGCCACATAACGCTGTGGTGTTTTAGAGCAGCTCCTACAGAGGGGCTCACTACACACACAGCTGTCTGCAAAGCAGGAGGGTTACAGCCACAAAATGAACCTAATGATCCACTGATAGAACCGGGACTTGAGCCAGAGGAGACTAATATGAACATTTTACAGTCAAATATCAGCCTTTAGGATGAATGCTTCACATGATAGTGTCTCAACAGGGGTGGTGGAAAGAAAGACGTCAATCAAAAAAGAACACCAAACCTGAGCTTTGTCACTGTTTTGTGCTATAATGTTGTGGCATTAAAGTCTTTGCCTGTCATATTTAGCTATTGTTGTAGCTCAATTTACACACATCCTAACATAGCAATTTTGCTAGCAAATTCAACTAATACATAGTTTATTGACAGCTGCTAAATTGTAGAAATGCATTTTAAATTATAAACAAAACAAACTGGCTAAAATTTAGAGATCCTGTCTGTTTTTTCTTTCAGTTTCTGGAAAAAAAACATACACGGTGACAGGAGGTGATGTTCAAATATCATTTTCAATGTATTTTAATGTTATTTCACAAATTAACTTATTTACTGATTTAAATGTTAAATATACATTTAGCAACACGGATCCCATATAATTACTGTGTGAATCACAGAATCATCCAGGCTGGCTGGGGCCCTTTCTAGTCTTGCGGGGGCCCCAGGGAAGATGCTAGTTAAGGGCCTCCATTTTGTAAACTGCAGTGAAGAGATTCCTAACCCCTGTGGTCTACTAAATGACTACAAGGGGAAAAAAATCCTCTTTATCTCAATAAATAGAAGAGATACAATAAACTAACAATTGCAATTAAAACAACAAATGTACACTTAAAATACTGCTTGACTATCGAAGTCTCACACTTATAACACAACCTCATAATAACACAGGTTTTTTTGTAACAGTCATGATGCTTTGTCCTCAAAATGTCTGCTTTCTGGCTTTTTTAATTAGCAAAGTCATCAAGCTAAGTCTGTTTTATCTTTTCCTCACTAGTTCTTTAAAGAAAGTGATGCTAAAAGGTTCTACAATCTCCTTTTTAGGAGGAATGGGAAATAATCTGAATTTCGCTGCCCACTTCATCAGCCCTGAATAAATGAGAGAATAAATTAGCCAGTCATCTGCATCTACAGGTTTAGCAAAAACAGGTCAATATCCATGTACATGTGCAGATGATGCTTTTACGTCAGAGAGGGATCCTCAGAAACCTGATGATCCTGGAGCTTAATGGTCAGAATGTTCTTCAGATCCCTCCGGATCAATGTCTTATCTCCAAATATTTTAGAATTGCTCCTGCAGAGACAGAGCTCATTAGATTATTAGAAAATAATGAGTGCATATTCCTATTTTATTTTTGTTGATGTTGCAGTAATGCAGAAAAATTCACATTAATTAGTTTAAATAAATCTATTCTACGAGTTTTTTTTAACACAAGTTTACAAAAAGTACTGATTACAATCAAAATAATGCTGATTAAGATAAATGATTCACTTCCACAAACAAAAACATTCTTGTTAGAATATTTCCAGAATATTTCTGTGAATTTTAAAAATAAGAAAACTTCCACTGAGTCAGTGCTGTGGGGAAGGTGCTAAGGCGTGTGGATCCATGTTTTTAATGACAAGGGTAAAACAAGGCAAAGGCAAAGTCGAAGAACAGGCCAGGGTCAAAAACAAAGGAGCGAGACAGGAGGCGAAAGAACAGGCAAAAATCAAAAGCAGACAAGGAGAAACCCGCTACGGCTGAACAACAGGGAGAGAAGTTCAAGACTAAGCAACACTGAATAGGTGGAACAGGCTTAAATAGCATGAGGGTCAGTTGGGCAGGAAGGAACTGGATGCAGTGCATGCAGGAAGATGAGGAAAGGAGGGGGTTATCAGTCAAAACTCGGGCGAGGGCTCCCCCTGGTGGTCGGAGGTGGACATGTGTGACTGAGACCTGACAAGTGCTCTGTCATTCACAAAGATCACAACATTATGTCATGTTAGAATCTGAAGTAATGGCTCTGGATACTTTCTGACATAATTTATATCAATATTTATGATAATAATTATTAATTGTTGGTTGAAAAATGATTCCATAAAAACGGTTTCATAGATTGCATTTCTTATCCTAAATCAGCCAAAAAAAGCTCTGTTTTTACCACTTATCCTTGGTACAACACCAGTATCTGACACTAGTTCTAGCTAGCTAGCAGCACATTCCACATTTTGGGGGCGCTGCAGCTTCATTAACTAGCGTGGTTCAAAAAATATGACACAACTAATTAATGCATTTTATTGTATTTAAGGCTAACAGTTTTATTCTCCATCGGGTTCCTTTTGTGCATCCCCCAGTTTCAGTTAACAACAGTTAGCTTGTAAAAAGCCAAACCTCTAATAAAGTAACATTGTCAGAGACATGTGATGAAAAAAGATCATAAAACTGATTCTTACCTGAAAAGTGACGAAGTATTTTCGTAGGCCTCTGGGTTTCCTTTTATTGTCACAAAACAACAATACATGATTTTTTCTGTTTGTTAAAAGACATCAACTTTCAAAATAAGACTCCATAAAAAACTACTTCCAGATGACCCAGACTTTTCAGACGAAATTGCAAAAAACAAAATTGAAACATTCGCTATCCGTTTGCTCCATTTTCATTTTAATACCTAAATCGGGAAAGAAAAGAACAATTTGTTTTAACATTTTTTTCATTTTTGATTGTAAGATGAAAAACGAAAAAACTATTTGTTTTTACGTTTTTTTCATTTTCAATTTGAAATTGAAAAACAAATGATCGAATGATACACGGATTGATCAGAATACTCATTTTTCTTTCTGATTCTGATTTTTCTTCCTTTCTTTTTAACTATTGCTGCTAGTTGGAATACTTTAGCTCTGAGTTAGCTTGGCTGTTAGTTACATTCAATTTCTTTACTCGCTATCCTTTACAGAGTTTCGCTGCTGCCAGAGCCTGTCCCTCGTATTGATGGGCTAAGGCAAAGGTAAATCTGGACAGGTCCAGGGGCTGAAGTGGGCGTGCCCGCCTCGCCTGTCCCTAGAACAGAGGTCGGAAACCTTTAACACTCAAAGAAGCAGTTAAGCAGTTAAGTCTGTGGGTGACCTGCTGGGCGCTCAGGTTGTGGGTGTGGTCAACTTTGTCGCTTCCAGTCTGTTCTTTTAAAGATAATTTTTCAATTATTTGTTCTTGTTAAAACATTTGATTAAATAGAAGTGTATTGCATTGAATATTAAAAAAAGACCATCCTTTTCTGTGTTTTTAATGTGCTTCCATAAGGATTAGTATCCATAAAACTAGTGATAAACAATAAAATAATGACTTTAATGTTTTTTTTTAATGTCATGCATTTAAATAACATGCAAATATTGAATATTGTGCATCACTTTGCCTTAAAATGTACGTGTTCTGACAAATCCGTGTTTTGTAGCTGTGAGTCTGTCATTTCAAAAAGTAACAATGACGTGGAGCAACAAGTGAGTGTGTTTGTGTTGGCTGAGATCAGTGTGAGCAGATGCTAGAAATTACCAGCGCACCTAAATGCAGCAATAGCAATCTCTTAATGAAAGCGCATACGTACGAACATTCCATGCAGCCCCTGAAAGCACCAGCTGCTGCGGTGAATGTGAGGATAAAATCTGCACAATAACATCAGAATAAATGTTTGAACAAACTCTGGGATGGAAGTTTGTGGTGTCAAGTGGGGAGGAAAGGCAGACGACTAAAAGTCATGTTTGAGAGTTTGAGTCCCGTGTCAGAGATGATGAACAATGAACAATGTTTTTCCCGCATTTAGCGGGTGTTCATTTGAGGCACCAAGCTGCAGACATGTACTGGCAGATGGATCCGTCATGGCGGATGGAAATCCACTGAATGTCGTCAGCGGAAATAGTTCTTCGTTTCCTTTTAGGAAAGAAATCCGACACCTTTAGCTCAAACTGTTCGACTTCGGCACGAGGAGAGATGACAGCGTAAGTTAAATAGTTTGTTAATATTTTTTTTATAAACCAGCTGTATTTTCTGGCTAAAACATTCTATGATAATGGCTATTTGAAGGAGTAGATGCCTAATGTTTTTTTCTTTGTACATTTCAAACACTTGGTTCTGTATGATCCATTTCTGAATCTTTTTTCCGCTAAATTCTTCTATCTGAATAATTCAAAAGTCCATGTTAGTGTCAGATTAGTTAAAGAACGAGTCTGTTTTAAACCTATTGACATATTTTCACTTTATTGTTAATACTGTTTTTACAGTCAATGTCTTCACTGCACGAACTTCTCAGCTTTTGGTTTTAATTTACTAATTCTTTACACAATATAGGGCTATTTGTGAATTACCTAATGACAGAGTAGGGCAATGACCTAAAACAGTTTACTGTCCAACAGAAAACAGATGATCAAAACAGAACACAATTCAGTGCATTATTATTAATAATATTATTGATATCAACATATTTGGGAATAATAAGCTGTATGTGCTTTAAGGAACAAATTAATTATTTTATAAACGGATGTTCATTATTATCTTTAGATTGTATGTCACATAACTTAAATGTGATTTTAGTGCATTAAATAAACAATCAATTACCATACAATATAATGCATTTTTATTTAAAAAAAGTGGTTTGCCCTCTCTGGGTGGGTGGAGTGCTCCTTCTCCAAGTGGAGGAGTTTAAGTATCTTGGGGTCTTGTTCACCAGTGAGGGAAGATCGGAGCGTGACGGGTGGATTGGTGCTGCATCCACCGTCATGCGGTCGCTGTACCGGTCTGTCATGGTGGTCTTGATTGAAAGAACGAGGTCCCTGATCCAAGCGGCTGAAATGAGCTTCCTCCGTAGGGTGGCTGGGCGTTCACTTAGAGATAGGGTGAGAAGCTCGATCACCCGGGAGGAGCTCGGAGTAGAGCCGCTTCTCCTCCACATCGAGAGGAGCCAGTTAAGGTGGCTCGGGCATTTGGTTCGGATGCCCCCTGGACGCCTCCCTAAGGAGGTGTTCCGGGCATGTTCCACTGGGAGGAGGCCCCGGGGAAGACCCAGGACACGCTGGAGAGACTATGTCTCTCGGCTGGCCTGGGAACGACTCGGGGTACTCCCAGAGGAGCTGGAGGAAGTGGCCGGAGAGCGGGAAGTCTGGGCATCTTTACTGAGACTGCTGCCCCTGCAACCCGGTCCCGGATAAGCGGAAGAAGATGGATGGATGGATGGAAAAAAAGATGACATAAAACAGTACATTTTGTTTCACCGATTATTCACATAATATTTTACAAATAATTTTCAAATTTTAATGGCTCTGTATTTATTTCAAAAAAGAACTCTCCAAGAGAATGAGCATCCCCACACTTATCAATCATGTTTGATGAACTGCACCTTTTTTCAGGGTAAATGTTCTTTTTTTAACTTAATTCTTTTAACAGGTTTTGAGATAATAGTTCAGCCATGCATCCTTCGCCTATGAAAATGTGATGGCTTTATGTGGAGAATGCCAAACCTGTTTTACAAAAGGCACAGACAGAGAAAGCATTCAAAATAGAGGAAAAAAATAGAAACATTTTTAAAAAGTTATATTGACACAGAGGAGAGCGGTTTTTCATCCTATATTTGATCTGTAGATACATATATAAATAGTCTTCAGTCTGTACATTTGCATTGTCTAACCATGCTTTTTCCCAAGCCTTTATCAGTACGTGATCTGTTGATTTTATCTTTAGATACATGTATCAACTATAAAGAAGGATGAATGCAAAAGGGAAGACGGGGCTGCAGGCAGAAATTCTCCTGGACCAGAGCAGCATTTTTTCATTCTTTTTCTTTAAAGTTTTTTGCTGATGTTTATTTTTACTAATTTTTTGACAGCAGTTGTAGCTTTATCTTGTTTTATTATGATTACAAAATAACGTTTATTTCAAACTGGTGCTCTTTTCAAGTTCTTAATGTTGTATAAATGATGGAATCCTGAAGAAAACTTGGTCTTAAAAGGTCGGCTGATATCAGTGTTGCGGCAGGATGGTTCTGGAGTTTTACGTCATGAATTTAATATTTATGAACACTTAAGGTGTTCTAGAAGGAGATGTGAAATGGCTGGAAAGACCTCCTGAAGCTTTGTTTTCCAGCAGATCAAAAGATGACCATGATTGAGTCCCATTGAGTTCTTTCCAGGAGATCTTCAAGTGCAGCATTGAAATGAATCAAGATGCAGACGTGTTTAATGTCAGTTTCATCTGCAGCTGGGCGCCTCTCGTCTTTGTGGGGTTTTTTCCTCCTTCAAAGCACAAAAGTAATAACAGTCAAAAGTTTTTTATTCAATGCGTAATTTATGTTGAGATAAATCCACTGTGCCAGCTCAGGATATTAGTTTAGAGTTTGTACAAATACGGTCTTCATGGAAGAGTCATCAGAAGAAAACCTCTTCTACGTTCTCACCACAACATTCAACATTTCACAAATGAACATAGAAACAAGCCTGATGCATTTTGGAAACAAGTTCTGTGGACCAAACATTTTGGCTGCAATGAGCAAAGGTATGTTTGGAGAAGAAAGAGTCCAGAGTTTCATGAAAAGAACCTATGTCCCACTTTTACGCATGGGGGTGGATCAATGATGATTTAGGCTTGCCAGCGGTACATGAAACATTTCACCTGTAGAAGAAAGAATGGATTCCACCAAATTTCAGCAAATGTTGGACACTAACTTGATGCCATCTGTGAAAAGTTGAAGAGAGGATGACTTCTTCAAAGGGGTCTTGCCCAATGAGCCAAACTGCATAAAGCTCATTGTGTGCCCTGGGAAGTGAACTCGGGTTTCCTGCGTCCAAGTCCTACACCCAGCCAACTTCCCAATAACCCAACAAACGATAATACTAAAAAAAAAAAAAAAAAAAAAAAAAAAAAAAAAACAACAAAATAAAACACAAAACTTGACTTCATGTTTTATAAGTGTATATGCTAAATATTCTTGTCAATTATAAACCAAATCCAAATTGACAATGTGCAGTAGCTTAGTATCTAGTAGTTTGACAAAAACAACAGAAGTTTGATTTAGTAGTGCTAATGGCACATTTTTATTTTGCTGCACTGTACACTATAATGTTGAAGTCAGTGGCCTTGTTGCAAAGTTTGCAAAGTGGGACCGAAAGGTCGTGAGTTCAAATCCACGCCAAAGACCAAAGACTCAAAAATGGGGACCCACATCCTCCCTGCTTGACTCTCAGCATTAAGGGGTTGGATTGAGGGATTACCCAACAAATAGTTCCTGAGTGCAGGTGTATCTGCAACTCAACACTCCCCCAGGGGATGGGTCAATTGCAAAGAACAAATTTCACACACCTAATGGTAATTTAACTTTCATCTTCGTCTGGAATTCAAGTTGAAGAGCTTAAAAAACTGTACTTCACAAAAATGCTGCACCCCTTATCATCATAACTAAAATAATTTCAATAAAGGCATCTCAGTGAATTACAAATTACAAATACGATTTATGTATTTCAGTATCTCAATTAAAAATCAAAACTTCTGGTAACACTTTATAATAACTACCCGAACAAATAATTAATACGCTGTTTCTTATTTAGTTATATACGACTTGATAAATAACAGTTACCGGTTTGTTAAGGATTTATAAATGTAGAGTTACAATTAGGATTAGGGTTAATTGGACATGTTCCTCATTAACTAACAGTTGATTAATAAGGAATAGCTACAACCTTACAAAACATCCCAGTAACTTGTATAAAATATGAAATGATTCTTAACAAGTCATTTGTAAGTAATTTAGTAACAACTTCCTAATGATAATACAAATGAATGAGGTGCGGTTAGAAATAATTATTATACAGGTAACAGGTCATGTATAACTTGTTAACTAGAATCTTGTTAGTTATCTACTGTCTATCTATAAGGTAACTAAACTGTTATTTAACTAGTCATTTATAACTAAAAAACTAACAGTTTAATAATGACTTGTTAACTATCTTGTGATGTTTAAAGCATCCTATGTTTTGAAGTTTAAAGATATATATACAATAAGATGATGTTTTATTGATAACTGCATATAGGAATATGTAAATTTACAGATTGAATGTATTTTATAATGTTTGTTGCAGTTTTCATCAAAAGTTAGTGAAGAAGTGCGGAAGTAAATGGTGAATCTTACAACGACTCTCTCTTCATTCAAATGCAGTTTACCTGGGTGTTTAGTTAGCAGTTTGACACTGAACGAGAACACTGCATAGATATAACAGGTAGTTATAAAATTTACCAAACTTTTTAAATCATACTGTGTTTTGAATGTAGTGTGTGGTGTCTTTGAAATGATGAGACGTTATTTTCAGTGTTGCTCTTTTAATCCGCCATTGCTAACAGCCCCGGAAAAAATGTAGGATGACGCGCATGCGTATTGTATACAATAGTGTAACATTCACGGTCTTACTATTAAAATCAGACTTTAGAGTTATGAACAATAACTAGTCAATATGCCACATAGTGCTTTACATTTATTTGTTTTTACTCACAGTTAACTGTTATCACAGAAGTGAATGTCAAAGATTAAATACTGAAATCTAATCTGTCTAAAAGTCCAATCATAGACTAATATTATTGCCACAGCAAAGGTCTATTGCTTTATAGCTGTGCCATCTTATTAGAAAGACCAAAACCCCAGGGATGGCTACAACAGGGCAAATACTCAGAAATGAAAAGTCATTAATCATAAAACTGTTCTTTTTTTCCGTGCCATTATGCAAATTATTAAATTATTTAAAGTCAAACAATTTAACTTATAACAATGGATTTGATTAACTGCGTTTTCCAGACACTCAAAGCTCTTACAATGTATATCAATTTTTCATTCACACCTCATTCATACATGGTGATGGTAAGCTACTGATGAAGCCACAGCTGCCCTGGGACAGACTGACAAAGACATGGCTGCCAGTATGCACCAAATGGCCCCTCTGACCATCACCGGTACATTCAAACGCATTCATCACACCAGTGGAGCCACACACTGGAGACAGGGAGGGTTAAGTGCCTATACATACATATATATATATATATATACATATACACACACACACACAATATAATTTATAAATAATAAATGAAAAATGTTGTTGGTGATGACGAGAACAATAATAATAAAATATCAATAATTACAACTTTATTTAAAACAATGTATTTTTATACCCTTTAGAATTTCAGTTTTTGCTAAATATAAGAAAGTAATAAATATTGAAAATCTCCTTCTCCATTTGCTTCTCTTTTTTTTCTGGGGGAGGTGCAGTTGCTCACTGATAGCTGCTGGGAAAACAGCCATTTGTCTAATTGGCAGTGAGTTTTTGTTTATGCAGATGTGTGACTCACTGACGCATAACAGCTGCTACATTAAACATTATTAATCTGAAATAAATTCTGGCTTGTACACAGTTAGTTATATTCCACAGTTTTGTTTGAAAATAACTTTAAGTATCTGAAATGAAATACCATTTGAAAACGCTTGGCAGTCTTTTTCCTGTTTCCAGGTGAGGGTTAACCAGTGCTTGGTCTTTGCTTTTGTTGCTCCTTTTTAATCCATTGCCTGATTTGCAAATATCTAACATAGTGTTATCAGGTTTAGTATTCAAAAATCCAAAGTAGTATCTTTTGCATTCTAGTGAGTAAACTACTGTGTTAACCATTTGCTGTCTAAGCAGCCTGCAATGTAGTTACTTCCCCCTTAGCTAAACACCGCTAGCCTTAGCTTAGTGTTTAGCATGGCCTCTACCTCATCTGCCTTCACCCCTCTGTCCTGCTTAATGTGCCAAATGTTCAGCGAATATCCTGCCTCCTTTAGTGGGAATAGTGTTAAATGTAGTCTTATTTTAAATTTGAGAGCAGGCTAGAGCAGTTAGAAGTGTGGCTTCGCACAGTGGATGCAAAGCCTGTTAGCCAGGTTGTTACTTGTAGTGCAGGTTGTGCTACCAGAGCAAAACTAGCTAGCACCCCAGTTCTTCCCAGTCACCAGCTAACGAATACAAATGGTTGGTACATATCGGTGGGAAGGAAGCATAGTGCTAAACAAAAAACTTGGAGCTCCCAAAGCCCCTTTTATGTAACAGCTTCTCCCCTGAACTGAAACCATCCCCCGCCTTGCTCCCATCCAGCCTCGTTCATTGGCTGTGATGACTTGACAGGTAAGGAGACAGCTGGAGAAAATTAACCAACACAAGGCTCCTGGCCCTGACGGCATCAGCCCCAGGATACTGAGGACCTGTGCCTCCCAGCTATCCTCTGTTTTCATGTGCCTCTTCAACCTGAGCCTGAGTCTGGAGAGGGTGCCGGCCCTCTGGAAAACCACATGTCTGGTTCCTGTGCCCAAAGAGACTTCTCCATCTGGCCCAAGTGACTACAGTCCCATTGCCCTCACGTCTCTCCCGGCAAAGGTGCTGGAGAGGATTTTGTTTGCCCACCTGAGACCTCTGGTGAAACCATCTCTTGACCAGCTCCAGTTTGCTTACCAGCGATGCCTGGGGGTGGACGACGCTGTCATTTATCTGCTGCAGCAAGCTCTCTCACATCTGGATTGTGGGGGAGACACTGAGAGTCACATTCTTTGATTTCTCCAGTGCCTTCAACACCATCCAGCCCTGGTTACTGGGTGAGAAGCTGCGGCTGATGGGTGTCAGCGAGTCCTTGGTCTCCTGGATCATAGATTACTTGTCAGACAGGCTTCAGTTTGTTTGGTTGGGCAGTGTTCTGTCTGATGTGGTAAGGAGTGGTGTGGGAGCTCCACAGGGCACTGTGCTTTCACAAGACCAAAGAGATGGTGATCAACTTCAGAAGGAAACAACAAGCTTCCCAGCCCCTCAGCATCCAAGGCAGTGATGTGGCAGAGGTGGAGGAATATAAGTACCTTGGTGTAACCATTGACAACAGACTGAGCTGGAAGACCAACAGTATAACTGCCTCTGTAATCGGGTGCAAAACTGACACTTTTGAAGCAGTGATGGAAAGGAGGACTTTGAATAAACTCAAATCCATCATGAACAATACTCAGCATCCTCTCCATCCTGTACTTGACGGTAGGTGGAGTGCCTTTTCCAAGAGACTTAGGCAACTTCGCTGCCACACCAACCGCTACAGGAGATCATTCCTGCCTCACTCTATTAGATTATATAATTCCTCATCCTTGTGTCACAGATAGACTCTCTTGATATTTATTTTTTTCCAAAATAAGTTTCTTGTCGTATTTGCTTCTACCCATCTCTTAAGCATTCTACCTTTTGATGCCTAGCTATCCTATGTTTGACATGTTTTTTTTATGAATGTAAATTTTTGCTGATTTATTGTTACATATATGTTAATCTCGCCTGCTTGAAATAAACCATTTCCAAATCCAAATGTAGTTGTTATTCAAACATTATAGAGTTAGATAACCAAATTCTTCTTTCATAATTCTAGAATATCACGTGTCTGTCCTAGGAGAGGATCCCTCCTTCATGTGGGAATCCGTGAGGTTTCTGATTTTTTTCCTAAAGATAGGGTTATTTATGTGTTTTTCCTCACAGAGAAGGAGAGTCTAAGAGCACGGATGTTAATTTAGCTTAGTCTATTTGGTTTACTTAAGCAACCATCTGTTTATATTTTATGTTCTTAGCATGAATAGCGGTGTGAAGCCCATTGAGACGACGTCATTTCCGGGTGAGCATAACCAGTGTTTGGTCTTTATCTTTGCTGCTCCTGTCATTGAGAGTCTGTTATGTTAATATCTAACTTAGTGTAATCTTGTTTGGTATTGAAACATTATAAGTATCTTCTTTAGCATTCTAGTGAACTGTGCAACTGTGTTAACCATTGCTGTCTAAGCAGTCTGCGACATGGTTTCTTCCCCTTAGCCAAACACTGCTAGCCTTTGCTAAGTGCTAGCATGGCTTCCACCTCGTCTGCTTTCACTCCTCTGTCCTGCTCCATGTGTCATATGTTCAGTGAAGATCCTGCCTCCTTTAGTGATGATAGTGGCAGATGTGTTAAGTGTAGCCTTATTTTAGACTTGGAGGCCAGGTTAGAGCAGTTAGAAGCGCGGCGACGCACATCGGATGCTAAGCCTGTTAGCCAGATTATAACCCGCAATGCAGCTCGCAATACCGGATCGAAACTGCCGATCACTCAAGCCCCTCCCGGGCAGCAGCCAGGGAAAACTCAGGATGGGTTTGTACCGGTGGGAAGGAAGCATAGTGCTAAACATAAACACTTAGAGCTACCGAAGCTCCCGCTACATAATACGTTTTCTCTCCTCGGCAACACGCCAGATGAACCGTCAACTCTAGTTATCGGTTCCTCTGAAGTTAGACACGTGAAGCTCCCAACAGCTATAGTCAGGTGTTATCCGGGAGCCAGAGTTGGTGACATAGAAGGAAACCTCAGAATGTTAGCTCAGAGTAAACCCAGGTTCCGTCAAGTTGTGATTCACGCAGGCGGTAATGACGCCCGACGGAGACAATCAGAAGTTCTCAAATTAAACGTTGAGTCTGTGTGTAAACTTGCTAAGTCGATGTCGGACACTGTCATTTTCTCTGGTCCTCTCCTGAACCTAGTCAGTGATGAAATGTACAGCCGCTTTTCATCATTTAACCGCTGGTTAGCCAAATGGTGCCCAGAAAATTGAGTTAGCTTTGTTGACAAGTGGTGCACGTTTTGGGGAAAATCCGATATCATGCGGAGAGATGGCATCCATCCCACTTTTGACAGGGCCACTCTTCTTTCTAAGAAGATTTCTGCGAGCATTACCCACACAACCTGACAACCCAGGGACAGATTCTGGGCACAGAGCAGCAGTTTAAAACTCTCCTCTGAGTTCCCTTTAGCGTCAGAGCAAACCCCAACACAGCACATAGTTAGTCCAGCAGCTGCTAGCTTTAGCTTGTGTACTTAAACCTAAAAGTAAAAGCTACTAATACTCTCAATCATAACAAGCAAAATCACAATGTCATTAAATGTGGGTTACTAAACATTAGATCAATTTCCTCTAAGGTCTCTTTTAGTCAAGGAGTTAACTAATGATAATAAACTTATCCTGCTAGCCCTAATAGAAACCTGGCCCCAACAGGATGACTCTGTTAGATTGAATGAAGCAACCCACCCCCACCCCAGAAGAACATTGACTGACCGTTCTGTATCTGAATTTAAACTTACAGTCCAACTAATATTTAATAACATGCTGAGCAAACATTTATTGTATTATTGCAGGACTAGCTAGCTATCAGAAAATATTTAACTGCTCCTCTACCTCACCTACTGTAATAAAGTTTACTACACTGGACTCTGAGGGAAGGAGGCAACCGAAGACGAACAGCCACAGGGTTTATCACCTTGGAAACAGGGAACGGACCCACAAACCGAGGAGCTAGTTTGCGGTTCTCCACCTGAAAGGGGGAGATCTTTGGCGGACAGCCACACTCTGTCACCTACTTGGTACACCGGAGCCTCAGATCGGTGACGGTTAACAGTTCGGGCATAACGTTGAGCCGTCTGTAGAAGAACCTGTCGAGCCCGCAACCACATCCGACGACATCGCCGAGCCGATGCGTGAGCTGAAGGAACCCTAGCAGCACCTTCCTGAGGGGAGAACACAGGGGGCTGGTAATCATAAATGACTTGAAAAGGAGATAGTCCAGTGGCAGAGGAGGGCAAGAAGTTGTGAGCATATCCAATCCAGGTAAGATGTCGGGCCCAGGAGGACGGGTTCCCCGAACACAAACAGCGAAGGCCCCTCTCCAACACCTGGTTAAGCCGTTCAGTCTGGCCATCCGACTGGGGATGAAACCCAGAGGAAAGGCTTATCTGAATCCCCAGAAGACGGCAAAATTCCGACCAGCAGCGGGACGTGAACTGGGGTCCATGGTCAGACAAAATGTCACAAGGTATACCATGCAGTCTGAACACATGTGTACTCACGATGGCCCCCATCTCTCTGGCGGTGGGTAGCTTGGTCAAGGCCGCAAAATGAACCATCTTCGAGAAGCGGTCAACGATGGTCAAAACCACCCTTTTCCCGCCGGACGGCAGGAGACCCGTAACAAAATCCATAGAAATGTGGGATCATGGGCGATGAGGAATAGACAATAGATGCAGAAGCCCGTCGGGATGGCGGCGGTAAGTCTTGGCACAGGAGCACACTGGACATGCCGCAACAAACTGGTGGACATCCTTTCGAAACTGGGGCACCAAAAACGCTGAGCCACAATATGGGCTGTACGGACCATCCCTGGATGACACGCCAACTTGGATAAATGACATAGAACTAGGACCTTGGACCGCAGACCTGGAGGAACATAGAGTCTCCCAGGAGGACACTTGTCAGGCACCGCAACTGGTTGAGCCCGCAGCACCTCCTCCTCAACCTGGGTATAAGTTGCACACAACCTGACAGAAGGAGGTAGAATGTAGTCCTCCGGCTCACAGGGCACCGGGGAATCCCTTTGCCTAGACAGGGCATCTGGCTTGACATTCTTGGTGCCTGGTCGATACGCCAAATAGAAGTTAAATTGATTAAAAAACAAAGACCACCTGGCCTGGCGAGGGTTGAGTCTCTTGGCAGACTTCAAGTATTCCAAATTTCTATGGTCGGTCCAAACGAGGAAAGGTTGTGTGGCACCTTCGAGCCAGTGTCGCCACTCCTCCAAATCTACTTTGACTGCCAGCAGCTCCCTGTCCCCTATAGTGTAATTCCGCTCTGCCGGGGACAGTAGCCTAGAATAAAAGGCACAGGGGTGAACACGAGAATCATCAGGATACCTTTGAGACAGAATGGCCCCCACCCCTGACGCAGAGGCGTCCACCTCCACAATGAACTGCAGTTGAGGGTCCGGCATGCGAAGGACAGGAGCTGAGATGAAATGCTGTTTGAGGGCAGAGAAAGCCTCTTCTGCTGCAGGGGTCCACTGAAAAAGAGACTTGGCAGAAGTCAAGGCGTGGAGTGGCGCAGCGATGTTACTGTAACCATGGATAAATCTGCGGTAAGAGTTGGCAAAACCCAGAAACTGCTGCAAGTGTTTGCGGGTCTCAGGCCGTGGCCAGTCATTGACTGCTGTGATCTTGGCAGGATCTATCTCATAACTACCTGATGTGATGATGCAACCCAGAAAAGAGACCTTGGAACTATGGAACACGCACTTCTCTGCTTTGACAAATAACCGATGTTCTAACAGACGGCAGAGGACTGACCTGACATGAAACACATGCTCTTCCGGATTCCGGGAGACTATAAGGATATCATCCAGGTAAACGAACACAAAGGTGTTCAGCATGTCCCGAAGAACCTCATTCACCATCCCCTGGAAAACAGCCGGAGTATTGGTTAAACCGAAAGGCATGACCAGATATTCGTAGTGTCCCGTAGGTGTGTTAAACGCCGTCTTCCACTCATCCCCCTGTCTGATCCGAACCAGGTGATAGGCATTGCGGAGATCCAACTTAGTAAAAATGGTAGCCTGCTGCAATTGATCCAGGGCAGTGGAGATGAGAGGCAGGGGGTATCTATTCCGGACTGTGATTTCGTTGAGGCCTCTATAATCGATGCAAGGGCAAAGAGATCCATCCTTCTTCCCCACAAAAAAAACCCCTGCTCCCGCAGGTGAAGAGGACGGACGAATGATTCCTGCAACCAGAGAGTCCGTGATGTAAGAATCCATTGCTGCCCTCTCGGGTTCTAAAAGGGAATACAACCGCCCCCGAGGTGGCGTGGTCCCCGGGAGTAGGTCGATGGAACAGTCAAACGACCGATGAGGAGGAAGAGAACTGGCACGATCCCGATTGAACACTTCTTTCAGGTCATGGTACTGAGAAGGGACGGCTGTGAGGTTAGGATAAGTCTCTGCCATGCTGGGTGGGAACCAGAGGTAGGTCTCGTAAGCAGGTTGTCAGACAATTGATGCTCCAATCAAGAATCTTGCCGTTACGCCAGTCAATATGGGGATTATGAGTTTGAAGCCAACTGTGCCCTAGGATGAGTGGAAGCTGAGGTGATGAGATAATATAAAACTGAATGTTTTCCTGATGCCCCCCCCTCCATGGTCATTAACATGGGCTCAGTCTTCAGCCGAATCTTATGTAATATGTGGTCGTCGATAGCACGGACCAATATAGCCTTATCCAAAGGAGATAATGTTACCCCCAAACGTTGGGCTAGCTGCAAGTCAATAAACTCTGAATCTGCCCCAGAATCAATGAACACAGGGACTGTCTGACTTACTGTAGTCGTTCTAATGGTAGCACGAATAACAGGCCGGGAGGCAGGTGAATCTGTGATGGATCGGCTCAGTAGTTTCCCCCCCTTCCCTTTTACGGGACAGGTGCGGACCATGTGACTTGCCTTGAAGCATAGATGATTCCGCCTTCGCTGCTCCCTCTCCTCAGGGGTGAGTCGGGACCGTCCCAGCTGCATGGGTTCTGGTGCCTCCAGTAAAACAGAGACGCTGTCGGGTGGGTCGCTTTTGCTTCTGGCGGAATGCCAGGAGTTTCTTTCCTGTAATCTCTCCCTGAAACGGAAGTCTATGCGGCTGGCAAGGTCCATAAGGCTATTAAGGTCTCTTGGCACCTCTCGTGCAGCGAGTTCGTCCTTAATATGGTCAGATAGTCCTTGATGGAAAGCGTCCCATAACGCCGCAGCGTTCCATTGACTGTCCGCTGCCATCGTGCGAAAATCAATAACATAGTCCGTAATGATACGGTTGCCCTGCTTAAGGTGGAAAAGGGTCCGAGTTGCCTCTCTTTCGGGACGGGCCGGGTCAAAAATGCAACGTAGCTCCTCTGAAAAGTCCTTGAACGAATGGCACACTGGAGAGGAGCGTTCCCACTCAGCTGTTCCCCACAGTCTCGCTCTCCCCTTTAAAAGTGAGATAACATTAGCCACCTTAGCCCTCTCAGATGGAAAAGAGGATGGCTGTAGTTCAACAATAGTGAGCACTGGACCAGAAAAGCCCTGCACTGACCCGGTTTACCTCCATATTTCTCTGGGGTGTCGACCCGAGGCTCCTGAGATGTCTGGGGGCTGATGGTGGCTGGTTCAAGTGGGCGCTGCTGGACAGGTGGAGGAGGAGAAGTTAGATCTGCCAACCTCTGCATGATCTGTTGAACTCCATCAGCGAGGGTGGCCAGCTGGGCTCCTTGTTGTGTCAACGCTGACTCCACTCCTGTTCTCCATTCCTGAGCCTTTGCAGGGTCCATATCTTGGCCAGATCGTTCTGCCATGCACCCTTAGAAATCCAACAGAAGACCAAAATCTCAGAACAGTCTTTAAAGGGATTTTATTCAAAGTTCAGTTCTTAAAGTAAATATCCAGAGCAGCATAAATCAAAGTCCGTCGTAAGTCCAAGATCCAGTAACCGAGCAGACAGTCCAAGCACAAACAGGAATCTCCAAAAGGGCGTGACAAGAAGCGTAATCCAAAACAGTCCAGAATCCAAAAATCCAAAAAGGCAGAAAGACAACAAACAGGAATATCCAGAGGGGTTCAGGCAGAGACGTGGTCAAAAATAAGGCAGGATCAAAATACACAGGAGACTTAGAACACTTGGCGAGGGCTAGAAAATTACTGTTGGCACAAATGACGATCTGGCAGTGGTGTGGTGAGAGTCAGCAGTATAAGAGCAGGAGGGACCAGGTGAAGGTGATCGAGAATCAAGTGGTGCGTTTACTGGAGGTGGGAAGTTACAGTAACAAAGTGTGACAAGAAACAAGTAATACAGTTGTGCTGTGAAAATGAAAAAAAGCATTTCTGTTAATCCATTTAACTTTCAAATTTGACATTTCTGATTCCATTTTGGTATGAATTTACTAGAGAATATTTTGAAATTTAAGTGTCAAATACCATTTTTATTTATCTTTTTCATTAAGTTACAGAATAAGCGGTGAGAAGAAAAAGAAAGTCGTTCAGAGGATTGAGTTGTCATTTTATTTTTGAATCAACTGATGCATCTACTGTATATTGTGAAAATGAAAAAGCATTTCCGGTATTGACTTTTATTTTGAAATATGAGTCACATTCACTTCCATATTGCTGCAGCCTCCCAACATTGGTCCTTTTTAACATTGTCCTTCTAAGTCATGTGCTGGAGATTGAACTCCCTGTACTTCTCCAATTCTGCAATTACGTCGTCCATCTTGACTTGTTGCCAACTGCTCTCTGCCTCTGCCCTGTTTTTTTTTTTTTTTTTTTTTACTTCCAACCCCCTCCTGCTCTGAAGTTGGCCCTCTATGTTGATCTGCGTGTCTGCCTGTTTGTTCTTTGTGTGTTGTGTTTGTGTGTTTTTCATCTCTACAGTCTGTTTAGATGCAAAAAATGTGACCACATTTGTAAATCGTGGAGCTTTATTGTGAAAATTTGGTAATATTTTGAAAATTGACCAGATTTTTTCGGGTGACTTGGTGTAACTTCCTGCCAGTATTGATGCAGATCACTTGCGTGAAAAATAGACCAGACGCCGAAACGTTCCGCTGCACAGCAGGAGCCGCTTTTTTGTGACTTTAGGTGGCATTTATTGTATGTCTAATGCAGCTAACTTGCTACACTTGTCTTCTTAGCTCTGGACCTTTAGCCTAGCTTACTACGTAACTTCTGGGACTTGTAAATTGCTTTCACACTGCATCATAACCCTGCAGCAGATTCGTGCCAACAGTTCCTCTCTGTCTGCGTGGTGAACGTTTCAAAATTCCACAATATATATTCATATTCTGCTGTGTTCAGTTTGAAATACCTGTCGGACTTCGAATCATTCACTAGGTTGACAGAGAGGCACTGTGGACACGGATCTACCACATATCTACTGGATTGTCACCTTGCAACTCATTAATGACAACCGCACACGTTTTTTACACTCCTCACAAGCACACAACAACTTACTCCGTCTACATTTTAATGAGTCTGTGCTTCCCCCTGTGAGTCTCTGCTGCCCTGTAATTCTGTCCTTCCCTGCTGTGTTCACAATCTAACATTCAACCTGTTTGTTCGTTCACATACAGGATAGGATTTTCTGAGAAAGTAGGACATTTGGATAGCTATATCTATCATTTTTTGCTACATGTAGGAAAATCTCTCAAGGTAGGACAGAACGTTAGAACACCGGTCGCGGATGTCCGTGGTGCCTCACATCTGTCTGAAATACTCCATAGGTTAACAAAGGCGACGAATGGAAGCGACTTTCATTCCATGCCGCTTTGCGACACTTCAGCGTCCAGTATGAACCATCATGGACCACCACTGGTCAGAGTCTCAGCATCTGTGCGGATGTTCTGAGCAGGAATGACTTTGGCTGGACCTCAGCGGTACTTCTTCTCAAACTTCTGATTAACCGACAGGCAGAGCTGCTGGTTTCACTCCTGCAGCTTCAGCACTAGTGGTTGTGATGTTCATGATGCGTCTCATCACTGCTGCTCCTCATCTGTCCATTCACTGCTCCTGATTTCATCATCTAGTTTAGAAAAAAAGAAATCCATTTAGAAAACAGCTGCATTGTTATCTATTCAATGTGTTTACACAGATACATTTAGACAGATCAAACAAGCTAAAACTCTGCACATGTTTTGTAATCACCTGCTGGTTCAGGAAGGGATTCTTCATCACTTTCCTCACTGAGAAATCAGTCCTCCCTGTCCTCAGGTGGATCACTGCACCGCGGTCCACTTGCTGCTTTCTATACAATGAAGTCACATTCATTTTTAGAACAGATCTAAAGAGCAACAATGGACAGAAATCACATTTGTCACACTACAATATTACTAAAAGGACTAGACCGTACATCTTCCTATAGTGGCCGGTCTCCAGTAAACAAGGGGTCTGTTCAGGTGTTCATTACTTTAGACTTGGGTCTCTGATAATGGCCGGGTTCCTTTAAGACACCCCCCCACTCCCCACAACCCCACATACATACAGTCATTCAGACACTCGTTAGATATCTTTAAAAATATCAATCATAAGTACTCTACTGCTTTGTGGTAGTGAGATAAGTAATCAACAAGTACTTCTTCTGAACATCTTCTTATTAGTCCTCATTTTTAAATGCTTTTTCTTTATTGAAAGTTATTCAAGTTATAAACTGACCATTAAGATTCCTCAGTAAAAGCATGTGGTGCCCACTGCCCCCACCTTCAATGTTTGATTGACAGCTTCTCACAAGCCTGCTTTCAGTGGGAGGGGTGTGGACTTCCAACAAGCTCACTCATGATTGGCGTCAGTAGTTCCCCTAAAAACGTGACTCAGATGGACTGGGACCAATCACTGTCGACTGGATTCAAAATGGTGGCGCACGTATCAGGAAGCAATGGTGAAAGATTTGGATTCATTTCACATAAACTGGAGGTAAGGCATTTTCCATGGGTGACCCCTCGATTCATTCATTGTTTATGCAGTCTATGCAACAACACAGTACATGAGGTTCAATGAGTAGGTGGTAGATGGGGGGCTGTATGGATTAATCCAAGAGTGCAGCTACTAGGCAAACCACACAAACCATGCACAGGAGGGGGGTGAGTATCAGGAATGCCGAGGTCAAGAAGGTATGGGCAGCAAGTGTCAGGATGGGTTTATCTATGTTTTAGCTATGCACAACACTTACTTAAAACTGTCACATAAGATTGTTGTTCACTGAGTTGATCTCATCCTGCTCCACAACTGCCCAATGGTGACGATGTTCCAATAATAGCTTTCCATTTACCAGCTGAAAAATTCAGAAGGCTGAGTGGAAATATGTTTGTGCTCCAGCACATTTCCAGCTTGCGTCATGTTGCCTTGCAGATCTGAAGTTATTACGCAGTTAATGCTTTGGAGCTAGCTTGCTGGCAGCTGCAAAAAGTCTATTTGAAGGAGGAGCCCTGCCTTTCTGTCCCTGTGGGAAGCACACCTCCTTTCAGCTCAAAGGTTAGAATTTTAAGGAGTTCATTAAAAAATAATAAAAAACGCCTTAACCTGAATTGCCAACATATACTTTGCTCTCATGAAAAAACAGATGCAGTCAAACAAGCAAAATATGTCTTGATGTGAACCCTGGAGTGAGTTTATAGTAAAGGTTCCTGTCCATTCTCAGGCAGAGGGAAAACAGCGCACCCTGGTTTTCTCATTATAATGTCAAAACAGCACATTTTTTAAAAGCATGCTTTGCCTGCTGCTTATTTAAAAAAAATAATCTGCAAGTGTAAATTTAAAAGCCATGGGTTTACACAGGAGTACACCACTGACTAACAGAAACTAGAGGTGTGTGCTGGTTAACAAAAGCTTAAATTGTGATGCAATTTTCCTTTGCTTCATCCTCTACTGTGTCAACTGATTATGCATACTGCAACTGATTATACTGGGGTCTGAATTTTCTAAAGGTTTGTGTTGGTAAAACACATGTGAAATCTTGACAGTGAACTCAAAACCAAGTTGTTTGTTAAAAAGCGAGCAAGAACATGGAATAACAATTACTGTATTTCCTGCTGTATAAAGTCACACCAGAGTATAAGTCGCAGGAGTCAAAAACAAAAAAGCATAATAAAGAAGAAAAAAATGTATCTAAGACACTCCAGAGTGTAAGTTGCACTTTTGGGAGAGAAGTGCAATACTTCTGAACAAGTCCACCAAGCCTGGCGTAATGTTGAGTTTACATCAAGCGCAATTCACACGGCAAATTCGTGTCGCCACCTCTTTTACAGGCGTCAAATTCGAAGCTCAATGCTTTCCCATAAATGTTTTCATAAACTCAACATGAATGGGAGAAGCTACCGTCAAGTTTTTAGCCTTTGACTGTATATCTCGTTGGCAATGCACGCAGGACACAGATAACATTGAGAAATCTGGTTTATTTATTTTGAAGATCTCTACAAAAGCATGGTTATGGTAAATGGTGTATGTTATTTAGCGCTTGTTAGAGTTAACTCTAGATAATCTAGATTATCTTCTGACTGCTATCAGCTCTCACTTCTGTCAACTTTGAGAGTCTGATTACTGTGTTCTAGAAAAACAAAAAGGGACAAAGAGAAAAACAGAAGGTTATTTAGAATGTTGGAGTATTTTTTACAGATTACAGTCACACAAAAGCCTTTCATGAGACAGAGGGAAAAAAGAAGAACCTCAAACTATGACTTGAAATGTTAATGATTGGGATTATTCTTTAAACATGATTCTTTTGTGAAGCAGATGAACTGATGTCTGGTCCCATTGAAATAGATTCAAGTCTTTTTCCTCCATCATTCTTGATCCTTCTTAACTGAAACCAATGCATGCCCTCCTGAATGACAGCTTTACAGTTTTTGATTAGATTGTCTAGATTAAAATGTTTAAATTAGCCCAAACAGCCAGCATAATGATAGAATATTCGCTAAACTCAAAACCGGCCTGAAAAACTATGAATAAAGTACATTTTGTTCTGACGTGTGGATCTGTACTGGAGTTTTCTAGATTCTAGAAAATTCATGTTGGCCCTCATGTTGGCTCATCTTGTAGACAAGCAGCACAGGCATTGTTCACCACCAGGGCCTGGGCATAGGAATGGAAGGGATGCCAAATGACAATGATTAAGCTTTAATCATTTAAGTTTTTTTTAAGTTTAAGATTTTTTTTAGAACAGTTGACCACACCACTCATTTAGTTTAAAAATAAATTAAGTAATTGAAACATAAGTAAAATTTGTATGTAATCAATAATTTTGCGCAGCGCCCCTTCTTACCTGAAGCTGCCACTGTCTAATCTGGGGGGGGGAGTGTATTAGTGCTTCTTTAAAGCTGGCTCAAAGCAGAGGTTTGTCTGTTTTATTTACAGTCAACTGCCAACGGAGAAATGATCATGGATGAGAAAATGAATAATTGCCCTCTGCACCCGACTGGAATTCAATGACACCAAGTCTTATAAATATCAGAACAGAGCTGTGAAAGAAAAAGCCTGGAGCAATATTCACCCTTACTTACTCTTGCGTGTTGTTTTAAGTGTTCACTATGACCTGTCGCCAACAGCATGCTCATAGAAAAAAACATGCATGAACATTTTCGCCCCAAGGGATCGCCAAGCCATCTACGACTTTGGTATTTCGTGAGGGTCCACCTGCAAGCCCTGTAAATGTTTGCCCATTTTTTGCCTCCCAACACCCAGTGTCCAGGTCAGTTTAAGGGCAGTTATGACAAACACTGGAAATTCATCCCCCTCCCCCCTGCATTTTGGACAAAAAATACTCTCATTTTCAGTCGAAAAAAGACGAAATAATGGGCAATCTAGTTTTTTAAAAAAAAATCTTTACACATTTAACAACTGAGATCTTCAAACCTTTAACGCTAGAGATGCCTGTATTAATACCTACCATACGTCTCAACGCAACTTATATGGTGGCCCAGTGGTTAGTGCTAACCACCTGCTAATACATAGGTTGCTGAATTGGGTCCTGCTTGGGAGCACTTTTTTTAGTTAGGTTACGTTGTTTCTGTTCCGGACTGTGGTGGTAGTGTTGTGGGTGTGTGCGCAGGTGTGTGCGTGCGTGTGTGGGGTGGGGGAGCAGTGCTCTTAGGAGAGAAATTCTGAAGTACAGCCACTTTCTGCATAACAGCACAAGAAAAGTCACATTATTGAGCTGCAAGGTCTGTGATGCACCTCTAACAACGAAACTGTAATCGAGAAGCAGGGTCTAAGGGCATGTATGCACAGTTTCTTGGTTGGTTTAGTTTAGTTTATTGTAGAAACCAGCTATTGTTTATATTTTATGACTGGTTTTATGGTTTTGTAAAATGACCGTTACTGAAACCCATTGAGACAACTGTGTTGTAATATTGGGCTATATAAATAAAATATAATTGAATATATGTGACCCAAGGAAATCTATACATTTTGCCAGGATTTTCTAAAAAACTTTCCTTCTAAACATATTAATAAGAAGATTGACAACATTTGTTCTTCTTGTTTATATGAAATTACACATAAAAATTTCATTTTATGTTGTAAAAACGATTCATTAAAAAATGTTGGGGTTTCCATAGCAAAATGAATCACTATTTTAAGATGTAATTTGCTGTTTTTGCAAGATTTTTTCTAGTGTGAAAACAACATGAACAAAATGACAAAATAAAGTTAGTGTCACATAGGTGAATTGTGCTGAATAAGATATTTCATTTCATTTATTTATTTATTGAGCACTTTTCACCACCAGCCAAGGAAGCCCAAAGTGCTGTACATAGGAAAAACATAGAGAACACAGATTTAACATTGTGTAATAATAAAACAAAGAGAAAAAAAGAATTAAAAAGAATACTGTAGTGCAGGAATAACTGTTTTTTTAAAACTCTCCAAGTGCTTGTTCTCTCTAATTGCTGGTGGCAACTGATTCCAAAGTTTAGGAGCCAGCACAGCAAAAGCACGGTCCCCCCGAAATTTACATTTAGTTCTAGGAACCAGTAACACACACTGGTTCGCAGAGCGTAAAGACTGTGGGGGGGGGGTGTTTTATAAGCAGGCTGGAGAGGTAAGAAGGTGCAGCACCTGCCAGGGCCTTAAAAGTAAAAACAAGAATTTTCATAAAAATCAGGAACTGCACCTGCAGACAGTTCAAAGAGGCCAAGATTGGAGTTATGTGGTCAAACTTTTTTGCCCCACAAATAAATCTGGCTGCTGCATTTTGGACCAGCTGCAGTCTGGCTATTGAAGCCTTGGGTAACCCAGCACACAAAGAACTACAATCATTTAATCTGGACAGCACAAAGGCATTGGTGACTATTTCCAGGTTCTTTTTTGAAATAAAATACTTTCTCCTAGCCAGACGTTGCATTTGAAAAAAGCAGGACCTGGTCACAGCATTTATTTGGAGGTCCAGTTTCAAAGCAGCATCAAGTTTCACCCCTAAGTCAGTGACCACAGACTGTTCAAAAGGGGCAAGAAAGAGAAGATCAACATCATGATCCTTTCGACCACTAGGGGTAAAGACAATTACCTCAGATTTATTTTCATTTAGGTCAAGACAGTTAGCTGACATCCACAACTTCAGCAAGGCAATCAATTATTCTTTTAATCGTGCGGTCAGGTCCCTTGCATATAGGGACATACATTTGACAATGGTCAGCATAAAGGTGGAAATCCACCTTATGCTTCCACAATATCATTCCCAGTGGCAACAAATAAATAGAAAATAGCAATGGGCCTAGAACTGACCCCTGAGGGACCCCTCACTTCAGGGGGTAACACTTAGACGAGTAAGGGCCCATCTTAACACAGAAATACCTGTCTGAAAGGTAGGACCTCAACCACTGTAGTGCTACCCCAGAAAGCCCCACCCATTGTTCCAGCCGACCAATCAGGACCTCATGATCAACTGTGTCAAAAGCTGCTGATAGATCAAGTAATAAAAGAACGACCTGTTCACCTGCATCTGTTACCATTAAAACATCATTAAAAATGTTTAAAAGAGCGGTCTCTGTGCTGTGTCCAGACCTGAACCCTGACTGCAGAGGTTCCAGTAACTCATGTGCTTTTAAGAACGAGATCAACTGTTTGTAAACAATGTTCTCCAAGATTTTTGCACAAAAACGCAGGTTGGATATTGGCTTGTAGTTTGACAGTAATGTAGCATCCAGCCCTGGTTTTTTTCAGCAGTGGCCTTACAATCGCCTGTTTAAAATTGAGTGGAAGTAAGACTTGTGTTTCTAATAGTTAAAACTGCTGGTCCTAACACTGCAAAGACTTTCTTAAAAAACCAAGCCGGCAGAACATCACAGGAGGACCCAGTTGGCTTTAGCCTTGATACCACCCTTTCTAGCTCAATCAGAGACACCAATGAAAAAGAATCAAGCTTAGGAATTGCTTTCTGTGGAGTGGGAGGAGAATAAGTGAAACATTGTGTGAGAGAGGACCTAATACCAGCAACCTTGTCCATAAAAAATACACAAAATTTTTGACAATTTTCAACAGAGCCTTCTATTGAGTTTCTACTCCCATCTGAGTCCAATAAAGATCCCAAAGTATTAAAAAGGATTCGTTGATCACCTGAAGCAGAAGAAATAATGTTAGAATAAAATTGTCTTCTAGCTCTTGTGACAGCTTCATTGTACATGTATAGTTTATCCCTACATGTTAACAACACTACATGTTAGTTTGTCCCTAAGGAGATCTTGGGAAATTTGAAGTCTGTCCTTAAATTTTCTCTCAGCTTTCCTACAGTCACGTCTCAAGACACGGATTTCCTCAGAGATCCAGCGTTCAGATATGTGCCTTGGTTTTTTGATGGTGAGGGGGGGCAATCTCATCCAAAATTTTAAAGCATAGGTTGTCAAACTGAAAAAGAAAAGCATTTGTGGTAATTGTGGAAGAGTATAAAGACGGCCACTCCAACGAAAATATAGCAGAAAAAAGTGGTTTGTCAGGACAGCACACATGAATGTTAAAATCATTAAACGTGTACAGCAATTCAGAAAAATCTAGTAAAAGAAGTTGAACTTCGGGGGACGATATATTAAAAGTCCTAAGAAAGTGGAGAATGGGCCTAGATCAAAACTCAAAAGAGTTGAAAAGTAAAGGTGTTGTGAGGTGTCTAAAATTAAAATGTCATTTAAAAACAAAAACCAGTCCACCTCCTCTGCTCACAGAACGCGGGACATTAAAACACAAAATACTACCAAATAAGCAAGCAAGGTCTTTCAAATTGAAACTACTGAGTTAAATTCAAAATTAAGCAAAAACTGAGTTTTAGGCCCTCGGTTCCAGAGGGTTAAAATAAAGCTAATACACCTTTTCATGTGTTTTCAAAGAACCATTGCAGACAACATGGCGGACAGAGGTGCAGCACCGGTTCATCTGGACTCACATTTTTCGGTAAAAACAGCTGCAATCATTACTGACCTCAAGGAAGACATCCGTCGTTTCAGAGCTGAACTGGAAGTGAAAGACGCTCTACTTTCCAAGTTCATAGATGTCTCCTTCTTCCAGTCTAAGCGGCTATAACTTCGCTTAGCGCCGCTCTCCAGGACACAGCTCCATGGATCCTTCCACCTGCCCTCGGCCTTCTTCATTCTCGACTCCTAAACAAAGATCCCTGGATGAAGAAGTGGTTGTCCGAATGCCCAGAAGGACTTCTGATGAGACTCAAAAGCCTGCGCTGAGTCTCTCAAACCGCTTCGGAAGTCTGGCTGCGGATTCTCCGTGCTGCTTCGGCCTCAGCGGCACGGACTCCACCAGACCTGGGTTCCATCGTCGAGTTTCCCGCTCTTCGGCGAGACGCCACAGAGACTCGGATGGAACACGCAGGCACCGCGGTGGTCAGCGATCCGGCTCGACCTTCGAGGATCGCCGCGAAAGCCTCATCCGGTCCCGACGAGCGTCGCCGGCTGGAGCTCCCCGCTTCCTCTCGGTCGGCAACCTCTTCCTCCCGCCGTCGGATCCTGAAGGAGGCTGTCCGCTTCCACTCCAGCGGTTCCCGCGCCTCGCCGCCATCCCAGACCGACCGCCGGCTACAAGGTGAGGCCTGCCGCCGTCACACAGGGACGCTCCGCTGTCGCCTCACCTGTCTGCGCTTCACCTGCGCCCGCGTCTCCTCCTCCACTGTTTGCCCCGACGACAGCAATCATCGGTGACTCCATAATAAGGAAGGTCCGCTTCTTTAACGCGGTAACTCACTGTTTTCCTGGAGCAACAGTTCTGGACATCATGGAGAAACTCCCAGAACTGTTGCGCTTTTTCCCTTCCACTGTTAGGAGACTGATTTTACACGTCGGTTTTAATGATACATCTTATAGAGAGTCTGAAACGACTAAAAAAGCTTTTAACAGACTTTTTAATTTTTTAAAGTGGCAGTAATGTTTTAGCCGCCAACATCAGACACTCTGTCCAGACATCACCTGCCCTCATCATGTCCACACCAGTCCAAACCTCCTCTTCATCTGCGCAGACATCCGTCTGTGGAAGTGACTGACTGGATTCTGTACCTTCTTCTCCCATTCCCCAACAGACTGCTTCAACCATCCACACTGCTTCACTTCCAAGACCTGTTGCCCCCTCAGCTTATCCCATTAAGACCATTAACACAACCAGGTCTTCTATGAGGAGACGTGCTGGGAGAAAAACAGATCAACACTACCGTCAGCCACTAAAGGAAGCACCAAAGTCCAAGGAAGCAGTTTCATCAGTTTCATCAACCAATAATGTTCCACCCTCTTTTAACATGGCACTTTTTAATGTTCGGTCTATATCTAACAAGACATTTATTATAAATGATTTAATCCTAGACCATAATATTGATTGTCTCTTTTTAACTGAAACATGGCTGAGCACGGATGCATCCACAGAGGCCTCCCCATCTAATTTTAGTTTTGTTTTTTCTATGAGGAGGCCAAAAAGGGTGGTGGTATTGCATCTATTTTATCCAACTCCTTTGCAGTAAAGCAACTTTCTTTAGATCAGTACCCCAGCTTTGAACACCATGCCTTTGTTTTTAACAGCCCTCCAGTTTTATGCATCACAGTATACAGACCACCGAAACCAAACACTGGTTTTATTGAGGAGTTTTCTGAGTTCTCAGCATCTGTCCACACTTCCTTCAATATGATTTTAATAACTGTTGATTTTAACCTGCATGTAGATAAGGAGTCAGACTACTCTGCTACTCAGTTTCTGGACCTGCTTGCTTCTCTGGATTTTAAACAACATGTCATGCAGCCGACTCACAACAGGGGGCACACTCTTGACCTGGTCATCAGTCATGGTTTACCTACAAGTGTGTCCACTGTTGTGGATCTGGCTGTCTCTGATCATTACTGTGTGCTTTTTAACATCACTGGTTTTATAAAACAACAGACCTCTGTGAGAACGGTGAAGAAGCGCTACTTGAATCCTGAAGTGTTCGCTCAAACTCTCCAATTGTCTTACCAGCCCCCTGCAACTTACATGTAGAAAGTTTTAACAGTAAACATTAAATGCAGTCTCGACTCAGTTCCTCCACTAAAATCTAAAAAGATAAGAATGAAACCCAAACTCCCTTGGAGAACCGAAGACATCAAACAACTGAAGAGACGATCTAGGGAAAGACGTTGGAGAAAACACAAGTTCGAAATAAACTAATAATCTACTATACCAAAATCAACTAAAACTACACAACCAGACTGTAAAAAAAGAACAGGAACTCATTTGTGAACATCATCTCTGAAAATAAAAATAATCCCTGAGTCCTCTTCAGCACAATAGAATCCTTACTGAACTCAGACATGAATAAGACCACAATGCCAGCTTCTGCTACATTGTATGAGGACTTTGCTGACCACTTCAGGAGCAAAATTGCTTCTACGGTCGAGTATCTTGAAGGAACAAAGAAGCAATTGTAATAAAATCGATGACTTGACCTTACCCGATGAGGCACTGGACAGTTTTGACCTGGTTGAAACTGCAACACTTGGTCGAGTTTTCTCCCAAGTTAAACCAACAACCTGTTTTTTAGATCCCATCCCCACATCACTTTTTAAATCATTTTATGGATCTTTTGAGTGCGAGATTTTAAACATCATAAACTCCTCTCTACAAACGGTATTTTTCCCACTGCTTTTAAAACTGCAGTGGTGAAACCGTTACTAAAGAAAAGCAATGTAGATCGTATGGTTTTTAATAACTACAGACCAGTGTCCAACTTGCCATTTTTAAGCAAGATTTTGGAAAAAAAAATCCTTTTATTCAGCTAAACGAGTTCCTCTTACACAATAACATCTTTGAGGTGAACCAGTCTGGTTTTAAAACGAAACATAGCACTGAGACAGCCCTGTTAAAGATCGTTAATGATGTTAGATGTGCCTCAGATTCAGGTCAGATCACAGTATTAGTACTACTGGATCTAAGTGCTGCTTTTGACACTGTTGATCACCTGATCCTGTTAAACAGACTTAGAAGTCTTGGCCTTTCAGGGACTGTTATCCAGTGGTTCACTTCCTATCTCATGGAGAGAAACTTCATGGTAAGCATGGACACCTACTTTTCTGGGGTCCACAAAATTGAATGTGGTGTGCCTCAAGGTTCCATCCTTGGCCCCTTGCTTTTTAACATCTACATGCTTCCTCTGGGGAATGTCATCAGGAAGCACAACATCAGCTTTCATAGCTATGCTGATGATACCCAGCTGTACATAGCTATGTCTCCTGATGACACAAGACCAATAGAAGCACTTTTTAATTGTATTTTAGATGTGAAATCATGGATGGCAAATAATTTTCTGCAGCTCAACCAGGAGAAAACTGATATTTTGGTTATTGGTCCTGAAGCCAAGAGAGAGAAACAGTTTCTGAAACTTAAAAAACGTTCATTCAATTTTTCTGAAACAGTCATAAACCTGGGCGTTATTTTTGACTCCAAGCTAACATTTATCCCACATATCAAGCAGGTGATTAAAACCGGTTTTTATCATCTTAGAAATTTGGCTAGGGTCCGCCCAATTCTCTCTCTTGCTAATATGGAGACGCTGATGCATGCTTTTGTAATCAGTAGAGTTGATTATTGTAACGCTCTTCTAGCAGGTTTTCCAAAAAATAGCATTAAGAACCTTCAGCTTCTCTCAAATTCTGCTGCAAGAGTTCTTACCAAGACCAGAAGGCGTGCTCACATCACTCCGATTTTAAAATCCCTGCATTGGCTCCCCATCTGCTTCAGGATTGTTTTTAAGATACTTTTAATGGTTTTTAAATGTCTTAACGGTCTTGCGCCTTCTTATTTATCTGATCTTTTAGATAAATATGAACCCTCGCGTACCCTGAGATCATCGGGCAGTGGTCTACTAATCATTTCAACTGTGAAAACCAAAAATTATGGAGAGACATCTCTTCAATACTATGGCCCCCGTCTATGGAACAGTCTGCCGGAGGACCTGAGGACCGCAGAGAACATAGAGGTTTTTAAGAAATGACCTATCTATTTAAATGAGCTTTTAGTTAGTTTTTATTGTGTTAATTTATCTTGCTTTTATTCTTTTTATGTAGTTTATGATTTTACACAGGATTATTTGTAGCTTATTTGAATACTTTTTATTTTCATGTTGTATTGCTTGTTTGTTGCTTTTATCAAATGCTCCATTTTAATTTTAGATTTATATTTTATTATTTTTAAATCCAGTGCCTCCTCGGCTGAGTCCTCTCCCTCTGGGTCAGCCACGGTTCAGCTGTTGCAGCTCTAGATGGGGACCTGCCTCGCTACCTTGCTGTGGTTGGGCTGGGTCTTTGCCTGTGATGCTGCATTAGACTGGCTATGTGGTCATCCACGAAGGAAGAGGTCCCATCTATAAGCATGTCCACCCACCAACTTTCTCCGTGTTCAGCCTGTTTCCCAATAGTTTCCATCAGTTAAGGGGGTGGGAGTTGTGAAAGGGATGGGTGGATTGCATTTGTGTGTGTGTTGGGGGGGCTTTATCTCCTTCATGTGGGAAACCCTGAGGTTTCTTAGTTTTTTACCCAAAAAAAGACAGGGGTTTTTTATGAGTTTTTCCTCACCGAGAAGGAGGGTCTAAGGACAGAGATGTTTGTTCAGCTTAGTCTGTTTGACAACCAGCTATTGTTTACTTTTTCATGTTAGATTTTTTTGTTTCTTGCAATATACTGATGTCAGTCCAATGAGACGGCTATGGCTGTGATATTGGACTATAGAAATAACATTGAATTGAATTGCTGTTCATAAGGAGAGAGAGAAGAGTAAAGTCATGAGTGTTGGACTGAGAGTAGGGACTTTGTTTGAACTATGACAGGAAAAAGCAGTTCATTGACATGATGCAGAGCAGGAAGGTTGACATACTGTGTGTGGTAGAGATCCGGTGAAAAGATAGCAAGGCTAGAAGCTTAGGAGCAGGTTCAAGTTGTTCTATCATGATGGAGGTAGGAAGAGAAATGAGGGAGGAGTTATTGTAAAGGAGGAGTTTGTTAGGAGTGTTGTGGAGGCAAAAAAAAGTGTCAAGAGTGATGAATCTGAACATAGAAATGGAAGGTGTGATGTTTTATGTTGTTAGTGGGTATAACCCGATGTGAGCTGGAGGGGAACGACAGATTCTGGTTGGACCTTGATGCAGTGATGCGCATCCCTAGAAGTGAGAGAGTTGTCATTGGCGCAGATTTCAATGGACATGAAAACATGGCAGACAGAGGAACAACAGCGATGTGTACAGATGAGTATTCAGGACAAAAAACAAATCCAACCAATGATCTGAACTCACAGTTTCTGGGTAAAACTGTCACAACCAACACTGACCTTAAAGAAGACATGCGCTTTTTAAGAGCTGAGCTGGAAATGAAGGATGCTCTGCTCTCCAAGTTCATGCATCTCTCCTTTGCTCAGACTAAGCTTGCTTAACGTCACACTCCAGAACCTTCTTCATTCTAAACTCCCAAACAAAGATCCCTGCATGAAGAAGTGGTTGCCCGAATGCCCAGAATCAGACCCAAAAGCTTCCTGTTCTGAGTCTCTCAAACCGCGTTGCTAGTCTGACTGCAGCTTAAGCAAGTTTGAGCTCTCTACCTCTCAGTGACGTGCAGTCAGTGGAGGCTGTGCTTCACCTGCAAAATATAGCATAAAAATAAATAAAAAAGATGAATGTAAATTTTATTATTTAAAAAAATGTAATTATTTTTTAGACATGTTTATTCTATTAATTCTATGAATTTTTTCTGTATAGGTTTGCAAAATTTCTTTAGTTAAAACAAAAAAAAAGTTGTGAATTTCCACATTTCCTGTTCAGATGCACAAGAAAGCAACAGGTGAGGCCCATACTTACCCTGTAGCCATACTGCGCCGCACACACTGACCGGAGCGGCAGTTATCGCATACACTTTACGGTAATCTTTTATCATCAAAAAAACACTTCATCTTTAATTACTTAATTTTTCTATTTCTCTGCAACTGTATGATTACATTGGTGCCCTTTAGTCTTTTTAAGCCGCTAAAGCTGCGCTATAGAAATACACAAGGTGAGGCCCGCAGTACACCTGCCTGTGACACAGGGGCTACAGAAGAATAGAATTTGCAGTAGCAAGTCAAATGCAGCCATCCAGTTATTCTTTAATATTGTTTAGGATCGAATGCGCTCTGCTCTTGCTTTTCCTTTGAGGAACGTGACTGTCATGAGAAGAAAAATAAAGCATCATTTCAGACCAAAAGTTTGCCTCTAAAGTTTAAATAGTTCAATTCGTCTGCTGTCCTTTCCTCATGTCTGCTCTCTTCCATTCTCTTTCTCTTCTGCTTTATCTCAGTCTTCAAAATGATCATATGAACCAAACAGGTTAAAGGAAACTATTAAATCACTCATGTCTTTTCCATTGTCTTGCTGTTGAGACAAACTGTAGAGAAAAATAAGTCAACATGTGGGTTATGGCATAAATAATAAGGTCTGGTCAATATTTTTTGGATTGCTCAGAAAAATCCTCCTTGGTGGTGTAAAAGTAAAGATGTGATTGTTATATATACATTAAAAAAAAAACTTAATAAAGCCACTTTCTTTGTTGTATCTTGCTTTTTACTGTGCAACATTGATGGAATCTAAGCATAGATTAATCTTATGTGTTTTGCTTTTGAAGTTTATTGTGGAGCTAAAATGTAAAGCAGCCTTAGTTTTAATGTATGGATGACCTTTCCTTTGTTGTCAAAAACAGTCAGGTGTTCCCTAAGTCAGTCTTAGGACAAAAATGTCAGCTATTTACAGAGGTTTTGGACTGTAGTCATGTTCAAACCACCCACTCTGAGCCCCCATAGCCACTATTCTCTAATTAGAGAACACAAACCATCATTACCTCCACTTTGGATTTAAAGTGATACAAACGATGGTCTGCGGCTTGTTCAGTGCATTTGAGTGTTTGGTGCAGCTCCGTGTCATTGTTGTTTACCTGGTAAACTAAGTGCCAGGTGATTTTACATGGTGGGCTGAGCTGCAGAGCATATTTTGTAGCAGCCGTATGATAATTACCAGGTGTTCAGCTTTGGCAGCAGCAGTGTTTGATTGTATTGGACACCATAAGGTGTGTAAGTAGTTAAAATGTAAAATGTTTATCAGTTCCACCTCCACGTCTTAATGCATTGAAGAAGGGATTGGGGGGTTAACGTAATATCTCCCCTACCTCAGTGCAGGGGAGTAACCATCAACTCCCTTCTCTCTACAAGACATGGAGCTGGTTAGCCCGCTGTTCAGTCTTCATGGAAAACCTTTTTTGGGGGATTTTTCTATATTTTGGAGGTTTCACTTGCTGCAATTCATCACTTTTGGTATTACAATGTATTTGTATTTGTCAGATGATACATAACAATAAAAGGGTTAACAAAATTCCACAAATAAAGAGGGACAGATGCACTTTAATGGTAGATACATCATTATTTAACTTTGTAATCTTTAAGAATAATAGAATAAAACATTAATATAAATCATTGGTCACACAAAGGTGAAATTACCTCGTTAAAGGCTTCGTCACACTGCCACTATGTACATGTTCCATGTATGCAATTTCAGTCTATCGTAATACATGCATGATATGCGTAATTCATGATTCAATTCATAAGTATGCTATGCATCCCTCAATCATCGATGTGCGTGGATGTCCGTTGAGGGACATTGAAGTACGAACAAGTACTAATTAACCACACAAAGACAGATGAACCCACGCTTCACTGAATTTAATCACTTTGACCTTCCGAGCACTGGGAAGAAATCATAGTGCGTCAGCACCATGGACAGTAACACTTGAACTCATGATGCTTTGTTTTAATTTAGCTCTGCAAACAGCTCCAATCTACTTCTAACGGCAATTTTATGCCATAAATTAAGGGTCGGAGTGCCTATTGACAAAGTGGATTCATTTTGTCCCATAATATTATCCCGTAGTTCTCAGTAGAGTAATAGTGTGACTTGTGTTGTTAAATGAGCGGATATGTGGCAGGAGTTCAAGAACCCAGAAGCAGAGAAGGCGTGGACGCAGACGGGTAAAGTTGTAACTGGTTTTATTGACAGAACAATAGATCACCTCACAAGAGGGGAAAAAGGGGCAATTAACTCAAACAACTAAGGAGCAGCATCAGAGTACAATGACAGAGACAGACATAAAAGACACAAAACGCTCCAATACAGGGAACTGAGACACACAGACTTAAATAGACAAACATACAATCAACTAAACAGGATGCAGCTGTGAACACCTCCAGCAGGAGACACAGGTGAGAGGGAGGAGCAACAGAAGACCATAACATACCTGCACAGAACAGGCAGTGAAAAACCAAAAACAGAACAAGCAGAACGTGTCAGTTCCACTCTATCATTTCTCACTATAGGGAACTTCTTTGAATAAAACTTTTCCTTCTTCATCAAATCTCTCCTGCGCAGCCATTTTTTTTTTGTTTCCTTAAAATTTTTGTAGCTGATTTTCATGTGTTTTTTCAGCTCCATACAACGCAAAGGTCTGATCGCGGCAGATGGTTGATTTCTGGGAAGTTCGTTCAATTCTGATAATACACGCATCAAAATGACCCGCTTATACATGTATATTATTAAGCTACACCAGGAAAGCCGGGTTCTCCGAACTGCTGTTCGGCCCGTAAGCTGAAACCACAGTCAGAACCCTGTCCCCCACCCGAAGGCGAAGGGATGCAACTCTCTCCTCCACTGGGGTGAACTCCAACACTTGATGGCTAAGCTGGTGGCTCACGATTAAACCCACACCAGCCCGCCGCCTCTCACCATGTGCATTTTCTGAGTGGTAGAGAGTCCAACCCCTCTCAAGGGATTGGGTTTCAGAGTCCAGATTGTGCGTAGAGGTGAGCCCAACTATATCTAGCTGGTACCTCTCAACCTCTCGCACAAGCTCAGGCTCCTCCCAGGGAAGTGATGTTCCATGTCCCAAAAGCCAAGTTCCATGACCGGGGTTTAGGCCGCCTTTGCCTGCCACCCAAACCACATTGCACCGGCCCCTTCTAAGCTCTCCTGCAGGTGGTGGGCCCACTGGGGATTGATCCCATGTCAATCCTTTGGGCTGTGCCCAACCGGTGCCTGTGGGAGGAGCCCTGGCCCCTAGGTGCTCGGCTGTGAGTCCCAACCCAGGCCTGGCTCCAGGGTGGGGCCCCGGTAATCTGGGTGACGTTACTGGATCTTTGATGTTTTTTCTCAGGAAGGGGTTTGTGAACCCCTGATTTTTTTCAGTCATGATTTTATATTCAAGTAGATGCCGAATTAGGTTAAGATTGTAATTTTGACAAAACCACATGAAATAGATATTATTTTAGGCTTGTTGCATCTATGAAAAAAAACCTGTTCTAATCTCCAACATGAAGAGACTTTTATTTATTCAACACAGTTATTTCCAGTATTTTCACTTTATTGACTGACAAAACGAATTTTTACTAATTTGAACAAAAAACACATTATGAACAAAACACTCTGTATAATTGTCCTTACTGAACAGAAAAGAGCTATTCAATGAATTTATACAATTTTATTTAGAAAGATCAAACAAGCTGAAACTCTGCACAACATGGTTTTGTAATCACCTGCTAGTTCAGGAGGGGATTCTTCATCACTTTCCTCATGGAGAAATCTGTCCTCAGGTGTAGCGCTGCACTGTGGTCCACATGCTGCTTTCTACAGAATGAAGCCACACTCATTTTTAGAACAAATCTAAAGAACAATAATAGACAGAAATCATATTTATTACAATATAATATTACTAAAATTACTATACCATATATCTTCCACCTGCGACAGACTGGCGACCGGTCCAGGGGTGTCCCCTGCCTTCGCCCATGAGTAGCCGGGTTAGGCTCCGGCAACCCCGTGACCCCGTAATGGATAAAGCGGTTCAGAAAATGAATGAATCAATATATCTTCCAATAATGGCCAGGCTCCTTTAAGACGACACCCTCTTCCCCCAACGTACACAGTCATGGAGACACTTGTCAAAGATCTTTAAAAATATTATGCGCAAAAAGAAAGTGGAGCAAACCTCAAACAGCGCACATTAGCACGTCGAGAGTAGCTAATAAAAGCACAAGACAACACAAACTGTGGAAAATCAACACTAAACAATTTCTGATTTTGTCAGTTCTGTTTGCAACAAACTAAAAACCAATTTCACGATTAATATGATTACAAAGAACAGACATGAGCAGCACATCTTACCTCAGCCACGCCCCACAGCCGTCTAAGCACACATGCTCTTCAGTGCCCTCTGCGTGACTATGGTGAGTTAATGTACCCTTGGACAGACACAAGCACAGGTTTGAATGTTTGCAAAAAGAACTATTTTATCTGAATTTGATGAAATTAAACAAAACAAACCAAACCAAACATCAGCTGCATTTACGCAAGTTACCTTACACTGGCCAATTATTGCAAGATAGTTGGCAAAAAAGGTGATCCAGTGCAAGGTAGACTCACTAATAGGGTGGTACTCTGCCTCTGACCCTTCCTACGAGAAATGAATGCTTAAAAAAGGTTCCTCTGTATATATATATTGAACTTTTTTATTTGTTATATCTTTATTTTGTTATTTATGTAACAACTACAGTGGTGGAGTGAGCTATCAACATGCCAAATCTCTAGTCACGGTTGCTAATGGTCATGGATGTGTCGATGTGGATATAGGCCGATCCTCTTTGCAGACAGACAGACTCGACTGCAGATGTCACATGAAAAGCTGTTGGTCAACACATTGCCCCCGGCTATTCGATGTGCTTGCTTGTTTTCAAGTCATGACACATGGTTATCTTGAAAGGGCAGAATGGCATTCTTGCGGTGTGAGCGCCATACCCATATACCCTATACCCTGCCTGCCTGGATTGATCCACTGGATGATTGTTGCAGAAGAGAGTGTATCCAGGGCGGATCTCTTCAATTTGTGTCTCTCCGGACAGATGGGTCTCACTCAATGCTGCAACATCAATGTTGTAACGTGCCAATTCACCTGCAATAATCGCACTCCGGCGTTCATGCCTCAAAGATGTATCCAGAAGAGTGCGGACATTCCATGTTGTAAGTTGTAGAGCTTCTCGAGGTTTGTTCAATTTGTATTTCTTTATGTCTGTGTTTCGACCACGACGCTGGTCACTGTTTGGCCGCAGTTTACCAAAAGGGTTGGTTGGAATAAGCTTTATTTAGGGATCCTTTTTTCTCCCATTCTTCATACAAAGAGAGCAGTGCCCTTCATAGGGCTACTCTTGTGCTTGGACAGGATACAAATACTGCTGTTGTTCCAGATCAGCAGTAGACAACCATCACATCGCTATACATGCAGGTTGTTGACTGAGTGCTTCCAGTGGCCAACATGTGCACCTGACGCCAGACATTTTGACTGACCATCACAATGAGTGGATTATAGTGAGAGAGGCTTGTGAGGACCAGTGCACATGTAGGGGGTTTAACCGTACTGGTGCCTTTGGGTTGTCCAGGTCTGTAGAGGGTCATAGTCAGGAGCGACCACATCCTAAGAGAGCAGGTGTGCCTTGCAGTTCCCCTGAGGCATGTGTGGTCACCCTAAAGGATGTCATGAAAATTGATTAAATAATTGCCATAAGTGATTATGAGGCATTTTTGTGATTTTCTTCAACAGATTTAGACTTTTGGAGACATTTTAAATTTATTTCTGAATCCCAAAAAACACAGAAAACCTACTCTGTATTTTTCTATTATCCAACTGTGTGTTGTGCTAAAATTGCTCTGCATTAAATAGCAATGTAAACCAAACTACAAATAGCAAGTAAACAGTGGCATTCACTGTTTGACCTAGATAATAATGGACTTGAGTGGCTTCAAATCAAAAACTAAAACGGATCAGAGCTGACTGACTGCTTTGAGTAAACCCTCAAAAGTCTTCCAAAAAAACTGATATGCAAAGTCTCTTGTGCACACTTCCTAATAAAAAAAAACTGATTGACAAGAGGTTTTAGTATTTTTTCTATTTGTCTTTCTCATTCCTGTATCTCAGAATAGAAGTCACAGTATTTACCCCCACTTACTTACTAATGCACACTTGGACAATTACTGATTCCAAACTTAAAATTAAATTTGAATTCAATTTTTTTTATCCAGAAAGACAGATTCACAGTCCATGCTGTCAGGATTCACTGAGCTCACCCCATGTGTGTCCTGCTGAGTTATGAGTTAACTGCTGAAAAACCCTCATGGAGCCCGAATTTGCTCCAGGCGATGTCTACCATGGCTGCGGGGTCTGGGGAGGAGCAGACCAGAAGGGGAGGGGATGTTTGTGGGAGCGAGGGTGGGGTCCACCACTGGTATGGGGCCTCGACTGGTTTGGCTGCCCTGGTCCCGCTGGTGCCTGACCAGAAATGTTACAGGGGCGGTACTTGGGGGCGCTGGGTGGGGCTGGGGCTTGACCTTGGGAGTGGCCCCCTCTTGGCTCCTCACTCTTTGTGTTGGGCGTGGGAGGTCGGCTTTCATGTGATGGGGCCTCTGCCCTGGGGAGGCTTGGGCCCAATGTTGGGAGGGTTGTTTCACCATCGGGGATCAATTTGGCAGCTGTTCCCGACCTACCCTCCTTCCTCATATGACTACTTACTAGGGTGAGGGGTGGAGGTGCGTGTGTGTGGTTGTGGGGGGCTTGGCTTGTGATGCACCTCGGGGGTGCAGTCACGTGGCAGTGGTCCCCCTCCCATGGTTTCCACATATTTTTCCCCCCTTCTCTTGGTTTTAAATGCACCGTAGACACGTAGGACCCTTGGTAGGGGGTGCTTGGACATCACGGCCAGCAAGCAGGAGATGTCCTCTCAGTGCTCTACCCTCCAATTCTAACTGCACTGTAGACATTTAGGGCCCCTTGGTGAGAGGGTGACTGGACATCACTGTGAGCAATTAGGAGGTATTCTCTTAGTCCCCTACTTGCCAATTTTAACTGCACCTTTTACTACCCACACCCTCAACAAACACACCCCAACACACAAACACAAATACATTACACAAGGAAGGTGGGAATACTGATCTTCTGTCCCCTACTCCATCCCTGGCGGAGGGACCAAGGCCTTCAGCAGCGGCGGCCTTGTCTCTTGGGTGTGAGCCTCCTGGGCCCTGCTGCCCCCTCCCCACGCAGGTAGAGGAATCCCATAGTTCTCTAGCAAGTCCATGAGCGGAGGATCATATTCCATCTAAGCCTGGAGGGTGTCCATGTTTTTTGGTGCGGGTTCTAGTCCTTGCCCTCGGGTGCTGGGCCCCTCCTAAATTCCAACATTAGGAGAGCCTGGTTGGGCCTTGTTCTCTACACCTTTCAGGAACCCCCACTTCTCTTGGTCATCCCTCCTGTAGGTGGGGCTGGCTGGCCCCTGCAGTGCTCTCTCCTGGAACCCCTGTGGTTGCCTGGAGCTTGGGGACGAGTCTCCCATGGGGGTCCTTGACTCAAACCTGGGGCTGGGCTGGCGAATCTTCTTCATAGACCCCACAGTATGGGGGGGGCGCTTGGTGTGGGGGGGGCGCTTGGTTGCCGCTGCCGGGTCTTGGTGTGGGAATGGCCGGGAGCTGTCCCTCCTATTCTTTTTTTTTTTTTTTACATTCCATCATCCACCTCATCTTAACATAAACATTTTCCTGAGCACAGGTGTCTGACAGCCTGACAGCCTGACAGAATGAGGTGCTTTACATGTGTTGGGTCTTGAGCCAGCAGGTATGTTTGTGGCAGCGAGGTCTTTGAATAGGCCCCGCTCTTTTTGGACTGGCATTCACACTTGACTGTAATGATTATAAACTTCCAGCATCTTGTTGCCTATTGTGGTATGAGTCTACCCTCCCTCCCCTGTAGTCATCCTCCAACGTCTGTAATCCACCCTTTTCCCCTGTCTTTTGTGCCCCCCCGATATCCCTCTCTCTTCACCCTCTTTCTTTTCTGTCTGGTACAACAAAAAAGATACAAACATGAAAATAAATAAAGTTAAAAATAAATAAAGTTTATTTTAAATTACAAAATGGGTTTATACTAATATATCTTGTGTGTCAAATGTTTTAAAGCCCCCGATTGTAACAGTTAAATGTGTCCAACACAAGAAGCTCTCAGCTCACATCTGATTGCTCATCTGTTGGACATGACAAGTTAAAAAATAAATAAATAAATAACTGCTGAACAAAAGAGTTTTTTTTTTTAATATATACCTGATTTCAAAGACAGAAAACAAAATTTGCTGTATTAGACGATAAAGAATGGAGGGGAGTGAGGATGGGAGGGAGACTTTTTCAGGGTCTCTCATCAGTCAAATAATGTCCACATAATTTGTTTACTCTCCACATAAAACTTTTTACACCACATTGGTAAGAGTATATTTCATGTGTGTTCCTTTTTGTCGCCAGACTCAGCTTGTTTCCTTCCAGTTCTGAGGGATTCTGATCAGCGTCAGCTTCCAGACGGCTTTGGAGATCAGTGTTGCCTTGATGACTGTGGGGGAAGTCAGGGAGGTTTAAAAAGGCTGATTAAATAATCTACTGCAAGCCACGAGGAAGAGTAAGGTTTAGTTGGAATGCCTGTCTTTTGCTGATTGCTGTTGAGTTCGGCACTTACAGTACAGACTTATCAGGGAACAGATTTTCCTCAGAAGCTCTTCTTCACATTTCAGTAACTGATGAACAAAGCTTTTTACAAACGAATAAAACACATACAGATATTTTCAATAAATATGAGATGAATCACAATATTTTCATTGTTAGTCTTATCCCTTCAGAAAGGGATTTGTGGACATCAAAAAAGCTGAACCCTATTCTTTTCCTCATATTCATTCTCCAGAAACCTGAGCGTTTTAGATTCTTCAGAGAGCTCATGATCAGTGTTTCTTCTGGGATTTTAAACATTTTACTGTGGACTTCTTCAGTCCAGCTGGTAAAACTGCAGCACTTGAATTATTTATACAAAAGGAAGAGACATATAATATTGATGGCAAAATGTCATATAGAGAGTAGAGTTTTCATGAATGCAGTGGCGGTTCTGACACAAATGACGCCCTGGGCGAACCACACCAGTTGCACCCCTCAGTAAAGACAGCCCCACCCCCGTTATGAACGAACAGTTCAGAAATTCAACAAATACTTATTACATACAGTACAACTAGAAGTTTGTAAATTCTTACACCTTTTGGGACTGGTTTAAAAATGACTAGTAGTGAGAGTAACTCCTGTATTGAAAACATCACACATATGTTTGCTTGAAGCTTAAAATGACTTCTATTATAAGATTCAAGAAAACTATATACAACTAATGCAATTTAAAGCTTGAAAAAATAGGAATTCTTATAAGGATAACATCACATATTTTTAATTTAGGTTTAAAAATCACTCATCAACCTAGAAAATACTCTATAAACTTGGTCTGCTTCTCTTAGTAGAAACTAAAAATGTGCAACAAATACTTTAGAAGTGTGAATATAAGTATGAACTAATATAAATAGAAAAATTGAACATTCTTGCAAAAGATTTTGATCAAAGTTGACAGGATTGAAGCTGAATATTTTTTAAATTTCTGACAACAAGCTGAGGAACCATCACAGAGTCATTCTAATAATACTGACAATAAGAGACGAAGTACTGGATATATGTCATTACAATTATTTAAATAATGTGACAGCAGGTCATCGTGTTGTGTTATGCTATTTTAATGATAGCATGAGGGAAGGAATTCATTAAAACTGGTTGGATGTGAGTGAATATACAATTGTATTTAATTAGCTGCCTTTAATGCACAAATAGAGTTTGGATTAACTAAACGTTAAAAGTTCAAGCTAACGATAGCCTGAGCCTAACTCTTCTAATATTATTGTGCATATTTAATAAAGTTCTTAGGCTTAGGGGCAGTCGTGGTGCAGTGGAAAGGGCAGTTGGCCTGTGATCAAAGGATTGCAGGTTTGATTCCCGCCTTGCCTGCCCATGTGTCCTTGGGCAAGCCACTGAACCCCACATTGCCTCTGATGGAAGGATGGTGCCAGTGTTCAGCAGTGGAGTCGCCATCAGTGGGTGAATGTGACTGTAAAGCACTTTGGGCCTTCAATGAAGATAGCAAAGCGCTATATAAGTATATGCCATTTAAATAATGGCATTAAAAATGTTCAATATCATCCTTTTGTTCTTTTCATGTTTCTCTTGGTCTTTGGATAGTTTTGTCCTTTTCTTTTTATTGCGAGTTAGCATCGTCTGACACCAACTACCGCTTAGCATCGCATCAACTTGGCCTTGGATTAAACTGATACTTGTTATATTTTGAGAGATTGGAATTGAGTTTTAAAATTACATTCATGCTGAATTTAATCTGTAATTTGGTGTGATGAATTAAAGTGGTTTGATCTGTAAGTAATTTGAGCTTGAGATGGGTATTTGATTGAGAAATGTTTCCAATTACCTGTATGTGACCCACCCAGCCACCAGTGAATTGCACCCCCTCCTGCCTTTTTTGACTTTTGTATATTCCACAGTGTACTGCAATGAGGTGAGAGCGCCAGTTTGAGTGTTGTGAAGTAGAGGGCGCTGTTTGTCATTTTAATTCACCTTCAGATGACAAGAACAGGTGTGCTGCGCTATTTATATTTTATACTAAAAAAACAGAAGGAGGTTTGCCTCTTGTCTGAACTGCCCCTGGGAAACGCCACCCTGGACGACAGCCCACGTCACCCATATCAAAAACCACCAATAAATGACAGGGAAAACCTCAGAATAGGTAAAGGTAACATCTGCAATACACCAGGGTGCTCTTCTTGCGCCGTTTACTATTTTTAATGTTTTTCAATGATCCACTGGAGGCTGTGACATCATCTGAATGTGCTTTGTATGCAAACGATGTTAAGTGGTACTGAACTTATCACCTCATCTTCTAGCTGTTCAAAATGATCATAACAACTTCTGCAGATGGTCTTCAAATCAGCTTTTAAAACTTGACACACAAAAATGCACAATATTGACAATACAGATCAAACTGTTTGATTGGATCTCACCAAATTGAGGAAAATATTGACTAGCAAGATTGACTCCTTATTTATGTTAGACTGCTTTGGACTCCATGTGACTCAACGAACCACATGAAAAACAGGTTATTCCATATTCCATTTGGTCATTTTTTAGCAGGTAAATTTGACACTTTTTTGATTGTACTTTGGCAAATGTTGTTATGTCTTCCTGTCCTTAGCTGAACTTTATCGCTGCTGACTCCAACTTTTAAATCTTATCTAAACATATATCAAATTTTGTGAAAATTTGAAATTATACACCACTTTTTTATTACATTTATTTGGTATATTTATATGTACAACTTGGGATTTTTGTGATTATTTTGTTTAAATTTGTCTATTAATGGGCTTTGGCCTTAATGGGCTTTGTTTGCAAAAAATGTATGTAGAAAGAAGGAAAGTTTTAAAACACCTTTGAAGATCAATCATTTATAAATACATTTACAAATATTCACATCACAAAAAATGATACAGGAAACAAAAAGTCAAAAATTCTGCACTCTTTTGGTTTCTGGTTTAGAGGGGATGACTACCTAGGAAGAGAGGTCCGGCAAAAATTGCTAAAATAAAATGCCCAAAAGGAAAATATAAAGATAAAGATATGAGACTGAAAGAGAAGGGGCGTAAAATGGAGTCCAGAAAATTTAAGAGAGCTAAAAAAATCAACTCTCTATATCGAGCTCTCAGCTAATTGAGGAGGCTAATGCTAACTTTACTGGTGCTGAAAACTCCCCGGACTAAAGCGGTGAGGATGTTGTGACAGACAGCAAGACAACCCAAAGAGATGAAAACTTATTCTTAAAGAACTAAAGACTTTTGGAGAAAGTTAAAGAATTCTGCCAGAACTATGTTTGAGACTGGGGAAGCAAATTCTGGCAGGAGAAACATATCTTTGCACCAGTGTTGTGTAAGTTACTTCTAAAAAGTAATGGATTACTTTACGTAGTTACTGGATCAAAATTGTAATTCAATTACTTTACTCATTTGAAAAAGTAATTCACTACTCGTTAATTTACTTACTTTTTTTCCACTCATACAAATTCTGAAGGGAAAAACAGCTTCAAACAAACAAGATCCTCTTGTCTTTCATTTAACAGAGTTCCTTTGAAAAAGAGATTTTTAATCTCAATAGGACTAATCTGGTTAAGCGAGGGAACATAAATAAAATAAAAATAAATAATCAAAACAGCATTTTGAAAGCAAAAACCTTGTCTGAGATATGAACACGGTAAAAGACATAACCTGCTTCATTTGAATTCAGACAACAGTGTGAAAAATGACACAAAAAATAAGTTACTGTCTCAACATATGTAGTCTATGTTACAGTTCAGAGTCAGATGTGGAAAATCCTGTTATTTTCATATTCATGTCTATATTCATGTCTTTCAAATCTGCAGCCAAGCCAGTTTTTAAAACACAAAGAACTATTAAACGCCTCCATGTTCATTCTGGACAACCTGATGTGTTCCATGACAATGAGTTACATTAATGCATCAGTCTCTCTCTCTCTATACATCTGTCTTTTGTGCACAGTTCTGCACGGCTGTGGGTCTACCAAACTATGCACCCCCACCACCACCTGCCCCCTCAGAGCGCCCTGAGCGTAAACTCATATTGATCAGTGGCATGTAGCTTAGAGAAAATAAAGAAAGGGTAAATTTATGTAAAAATATTCGTCTCAGAGTCCCAGGAAGGAGCGGACTCTTGTCTTTCACTCCAAAGAGCAGCTTTAGAGTGGTTTCATTCATAACAAACACATCAGTTCATGGGGTGGATCTCTGCTCTGCTGATCACCTGCTGCTCTGCAGAGATGACAGGACTCCTTTCAGGACAGCGTCTCTTTTCGTCTTATCTTTGAACAAGTTTGAAAAGCACCTTGACTGCAGCAATGAGAGCATATCTGTACTTTGATCAATCTCCGACTCTGCGCGTACATGCGTGCACGTATGTGCCAGTTACTCCGTTTTGTTTTAAACTACTCTGTGTTTTCGTTTCATCAAACCGAGAGAAAATGTCAGAGCCTACAAAACCTAAGTAACCAAGTAACGAGGGTTTCTATAGTCCAGTAACTGTAATTAATTACCTGAATTTGAACTGTAATTCGTTACACTACTCTGTTACTGACAGAAATAATTAAATTACAGTAATTCGTTACTTTGTTATACGTTACCCCCAACACTGCTAGGCATGCAACGGGAGGAAGAGAGCAGAACGGCAGCAGCAGAGAGACAGGGATCCCTCCGCCGCCTGCTTGGACGTTTTTATTTTCCTTAATCGTTCTCTTGTTAACATCTCTTTTTGTGCTACCAATTCTGGGTCCATTTTATTGTTTTTATGCTCCGCTGATGTCGCTTCGCAAAAAAAAAAAAAACGGCAGAACTTGGCTAGTTCATATATTTTCTTCCAACAGAGCTACAGTATCAAGATAATTGTCCTCTAAAAAGTTTAATTCTGTCATGATCATTCAGTTGAATCGATGTTCCGGGACTCCGGGACTGTGTTTATGCCTGTGGCCCCATGATATATTTTTGGCAGTGCTTTAACAGGAAAAAATTTGTATTCAAGACAAGCAAGAGTCTTGTTCTAAACAAATCCATCCATCCATCCATTTTCTTCTGCTCATCCGGGACCGGGTCATGGGGGAAGTAGTCTAAGCAAAGATGCCCTCTCTCCAGCCACTTCCTCCACCTCCTCTGGGGGGGACCCCGAGTTGTTCCCTGGCCATTCAAGAGACGTAGTCTCTCCAGCGTGTGCTGGGTCTTCCCCGGGGCCTCCAACCAGTGGGACATGCCCAGAACACCTCTCCAGGATGCATCTGGACCAGATGCCCGAGCTACCTCAACTGTGTCCTTCCAATGTGGAGGAGCAGCGGCTCTACTCCGAGCTCCTCCTGGGTGACCGTGCTCCTCCCCCTATCTCTAATGGAGCGTCCAGCCACCCTACGGAGGAAGCTCATTTCAGCCGCTTGTATCCAGGACCTCGTTCTTTCGGTCATGACCATAGGTGAGTATTGGAGTGAAGATCGACCAGTAAATTGAGAGCCTTGCTTTCTGACTTAGTCCTCTCTTCACCACTACTGACTTGTACAGTGGCTGCATGAGGGTGGACGGCACCAATCCGACTGTCAATTTCACGCTCTGATCTTCCCTCACTCGTGAACAAGGTACTTAAACTCTACCGAGGGAAGAAGCACTCCACCCACTCCACCCACCCAAGGAGGGCAAACTACCTTTCTCTGGTTGAGAACCATGGATTCAGACTCAGCGGTGCTGACCCTCAAACCAGTCGCTTCACACTTGGCTGCAAACCGTTCCAGCAGAACAAGCTCCTGCTCTGCTCACACAGAAACCGGGAAGCCCTATTCTCACAAAATTGTGAGAATAGCTAGAATATTGCACTAGAAGTTATGGATAGAGAATATCTGTGCTCACTAGGGAACTAGTTACAATCTAAAAGGACCACTAGTTAATTAGTTGCATTAACAATTCTTTTACTAGAAAAATGTAAGACTGTCAGCATACAACTAGTTAACTCGTGGCCCTTTTAGATTGTCACTAGTTCACTAGTGAGCACACATAAGTCTCACTAGTGAACTAGTTCACTATTTTAAGCTTTACTAGTTAACTAGTTCACATTTTTTGCTGTGACATGTTTTATAGTATGCTTTTTTGGCCTTACATGTTTACATGTAGAGCTCAAAATGCTTTAACTAGTAAAGTAGTACACAGTTTTTTTTAAATGACTAGTTACACATGTGGACAAAATTGTTGGTACCCCTCAGTTAAAGAAGGAAAAACCCACAATTCTCACTGAAATCACTTGAAACTTACAAAAGTAACAATAAATAAAAATGTATTGAAAATTAAATAATCAAAATCAGCCATCACTTTTGAATTGCTGATTAACATAATTATTTAAAAAAAACAAACTAATGAAACAGGCCTGGACAAAATTGATGGTACCTCTATAAAAGATTGAAAACCTTTTGACCAGACTGACATGATTAACTCAGGTGTGTCCTTTAATTGACATCACAGGTGTTACCAAACTCATAATCAGTCAGTCTGCCTATTTAAAGGGAGACAAGTAGTCACTCTGCTGTTTGGTGAAAAGGTGTGTACCACACTGAACATGGACAACAGAAAGCGAAGGAGAGAATTGTCCCAGGACATCCGAAAAAAAATGATAGATAAACATCTTAAAGGTAAAGGCTATAAGACCATCTCTAAACAGCTTGAACTTCCTGTGACAACAGTGGCTCATATTATTCAGAAGTTCAAGACCCACGGGACAGTAGCCAACCTCTCTGGACGTGGCCGCAAGAGGAAAATTGATGACAAATTGAAGAGACGGATCGTTGGAATTGTATCCAAAGAGCCCAGAACAACCTCCAAAGAAATTAAAGGTGAACTCCAAGGCCAAGGTACATTAGTATCAGATCGCACCATTCGTCGTTGTTTGAGCCAAAGTGGACTTCATGGGAGACGACCAAGGAGGACACCATTGCTGTAAAACAATCCTAAAAAAGCCAGACTGGAATTTGCAAAAATGCATGTTGACAAGCCCCAAAGCTTCTGGGAGAATGTCCTTTGGACAGATGAGACCAAACTGGAGCTTTTTGGTAAGGCACATCAACTCTATGTTCATAGACTCAAAAACCAAGCATACGAAGAAAAGAACACTGTCCCTACGGTGAAACATGGAGGAGGCTCAGTCATGTTTTGGGGCTGCTTTGCTGCATCTGGCACAGGGTGTCTTGAATGTGTGCAAGGTACAATGAAATCTGTAGACTATCAAGGCATTCTGGAGAGAAATGTGCTGCCTTGTGTCAGAAAGCTTGGTCTCAGTCGCAGGTCATGGGTCTTCCAATAGGACAACGATCCAAAACACACAGCCAAAAACACCCAAGAATGGCTGAGAGAAAAGCGTTGGACTATTCTAAAGTGGCCTTCCATGAGCCCAGATCTGAATCCCATTGAACATCTGTGGAAGGAGCTGAAACATGCCATTTGGAGAAGACACCCATCAAACCTGAGACAACTGGAGCAGTTTGCTCATGAGGAGTGGGCCAAAATACCTGTTGACAGCTGCAGAACGCTCATTGACAAATACAGAAATCGCTTCATTGCAGTGATTGCCTCAAAAGGTTGTGCAACAAAATATTAAGTTATGGGTACCATAATTTTTGTCCAGGCCTGTTTCATTAGTTTTTTTTTTTTAAATAATTATGTTAATCAGCAATTCAAAAGTGATGGCTGATTTTGATTATTTAATTTTCAATAAATTTTTATTTATTGTTACTTTTGTAAGTTTCAAGTGATTTCAGTGAGAATTGTGGGTTTTTCCTTCTTTAACTGAGGGGTACCAACAATTTTGTCCACGTGTGGATGTTAAATTTTTTTACATTGACAATGCAATGTTCACATATTTCTCTTTGTCCTGAAAGAACAATAAAAATCACGTCTTCAATTAAAAGTAAAAGTACACTGGGACTGAAAGGGTTAATCATGGGTTGAGAAGGTTGGAGCTTTTGCTGCAGAGCCAATAGGAGGACTTTTAAATTCCAGCACTCCTGCACATTTGCATACTGAAACACTAGTTAACTAGCTAAAACTAGTTAGCCCCTAGTTCTTCACTAGTTAACTAGTGACTTTTGCAGGGATGCACTAGTTAACTAGTGAGAAGATATTGTGCTGACTAATTCACTGGTGACCTTAAGTGCACTGCACTAGTTAATTAGTGCAATTTTTACTTACTATGTACTTATCAAATCAAATCAAACTTTATTTGTATAGCACTTTTCCTATGAAGCCTAACGCAAAGTGCTTTACATTAAAATAAAACAGATTTAAATAACAAGAAGAAATTTTAAAATATATAGTTAGCAGGAACCAGCAGAAGAGAACACATTACTCCTGTGTTAGCTTCACTTCACTGGCTCCCAGTTGAATCTAGAATCAAGTTCAAAATCCTCCTGCTAACCTATAAGGCCTTGAATGGTATGACCCCATCCTATATTAAAGATCTCATAGAGCCTTACCAACCAAACAGAACACTTCACTCACTAAATGCCAGTGTGTTAAGTACTTAAGTAAATGGACTTTGTTACTTTACTTAAGTCTACTGTCTACTAGAACTGCTCGCTCCCGTAATGGTGGCAGGCAGGACTTTTGTGGTGCACCGCAGAGTTTTTAGTCAACATTGATTCTCGTTGTTCTAGAAAATTCCTGTCAGCCTCCATCACAAAATAAAATCATGATTGGTTCCTCTTTGTTGGATTTCTAGTAGCAGACAGCTTCAGCTCCGCCCCCACAGCGGGAACTCTGCTCTGAGGTGCAGGGGTCAGAGATCGACGTTCATCTTCTGTCTTATTTGTTCAAATAAAAGTTCTCTCTTGTACAAAAAACTACAAATAAATGCAGTGTTTTTTGCATAAAATGTTCATCACAGAACAAAGTTGAAGTTCATTTTAGACAGTTTTATTATGAGGATCTCACAGCTGCACGGCAGGACGCCTGAGGGCGTCCGTCAGTTCCAAAGGGTTAAATAATAAGAAGAATAAAATCAAAGTTCAACAAAAGATATTGATAATGACATAAACAAAAAAGTATTAGTATAAAAGTACTTCTTCCATTTTAGAGATCACGAGTCCTGTCCTTTAGATAAAAAACAACTTCTGTTTAGGACGTCCATTGGCTCCATCGGGTTTATTCACCATTACAGCTGCTATTTTACCTGCAGCCAGGTACTCTGACTCCAAATCAATTGAATGAGCGAATGGAAAAAATGTGTTTCTCTTTTGAACATTTGAGTGTGACTGGCACTGACGTCTTGTTCTTTTTTTTTAAATCTATTTTGTTCTGTCGTTTTGAATTATTAAATATGTTTAATGTAATTTCTACCAATATTAGGAAATAAAAACTCAAAATCTTTTTTTTTTTTTTTACATTTCTTGGTGTTCTTTGAGCCTACAGTGTAAAATATATACATTTTAAGATCTCATACTTTAATAATTTTACTCAAGTCTTTTAAGGATTGGTGACTATTAGCTTGTAATGGAGTCATTTTTTCAGAAAGGTATCTTTGCTTTTTCTCAAGTATAGTTTTCAGGTACTCTTTACAACTCTGCAAAATGCAGGACTGCTTGTGGTTCTTAGAATTTCTAAAAGCACAGTTGAAGGTAGAGCCTGTAGCCACCAAGCTCCTGTCTAGTGGAATAAGCTTCCAGCTCATTTAAGACAGGCCGACACAGTTTCTACATTCAAAGTTAGGCTTAAAACATTCCTCTTTGGACTCGGCTGCATGATGCCCAAGGCGAAAAAGGATTTTTGCCCCACCCGCACAGGCGCGCGCACACACATCCCCACAACATCCCCACATCATCCCCACCACTGTTCAGAACAAAAACAATGTAACTGCATGGAATATGTAATAAGTAATATGCAATAATTCTTTATGATTTAATAATTCTTTATTTTAACTCTCAAAACAAATATTAACAATTTATATTTATTGTTTAAAAACCGGCAAACTTAGTATTAGGAGATGGAAGCACCAACCACCGTGCCACTGTGTGATGTATGATTAGTGAAGTGGTAGGTTTTAATAAGGGCATTGTTAGATCTAAAATACTTGTTATCTTAAAACCTAAGAACAACGGAGAAAAATGAGACTGGAAATAGTTTTTACAGTCGCGATCGGGAGAGAGGACTTTCTTGGAGTTTTTCTGCCCTCAGATGAACTCTCTCAGCGCCCCTCCTCTATTGGACCCTTTTATTGAGCACGCTGTTGCTAGGCAGATTTGGCAGTCATACGTCACAAGGTATAAACGTGAAAAAAGACACCCTTATGGGTCAGTCATGTTTTAAGCACACAAACACACAAGTATAAAGAACAAATTTATCTTACATTTCCCCCCTGTTGTGGGCTTAAAGCATCTGTGTTGAAAGGACCTTATTACCTGATTTAAAAAAAAAAAAATTTGTTTTTTTTGTTTGTTTTTTTTATGAGTTTTTCCTCACCGCGAAGGAGGGTGTAAGGACAGAGATGTTTGTTCAGCTTAGTCTGTTTAACAACCAGCTATTGTTTACTTTTACGTGATTGATTTTTTGGTTGTTTCTTACAATATTCTGATATCAGTCCAATGAGATGGCTGTGGCTGTGATATTGAGCTATATAAATAAAATTGAATTGAATTGAATTACAGGTTTTTCTTAAAACTCGTCATTCTCCACTAACAGGGTGGATTACCAGATAGAGGCGAAAACTTGGGCGTTCCAGAAAAAATTCCTCTATTGCCTCCCGCTTGGGATGACAGTCTCATGACCTGGAAATCCTGGGAACACAACATATAAAAATAAAGGTTCAACACGTCAACAGAAAAAATCGGAGAAGTCCTTAAACATAAAACGAGTCAGGAAGGTCTTAGACGATCCAATCCGGCCAACAGGTGGAGGACAGCACGTCATCACCGATGGTGTCCAGATCTTCAGCACCTGACACATGTGGTCTATATGAGACCACATATAGGAGTCGTCATCAGCGTCATGATCATCCTCTTCAACAGATGCATTTTTCCCCGGAGTCATATTGTTCATCAAACTGACGTAAGGCAACATAATTGTGGATCTGCACAAGCATCATATTGGTTATTATACGTTTACACATGGGTACAAGACAGATGTATGACCTTTCTGCAATGTGATTGATGAATCCAGGTGTCCCTCTCTTGCACTTTTATTGCTGTAGGTGTTGTTACCAATACTTTATAAGGCCCATTTCACCATGGGCTGGACCAGGTCTTCCCTTTGATCACTTTGATCAACACCAAATCACCAGGTTTCAGGAGTTCCTGTTGGGTGAGAGGGAAACTCGGCAGATCATTTGCACTCCCAACTTTTTTCTGTTTAAACAGTTCACACATCCATTTGGTGATTGGATCTAAATCTCCCTCTGTTTCTGAAGTTATTGATAATTCAGTTAGTGGGATGACAAAAGGTCTCCCGTGAACCAGTTTGAATGGAGTTACGCCCATTGGCGTTGGGACGATCCTCATGTAAGTTTTAATTAACGACAAACATTCCGTCTATGGTTTGCCCATCTCTTCCATGGTCTTTTTCAACCTAAGTTTGATCGTCCCATTAGTCCGTTCTACTAACTCCGCGCTCTGTGGGTGATATGCACAGTGATGTTTAAGGGTGATTCCTAAATGTTTGGCCATTAGGTCGATGATTTGGTTCACAAAATGAGAACCATTGTCGCTCCATATTATTTTTGGGATACCGTGATCTGGAAAAATACTTTTGCATATTGCTTTTGCCACTGTCAAAACATCTGGTTTCTTTGCTGGGAAAATCTCTACCCATTTTGAGAAGGAGTCCACTATCACTAAACAGTACTTGTGTAGACCGCTCCTGTTAAGTTCGATAAAGTCCATGTGAATTATTTCAAACGGATAAGTACCTTTTGGACTTTGTCCTCTTTTTGGTCTAGTGTTGCCTTGAATGTTATGTGTACAGCATGTAATACAGCTCCTACAAAAATGTTTAAAGTAGGTATTTAAACCATTGGTAATATGGAAGTGTTGTTGTACTATAGATATCATCCCCCCTGTTGAGACATGGCTGCGCCCATGACTCAATTTAGCTATGGTTTGAAACAGGCTTCTTGGAAGGCAAGGTTTGGTGTTGATGCAATAGAGTCCGTGTTGGTTTGTAGTTGCTCCTGCTTCCTGCCATTGGTGTTTCTCGTGTGGCGTAGCGTTATCCTGCATGTCTTTGAGGATTTGTGTTGAGATTGGGTTTTGGGGCTGATGTCCTCTTGGCCTTTGACTTTGTCTTAGTGTTTGTCTTTGTCTTTGTCTTGGTCTTGGCTGGTACCACCTGAGACTGTGAGTGTGACCTAGAGCAGCTACTTTGGCGGCTTAGTCTGCTCTGCTGTTCCCTCTGGAGATGGGATCTGTGTCTTTAGTGTGTGCTCTGCATTTACACACAGCAATCTGTCGTGGGAGCATTACGGCTTGTAGGAGTTCCATGAGTGATTTAGCATGTTGAACGGATTTTCCTGTAGATGTTTGCATTCCCCATCTGTCCCACTGGGCGGCAAAAATGTGGAGTGTGGAATGGGCATATTGGCTGTCAGTGTAGATGGTAACTTCTTGGTCCTTGAACATTTTGCACGCCTCAGTCAATGCAACTATTTCTGCAGCTTGAGCGGACCAATTGCCGGGGAGCTTATCTGCTTTCAGGATATCTGTGTCTGTGACAACAGCTCGTATTGTTTTTCCCATCAGGTGTTTTTGAGGAGGATCTGTCCACATAAACTACTTTTCTTTTATAGATGATGTGATCTGCTCTGCTCTCCACCCAACCCTCTCCAACTTGCACAAAAAGGACTCATACAGCGGCTTACAAAAGTATTCATATCTCATGAATTTCTGCACGTTCTCACATTATGACCACAAACAAATATATATATATATATATATATATATTTCATTGGAATTTCATGTGAAAGACCAACACAACGTGGCACACGTTGTGAAGTGGAAGAAAATTGTACAGGAGTTCAGTTTGTTTTACAAATAAAAACAGAAAAGTGCAGTGTGCAAAACCTCCTGTTAAATGTCAGCAAGACCAAGAAGATTGTTGTCAACTTCCAGAAGGATCACACTCAACACTTGGTTATCTGGTTATCAATGGTGCTGCTGTAGAGAGAGTGAACAGCATAAATTTCCTGGGGGTGGACATCAGTGAGGTCCTCTCCTGGACCACCAACACTGCGTCACTGGTGAAGAAAACCCAGCAACGTCTCTACTTCCTGCGGAAACTGGAGGGGGGAGGTGCTTCACCATCCTTCACGACCACATTCTATAAAGGAACCATTGACAGCATCCTCTCCAGCTGCATCACTGTGTGGGCTGGAAGCTGCACAGACAACAACAGGAGAGTCCTGCAGTGCATAGTGAACACAGCCAGTAAAATCATTGGGGCACCACTCCCCTCACCACACCACCCGCCTCACACAGAAAGCGCTGACAGTTGTCAATGATGCAAACCATCCTGCACACAATCTGTTCAGCCTCCTGCCCTCTGGAAGGAGGTACAGAAGCCTCCACTCCAGAACCACCAGACTCAGCTACAGCTTTATCCACCGGGTCTTTAGGATGCTGAGAACTCTCTCCCTTCTCCACCACTTACCCAACACCCACCCACTTTCCACTCTCTGCCCATGAACAACCACCTCCACCACCACAATCCCTACACTGCATGCCCTTTTTGCACTGCCTATATACCTGCATATTCTCTGCACTAAATGCCATTTTGCAGAACTTTTGCACCTGAAGGATTGTCTGCAGTCCTGCCCAAATGCATATTTGCATTCTCCAATTGTACTTTACACATTAGTGGTTACTACCTCATTTATAAGTTTTACTTCAGAGTTGAAATGGTTGATGTTGATATTGTCTGTTTTATTTTTTCATCTACACATGAGACACATCTACATCTACACATCTACACATTTTCATCACTGCTGTCAGGTTTAAATATTAGTCTAAAGGGCCACACACACACTCAAATGTTCCAAACATACTTACTGGCTCTAATAATCTTCACATACGAACTAAACTGCTCTCGAGAACAGTTTTTCCACAACTGCACCCCTTTAAAGGGAAGCCCTTTAAAGGACCATCTAGTCCGTCTCCAGACTGTGTTTGATTATTTCAGTGGCATGCCATGACCCTCCCAACTACCCGGGTGACCAGATGATACCATTTGAGGCACTGCTGAAAAGCCGCTTCTTGGATGACATCCCCTCATCTCTCACTGGGGCCACAAAGACTTCCATGCACATCCCAGCAAACCAGACAGACTGAGAAGGAAAGTAATAAAAGAAAGAAAAAAGATGATGCTCTTCACTGTGCTCAGCCTTGTCTGCTCCAGCATGCACCTGCTGAGCCTGCTCCGTCACCACAGCATTCACTGGATTCTGCTCTTATTGCCTGGCCTTTGGTCCTCCTTTTTCAGACCTCTCAAAGCCCCTTGGTGAGCTCACCTGTTCCAAATCCATGACTCCTAGACTTGACTGGATTGACGAATCTGACAGTTCTCATTTTTCATTGCCTAGATTTCTCAGATACCATACATTTCTTTTGAAATTACCAAATGTTACTGTGAAACGTTGCAACATTCTGAATCCTGCTACTCTTCTTCTAACTCTGGAGGAAGGCAAACTTCATAATTACATGACTGAGCTAAATCTCACATGCACACCTCGTCCTGATTTACAGGACACTCCTTTAAATAATCCTAATCTCATTTTGTCTGTAGACGGTTCTACTTCTTGTGATCCACTGACTGGTCACTGCTGCGCAGGCTATGCAGTCTGCTCAGACTGTGACACAGCAGAGTCCGCAGCTCTGCCGTCCCATTACTCTGCTCAGACTGCTGAATTTGTTGTGCTTACTCGTGCGTGCGTTCTCACAAAAAAGTTTAGTTAACATCTACATCGACTCTCGCAAAGCTTTTGGTGTGGTTCATGATTTTGGCGCACTCTGGAAGCACCACGGCTTCCTCAAATCCAATGGAAAACTGATCCTACATCATTCACTGACCACTGACGTCCTGGATGACATTTCTCCTCCCCTCACAGATTTCTGTGAGCAAATGTTCTGATCATTCTAATATTTCTGATCCTGTGCCTGCAGGAAGTGCTTGAGCTGTGCTGCCGGCAGCAGCCCTCAAAAAACTTCCTCTTACAACCTCTTGTTTTGTCTTCTGAAGCTTTTCCTTCTTCAAACTTTATTTGTACATCGCCTTTCCTTCAATTGAAAACCCAAGGCGCTTTACATTAAAAAAATAAAATAATAAGAAAAATACAATTAATAATAATAATAAAAAAAAATAATAAAAACCATTTAGAACTTAGATGTTTTGACGAAATACAAACAATGAAAAAGGATCAGCCACACGAAACAACCACCCTTCCCTCCCCAGCTCCTCCCTCCATCCACCCAGCCCCCACAATACATGACACCCCCACAGGAAAACTGAACAAAGACTAAAAACTGCAGCTCTAAGGAAAAAGTCTGGCTCAGTACTGCTGTGGAGAAACGGTATTACAGGGATCCGTTTATTCCAAGGTCCAGCCCAACCACAGGGGTCATCACCGCAGTGCCCACCCAACACAGGGCAGCCCAGAGCCCCCTCAACATGGAGGTACCCCAGCCGCCCCAATGAGAATAAGAACCGCAGCGCCAGCTCACCCATAGACAGGAGAACCCCGGAACAGAGGATCCCCGAGAGGAAACACTGGAGTTAAACAATAAATGAATAAAAACCATTAAAACAATTGAACAAACAAATAATGTGAATATAATTTTTAAAAAAGCATGGTTAGTATATTAAAACAATAATTGTGTATATAAAATAATCACAAAATTATTCAAATAAAAGTTAAAACATACATTTAAAAAAAGAGGAGAAGATCAAATTAAATAATTCCAAAAGTCATAAAAAGCTAAATTAAAAAGGTGGATCTTGAGATTCTTCCTAAAAACCTCTTTGGTCTCTGCGGCCCTGAGGCTCTCTGGCAGACCGTTCCAGAAACGAGGACCATAATACGAGGCCTCCCCAAAGGTTTTGGTCCTCACCTTAGTAACAATTAAGAGGCCAGAGGACCTCAGGATCCACGAGAGTTCAAACTTTAAAAGGAGATCACTTAAATCAGAAGGTCCAAGACCACTAAAACATTTATAAACATTAAAAGAACTTTAAAATCAATCCTGAAACGCACAGGGAGCCAATGCAGAGATTTTAAAATGGGTTTAATGTGTTCCCGCCCCCTGGTCCTCGTCAGAACTCGTGCCGCTGAGTTCTGTTACAGTTGTAAGTTTGAAAGAGACTTTTTGGGTAAACTAGAGAGCAGGACATTACGATAATCTAAAGGACTAAAAATAAAAGCATCAACACCTTTGTGCTGGAAAGAGAGAGGAATGAACGGACTCTGGGAATGTTTTTAAGATGATAAAATCCTGTCTTGATGACATTTTTAATATGAGGGATGAAATTCAGTTCAGAGTCAAAAAGTCGCCCAGGTTTCTCACATAGTGAGAAGGTTTAAAATTCTGTAACTTTGGTAAAACCATCTCTCTCTTGTCTTCAGGACCAATGATTAAAACTTCTGTTTTGTCCTGATTGAACTGTAAGAAGTTTTCTGCCATCCACGATTTTATATCTAAAATACAATTTAAAAGAGTGTTTACAGGTGAAAGGTCATCAGGAGACACAGCGATGTAAAGCTGTGTATCATCAGCATAGCTGTGAAAGTTGATGACATGCCCAAGAGGCAACATTTATAAATTAAAAAGTACAGGTCTTAAAATCGACCCTTGGGGGACCCGACAACTTATTTTGTGGATTCTAGAGGAGCATGTATCCATACTTACATAAAAATGCTGATCTGTTAGATAAGAATGGAACCAGTTAAGAACAGTTCCTGAGAGGCCAACCTGACTCCCAAGTATGTTTAATAAAATCTGGTGATCAACTGTATCGAAGGAGGCACTAAGATCCAGCAGCACCAGAACGGAAAGTTTCTGTGTGTCTGAATTATTTCTGAGGTCAGTTAAAATCTTTAAAAGGGTCATCTCAGTACTGTGATTTGTCCTAAAACCAGATTGACATTTTTCTAAAATGTTATGTTTATTTAGAAAATCATCCAACTGAGTAAAAACTATTTTTTCAATAATTTTACCTAAAAATGGTAAGTTGGATACAGGTCTATAATTATCCATAATATTTGGATCCAAGTTGTTCTTCTTCAGAAGGGGCCTCACCACCGCCATCTTACAGGCAGTGGGGAAGACACCCGTCTGAAGAGAGCAGTTTACTTTGGCTAAAAGTTACGGCTCGAAGAATCCATAACAGGTTTTTAAAAGAGAAGTGGGAATGGCAGGTTGTAGTGTTTACTTGGGAAAATACTCAACCAAGCATCATCTCATCAACAAGGACAAAACTGTCCAGTGTTTCCTCAGGTAAAGCCAACGCCACGGATCTACACACGTGGACAAAATTGTTGGTACCCCTCAGTTAAAGAAGGAAAAACCCACAATTCTCACTGAAATCACTTGAAACTTACAAAAGTAACAATAAATAAAAATTGTTTGAAAATTAAATAATCAAAATCAGCCATCACTTTTGAATTGCTGATTAACATAATTATTTAAAAAAAAAAAAACTAATGAAACAGGCCTGGACAAAAATTATGGTACCCATAACTTAATATTTTGTTGCACAACCTTTTGAGGCAATCACTGCAATGAAGCGATTTCTGTATTTGTCAATGAGCGTTCTGCAGCTGTCAACAGGTATTTTGGCCCACTCCTCATGAGCAAACTGCTCCAGTTGTCTCAGGTTTGATGGGTGTCTTCTCCAAATGGCATGTTTCAGCTCCTTCCACAGATGTTCAATGGGATTCAGATCTGGGCTCATGGAAGGCCACTTTAGAATAGTCCAACGCTTTTCTCTCAGCCATTCTTGGGTGTTTTTGGCTGTGTGTTTTGGATCGTTGTCCTGTTGGAAGACCCATGACCTGCGACTGAGACCAAGCTTTCTGACACAAGGCAGCACATTTCTCTCCAGAATGCCTTGATAGTCTACAGATTTCATTGTACCTTGCACACATTCAAGACACCCTGTGCCAGATGCAGCAAAGCAGCCCCAAAACATGACTGAGCCTCCTCCATGTTTCACCGTAGGGACAGTGTTCTTTTCTTCGTATGCTTGGTTTTTGAGTCTATGAACATAGAGTTGATGTGCCTTACCAAAAAGCTCCAGTTTGGTCTCATCTGTCCAAAGGACATTCTCCCAGAAGCTTTGGGGCTTGTCAACATGCATTTTTGCAAATTCCAGTCTGGCTTTTTTATGATTGTTTTACAGCAGTGGTGTCCTCCTTGGTCGTCTCCCATGAAGTCCACTTTGGCTCAAACAACGACGAATGGTGCGATCTGACACTGATGTACCTTGGCCTTGGAGTTCACCTTTAATTTCTTTGGAGGTTGTTCTGGGCTCTTTGGATACAATTCCAACGATCCGTCTCTTCAATTTGTCATCAATTTTCCTCTTGCGGCCACGTCCAGAGAGGTTGGCTACTGTCTCGTGGGTCTTGAACTTCTGAATAATATGAGCCACTGTTGTCACAGGAAGTTCAAGCTGTTTAGAGATGGTCTTATAGCCTTTACCTTTAAGATGTTTATGTCAGGGTTGGCGTGTGGACACAAACGCAGACGGTACTCGAAAATAGAAAAAGTCATTCATTTAATTTCTCGAAGAGAGGTAATCAGTCCAAGTAGTAACCAAAACCACCCGACAACCCGTGCAAGGGAGACGAGGGTATATAACGGGGAGAGAGGATTAATCAATGACACACAGGTGTGTCAGGAGGGAGGGAACACACAAGGAAGGAAGTGACAAGTGACCTGCGAAGAACGGTGAGCACAGGAAGTACAACAAAATAAAACAGGAAATGACTACAACCAAAAACAACAAATCGACCTGGTTCCAAAACCCTACAGCACCCCCCCCTCAAGGTGCGCCACCTGGCGCAGAAGGAGGCTTGTCTCGGCGCCGCCGATTGAAGTCCCTGATGAGGTCAGGATCCAGAATGCGCGAAGTGGGCTCCCAGGATCTCTCCTCAGGTCCGTACCCCTGCCAGTCCACCAGGTACTGGAGACCACGACCCCGTCGCCGAACGTCCAACAGGCGACGGACGGTGTTGGCCGGTTGGCCATCAATGATGCGAGGAGGGGGTGGCGGAGAGGACGGCTGTTGCAGAGCACTCGTGATGTGGGGCTTCAGCTGTGAGACATGGAAAACCAGATGGATGCGCAAGGACCTGGGCAGGCGCAGCCTGACTGCCACAGGATTGATGACCTTGACGATCTCGAAAGGTCCGATGAACCTGGGGGACAGCTTCTTGGACTCCGTCCGGAGCTTGATGTTGGAGGTGGAGAGCATGACGAACTGGCCCGGTTGATAAGCTGGAGCTGGAGTGCGCCGGCGATCCGCCAGTCTCTTGTTGGTTTCTCCGGAACGCAACAAGGCTGCTCGAGCCTCCCGCCATATACGCCGACAGCGGCGATAGAGATGTTGCTCCGACGGCACCGCCACCTCCGTCCCCTTCCTCGGGAAACAGTGGGAGTTGGTACCCCAGAGAACACTCGTATGGGGACATACCAGAGGCAGATGAGGTGAGGGAATTATGCGCATATTCCACCCACGGCAACAGCGTACTCCAGGAAGTCTGGTGTCGGGAGCAGATGCACCGGAGCGCAGCCTCCAGGTCCTGGTTGGTCCGCTCCGCCTGCCCGTTAGACTGTGGGTGGAAACCAGAGTAGAGACTGGCAGTGGCCCCGAAAGCCCCACAGAACGCCTTCCAGACCTGTGAGATGAACTGAGGACCTCGATCCGACACCATGTCTGCGGGAATGCCATGTAACCTGAAAATGTGTTCTATCACCAGTCTTGCCGTCTCAGCAGCTGAGGGAAGTTTGGACAAGGCCACAAAGTGAGCGGCCTTAGAGAAACGATCCACAATAGTCAGGATAACAGTCTTTCCAGCAGAGGACGGCAGGCCGGTCACAAAGTCCAAAGCAATGTGTGACCAAGGCCGACCCGGTATGGAAAGTGGATGTAATAGTCCAGCAGGTGGGTGTGTACTCACCTTGTTCTGAGCACACACCAGACAACCTGAAACAAAATCCCGGACGTCCTTGGTCACGCTGGGCCACCAGAACCGGCGACGTAAAAATGATTCAGTCCTGCGGATTCCTGGGTGACAGGTGAGTCGTGTGGCATGAGCCCACTGGAGTACCTGAGATCTGAGAGAGCTTGGGACAAACAGTTTATTAGGAGGACCTCCTCCCGGATCTGGTTCCTGAGCCTGGGCGGCCCTAATGTCTCTCTCCAGCTGCCAGGAGAGGGCACCTAGCACACATGAGGGGGGAAGAATACAGGCCGGTTGGCCGTCCTGAGAAGCCGGTTCCTGCTGACGGGAGAGGGCGTCCGGCTTCACATTCTTGGAACCAGGTCGATAAGTAACTACAAAATTAAAACGGTTGAAAAACAAAGACCATCGTGCCTGTCTGGAATTTAGCCGCTTAGCGGTTCGTAGGTAGGACAGATTTTTATGATCTGTCCAAACCAAAAACGGCATTGCAGACCCCTTTAACCAGTGCCTCCACTCCACAAGAGCTAGCTTTATCGCTAGCAGTTCCTTATCCCCCACATCGTAATTACGCTCGGCCGGAGAAAGCCGACAGGAGAAGTAAGCGCAGGGACGCATCTTACTGTCAGAAACCCCCCGTTGGGAAAGAACCGCACCCACTCCCGTATCAGAGGCATCTACCTCCACAATAAATTGTCTGGACGGATCGGGTTGGGCCAAAACAGGGGCAGAGGTGAACAGATGTTTGAGCTTATTAAAAGCTGCCTCTGCCTCCTTCGTCCAGATAAAAGGGGAGGAGGATGAGGTGAGCGCCGTGAGTGGCGCGGCCACCGAACTGTAACCCCGGATGAAACGACGGAGGAAGTTGGCAAACCCCAGAAAACGTTGTAACTGTTTCCTGTTAGAAGGGGTAGGCCACTCCACCACCGCTTTCACCTTAGCCGGATCGGGTTTCACCTCACCCTCAGAAATAACAAACCCCAGGAAGGAAACAGACGGAGAGTGAAACTCACACTTCTCCGCCTTTACAAACAGTTTGTTCTCGAGTAACCGCTGGAGTACCAGACGAACATGCCGCCTATGTTCGCTGGCATTCCTGGAAAAAATCAAAATGTCATCTAAATAAACAAACACAAAACGATGAATGAAATCCCTTAACACATCATTGATCATAGCCTGGAAAACTGCAGGGGCATTACAGAGACCAAAAGGCATGACCAGATACTCAAAATGTCCCAAAGGGGTAGCGTCTCCAGCTCTCATCCGCACGAGATGGTAAGCATTGCGAAGATCCAGCTTGGAATAAATCCGGGCTTCCTGCAAAGCCTCAAAAGCGGAGTTCATCAATGGTAGAGGGTAACTGTTTCTGACCGTGATCTCGTTTAACCCTCGATAGTCAATGCACGGTCGGAGTGACCCGTCCTTCTTACCCACAAAAAAGAACCCGGATCCCACTGGTGAAGATGATGGTCTGATGATCCCAGAATTCAGAGACTCAGCGATGTATTTCTCCATGACCTCTCTCTCGGGCTTCGACAGACTATACAACCTGCTCTTGGGTAAAGTAGCGCCAGGTTGTAAATCGATCGCACAGTCATAAGGTCGGTGAGGGGGTAGAGAGAGAGCTCGAGACTTGGAAAATACTTCCGCTAAATCATGATATTCCGGTGGGATTCCGGATAGGTCAGGTGAGGGCGGCTGCCCAACCGGGACAGCGGGGTCTTCCCCAGGAGGCCGAGCTGAGCGTAAACAAGAGGTGTGACATCTCTCACTCCAACCAGAGATACGACTGGAGGACCAATCAATAATGGGGTTGTGTGCCAAAAGCCAAGGGTAACCCAGAACCAGTGGGTTCTGAGCAGAGGAAAAAATGAAAAAACGGGTAGATTCATGATGGTTACCTGAGATAATCAAATGAACAGGTTCGGTTATGTGTGAGATGGTGGCTACCTCCTGACCGTTAAGGGAGACCACTTGTAACGGCTGAGGTAATGACTCATAAGCAAGTCCGACCTGTTTAGCTAGCTCGGCATCCATGAGGTTCTGCTCTGCTCCTTAATCTATCAAAGCCTCAACAGAAACCCCCTTTCCCTGGAATATGACCTGTATCTTTAACAAACAGCTAGCAGGACCTTTACTAGTGAGCACCAAATCACCGCTCGTCAGCGCGCCCACTCTTACTGACGAGCAGAGGAGTTTGGGCACTCCCTGCAGAAATGACCCCGCTTACCACAGTAAAGGCACTCACCTGAGACCATCCGTCGCCGTCGCTCGTAAGCTGTTAATCTACCCCGGCCTAGATGCATAGGTTCCTCAGAAACAGGAGGCGGGGGTTCTGTGGGAAAAACAGCACAGTCAGGTGAGTCTAAGCTCCTGCGTCCAACAGAACTGTGTTGGAAGCGGGGTGTAGATCTGCCATGTTCCAGTTTGTGATCCTGTAACCGGTTATCGATCCTGATAACCATAGCAATGAGGGGTTCCAAGGAGGAAGGCAACTCTAGAGCAATTAGTCTGTCTTTTAATTCCTCGGACAGTCCCTCCACGAAAGCGTCCATGAGCGCAGTGGTGTCCCAACCACTAGTGGAGGCCAGGGTGCGGAACTCGATGGCGTAGTCAGCTGCCCTTCTGCCCCGTTGCCGAAGTTGCATAAGGGCTCGAGCTGCTTCTCGGCCCGGCTTGGTGTGCTGGAACACCTGCTGAAAGGCCTCCAGAAAAGCCGAGAGAGATACGCAGGTAGGTGCTCCACGCTGCCATTCAGCCGTTGCCCATGCACCTGCTCTGCCGGTGAGGTGGGAGATGATGAAAGCCACCTTGGCTTGGTCCGAAGGATAGTGAGGCGCTTGCAATTGGAAGTGGAGCTCACACTGGGTAATAAAGGCCCGACAGTCCCCAGAATCTCCCGAAAATTTCTCTGGACGGGCTAGTTGAGCATTAGGAGCGACCGGAACACTCTCCCAGGTCCCCTGGATTGGCGTGGAAGGCGATGGGCGTGACGAAGGGAAAGACGGCGGATGTTGAAAACGCTCCGTCAGTTGCTCAAACTGCTCTACCAACGCGGCAAATTGTCGCTCGTGACGGCTTGACATCTCCCGCAACCCTCGGCGAAGACAGGACATCTGCTTCTCTCGCTGTCGGAGTAGTACCCGTGACGTCTCCGCGTCTGCTGCGTCCATGTTAAGGTCGGGTGGTAATTTCAGGGTTGGCGTGTGGACACAAACGCAGACGGTACTCGAAAATGGAAAAAGTCATTCATTTAATTTCTCGAAGAGAGGTAATCAGTCCAAGTAGTAACCAAAACCACCCGACAACCCGTGCAAGGGAGACGAGGGTATGTAACGGGGAGAGAGGATTAATCAATGACACACAGGTGTGTCAGGAGGGAGGGAACACACAAGGAAGGAAGTGACAAGTGACCTGCGATGTGACCTGCGATGGTGAGCACAGGAAGTACAACAAAATAAAACAGGAAATGACTACAACCAAAAACAACAAATCGACCTGGTTCCAAAACCCTACAGTTTATCTATCATTTTTTTTCAGATGTCCTGGGACAATTCTCTCCTTCGCTTTCTGTTGTCTATGTTCAGTGTGGTACACACCTTTTCACCAAACAGCAGAGTGACTACTTGTCTCCCTTTAAATAGGCAGACTGACTGATTATGAGTTTGGTAACACCTGTGATGTCAATTAAAGGACACACCTGAGTTAATCATGTCAGTCTGGTCAAATAGTTTTCAATCTTTTATAGAGGTACCATAATTTTTGTCCAGGCCTGTTTCATTAGTTTGTTTTTTTAAATAATTATGTTAATCAGCAATTTAAAAGTGATGGCTGATTTTGATTATTTAATTTTCAATAAATTTTTATTTATTGTTACTTTTGTAAGTTTCAAGTGATTTCAGTGAGAATTGTGGGTTTTTCCTTCTTTAACTGAGGGGTACCAACAATTTTGTCCACGTGTGTATATCTTCTGTTGTAACTTTATTGAAGATTTCATGTGACTGTTTCTGCAGACATGTCTCCTGTTTCAGTTGTTGAAATCTGTTCAGCTGCACCTAACAGCCGAGCAGTGACCTTAGCAAAAGCAGAAACACATCCTGTTCGAACCAGTTCTTTTAGAGAAGTGTTAACTAAAATTGTCTCGCCTGATGCAAGAGTGAAACTTAGAGGCAGCAGATCTAAAGGTCATGAAAAGTGCAAAGTTGTTTGTACATCTCAATCAGAAGGCGGTGCGCCACTCAACATTAGGACATTCCCTACACGTCTGATCAACGTGTACTCTTGTTTTTTTGTTCATTAAAACTTTTCTGTATGCTCCTAAAGTTTGGTTCTCTCATTCAGAAAAAAAATCCACAACAAATCTCTAATCCTGTAATAATTACACATTGTTTATTTGAGTCTTGTTTCAAGTCATCCACGCGTTTTTAGAGTACGTCAATCCTATTGTCGGAGTTTTCCTTCTGGGCTCAGTCTGCTTATTGTTGGCTCCTTGACTTGTTAAGCTTCAGAAGTGGCTTCTGTTGAATCAGGAATTGGTTTGAGCACAATCAAAATAGGACAGATTCAGGACTTTGCCATAACAGAACTTAATAGGGCACAAGAAATATGCTGACCAGGAGAGCAGTTCAGATAAGTTGGCCCTAAAAAAAAGTTGATTCAAATAAGTTTGCTCAGGTAAGTCACCTCTGGAGACTTGGCTCAGGTAAGTTGGCTCGAGTAAGTCTAATCACTGACACATGAGAGACAAAATAAAAGCGTACGTTTTATAGGAAGAAAACATGTCTGCCTAATGAGACCTTTTTCAGTTCTGAAGCCTGAAACCTTTTTCAGACCTCAGGTTTCAGGAATTCAGGCTTCAGAAATAAGTGGTCACTGCTGGTAAACTAAAAAAGAGTGAGTTAAAGGACCAGGGACTTAGACGCAGGGGAACAGGTGGAGGACATCAGCACCAATTGGCAGCAGCCACAGAGATGCACACACTCACAGCCAAGTCCTCAAGTACATTTTTGAGGACTTTGTGGGGGGGAGGGGCATTGTCTATTGGCAATAATCTTAATAAACGTTGACCTGGAATGGGAATAGGCTTTGAGGAATTGTTACTGCATTAAGTTTTTTTCTAAAAATGAAATATGAACAACTGAGCTTAGGAAGAAGGAGCTGTTAGAAGGAGGAGAAGTTCAGGTAGACCCCTGAGAGAAGAAAAAGAAGAAATCATTAACTCAATCAACATGGAGCTTAGAGCAATCATCAGGCCTCATCTGTTTCAGGAGGAATTCTGCTTTTTTATTGAGCTGTTTCTCAAATGTGGGACTGCCAAGGAGGAGGTGCCTGGAAATGCTTGTTGTCGGTGAATTTCAAATCAATGAAATCAATTTCCACCAACCAGGGCAAACATGAACTTTTGTTATCATGGTTTTAAGCTGTTTTCTTTTTCCAAACATGGAATTTCTTTCCTACATGCACTGCCTTCCTTCCAATGGGAGCTTGTAAACATGCTCATGACAGTTTACAAGCTCCTTGAATGGAAATTTTCTGTTCAACCCATCTCATTTTTTTACCCTCTGAGTATTGGGTTGCAGTTACAATAGAGAAAATGGTGCTCCAGTGTCAAAAATTGAGATATTTACACAAAACAACAAAGCTGGGTTCTTTAAAATGTCTTTTCGTCGTTGTTTTTCTCTATTGTCAACAAAGCTGTTATTTGCTGCTGCAGCATCACGACAGATTTGAAGATTTTCCAGAAGAGAACAGTTCTTTTCAAACACAACACCATGTTTGTGTTTTTTTTTTTTTTAATCTTCTTAAATCACCTAAGCCAGCCTCAAGATCTAAAATTCTGTTTTAGTACAGAAAAATTGTCAGGAATCAGTACTCTGTCTCCCCCTCTGGTCACCGGGAGCAGCCATGCCCAGAGTACTGACAGAACTGCATTATGGAAAGCCTTTTTAACATTTATTAGATATGCTTGATATCAGATGTTTTAAACCTTACTAGTAATGCCAAAAGTACAACTAGTTAACTAGTAACAGCCAAAAATGTGAACTAGTAAACTAGTAATTATTAAAAGTGTGCACTAGCTCACTAGTGGAGACTATTTGTGCTCACTAGTGAGCTAGTGTCAATCTAAAAAGGCCACTAGTTAACTAGTTACTTGTAAATTTTCTACTAGTTTACTAGTTAAGGTCCTGTAAAGCTCACTAGTTAACTAGTGTCACCAAAATGTTGTACTAGTTCACTAGTGACATGACAAATGTTAACTAGTTAACTAGTGAGGCATATTGAAGTCTTACTAGTTAACTAGTGGGACAGAAAAATGGCACTAGTTAACTAGTGCACTGCAAAAATACCACTAGTCAACTAGTTGGCACAATTTCTTCTCACTAGTTAACTAGTTCATCCTTGTAAGAGTCACTAGCTAACTAGTGAAAAACGACATGGTAGCTAGTTAACTAGTGTTTCAGTATGCTAATGTGGAGGAGTGCTGGAATTCAGAAAAAGTTCTCCTATTGGCTCTGCAGCAAAGCTCCAACCCTCTCAACCCAGGATTAACCATTTCAGTCCCAGTGTACTTTTACTGTTGATAACTGAAGCCATGTGGTTTTTATTATTCTTTCAGAACAAAGAGAAATATGTGAACATTGCATTGTCAATGTAAAAAAATTAAACATAAATGTCAATATGATTTTACTTTTTACGTTATTATGTTTTTTTAGGGACCATTGTGGGGTTTTATGTCATAAATAGAAAGATACTAAGAATATTCTACACATGCCTTAATAGAGGAATTATTGAGCCAATGTTGTGATGCATTCTGGTGGTAATTCTTGAAATCATGATACACTGACCTCACCTGTCCATCATGCGAGAGGATCCCTCCTTCATGTGGACATCACAGAGGTTTGTTTTTTCTTGGCTTTTCCTTACTAAGAAGGAGGGTCGGATGGCAGGTATGCCCATCTTAATTTAGTCTGTTTACTATAGTTTAACAATCAGCTACTGTTCAAATTTTATAACTGTGTTGACATTTTTCTGTATAAATATGGATATGAAGTTTACAAGGAAGTTATGGTGTAAGATTGGTCAATATAAATGAAATTAAACTTAATTGAATTCATTTAAATTGTATTTGAGTGTCTGTTTTTGTTCTCATATGCGATAGCAGTCAGATGGTCATTGGTTAAAAAAAAAAAAAAATCACATAGAAATAGCAATTACCTACCTCACACAGTGGCTATTAGGCTACTACAGTGATTGGACAAACTGTGACACATTTTTGACTGTTATCCAGTTAGGATTGTTGTCTCACGCCCTTAATGAAAACGTTTTCTTTGCAGTATAAATGACAAAATAAAATGAATAAACAATGTAATTCCTGGGGGGTTTACCGTATCTGCATTTACCTATGAAATATTTTACCATAATCATAAGACTGACGCTAACATTTGACTGAATGCATAAAGAAGCCACAAAATAAAACCCCTAACTGTTGTTGAAAAACATATTCATGTTAAGTTTGTAATAAATATACTGCTCTGCCATGAAACCATGTTTATTTTTATATCCATTATAACACTCATGTCAGCATTCCGTTTTACCAGCAAAAAGAGACATTTCTAAACAGCTTTGAAAATGTCAACATTAACTGTTTTAATAAAGCTTTAAACGTAAAATGGTAAACATGGAGCAAGTAAACACCAACTCCTAAATAAAACAAGTCCAATATGATGCAGTCCTTTTGGATGTTGTTTTCCAGCTCATCAGCCCGACACTTTCAGCAGGAATCACGACTCCTCTTCCCCAAGACATCCTTAACAACCAATCAGACTCATGTAGCAGGTCAAGAAAAAATGGCTTTTCCAATGACCTGCAGTTTAAAAAAATGTAAAGATTAGAGTCAAATAATTAATAATTGTACTGCATATAAATCAGTGAAATCCATCATAGTGATTTGTCTGTATGCTATATACCATGGTGAAATTACTTTCGTCTTCTTTTTATTCCCTTGTAGAGCTGTCCTCTGTTCTTCTGGTTCTGCACAAACTTTTCTGGAACTTTGCTTCTAGAAACTTGACCTGCAGAAATCACACATTTTAACTCAACATCGTATTTTATGTTTTATTGGAGTTTACTGTAGGTGTCAGTTTATGTAGATGTTCAAATGTAATTTTCAATATAGTTTAATGTTTTTTTTTACATATTAACTTACTTACTGATTTAACTGTTAAATATAAATTAAGCAACTTTGATCCCATATAATTACTGTATGAATCACAGAATCATCCAGGCTGGCTGGGGCCGTTTCTAGTCTTATGCGGGGCCCTAGAGTAGATGCTGGTTAAGGGCCTCCATTTTGTAAACTGTAGTGAAGAGATTCCTTACCCCTTTGGTCTTCTAAGACAGCTCTATGAAAGAAAAGAAACCACTATAAATCACTACAAGGGAAAAAAAAAACAAATCCTCTTCATCTCAATAAATAGAAGAGATTCAATAAACTAACAATTGAAATTAAACCAGCAAATGTACACTTAAAATAGTGCTCGACTGTCGTAGTCTCACATTTATTATACCTAATAATAACACAGTATTTTTTTGTAACAGTCATGGTGCTTTGTCCTCAAAACGTCGGCTTTCTGGCTTTTCTATTATTTGCAAAGTCATCCAGCTAAGTCTGTTTTATCTTTTCCTCACTAGTTCTTTAAAGAAAGTGATGCTAAAAACTTCTATTATCTCCTTTTTTGGAGGAAGGGGAAATGATCTGAATTGTCTCTCTGCCTACTTCATCTGTCCTGAATAAATTAAAGAATAAATTAGCCAGTCATCTGCATCTACAGGTTTAGCAAAAACAGGCCAATATCCATGTACATGTGCAGATGATACCTTTATGTCAGAGAGATCCTCAGAAACCTGATATTCCTGGAGCTTTTTGATCAAGATGTTCCTCAAATCCCTCTGGCTTAATGTCTTATCTCCAAATATTTTAGAATTGCTCCTGCAGAGAAAAAGCTCATTAGATTATTGGAAAAAAAAACATAATGAGTGCATATTTCTATTTTATTATTGGTGATGTTGCAGTAATGCAGAAAAAATTAAATTATTTAGTTTTAATAAATCTATTTTAGGGTTTTTCTAAACACAAGTTTACACACAGTACTGATTACAATCAAAATAATTAAGATAAATGATCCACTGCCACAATCAAAAACCATTCCTTTTAGAATATTTCCAGAATAATTCTGTGACTTTTTAAAATAAGAAGAAAACTTTCACTGAATTATTGCTCTGTCATTGCTAAAGATCACATCAACATGTCATGTTAGAATCTGAAGAAATGGCTCTGGATACTTTCTGGATTTTCTCCGCTACAGCTGTTAGCGATTAGTTTCCCCTGCCAGAATTTATATCCACATTTCTGACAATAATTTTTACTTGTCGGTTGAAAAATTATTCCACAACAACGGTTTCATAAATTTCACATTTCTTATCCTAAATTAATCAAACAAAGCTCTATTTGTGTCACTGATCCCTGGAACTACACCAGTGTCTGACGCTAGCTCTAGCTAGCTAGCAGCACATTCCACACTTTGGAGACGCTGCAGCAACATTAACTTGTGTGGTTCAAAAGGGATGAGACACAACTGATTATTGCATTTTATTGTATTTACAGTCAATATTTTGTCATATATAATTACATAAGGGGTTTAATAAACTCAAGAAATAGCTACATGTAAAATCTGACATTTTAATTCTCCTCATGAGAAAGTTGATGAACATGTAACTTTAATGCCTCCTTGTTGCTTGGTGGCCCTTTACAACGTTATTACCAACAACAGGAATGGTTTTCAGGTTCCTTTTGTGCATCCCCAAGTTTCAGTTCACAACAGTTACTTGTTAAAGCAAAACGTCTAACAAAATAACATCGTCAGAGACGTGACGGAAAAAAAGATCATTAAACTGATTCTTACCTGGAAAGTGAAGGAATTATTTTCAGTTATCATATCTTGGGTCTCTGGGTTTCCTTTTACGGTTGCAAGACAACAAAATAAAATATTTTCCCTTTGCTGAAAGACAACTGATAGCACGAGCAGTGGATCAACTTTCAAAATAAAACTCCACGCAAACTACTTCCGGTTGACCCGAACTTTCCAGACGAAATTGCGAGAAAGGAAACTGAACGCTCGTTATTCCGTTTGTTCCATTTTCGATTTAATATACAAATCAGAACACGAAAAAAAAAAATCTATTCGTTGTTAGAGCAATAATCTTTGAATTTAAAGAGTATTTTAATTTTTAGACCACCTAAGTTCAGTTAAAGGTCATCAGAAGTACTTCCTGTTTCTCCACTAGCATAGCACGTCTAGAAAGCACGTTCAAAGTTGGCCCGACAAAAATTAAAAGGAGCACAATTGAGAATGTTTTTTTTTGTGTGTGTGTTATAAATCCACTTATAAAATGAATTAAATGAACTAACGTTCATTAGCAGGCCAAAGTGGTATTTATGTATGTCTATTATTTGTGTAAATGATTTGTGAAATTCACGTTTTATTACCTTTTTGTCTGTTAGTTCTACGGTGTTGACGTGGTGTGAAGTTGAAGAAAAGAATACCACCTTAAACAGCACTGGACGGAACTCTAGTGCCTCTCCTGTGTGTGACAATGAACAAGCTGGCATTGTGACAGACTTTATCATACACCTTGTTCCTTTCTGTCATTCCTTTTTTCCTTCATCTCAGCTGCTTTACTCTCTCAAAATAAAATTCATATTATAATAAACCACATCTTTGTCTCAATTTCTGTTAATTCCCTGAGCAAAATCAGCAAAATGCCTGGTGAAGTAATAAAAACAGGCTGCTCTTCTTTGGAAGCAAAAACAAAAAGATCACTGCCCCTTTAAAAGCCTCAAGTCCAGTGCTTTGGAACAGACCAATCAGGATTCCTGTCCCGCCCCTTCATTTGCATACAAAGTGCCTATGCTAGTGGAGAAACAGGAAGTACTTCTGCTGACCTTTAACTGAACTTAGGTGGTCTAAAAATTGAAATACTCTTTAAATTCAAAGATTATTGCTCTGACAACGAATCGTTTTTTTTTTTCGTGTTCTGATTTGTATATTAAATCGAAAATGAAACAAACGGAATAACGAGCGTTCAGTTTCCTTTCTCGCAATTTCGTCTGAAACGTCTGGGTCAACCGGAAGTAGTTTGCGTGGAGTTTTATTTTGAAAGTTTATCCACTGCTCATGCTATCAGTTGTCTTTCGGCAAAGGGAAAATATTTTATTTTGTTGTTTTGCAACCGTAAAAGGAAACCCAGAGACCCAAGATATGATAACTGAAAATAATTCCTTCACTTTCCAGGTAAGAATCAGTTTAATGATCTTTTTTTCCGTCACTTCTCTGACGATGTTACTTTGTTAGACGTTTTGCTTTGACAAGTAACTGTTGTGAACTGAAACTCGGGGATGCACAAAAGGAACCTGAAAACCGTTCCTGTTGTCGGTAATAACGTTGTAAAGGGCCACCAAGCAACAAGGAGGCATTAAAGTTACATGTTCATCAACTTTCTCATGAGGAGAATTAAAATGTCCGATTTTACATGTAGCTATTTCTTGAGTTTATTAAACCCCTTATGTAATTATATATGACAAAATATTGACTGTAAATACAATAAAATGCAATAATCAGCTGTGTCTCATCTCTTTTGAACCACACAAGTTAATGTTGCTGCAGCGTCTCCAAAGTGTGGAATGTGCTGCTAGCTAGCTAGAGCTAGCGTCAGACACTGGTGTAGTTCCAGGGATCAGTGACAAACAGAGCTTTGTTTGAATAATTTAGGATAAGAAATGTGAAATTTATGAAACCGTTGTTGTGGAATAATTTTTCAACCGACAAGTAATAATTATTGTCAGAAATGTGGATATAAATTCTGGCAGGGGAAACTCTCCGCTAACAGCTGTAGCGGAGAAAATCCAGAAAGTATCCAGAGCCATTTCTTCAGATTCTAACATGACATGTTGTTGTGATCTTTAGCAATGACAGAGCAATGATTCAGTGAAAGTTTTCTTCTTATTTTAAAAATTCACAGAATTATTCTGGAAATATTCTAAAAGGAATGTTTTTTGATTGTGGCAGTGGATCATTTATCTTAATTATTTTGATTGTAATCAGTACTGTGTGTAAACTTGTGTTTAGAAAAACCCTAAAATAGATTAAAACTAAATAATTTAATTTTTTTCTGGATTACTGCATCATCACCAATAATAAAATAGGAATATGCACTCATTATGTTTTTTTTCCAATAATCTAATGAGCTTTTTCTCTGCAGGAGCAATTCTAAAATATTTGGAGATAAGACATTAAGCCAGAGGGATTTGAGGAACATCTTGATCAAAAAGCTCCAGGAATATCAGGTTTCTGAGGATCTCTCTGACATAAAGGTATCATCTGCACATGTACATGGATATTGGCCTGTTTTTGCTAAACCTGTAGATGCAGATGACTGGCTAATTTATTCTTTAATTTATTCAGGACAGATGAAGTAGGCAGAGAGACAATTCAGATCATTTCCCCTTCCTCCAAAAAAGGAGATAATAGAAGTTTTTAGCATCACTTTCTTTAAAGAACTAGTGAGGAAAAGATAAAACAGACTTAGCTGGATGACTTTGCAAATAATAGAAAAGCCAGAAAGCCGACGTTTTGAGGACAAAGCACCATGACTGTTACAAAAAATACTGTGTTATTATTAGGTATAATAAATGTGAGACTACGACAGTCGAGCACTATTTTAAGTGTACATTTGCTGGTTTAATTTCAATTGTTAGTTTTATTGAATCTCTTCTATTTATTGAGATGAAGAGGATTTGTTTTTTTTTTCCCTTGTAGTGATTTATAGTGGTTTCTTTTCTTTCATAGAGCTGTCTTAGTAGACCAAAGGGGTAAGGAATCTCTTCACTACAGTTTACAAAATGGAGGCCCTTAACCAGCATCTACTCTAGGGCCCCGCATAAGACTAGAAACGGCCCCAGCCAGCCTGGATGATTCTGTGATTCATACAGTAATTATATGGGATCAAAGTTGCTTAATTTATATTTAACAGTTAAATCAGTAAGTAAGTTAATATGTAAAAAAAACATTAAACTATATTGAAAATTACATTTGAACATCTACATAAACTGACACCTACAGTAAACTCCAATAAAACATAAAATACGATGTTGAGTTAAAATGTGTGATTTCTGCAGGTCAAGTTTCTAGAAGCAAAGTTCCAGAAAAGTTTGTGCAGAACCAGAAGAACAGAGGACAGCTCTACAAGGGAATAAAAAGAAGACGAAAGTAATTTCACCATGGTATATAGCATACAGACAAATCACTATGATGGATTTCACTGATTTATATGCAATACAATTATTAATTATTTGACTCTAATCTTTACATTTTTTTAAACTGCAGGTCATTGGAAAAGCCATTTTTTCTTGACCTGCTACATGAGTCTGATTGGTTGTTAAGGATGTCTTGGGGAAGAGGAGTCGTGATTCCTGCTGAAAGTGTCGGGCTGATGAGCTGGAAAACAACATCCAAAAGGACTGCATCATATTGGACTTGTTTTATTTAGGAGTTGGTGTTTACTTGCTCCATGTTTACCATTTTACGTTTAAAGCTTTATTAAAACAGTTAATGTTGACATTTTCAAAGCTGTTTAGAAATGTCTCTTTTTGCTGGTAAAACGGAATGCTGACATGAGTGTTATAATGGATATAAAAATAAACATGGTTTCATGGCAGAGCAGTATATTTATTACAAACTTAACATGAATATGTTTTTCAACAACAGTTAGGGGTTTTATTTTGTGGCTTCTTTATGCATTCAGTCAAATGTTAGCGTCAGTCTTATGATTATGGTAAAATATTTCATAGGTAAATGCAGATACGGTAAACCCCCCAGTATTACTTATTTATTCATTTTATTTTGTCATTTATACTGCAAAGAAAAAGTTTTCATTAAGGGCGTGAGACAACAATCCTAACTGGATAACAGTCAAAAATGTGTCACAGTTTGTCCAATCACTGTAGTAGCCTAATAGCCACTGTGTGAGGTAGGTAATTGCTATTTCTATGTGATTTTTTTTTTTTTTAACCAATGACCATCTGACTGCTATCGCATATGAGAACAAAAACAGACACTCAAATACAATTTAAAATGAATTCAATTAAGTTTAATTTCATTTATATTGACCAATCTTACACCATAACTTCCTTGTAAACTTCATATCCATATTTATACAGAAAAATGTCAACACAGTTATAAAATTTGAACAGTAGCTGATTGTTAAACTATAGTAAACAGACTAAATTAAGATGGGCATACCTGCCATCCGACCCTCCTTCTTAGTAAGGAAAAGCCAAGAAAAAACAAACCTCTGTGATGTCCACATGAAGGAGGGATCCTCTCGCATGATGGACAGGTGAGGTCAGTGTATCATGATTTCAAGAATTACCACCAGAATGCATCACAACATTGGCTCAATAATTCCTCTATTAAGGCATGTGTAGAATATTCTTAGTATCTTTCTATTTATGACATAAAACCCCACAATGGTCCCTAAAAAAACATAATAACGTAAAAAGTAAAATCATATTGACATTTATGTTTAATTTTTTTACATTGACAATGCAATGTTCACATATTTCTCTTTGTTCTGAAAGAATAATAAAAACCACATGGCTTCAGTTATCAACAGTAAAAGTACACTGGGACTGAAACACTAGTTAACTAGCTACCATGTCGTTTTTCACTAGTTAGCTAGTGACTCTTACAAGGATGAACTAGTTAACTAGTGAGAAGAAATTGTGCAAACTAGTTGACTAGTGGTATTTTTGCAGTGCACTAGTTAACTAGTGCCATTTTTCTGTCCCACTAGTTAACTAGTAAGACTTCAATATGCCTCACTAGTCAACTAGTTAACATTTCTCATGTCACTAGTGAACTAGTACAACATTTTGGTGACACTAGTTAACTAGTGAGCTTTACAGGACCTTAACTAGTAAACTAGTAGAAAATTTACAAGTAACTAGTTAACTAGTGGCCTTTTTAGATTGACACTAACTCACTAGTGAGGACAAATAGTCTCCACTAGTGAGCTAGTGCACACTTTTAATGATTACTAGTTTACTAGTTCACATTTTTGGCTGTTACTAGTTACCTAGTTGTACTTTTGGCATTACTAGTAAGGTTTAAAACGTCTGATATCAAGGATATCTAATACATGTTAAAAAGGCTTTCCATACTGCATCACCCATCACCCCCTGGCGCACAGTGTCTGGATGCCTCCTCAAGCCACAAGGACATTTGAGCACTGCTCAGGAACACATTCAGTGTGAAGCATTGTTTGTGCCTTCCTGCCAAGTGGTCTTTCCTGATCTGATCACCTGACCTTGAATCTGCCTCTTTGCTTCCTGTCCTGACCTGGATTATTGCTCTGAGTTCGTTTTGTAGACATTTAGCTGGGCTTTGCTCCGGTCTGCCTGTCACCTTATAATAAACCTGCTGCAAGTGGAACCAGCTGTCTGCCTGCTTGTGACAAAAATATTACCTTAAAAATGTTACCTTGGATCACTGCAATCACATCATTTGAGAGAGGACCAAAAGAAAACCATCAATACTGAGGAAAGTTTGTTTTGCTCACTGGTTTCTCTTTCTAGTAATCTTTGGATTTTCTGTAAAAATTTAGAGTCTTCTTTTTATCAGTAGCCTTTTGATCCCAACATATTATGTCAACAGACATGAACAGTAAGGTGTTGCAGAAAAAGAGGCTGTGTTCAGCTGAAACTGACCCGACTACTGATGAAGATGTAGCAATGAGAAGGAAGAGAATCAAAGGCAGTGATGATCACCTCTGTCCTTTAGGCTGACTGAGAGGCGAGTCCTGCAGTGTTTCATACTGTACTCTCACTCTCCTGTCTTTCCATCTCTGCCTGTAATCAAAGTTCTCTGCTGCAAACCCAGAAAACTCCTGTATTTTTCATGATGTGACTGCAAGCTGGTAAAGAACTGAACCAGAAAGAAGGTGAAGGAAAAGATTAGTGAAGAGGTAAGCTTCTTCAGATACCTGCATCTTACTTCAAGTTTTCCTCTTCTTTAGAATCACCCACCAACAGCAGTGTAAAGTTTGAGTCAGAAATGAAGGTGGAGGAATGTTTGCATTTAGCTACAAGATGATGCAGAGATAACTTGTTACTTTTTGCTCCGTTCTGTCTCATGTCTCTTTCATTTCATAAATTTCCCACATTCAGGTGTCCGATGGTACAACACAAACAGAGATGGGGAACACCAATTCAGCCATGAAGACGGTCTCAAACTCTGCCATCAGTTTTACAGCCCTCCAAACATCATGTGCTTTATGTAGTCTTCAAAGCTATTTCCACTACAGAGATGGTTACAGTCTGTACATGTAGAATACGTAACAATAATATTTCTTGCAACAATATTGGATGGGACTGACACACATTTACAGACCCATTTAAACTTGAATATATAATGTGAAAGTCTTCAAACTGAACCCTTTTTTATTCAAACAAATCCAAACACTGCAAACTGTCAGGGACTAGTCTTTAATTTTTAATCAAGCTTTCAAATGAAGTCAAATCAGGCACAGTCCTTCCACATTAACTCACAGCTTTAAGTACCAGAAAAAAAGCTTTGGTCAGCTCTCCTTCTGGTGCGTGCCTTCATTCTTCCACCCATTACCCCTGTCTAACGCGTTTTACTCTAATCTGCTCTCTAGAGTTACCTTTTTCAAGCAGTGTTCATTCTTCATATCATCCTCTGGGATGTCAGTTTGCTGTGGCCGACCTTGCAGCAGGTTTTGTGGAGATTAAAGCTTTAGTCACATGCACTCATACAGCAGTTGACCCATGCAGGTTCTGTGGGTTTTTGGGTTGTCTGGGCCAGTGGGTGGATACGGGCTGTCTGCTGGTGGAAAACAGGCAAACCTGTATGGGACACACAGGTGGTCACTACAACATGTTGCCCCCCTCACCATCAAAAAACCAAGGCACATATCTGAACGCTGGATCTCTGAGGAAATCTGTGTCTTGAGACGTGACTGTAGGAAAGCTGAGAGAAAATTTAAGGACAGACTTCAAATTTCCCAAGATCTCCTTAGGGACAAACTAACATGTAGTGTTGTTAACATGTAGGGATAAACTATACATGTACAATGAAGCTGTCACAAGAGCTAGAAGACAATTTTATTCTAACATTATTTCTTCTGCTTCAGGTGATCAACGAATCCTTTTTAATACTTTGGGATCTTTATTGGACTCAGATGGGAGTAGAAACTCAATAGAAGGCTCTGTGGAAAATTGTGAAACATTTTGTGTATTTTTTATGGACAAGGTTGCTGGTATTAGGTCCTCTCTCACACAATGTTTCACTTATTCTCCTCCCACTCCACAGAAAGCAATTCCTAAGCTTGATTCTTTTTCATTGGTGTCTCTTACTGAGCTAGAAAGGGTGGTATCAAGGCTAAAGCCAACTGGGTCCTCCTGTGATGTTCTGCCGGCTTGGTTTTTAAGAAAGTCTTTGCAGTGTTAGGACCAGCAGTTTTAACTATTAGAAACACAAGTCTTACTTCCACTCAATTTTAAACAGGCGGTTGTAAGGCCACTGCTGAAAAAACCAGGGCTGGATGCTACATTACTGTCAAACTACAGGCCAATATCCAACCTGCGTTTTTGTGCAAAAATCTTGGAGAACATTGTTTACAAACAGTTGATCTCGTTCTTAAAGGCACATGAGTTACTGGAACCTCTGCAGTCAGGGTTCAGGTCTGGACACAGCACAGAGACCGCTCTTTTAAACATTTTTAATGATGTTTTAATGGTAACAGATGCAGGTGAACAGGTCGTTCTTTTATTACTTGATCTATCAGCAGCTTTTGACACAGTTGATCATGAGGTCCTGATTGGTCGGCTGGAACAATGTGTGGGGCTTTCTGGGGTAGCACTACAGTGGTTGAGGTCCTACCTTTCAGACAGGTCTTTCTGTGTTAAGATGGGCCCTTACTCGTCTAAGTGTTACCCCCTGAAGTGAGGCGTCCCTCAGGGGTCAGTTCTGGGCCCATTGTTATTTTCTATTTATTTGTTGCCACTGGGAATGATATTGTGGAAGCATAAGGTGGATTTCCACCTTTATGCTGACCATTGTCAAATGTATGTCCTTATATGTAAGGGACCTGACCGCACGATTAAAAGAATAATTGATTGCCTTGCTGAAGTTGTGGATGTCAGCTAACTGTCTTGACCTAAATGAAAACAAATCCGAGGTAATTGTGTTCACCCCTAGTGGTCGGAAGGATCATATTGATCTTCTCTTTCTTGCCCCTTTTGAACAGTCTGTGGTCACTAACTTAGGGGTGAAACTTGATGCTGCTTTGAAACTGGACCTCCAAATAAATGCTGTGACCAGGTCCTGCTTTTTTCAAATGCAACGTCTGGCTAGGAGAAAGTATTTTATTTCAAAAAAGAACCTGGAAATAGTCACCAATGCCTTTGTACTGTCCAGACTAAATGATTGTAGTTCTTTGTGTGCTGGGTTACCCAAGGCTTCAATAGCCAGACTGCAGCTGGTCCAAAATGCAGCAGCCAGATTTATTTAGGGACAAAAAAGTTTGACCACATAACTCTGATCTTGGCCTCTTTGAACTGGCTGCAGGTGCAGTTCCTGATTTTTAGGTAAATTCTTGTTCTTTACTTTTAACTTTTACTTTTACTTTTGATAACTGATCACATTGTGGTTTGACTGTAAATCTTACTATAAAGACTAGAAAGGAATGAGATGTTACCTATCTTTATTAAAATGTGGGAAAACAAACAGTGCTATCTGCCCCCAGGCTTGTCAGCTGTTTTCAACTGGTATCTGTTACTAAGAGCAAAATATATGAATTGACTTACCCTGAGTGATGCAATATCACTTTTCAATGTTGTGGCAGCATGGTTGTTGGTTCCAGAAGGGCTGGTCTAAGTATTTCACAAAGTGCTGGTCTACTGGTGTTTTTACCCACAACCGTCTCTAGGGTTTACAGAGAATGGTCCACAAAAGAGAGAGTATTCAGTGAGGAGCAGTTCTGTGGGTGGAAATGCTTTGTTGAGTTCAAAGGTCAGAGGTGGATTGCCAGAGTGGTTCTAGCTGATAGAAAGACAACAGTATCTCAGATAACCAGCCGAGGTCTGCAGAAGAGCATCTCTGAACACACAACACATCCAACCTTGATGCAGATGAACTACAGCAGCAGAAGAACACACTGGTAGCACTCCTGTCAGCTAAGAACAGGAAACTGAGGCTGCAGTTCACACAGGATCACCAAAACTGGACCATAGAAGATGGAAAAATGCTGTCTAGTCTGATGAGTCTCCCTTTCTGCTGTAGGGTCAGAATTTGGCATCAACACCATGGAAACATGGATCCATCCTGTCTGGTATCAACGGTTCAGGCTGGTGGTGGTGGTGTAATAGTGTGGGAGATATGTTCTTGGCACACTTTGGACCAATTTGTGCCAATTGAGTATGGTTGCAACGCTACAGCCTGCCTGAGTATTGTTGCTGACCATGTGCATCCCTTTATGACCACAATATACCATCTTACTGCATCATGTCATAAATTAAGTGGTCATTGAGTGTATTTCTTATGTTAATGCTTGCAAAATTATGGATTTATATGTTAATAAACTCAAGTCTTTAGAATTTAAAGAAATATTCACAAAATAAAACTGGTCAGTTGAGGCTGTCATGCCATTGTATTTTAAATTTAAACAGTAATGTTTTACAAAGAAAACCAAGCAGGGATTGACAGATCCAAGACAGATTTATTGTCTTCTTATACCACCAATAGAACGGGTTATTGACATAGTGATTGTTTTGTGCTCCCTTCACAAATTTTCCATTTTTTAGATCCAATGAAGCGTGCTGTGAAGCTTGTTTTCAAACAGGTCAAGGTGCCTTGTATGAGAACAGCACAATTCCAGCTTCAGATTAATCTGTACTTTGGTACAGAAGAAGTGGTGTGCTGTGAGACTGTCAGTAGATGGATGAAAATATTACAGCATTGGTAAAAAGAATGTGTATGTTCATACTTTTATCTAGTATTGACTGTAGGTGTTCATATTTCAATCTTTGAATATTTGACACTAGCTTCTGTTCTTGGCCTGCATGGCGGTGTAGCCCAGGATCTTCTTGCTTTGAATTCAAATCCTGGCTGGAATGCTTGGAGTTTGCATCCAGTTTTCCTCCAGACACTTCATCTTCCTCCCACAGTCTAAAAACCTGCTTCATGGGTTTATTGGTGACTATCAGTTGTCCTTACTAGTGTCTGTCTGTGTGTGGCACTGCAAAGGACTGGTCACCAGGCTAGGTTGTATCCTTCCTTTGCCCTAATGTAGCTGGGATAAGATCAGTCAACCTTTGCAACCTAGCATAAGACTAAGTGGGAATAGAAAATATATTTGAAAAGCTTGAATTGTTCAATTAGAGCTGAAATATTAAAGCAGATTTTCTTGCTCTTTGGGTTCCACAGTGAAACAAAAGCATTCTTTTTTTCTTTCTTTAGGATCTCAGTATTCTAGCTGAACCTCAGTTGTACAGAAATAAACATAATTTGACAGCCATGTTAAGGTGGCAGTTCATGGAGGGGTTGTGATGCAACATGATCATTCGATATAAAGCGTTGAGTAATTTTGGCCAAATAAATGTGTTATTTAGTCTTTAACCCTTTAACACTGAAGCTTTAACTCAAGTGTTTATATTCTTTTGACCAGCACAACTCTTTAACTGTTTATACAATGAATATAATTCCAGCGGATTCTGAAGTATTGATAATCAGCTTTGCACCAATATGCAGCACCAGTCAGTGGTAAAGTCTTTAAACAAGCAACGTGAATCATCTGATTCTGTCGCAGAGAAAAGCAGCTTTGCACCGATATGCAACTCTTTGCTAATGTAAAGTGAGCAGCTCAGTGGTGTTGTGGAAGAGTGTCCGCCCTGAAACTGGAAGGCTGTGTTTTCATCCAGGGCCAAGTCATACCAAAGACTCTACATATGTCTCCCTGTTTGACACTCAGGATTAAGAGGTTGGATTGGGGGGTTAAACCATCAAGTTCCTGCAGCTCATCGCTCCTCCAGGGTGTGGGTCAAATGCAGACAGAGGTGAAAAGTACTTGAGTAAATGGACTTTGCTACTTTACTTAAGTATCTTTTTTTGGCTACTTGTACTGAGTATCAAAGATGTAAGCAACTTTTACTCTTTCCTACATTTTTTATTTAATATTTGTACTCTTTACTCTACTACATTTGAATGGACGCTCACATTTACTCCAGTAAATTACTCAAGTAAATATAATGGACTAAATAAATGGGATCAAAAATGTGCTAGCAGAGACAGAGGTGTTGTAGAGCGAAGTGGAGAAGAAGAAGATTGTTAGATTTCAAGCAGTAAAAGTCTCTCTGAAGTTTCTCCTCTAAGCTTCACTGCTCTCTTTCCAAGTTAGAATTTTGTTTCATTGTTTTTTTAGAATGGTTTCAGCATTTTTATTTAGTCTTCTTCAGCCTTTTTTCTTTAATCCCTGCCCTGTCTTCCACTGACACTGGTTTTCATGTTGTGGCTAAACACTGAGTGTCCTGACATGTCACCCTGCATGTCAGTAAGCAGAAATGGAACAGCAGAGAACGCAACGGCGTGTATCTCCTTAATGGAAATGCTGCAGCTCTCATCTACTGTCAGCAACTCAATGGTGTGTCAGTCTTCTTGACAAGTTGACAGACAAATCCACATTCATGCAGTCACACATTCCCCCTTTGAGCCTGCAGGGTTACTCACAGGAACAGGAGGCTGGAAAGCAGCAGTCCAGTTTTCTTTGGTCCTGTTGGACTCCAGTGCTGTCCACACTAGGATGTCATTTAAACCTGCTTCATCATCCTTGATTATCTCCATTAAAAATGCAGCAATTCCAAAGGTCAGCTGTTTTTTCTCTGATTTCAGCCTTCTGTTTTTAAAGACACAGTCCAGCAGTGCCTGTAAAATATTTAGTCATGCTTCAGGAGACTTGCTCACCTCAGATAACTCCCTCATTTCTCATTTTTATCCATCCATCCATTTTCTTCCACTCATTCGGGTTGCAGGGGCAGCAGTCTAAGCAAAGATGCCCAGACTTCCCGCTCTCCGGCCACTTCCTCCAGCTTCTCTGGGGGGACCCCGAGTCGTTCCCAGGCCAGCCGAGAGACGTAGTCTCTCCAGCGTGTCCTGGGTCTTCCCCGGGGCCTCCTCCCAGTGGGACATGCCCGGAACACCTCTCCGGGGAGGCGTTCAGGAGGCATCCAGACCAGATGCCCGAGCCACCTCAACTGGCTCCTTTCAAGCCAGTTGAGGAGCAGCGGCTCTACTTCGAGCTCTTCCCGGGTGACCGTTCTTCCCCTATCTCTGAGTGCCCAGCCACCAACAACAAAACACCGCTCGGGTTCAGATCAGGAGAGCCTTTCCTACCAATCACACCCCTTCAGGTGCTACTGTCATTGCCCACGTGGATATTGAACTCCCCCAGGAGGACGATGGAGTCCCCCGTTGGGGTTCTTTCCAGTACCCCTTCGAGAGACACCAAGAAAGCCGGGTACTCCCAACTGCTGTTCAGCCTGTAAGCTGAAACCACAGTCAGAAACCTGTCTGCCACCCGAAGGCGAAAGGACGCAACTTGCTCGCCCCCAAGGGTAAACTTCAACACTTGGCGGCCAAGCTGGGGCAGAGTGGTAGAGAGTCCAACTACGTATATATATATATATATATATATATATATATATATATATATATATAGTATATAGTGTTATATATATATATATATATATATATATATATATATATATATATATATGTATATATATATTTAAAACTTTATATATGGGGCGCCGTTTGTAAACCGGTTTAGTAAAATTTTAACAGCAATATTTTTGATTATTTAGCCTCTTTTATGAGAAAAAAATAGGTTTGGTTTTTCAAATGTGTTTTTTCACCTTTTATTTCATGTATTTATAAATGTTACATTTACTTGCTTAATATTTAGTTAGCAAACTAAATATTTAATTTTAGAGTTAAATATTTATTTTATACTTATATATTTAACTTGCAAACTAAATATTTATTTTTTAAGTTAAATATTTATTTTATAATTAGATATTTAACTTACAAATTAAATATTTAATTTTAAGTTAAATATGTATTTTACAATTATATATTTAATTTTCAAACTAATATAATTTTACAAAATTAAACATTTAGTTTCAAATTAAATATTTAGTTAAATATTTAAGCTTTTACCTAAATATTTAGTTTGCAACTATATGTTTAGTTTGCAACTAAATGTTTAGTTTTGAGCTAAATGTTTAGTTTTGAGCTAACTGTTTAGATTATATGCAAATTAACTTGCCGATAAGCGGAAGTGGACCGGCAAAGTAAAAGTTGGATTTTTCTCCACCTCTGAACGGATTCGCGCCAGAGTTGTAGCCATTGTCAAGACATGTCCAACCAGCTCGCTGAAAATATTGGAAGAGCCGTTTTAACGGCTATACAGACGTTTGCACATGGATCAACGGCACCAGCCTCCGCTACAGAGTCACAACCAGCGGTAAGTGCATGGTTCACTGGCTAGCTTGGTAAGCTGTACATTCACATTGCTAGAGAGCTAGGCTAATTGCCAGCTAGGCTAATTCGGAGGTTCGTAGAATCAGTGAGCTTAATAGTTAATATAACTCATTAAATAGTATGATCGGAATTGATTATTAACAGTGTAATGGGGTGTCACATAACTTCTTTAAATATATATTTTGCTTTTGTATCTAGGCTTCTTCTCAGGGAACCGCCACACTTCTGCGATCCGTTGGTGCAGCCCTCTCTGCCCTAGCACTGAGTCGCTCGGTACAG